>CM074726.1:52235970-52835970 GCA_037306005.1 Rhinophrynus dorsalis | reverse complement strand
AGCCAATGGCACCTAGTGTGACTAGCCTAGGGGCACCTATGATGTAAATCTGGCCCTGGGAACAGTGGATGGGGTTGGGGGTCATGTGAGGAGTGGTAGTGTGGCCATAGGTGGCCCTGAAGGCAAGTTCAGTTCATTGCCTAGGAACAGAGATGTAAGTCTGTCCATGGCTACATTTATGCTAGTACCAGTCTGAGAAAACAGCAATATATTGAAGTACTTTCATCTTCTGTATCTTAATTGTAAAAATCATAGGGAAGGAAAGTATATTCCCTGTGTGGATGATCTTATTTATGCGAGTGATATTGAGTTTTATTTGGCTTCAATTTATTCTGATTACAAATATTTATTTCCATGACTGTAGAAGACAAATGTAATCAAAGTGTAATGTCGCAGTTGTTTTACAGTCTTTTATTTCCTGAACTGAAGCTGCCGTACGCATCCTTCAGTCTACAATTTTTAAAGGAATATGAACACTCCCTAATAGCAACCTCTCATTTACATTGCTATGTCGAAAAAAGACCTAATGACCCTTATGCATTTTGCCATTGTTCCTTTGTTCAAGAGATAACCAGACCAGGATGCCATGTCTATGGAGGGGAAAGTAACCGTTGCTGGTAGGTTGTTTTTTTTTGTTTTTGTTTTTTTAAGACAAGCAGGCAGAGTGCATAAGACTGTTTAACCCTTTGAGTGCCAGAGGGAGTACCTTACAATGCGTTGTGTTCTCGGCACTTGAAGGGTTAAGATTACCATGGACAGTGAGTCAAGTCTGAGGTCCAGATGAAGTGACATGTCTGCTCCGTGGTGATGAAATCCAGGACTAACTGAACATGGGAGTAAGGGAAGCATTCATAGAGAACACGAGTGTTTTCTGGCCATAGCAAGGTAAGTGGGTGGTTATTTTTTGCATTTATCACTTCTCCTTTTAAAGTTTAACCTTTAGCTCAAAACTGCGTTCCAAATTCCATTTGTGGGGGATAACTTTATCATTGTTTTTAGATATAAATTTCCCCATAGACTTTAATAGGGATCTGTGAGATAAAGACAGTTACCATGTTTTGTAACCTGCAATGTAATCCAGCCCATATGTGGGCAAAATAAATGCTGCCCATTGGATGATAGAGATGAAATATCCTAACAGTAATGTTCATGATGAACTGGAGTGGGGACAGATCTACCAAGTTAAAGACCAGTTTGAAGGGTGCAGCTATAGTCGAGCTGAGACATTGAGGTTCATGTACAAAGAAGCAGTAGAGTGTTTTTTTTTTGTTATGGGTTTAAGGGGTACAGATAAATAAAAAGGTTGGTAAAAGGTAGAAGACAATAACATTTTACAATACAGCCGTCATGAAAAGTTATACAAGCTTGTATTGAAATACTATTATCCATCCTTCCTGATGTCCATGTACATCCTTTCCTCAATCCAGTCCTGCCCACTCCCATTAAGCCCTAGGCATTAAGATGAGAATCACGTCATTTGTGCACTCTCACCACCAGCTTCATGGGCTGTGGCATACTGCCCAACATTTCAAATGGGCACAAAGGGACACTTGTGTTTTAGGTGGTGGTTCTGGCCGATGGGCAGGGCGTTACTGAGAATTTTTAGGTTACTTTGTGACCTATTGACACCTCTTTGTGTGACTGAATAAAGAATTTACACCAAGACCAAAGTATTTTATTTACACAAATTAATTTACTAACACAGATACTGAAGATTAACTAAACATGTATGTGAGTTTTATTGGTGTAGAGCAATGTGATACACTTATATACACACCACACAGTCCGATCTCCTAAAAAAAAGAGGGACACCAGGGTAGAAAAGAGGGACAGGGTGATTTGGGTCTCAAAGAGGGACTGTTCCTCCTGAAGAGGGGCACGTGGGAGGTATGCTGTAAGCATCAAGATTCCTAGTTACGTATAGAGAACAAACTTAACTTTCCAAATTTCCTATGTGATTTAAATTTGGTACTTAGCAGCTTGGATGCTAGAAAGATGTCTGATGTAAAAAATACTTTTCAGCATGAATCTTCTGTGCGTAGAGTTGCCACCCAGCCGGTATTTTACCGGCAGGCCGTTAAAAAAATTGACTTCTGTCCAATGTTAAGTCTATGGAGGGAATGCCATGGCCGGTATTTTTTTTTTTTTTTTTTGAAGAAAAGGGGGCAACCCTATCTGTGCGGACTACCAGTAACCACTTAGGAAGATCACAATCTATCAGTAGATCTCTATTGGGCACCCTGTGCCAAAGGTATTTTCTGTGCCAGGCCTCAGGGGAGGGGAATGAGGGTGGTGGTCATAGTTGAGGAGTATGGGTGTGGTCATGTGATGATTTAGGGCCCCTTGCCTGTGCACCTGGGATCCCTAGAGACAAGACCCCTGCTTGTTCTAATTCATCGAGCCTCCGTGTCTCATCTCTGTATCACTAGAATGATCTATCTAATGGCACTGGAAGAAAATAAACACCACTTGTATTTTTAGCAGCATCATCTGTTAATGGAGGGAAAAAACTGAGCACTACATTTATTTTGGATCTGCTCTACACAGGGGATTTAAGTCATTAAAAAAAATGAACATCGTGTTACCATGGAAGCCGGGGCCTGTTGGCGCCTTGGAGTTCAGAGAGTCGATGGAGAGATGAGATAGATTTTCTCTTTGTGGCCTTCTCTGATATTTTCCCTTTCGTGTGGTTTTGTCCATTTGAATTGGATGAGCTGGCTGGGAATGTGTTCTGGACGCTTGCTGAATTTCCAGGACACAGCAGCAGGCTGAGCATTGATTAAATGACTGTATTTTAACCTCTTGTATGCTAGACAGGTTTAAGCAATGCTTTGGAGACTTCTCTAGTTTTTTTAAGGGGTTTATTGGATGATGAAGCTGATGTGTTAAAGGAGAAGTATCAATTCCTAATAATATGAAAAAAAAATGAATAGGTGAAGGACCCCAAAAGGCACCATACAGACAGGCACTGCAGGAATGTGTTTGAATAAGTAAAAATATCACTTTAACCCTTTGAGTGCCAGAGGGGTACGGCACGCATTGCTTTGCAATGCGTTCCGTACCCCTCTGGCACTCAAAGGGTTAATTATACACATATTAAAACATTAGTGGTAAATCCATCCAGAAACAGAAGTACTTTCTCACAGTCAAATAAACACTAACAAGGGCTTTTATAACTAGTTGCTTAAACCTGTACAGCGTACTCATTCCTGGGAACGCTCTAGATCTGACCCGGAGACTTTATTTTCTATATGTAATTACTGGGTCTCTGGAAACAGAGACTGACTCTTAAGCATCAGTGAGTTCAATTGTAAATCTGCCGACTTTGCTGCCAGTTCCAGTTTGCTCTGTTCTTCACACACTCGGCCTAGTTTGAGAGCAAACCCCACATCTCCTTCTCCCAGCCCCATCCACCGCATCAAGCCCCTCCTACTTTGATGCCTATCACAGGATTTGGACACTCCCATCCCCAGACTGTAGTGCACCTCCAGAAGATTGGGTCAAGAAGGTTTCTAGGTATGAATTAATTTGCGTATTACACAGAAGTCCTATATATCTATTGACTCTGTCAATATAGACTGCCCATGTCAATATGAACCGAGGTACAAAACATCTATAAAGTGCATAAGTTACCCAAAATAAGCAAAACGCCAAACAAGTGCAGCAATCAATAAATCAGTTCAGTGATGAATTAGAAAAAGGATTTTACTTGTTTGTTATGGTTAGTTACACTATTTACTGGAGTCCAGACAGTCTTCATGTTCTTTCTGAGTGGCACCTCCGTGCCAAGGTGCTTTTCACCAATGCTTTATAAGGCAATAGAAATTCTTAAAACTCTCATTGCCCCCAGATAATTGCTACACAATGCATTGAAGACTTATCTAGTACTCATGGGGTTAAAAAAGGATGAGTTTTATTTCTCCTCTGTGTGGGTCTTATACTACAGAATCACTCATTTATGGCTAGGGTTGCCATCCAGTCGTTATTTTACCGGCAGGCCGGTAAAAAATTGTCTTCTTTCCAATGTTAAGTCTATGGAGGGAATGCCATGGCCGGTATTTTTTTAAGAAAAGGTGGCAACTCTATTTATGGCAGTAAGGCCCATGGTTCTTAATTACCTGTTTTGTAGGATTCAGAAAATATGAAGGATTTGTGTCAGGACTGTCATGAATTTTTTTAATCAAATTGTGATCATGGGGGAAGTCTAATACATCTAACTTTTTAATTTTTAAAATGTTTTTGTAAGACCCAGAACTACATTTTGATGTATTCTTATCTATGAGATCTGTTTAATGAGATAATCTATATGTTTAGATTGATTATTAAGCTAAAGTGTCTCCTTTTTCTCAAAACATCACAGTGTGGATTGTTTTGTCTTCAAGCGACAAAAAGTTATGAATTCTAATGTACATCCACTACATTGGTATTCGCAGCAAGAGGTCAGAAGACCTGCAATCTAGTACACCAAGGTCAGTGACAGATCTGGGTCTTTGACATTAGGAAGACATTAGCTTGTCAGGACTACCACAGATGTGAGCGGAATTGTCTGAACTCGATATGTAGCTGCAGATCAATGCCGGCCTTGGACCAGTGTATCAGTATGAGAGGGTGAAAGGTTGGAAATTGCTGTATTTTAAAGCAAGGGTGAGGCTTCTAACTGTGCCGTATATATTTTTTATATTGCTTCAGAATCCAGGGAGAAATTAAATGAAAGTTTTATTATGGAAGCACAGATTATATATTTTGTAGGGCAATAGTCAGCAACTTCTGGCATGTCACCTGTTGTCGACTACAACTCCCATCATTCCCAACCAGGCACATGTTGTAGGGCTTTCCCTGATAAGTAAAGTACATCTACTCCCACTGCTGTTGCTAATCAGATAGCAATAGCGCCAGCTTGTATTCAGAGGGCATTTTCCCCTTTTTTTCTCTCTGTAGGAGAGATTGAGTCTTAGACTAAAGTTACTCACAGATTTTGTTTCTCTGTTCAATTTTACATGATTCGTGACCCAGCACTCACCATAAATTTTAGCAGAAAGGATTTGTATTCCAACCCTAGTGGTCTATGGAGCTGTTTGCACAACTCTGCAAAGTCTGTGTCAGGGGCCACAAGCATCCAGTTATCTTCAATCCAACTGCTGGCCAAGTGGGTCCGTTTTATGATTCCCAAGCTGCTGAGAGCAGCTGTTTTGGAGCTGTGCAGTGCAGCCCCTAGCTTTTTACTAAGTCTGTTCCCATAAGAGCAGACTTGTTAAACCATGACAATTACTTTTAAAACCTTCAGTGCTATAGAGACCTGTTTAATGTGTTGGAGACCTAATTAGCAATGAAGGGACAAAGGGTATTTTGTAATCATTTATTGCTGCTTTAAAAATCAAAACTACTCAAACTATTTACAATTTTCTTGCTCTTACATTTTCAGTATAATTTTAAATACTTTAACACCTTTAAGGTCATACATAGTCAGACTTATTTTATGCTTCTTAATGCATATATGGTGTTAAACATTTAAATGGACTAGGAATGCTGTCAGCAGTGACATCACTTCCCGTCCTGGTGCAGGAAAACAAATCTCTCCTACAAGTGAAGAAAGATGAACTGGTTAGCTCCCGTCATTAATAGGGTTGCCACCTTTTCTTCAAAAAAATACCGGCCATGGCATTCCCTCCATAGACTTAACATTGGAAAGAAGCCAATTTTTTACCGGCCTGCCGGTAAAATACCGGCTGGGTGGCAACCCTAGTCATTAACCTCAGAAGCTCACATTGAGCAAGTACACACGAGATTCACTAAGCAGTGATAAAGTGGAGATGACTTCTCAAGTGTATTACTTCTCCAGTTCCTATGTTATTCTGTAGACCCTATTCACTAAGATCTCCAAAGCTGAAGAAATCTTAGTGCAGAGGCTCTATAGAATAACGTAGTAATTGGAGAACTGATAAACTGGGGAAGTTATCTCCACTTTATCACCTCTTTACCACCTCTTAGTGAATCTCCCTCAAGGTGTGCTGTCACCAGTGACAGTGCTGTCTTGTGAGAGCATTTGCTGAGGGGAGCACATTGTCTTACACAGCATGCTTTCCTTCTTATTACTGAAAATCTTGTGAATGTTTCTCAGTAGTAAGAAAAGGATTGTAATGTAAAGGAACAGGAGAATTGGTCTTGTGAACAGTATAGACTGACGGGATAGGGTATTGCTGAAGTACAAAAATAATATAAATAATTCCCAGGAAGTCCTGTTTCTGTAAAGGGGAGGACTTCCTGAATTGCCCTAGGGGTATTTTACAATTGCAGGAACTGCGTGCAATCAGGGGTGGAATAATCCTATATAATAATTCGCTAATATATGTTTGTCAGAAGCTGTCATGCACAGAACAGACAGCTGCGCTTGCTGCAGTCATGAGCAGTGCAGACTGCCCGTGCCACGGCTGATAACGGAGCGGGACTCCTTTATCAGCCGCGGCATGGGCAGTGTCTACTGTGCATGTCTGCACTGCGGTAGTTTCTGCCTGGCACTGTGGCCCTTGTACACAGGCTGTTTAACTAGTTATATATATTCTGTAAATATTAAGGTTTTTATAGGGTACCAAAAGTAAACTTATTATGTTCTAAAAATATCCATATATAGTTTGCATGGTTACACTAAGCAGTAAACAGATTTTACAGTGCATTACACACCTTTCTGGTCCTTACAGGGTTATCAAAAGTATAGCAAGAAATGTGGAATATGACACGGTCCTTAAGGTGCAGAATAGTCCTGGTCTTTAAGGGGTTAAACAGGACAAAACCAAAATAGGAAGTGCCTCTACCCAAAATAAATACATTGACTTATTCAAACTGAATGAGAGTGCTATAAATGACAGCAGATGGTAGATACGTGGTTTCATTTCTCATCATCCTGCTCACTGTAATCTCGAGGGTTTAACACTGAGATGAAGGGATAGATTGGGGGGATGGCGATGTCCGTCTTACTCGCACGCAACCAGGGAGAACAGTTACTACCAAATCCGCGTGTCTGCCAGATTAGAAAGCCTTGAAAATAGAAGATTAGTGATTCATTATAAAGGGCCTTCCCTTAACCAAAGGCTGAAATGATCAAGGCTTGCATAATGTGGGCTGTTTGATCCAATACCAATTAGACTTACAGTAAGGTTTATAGAGAACTGGAGAGCAGTGGCACACGAGGAATACAAATGGCTGTCATTGTTCTGTGCTCTTTCCTGCTTTGTTTCATTGTAAAGACCTCTGTAGAATTCAAGGGGGTTAAAAAAAAAAATTAAAAAAAAATCATAATTAACCCTTTGAGTGCCAGAGGGGTAGGTAATGCATTGCATATCCCTCTTGCACTCAAAGGGTTAGAAATGGGACTGTCACTTTGTAACGAATGGGGATTTTGAGAGAACTTTCAAAATTTTCTACAGTTGTTAGCCATTTTTGTTTAAAACAGTAGCTTAAAATACAGTAATTGGCTCTATTTATGTACATTTACACACATTATGCAGTACTGGTTGGCATGTCAGCCTTATACTAACTACCACTACTTTCCAGCCAGATACTAACATTCCACAAAGCTCTCCCTCCCACCTGCAAATCTTTATTGGCCTGATAACTAACATTGCATACTGTTCTCCCTCCCAGCTACCACACCCTGCCAGCCAGATACTAACATTCCACACTGCTCTCCCTCCCAACAGCCACTCCCTGCCAGCCAGATACTAACATTCCACACTGCTCTCCTTCCCAGCAGCCACTCCCTGACAGACAGATACTAAAATTCCACACTGCTTCCCCTTCCAACTGTCACTTTCTGCTGGACAAATGCTAAACTATTAGTATTAAATAATAACTATTATTTTAAATAAGAAATGGCAATCATAACTAGAGATGATTTCCAAATATCTTTTTAATATTTGCTGTTTGTTACAAGCTGACATTTTCACTTTAAATAAATGAGATTTGGGGCAATTGTAATTTGTCATCTGCTGTGCACTTGGTTTGCTCCAGCTCATTTTGGGTTGCCATGTTCAAAAAGTAATGGTAATAGAAACTGTTAGTAATTATCCTGGAAATATACTTACCCCATTGGTCTGTCAGATCGCAAATGTATTACCGTCACATTCTGCATTAAATTCTACTGTTCTGTAATAGGAAAAAGCAGTCTTAATCCCTTAAGGACCACGTGACGTGCTATGACCGTCACACTGTATTTTTGCCTTAAGGACCAGTGACAGTCATAACATGTCACATAACTTTTACTTACAGGGCTCCTCGGGAGCCCTGTAAGTAAAAACGAGGGCTGAAATTGACCGTTCCAAGACTGGAGCGGTCTTTCTCAGACTCCAGCGTGGCACGACAATACATGTAACAGGTCACATGTACTGGCACATCAGAAAGGATCAAATTTGTCCTTAAGGGAAAAAAATAAATAAATGATTCCCCAAATTACCACAGATTTCAATAGGTCTTTTAACCTACAGTGGTCCCAAACATATTGATTTGTGCACACATTTGGCACTCAAAGGGTTAACCCGTTACTTGACGCACTTTGCTGAATATGAGTCTTGTGATGATATCAATATTTATGTAGATAGGTGTAATATGTGTGTGTGTCTGTATGTATATATGTGTGTGTCTGTATGTATATATATATATATATATATGTGTGTGTGTCTGTATGTATATATGTGTGTGCACACATACACAGTGCTTTAGTACCTGTCGGTTGCACTGTGAGTTCCAGCACCTGCTGCGATCGATACTCCAGGGAATATTCTTCTGCTGAATTAATAACCATTTTTCCCTGGCTGATATTCCTGGAATTTCTTTTATTTTCTACCCTACATCTGCAGGGAAAACAGATATAGGTCCTACAGACGGCAAGTTGACAAATATACCTTAACCCCTTGAGAATCATAGGGGTGCGCAATGCATTGCAAAGCGTAGACTGATCCATCCATCCATCCATCAGTCAGTGAGTCTGTCTGTATTACACATTTGTTCATTTTCTACATCTCTGCACAAATCAAGATGTCAAATATCATTTAACTACTTAGTGCATAGGTCTATCTATCCATCCATCCATCTATGTATTATCTATATTTCTATCTATCTCTCCATGTCTGTTTGTCTATCTATCTATATCGCTTTCAGCACCTCTGCATAAAGCAAGATGACGAGTATCTCTTAAAGCCTTCGGTCCTACAGAAGCCAATAGTTGGTAGGGGATGATGGGTTTTGTAGTCCTTAACAGCTTGAGGTCTGACAGTTGAGCAACTCTGCTCTACAGGAAAAGATCTTCAACATATTTTTTTTTTCCATAACTATCCCAGGCACACAAAGTGATGGTAGAGATAAATTAATAAAAATGCATTAGTCTGATCTATACTTTTTTGTTTACTTGGCTGACTTTATGGGCATATGACTTTTTTTTGCCAAGCATTAACCCTTTATGGACCAGAGGAGTGTGCAACACATTGCTTTGCAATTCGCTGGACCCCCACTGGGTTTATAAGTAAAATGCATACCAATTTATGTTTGGAAGACAAGTTAACTTTACAGGACGGTGTATCATCTGGAAATAATATTATGCAAGCTTAGTACAAATATAGTCAGATTTAACTTTGTGATTTATCCAAACTTTCCTTACCATGCCTAGTTAAGTGAACAAAACAGAACAATCCCATAGCTACTAGTGTTGAGCGAGCATGCTCGGCCGATGCTCGGATCGGCTCGAGCATCGCTCTGCTCGGCACATGGCGGTACTCGTATGAGTACCGCCATGTGCTCGCCCGGCATGTTCGGGTGGCGGGGATCTGTGCCGAAGGAGGCACAGATCTGAAGACGCTCCGCTGGACCACCAGGGACTGGAGGTAGGGGGCATTGCGGAGATGAAGGGGGCATTGCGGAGATGAAGGGGGCATAGCGGAGATGAAGGGGGACATTGTGGAGATGAAGGGGGCATAGCGGAGATGAAGGGGGCATAGCGGAGATGAAGGGGGACATTGCGGAGATGAAGGGGGCATAGCGGAGATGAAGGGGGACATTGCGGAGATGAAGGGGGCATAGCGGAGATGAAGGGGGACATTGCGGAGATGAAGGGGGCATTGCGGAGATGAAGGGGGCATAGCGGAGATGAAGGGGGACATTGCGGAGATGAAGGGGGCATAACGGAGATGAAGGGGGCATAGCGGAGATGAAGGGGGACATTGTGGAAGAGGGGCATTGTGGAGATGAAGGGGGGCATTGACCAGGCACCCTCCCCTCATCAGAGCAGGGGGTGCCTGGTGTAATGCTCGTGTCGCCCCATTCAATTCAATGGGGCTCGGGTGCTCGGCCGAGCACTCGAGCCTCCGGCGGTGCTCGGTCAGAGCACCCGAGCACCCGAGCATCGGGGTGCTCGCTCAACACTAATAGCTACATCTGTAACATCTCTCTTATGAAACTCAATTGATACAGATTTAGATAGTGCTGTCACTCATGTGGTGATTTTTATTAAATGCACAAATATCTTTCAATAGACAACATTGATTCTACAAGCAGGTATTATACATCAGTAAATCATGTAAAAGTGTGAAAGTGACTCATCAGTGTTCTATCACACTAGACTAAATGACACGGCCATATGTTTAGTTGTGTATAACAAATAATCTATGATAGATACCTTTGAAGGTTATCCCTGCTAGAACATCTGTGAATGAGTCAGAGGTCATATGTGTTATTGACTGGTCTGTGTGGGAAGGGAAAGTCTTATGCCCTTGTTTGTTAGTGTTTCTTTGATATCATAACCACTGCTGCAGAGGAAGACTGCATTAAAGGAACTCTAACACCTCTTAACAAACTGCCACTTGCCTTAATGTGGGCTAAATAGCCTAAAAGACACTACGAATCAGTTCTGCAAAGCTATGCCTTGGATACACCTTGGGCACTCACAGGGTTAAAATCCTTCAGAAGGAGTAATTTCTACCTTAATAGACGTTCTCTGGGAGACCCAGAGTATATGTACAGTTGGTTCCTACTGGACATTAGGACTTTTGCCCACATTAAGGTAGAGGTTATCATTAGGAGGTGTTAATGTTCCTTTTAGGATTTCTGTTGAAATTAGTGCATTCTGGGAAACAATTCAAATTCACAAAAAATAAAGACAAAGGTCTGAATCCAGGAAATTAAAAAGGAGAAATTTTGGAGCAAATCAACTGCACCACAGGGGAGAAGTGACAATTCTCAAGGTTCACAGAACCTGTCACCTTGATTCAAGTTTACATATTTGAAAATTGCATTAAAAACTGCCTATGTGTCATGTTAACCAACAGATGAGCAAATGTACAGTTAAGGAGATAGTTACACCGGTCACCATATTCTAATTGCTGTACCCATGCAATACCAATGATGTCTCATATGCTGATTAAGCTTTTCAGTCATGTGATAATGAACGTGTTCATGACTTTCATATGCTAATGAAGCTCTGTGCTGCTCCAGGAGACTTTTACTTTTCCCAGAAATAAGTGTGAATATCTCCTATACTAGACATCTGCTGGACTTTCAGTGAACATGACACATAGGCAGTTTTGAAAGCATTTTTTTTTTTTTTTTTTTTTTTTGTGCTCCGATGGGTTCAGGGGTCCCCGAATGGCATGCAGCCACATGGGGACCCCTGAATTCCATGATGTACATAACAGTCACGGGTCCTTAACAGAGGTTTTCCCATGACGGTTATAACACGTCGTGGTTCCTTAAGGAGTTAATTTCCTGAATTTGTCTCAGTGAGACTGCTTTATATACAAATATTTGCATATTTCACAAACTCTAATTAGGGTTAAAAAAATACCAGAGTAAGAGCTGAAAGATAGTGTTAAGAAACAAAACAAGAAATTGTAGAACCATCTCATAGAGGTCCCTTATTTCTGTCTGTTTCCAGTCGAGCACTTTTTTCTTTCAGCCTGAAAGAATATCTCTCCAGGGATGCATAGGCCTGCGTTATTTATAGAAAGCCATAGGAAACCGTGTCCTATGGATACCACATCCACAATGACATTTTAAATCTGACCTTTTCATTGTTAGATGGTAGCACAAGTATTGTATTTGGAGGGCACGTTTTAAAAGTCATGGAATTCAAGTGGTAATATTTACAATGTATAATAACACTTGCACAGCCAATTATTTGAATTATGTTATTATGTTTGCTTTTTTTTTATTTTTTGCAATAAATTAACCTGTTCACATCTTCCACATTGAAAGATGCTTTTATATAATAATCTCTAGCAAAAGGCAATAAACACATGAGATCTCTTGTGCCAGATGCAGTACTGTGCAGCACATTTTCCTAGCACAACTTTTTGTAGCAACTGAAAATATTGATGTATTTTTAGTGCTACAGCGTAGCAAGGTTTTTCTAGCATCATATGATCGCAGTATAAACAGAAGTGATAAAATTGCAGGGAAAACACAGCTACCTGTTATAGTTTTGTGATTTCACTGTGATTCCATTGACACCCATGCTACAAATTTGTAGATACATTGTTGCACTGTTGAAGGAAATTTGCAGTATGCTGTGTCTCTGCGACAGCCATAGCGCATGTTGACTGTGTTGCTGTAGGACACAAGTAGTCACATGTTTACTGTCACTGTGATAGTGTCTCTCATGTGACAGGGGCCTTTAACATTTTTGATACCTAACCAATTCATATTCAAGGCATTAATGGGGAAGTAATACCATAAAACAACGCAGACCAGCTTGCGTTTACATGTACACTAGACTACTGTAGCAGTGCAGTTTTTTTCACCAGATCGTGTGACATCCGAACTGTGTAGGTAGCCATTTTTTTTTTTATTTAGGCTTTTTTTTTTTTTTTTTTTTTATTCCCCTAAGATTTCAAAGGGCTTAACTTTCCAATGTGCCTGCATGCATGGACCCTTCATTGTACACGTGTGGCGAGAATTGGTCTTCGCTTTCCACCTATTTCTTTTTGCTGTAAAAAAATAAATACATTAAAAATTGCCCCATTCCTCTTTTAAAATACATTATAATCATCTATATATCACACTACTCAAAATCTTAGCATGTGCTTGGATTTAAAGATCTGTAGCATTTTACTTTGGGAATGGCAATTTTCTCCTCTGATTGTGTTCAAAAAGAGCCTTATCCTATAACATAAAGTGGTAGAATGCGTCGCTCACTATGAGCCATAACCGCACATGCGCAGTAGAGAGTGTCTACTGCTCATGTGTGATTTCGCACACAGGGAGCTTTGCTGTGAGCCATCTGGAGCTCCCCGCTAAAGATCAGCCAGTTCGGCGAGTCTCTACTGCACATGACTGCAGTCATGCTCAGTAGAGACTCGCCGAACACACTGCCCCACTCTGGACGGTTCACATTATGTCTCTGCTCTCAGCTCCGGGACACCAGCCGGAGCAGCTTGGTGCACTTTAGCCCATGTATATGGGTTTCCATACTAGTTCACCTCATAAACAAGGAGTAAATCTGGATCACATTAGCTGCCCCATAGAGAGCAAAAAAAATCCTCAAAAATGTAATTGATTTGAATGGGGCTTTTAAAGGGTTAGTAATGTATTTTTAAAACCTAACAAAATATTGCAGCTATTAAAAGAAAATAAACTAAATGAACCTAGTCCCAACTCTCAGACCTTTATGGTTTGAGAAATAGAACATTTTAAAGTTCCCCCCTCCCTCCCCTTTCCCTGACGTCAGCTGTAAGCTGACATCAGGAGAGCCTGGTACGGGGACCGACAAACAACTCTTTAGCAGAGCCGAGATACCAAAGTCTAAAAAGAAATGCTTCATTGGAACTACAAAGCGTGCTTGAAAATCAGACACACTTTGTAGACCATTCCAATGAAGTATTTCTTTTTAGATTTCGGTTTCTCGGCTCTGCTGAAGAGCCGCTTCGAGTCGGCACGCGTCGACACGCACCTCTTGCTGTCAGCTTTACAGCTGACATCAGGGAGGGGGAGAACTTTAAAATGTTATTTCGCTCAAACCATAAAGGTTTGAGAGATGGGACTGGGATCATTTAGTTTATTTTTGTAATAGCCGCAATGTTGTGTTAGGTTTTTAAAAGACATTGCTATCCCTTTAACTAGTGATGTATTTAGTCTGACTGTATGGAATATATCTAAGAAGAATAGCTGCTGTACACACATAGGTGGATCTGTGTGGCTAATTGTGGAAGTAAAGGCTTAGAGCAGACAGTATTTTGTTTGGCTTCTTTAATAATATGTAATTAGAACAGACTTAATTATCACTTGGACAACTTGCCAGGGCTTGTCTGTTTCTAAGAAATTGCCAGATCCTTTCCAGGGCAATTACGTCTTGTCCTTTGTATAGCTGGTATTTTATCTGTCAAGATTTCTTATTAAAGGAATACTAACATTTTATTCTGAATCTGCATATTTTGCAATACGTACAGTCAATTACCTTTGTTATCTTTTCCATCTTCACCTTTTTTTCACTTTTACATCCCAGTGAGCTCTTTGGATCAGTTTCCAGAGAGGTTTCTATCAGGGACTGTGATATCAGGCATTGAGATCCAATGTTAAAAAGATAGAATGTAAAAACATCATTATCCTTGCTTTTATGGTCAGTTGGTATACACAATATCTTAGTAGAGCCAGTCTATATAAAGTGTTTCTACTCCAGACCTGTATCGATACTAGCAACTCAAAAAACTGCCGGATTCAAAATTCAAGAGACACTCAGATCGAGTAAGTCATTGTTTCTTTCAAGCAATCACTTATAATATTACTGATATAGACAACAATTCATATGGAAGATAATCCACTTATCTACCATCCTCACTGTGAAGTAAAATGTTCCTGTATTACAATTCAGACTCTGCAATGACATAATATAGAAAGTAAAACTGCCTCTGCTTTAATGCTTATCATCTTCACCTACAGTTGGTTGGGAAGATATAAAATATATTATCTTCCATATGAATTGTTGTCTGTATCAGTAATATTATAAGCGATTGCCTGAAAGAAACAATGACTTACTCGATCTGAATGTGTCTTGAATTTTGAATCCGGGAGTTTTTTGAGTTTTATGGTCAGTTGACCAGCAAACTCTGAAAGCAGAGATCCAGGAAGCTTACTGTCACTGGCATAAAAGTGTATAAAAATTGGTGAAGATGATAAAAATTAAAGCAGAGGCAGTTTGACTTTCTATATTATGTCACTGCAGAGTCTGAAATGTAATACAGGAACATTTTACTTCACTGTGAGGATGGTAGATAAGTGGATTAGCCTACCAGAAGAAGTGGTAGTGGTTAATACAGTGGAGGAATGTAAGCATAAACGGGAGAGGTGTAAGGCTATCCTGAATATAAGACAAGGCCAAAGACCAAATAAGGTTTGAGGTTTTTACAGTAGGAAAAAATTAGCAGACCACATGGGCAAAATGGTTCTTTTCTGCCACCAAATTATGGCACTGTTTAAAATAGTCACTATCCCTTTAAACATCTGATAATTCATGTCACATTTTACTGTTATTGGTCCTTTATTACATTAGTCCTTTGTTTCTGTACCCAATAAAACAAGTGATAACGAACACATCATTTTCCTACTATTTTTTTTCTCTTTATTGGTCTTTAGATAGCTGTGGATTGTACAAATTTTTTTTGTATCTTTTTTTTTTCTTTTTTTCCTGCCAAATGTTTCAAATAAAAAAAGGCTCTAAGTCTTCCATACATTTATATTTCTTATTGTAAAGAGGAAGAAGCAACACGGTTTCCACGGAAAGCTATATATTTTTTTTCATCATAAATTTGCATTGCTGACAAGTTAACGGAACAGAATAATTTTCTATTACATAATCCATTTCATCACCTGCATTTTGCCTAACGTCTGCTAGACTGGTAGCAACAAATAACGTACTTCAGGCACAACTGGAGTCATATGCAGAAAGGAGAAGGTGAGCAATTCTGGAGAAAGCCAATGGCATCATGGGGGGGGGGGGACCAGGACTGAATATGGCCACTGATTTAAATCCTTTGAGGGCCAGAGAGTTATCCCACTCATTTTGGGAATACCCCTCTGGCACTCAAAGGGTTAAAGGCCACATTTAACCCCTTGAGTGCAAGAGAGGTATTCCCAAAATGAACCCTTAAATGGTGGCAAGGTCTCCAATGAATTGCTTTGTAATGGACTGACTACCTCTTTAGCATCCAAATAGGTTAAATAAGCAGTAAACTTTCTTTATGACAAATTGTATATTAGGGCTGTAAAGATCAATCAAATTACTTGAATATTCGATTAACCTTTTGATTGCCAGGGGGATGCCAAAATGCATCGCTTTGCAATGCATTTAGAGTACACCTGTGGCATTCAACGTATTAAAAATATTATGTCGATTTTAATATTTCATTATAAATTGACATCTTCAGCGCGGTGAATTTATACACATTTATATTCACAATTAAGATCATAACTGCCAGATATCTCGAATAATCAATGTAATAATCTATATTCTTTTAATGACGCATTCAAAACCTGCACCACTATAATATATTACATGCTCCTTCTCTAAGGGATGCTGCTACTACTGGGAGATTTTTCATTCAAAAGGTATTATAGCTCAAACTTTGTTTTTTCTTTTATTCAAGCTATCACTAGTTAGCAGCAGCGCCAACTGGTGCCTAAAAAAAAGGCAATTTATTTTTATAATGCACTATATGGGAGAGCCTGAGTCATAGACTACAGCTCTCCATTATAAGAATTAAGAACAGCACCGCCTTGTGACCACAAAATAACATTGCAGTCTACTTAAAAAAAAAAAAAAAAAAAAAAAAAAAAAGTTTGGGCTGTAGTTTGGATACAAAAAAATCTCAAAGCAGTGGGAGTGTCATTTTTTTATTTATCAGAGAAAGTCCTATGGTATCTAGTTTTTCAGGAAAAAGTTTGATGCTCCTTTAAAAGCTCAATTTAAATTGATGGGAATTTGTGGAATTTTGGTCTGCTGTGGAGCAGTTGATTTTTTCTATAATTGCTCCTCTTTTCTTTCTGCATAAGGCCCTTAGTATATTGGTGAAGGGTAAACACTGCTTCCTATAATCATATATCCATATGTATATATTATATATGTAATAAATATTTTTTTCATATTTTTATCTTTGTTTTTTACAGAAACAAATTAGTTGTTCTTAATAAATCCAAACTACTTCAAATTGAACGACATTCATCGCGTGAACAGACAAATACAATTGAATACCTCTGACTACAACAGACATTATACATGATATTTTCAGAATACATAAGTTTAAACAATATGGACAACTAGTTCTCATAGCCAGAATACATACTCAAAACCATCATGATTAGGCGAGTCCTAGGACACAGCCCCTATAGTAACAATACTTGTGGAGCCTCAGCCAGGATTAATCTATGAAAAGCAACTGTAGTGATTCTTCTACACTTAAAATCACCAAATGGATTAAGGTTTCCAGAGGTTATCTCCTCTCTGACATGAGCAAGTTTGATCCTCTTTATTCTGCAATTACAACAACACATTGTCCTCCCTCCCTCCCCTTACAAGTCATGATTTCCCATCTTTTAAAACCATTTTTTCTCTTTTACACAGGATATTGTCCATAACAGGTTATAACCAACAGTCACTGCCTTAGTATTTTTATTGTCCATTTTAAAAGAGAGTTTGTTGTTTTTTTTTTCCTTTTGGAACGCATGTGCAGCGGACGTTTGTTTGCAAGGTTTTGCTAAAATGTAATGTCTCTACTGTCTATGGTTTTGATTTTCAGAGAGCACATGGGAGTCAAATCCATTGTCAGATATAATCCTTCACAAGGACAGCTTAATTTTGACAGCCATTTGATTTGTTTTCTTCCTACTCTCTTGGTCAGTTCATAAGTGATTGACCTGTCTACAATTCATCAGACCTGATGACGTGGAAGAGAGTGACATTGTAGAGTACTTGGTGCCCATTATTCCAAGCATACAAGGCCCTGTCCTTAGGGTTGTAGTCCAACATGGAGATATGGGAGTATTTATTTTGGAAAGGGATGTCAATATACTCATAGTTAGACGTGTTGGTCTGATAAGCATAGTGCACTTTTGTTCCACCTGAATAACCATTGGTGACATAGAGAGTCCCACAGATCATGAAGGCTTCACCAGCACTTCTCTTGGGGTAACCTGTGTTCCAGGTTTTAAGTATTTGCAGGGTATTAGGGTCCAGTTTGCTGATTACTATATTGCCAGCATTTTGATTTGTGGCATAGACAACCCACAATCCGTTTTCGTCCACCATGATGTCAATATCTGATTGCCCTCCCCAAGCATAGTGGTAAACATTGGTGTACCCAGCTGAGTCCAAGCTGCGTGTCTTCAGTATCGCCTCTGATTTCAAGTCAAACCTGATGATGATGTGACTTTGGAATTTGTTGAAATAAATTGAACCATTATATACAACCTGCCCGGTTCCAGACCACGGATGTGGGAGGCGGTGATTGGTAAAGTTATCACTGTTCATGAAATCATCCAAGGACTTGTACTCCCGCACAAACCGGTTATTGTGGTAGCCATCCATGTACCAAACCTGCAGGGGAGGAGGCAAAGATTGCAAATGAGATTCAGGAAGTAGAAAACAAACATGTTAACCCTTTGAGTTCCAGAGGGGTAAGCAACGCCCCTCTGCCACTCAAATGGTTAGATTCATGCCTTTTGGGTTACCCATCAGTATGTAATAGGTGTGCTGTTCTATCATCTAGTGATCTATCCACAAGTACTGTGCCTGTCCTCTTGCTATCTTTAAGGAAAATAAACAGATCCTGATATCCTCCTGCTTACATTACTATGGCTAGAAATTCCTAATGGCCCCTATGAATTTTGCGTTGTGCCTTTGCTCAGCAGATACCATTTTCAATCAGTCCTTGGTGTCAGTCCATTTAGGCAGACATGGCAGTTGCTATCAGCTTTTTCAACCTAAACCTGGCGGAATGCATGAGTCAAAAAACCTCTTAGGGACCAGAGTGTTCTCTAACTCATTACGAAGTACAGTCCTTTGGTCCTTAAAGGGTTAAGATTCCCTTGTGCTGAGATCAGAGTTTGAAGTCAAAATGTAATTCCGCCTCCTTTAATTAACATCCATGACTGATTTAAAGATGTTATTTCTTTAACCAAGGAGCAATGATAAGTGTGTGTGTGTGTGTGTGTGTGTTGTGTGTTGTGTGTTGTGTGTGTCTGGTGCAGTCATACTGGAAATTCCCATGTAGTGAGTCTGAGTTACTGTAATGTCACTTACTCTGTTATCGCCTTCCGGTGCTACGGGGTCAGTCATCCATGAGCCGAACCTGGAGCCAGATGTCTTTATTAAAACTGGATCGCTGATACCTGTGAGTTTGCCACAAGCTGTAAAAGAGGGAGATGTGTGTGTGAGAGAGACATGTAAACCACATTGTCACCCTAAGAGATGTTCAGTTTGTTCTACAGTGAATTAAAATCTAACTATATGTTACTCTAGACATTTTTCTGTAAAATAAATAGTTTTTAGAAATAAAACTTTATATTTTGGTGACGCAGTATAGCATTGTATACTAATTCCCTACACAGTATGCTGATTAGTACTGTTTGAGTACAAATGTACCCCTTACTGCACTATTAGAAGTATCTGTGTGTGTATGCTGCCTAGCTTTAGTCATAGTACAGTGTGTGTGTGTGCATGTGTGTGGTAATATTAGCCTGACACAAAAAATAATTAGCAAAACATTTCTCAAATTCTATTTATATTATACGTAGCACAATATATGAGTAGTTTCATACCATCTGGTACTCAGTGGGTTAAGGGGTTAAAATGAACTAAACTTACCTTAGGGTGACAGATCCAAGTAAAGAAAACCAGGACTCAGATACTCTAAGAAGAATATTTGCATATAGACTTTGGAGGAGATGCACAAAGGTGTGATAAAGAGGAGATAAAGCAGAGATGACTTCTCCAGTGTGATAAAATCTCCAGTCCCTATGTTATTCTTTGATGCTTATGCACTAAGATTAATCTCTCTTGAGAGATCTTAGTGTGTAGGCTCCACAGTATACCATAAGACTTGGAGAAGTGAGATCACTGGAGACATCATCTCCACTTTATCACATCCTTATCAAGCCTTAGTGCATAACCCCCTTGTAGCAGGCAATATTCATCCATGCATATGTTGTTGGACTGCAGACTCCCATCATCCTTAGCCATATGACAGCAGGCTAAGGATTATGTGAATCTGCAGTCCAACGGCACCTGTAGACCGCAGGCTGCCTACCTTTGACATAAACTTTCCTGCATTTATTTGCATAGATTATGGATATGTTGAACTCATACTCTGGTCAGAATAGATGGTGAGTAATTAACCTTGAGAATTTTCCTCTCTTCTGCCATAGGAAAGTAACTTAATGCATATACATAAGGTGTGCCTGTTAGAGTTAATGAAGCCCTCATTCAGACCTGAATATCTAGCGCCTTGGCTGCTCCATTCGCCTGTCAGAAAAATAATTATACAATCTGAAGTCTGGTAATTGGTGACTGAATTTAAATAATTAGTGGAATAATTAGTGGACTGGAATAAATATTAATATAATGTCTCTACCTCGGGCAGATTACTAGTGGTGGGACACTTTAATTCTTGTGCCAGTTCAAATATAACTACTAGTCTTATTAATATTTGATTAAAGGAGAACTAATGATAACCACCCACTTCCCTTGCTATGTCCAACAACATCTTCAAACAGTCCTGCGTGTCATCTCTGTGGAGGTGGAAATAAAAGTTGCTAGTTGGAGCATAGGACCTCACACTCTGCTCGCGACACATGGAATCTTAACCCATTATTGCACATCCCTGTGGTCTCTAGACTCTTAAAAGCATAGTAATACTTCTAATAAAGTGCAGGTCCGAATCTTCTTTATTCTATTTTGAGCATGTATCGCTCTATTTCAATACTATCAGTATTTGTAGTTCAAGTGCAATTAAATCCAAAAGGATCCCCCTCCTGCCCCTTTCCCCAGCGTCACTCATACCTCTCAGTCTGGGCTGGATGGAGTGCAGCGAGGGACACTCTTAAGTAAGCATAAGGAAAATCCTTCCTGCCCTCCTTCGTCAAAAGGTGCAGGATTTTCCTTATACATACTGTGTGAAGATTGTCCCTCACAGTGATCTGTCTGGTCCCATGACCGTATTACAGATCTGATATGAGGCGGCCAGAAGGGGCGGGAGGAGGGCCCTTTCAGATTCGATAGCTCTTGAACTACAAAACTGTTAGTATTGAAATATAATGCTACATGCTAAAAAAAAAAAAAAAGAATAAAGAAGACTCAGACCTGAAATTTATTAGAAGTATTACTATCCCTTTAACACCTGGGGGTGAGGGCCATTAAAAACCATGGAACTATTTTTTCCTTCTCAAAGGATGGCAGAATGTGTGCAGCCGCGCTGCTTTCCCAGAATTCCATGACGTGCCAGCACCGTCACCAATCCTTAACTTCTGGTCCGATATCACTGTCCTGACACGTCATCAGATGTTAAGGTTTTAAAGGGTCAAGTTTGCTCATACACTCTGCCTGCTTCAGTTTGAAAAAAAATTAACTGTCAGCAACTGTTATGTCCTCCTCCATGGACATGACATTTACGACTGATTGAAGGTGTTATGCCTTGAAAAAAGGGCAATATTTATCAGTCTTTTTCTGCTAAGTACAATAATTGCACTAACATTGCTGAGTTTTTATTCAATACTAGTTGCTACTACCACGGCCAGCCGGTCGCGGGGCAGTCATGCGCAGTAGAGACTGCCCGCACAGCAGCTGATACAGAGCTGAATGCCAGCCGTGGAGCGGACAGTCTCTACTGAGCATGACTGTGTCGTTACACGTGTTTTAGTGAATTATTATATAGGATTGTAGCTGTGCCATGTTTTCATTCATTCTGAGTGAATATTCATGTCTGTGCTTTGCCTTTATATTTACAACAGCTGAAGCTACTGCTTACAGTTTGTTTTTGTTTTTTTAAACACACGTTTGAGCTGTAATAATTTCGTATAACTGATCTCCCAGAAGTAGGAAATACATTGGTTATACTGAGAAGAAAAGCACTTTAAAACTTTTTTTTTCTATTAAAAAAATAAAAAAACACTGCTGCTTTAAAGAATAAAAACAATACCTGGTGCACCTAAATCATTTTCCAAATGGCTTGTTTTGGATTTTAAAGTGATAGTAATGTTTCACAAAAACAGCAGCTCCAATTAATCTTCATAGTATTTGGGACACGAAGAGTGTTATTTCAATGCTGTCAGAGTTGTAGTTCAAGAGTAATTGAATGATAAAGTATCCCCACTCCCACCCTTTTTACCTAGTGTAAGCCACCTCCCCTCACAGGTTTTTCCTTATGCTCACTGAGGATTGTCCCTCTCTGCGATCTGTCCGGACAGTCTTGCTGTGCTGAGCTGAGCAGTGTTACATCATAAAAAGGGGTGGGGGGGATACTTTATCATTCCATTACTCTTGAACTACAATTTGGGCAGTACTGAAATAACAATCTCCATGGCCCAAATACTATGATGATTAATCGGAGCGGTTTTTTGGTTACTATCCTTTACTATCATGCTGCATCAAGGCTGAATGAAATGTCACCATAGATCTTTAATTAGTAAATCACTAGAGGTTAGTTCGGTCTGGCGGCACCAGTGTAGTACCAGTCATACCTGTATCCTTCTCATTTGCATATAATTAATGCACAACACTGTAAGATTAAATGCCATAGTCCATCCCAGTGACCTAAAACATGTTGTTATGAATACCAAGCTGGTTGTTTGCGCATGTAACCATAGTACCATAGTTGATTTGTATGAAAAAAGACATGCCTCCATCAATTCAGACTGTGCCATATTACCCTTGTTGAGCCAAAAGGAAAACAAAAACTACTGAATCGATTTGTAATTAAGGTCCCTGTTGGTAAAATTTCCTTCCTGACTCTGAAGGCAATCGGATATCAACCCGATCAACTTTATATCTGCACTGAATGTATTATGTCTCAATATTGTTCTAAAATTGAAAGTATCCAATACATTTTTGAAAGCACCTACATTATCTGCAAGGCCAGCCTCCCGAGGCAAATAATTCCACAACCTTACAGCCCTTAGTGTAAAAAAAATCAGTGCCTTTGCTTTAGTTGAATACTCGTTTCTCCTTTTCTTCTATTCTAGTTTTTTGCTTAGGTCTTTGAATAAAACGTTCCCCAGAGAATTCTTTGTATTATCCTCAAGGATACGTGTAAATAGCAGTCATGTCCCTTCAATTTAGCTGGTTTTCTTCTATCAAAATTTTCCAACACTATCAGTTTCTTTTCCATTTTATTTTCAGTCCAATATTGTCTTTTTTTTTTTTTTATTAACCCCATAAGGACCAGCCGCGCACGCACGGTGCAGTCACTTAAGAATCTGATTCCGTACTCCCCTAATGGCGTGCAGCCGCGCAGGGAGCCCTCAATTCCATGACAGTCCAGGACCGTCATGGGTCCTTAAGGGTATAACAACCCATGACGGTTCAGGACCATCATAGGTCCTTAAGGGGTTAAGAACTGGCACCCAAATATTTACTTCTTATTCTACATGAGAGCTTTGCTAAATATTTAAAAAGATGTAGAATTATATTCCCATCCCTTCATCTGTAGCCCTTTTTATACGTAATAGTACAATGTTGGCTCTTGCAGCATCTGAGTGACACTACACTCTGTTATGAAGTCTGTTTATTACTAACAAGGATTCCTCATGTAGTTTCCTAGTTAGTGTATTTGTAACTTGTTTGTATTGTAACGCAAAAGTATAACCTTATATTAATCTATATTAAACCTCATCTGCCACTTTTTTGCCCATTTGCTCAGTATATCTAAATCAGTCTGCAGAGAAAAAACCATCCTACCCACTAAGTATTTTGTTGCACCTTTTAGAGGTATCAGCAAGAATTAAAACATTGCTTCTACACCCACTTCAAAATTATAAACAATAAATGAACATAGGTCCACATTTCAAACACCTCTACACAAAAATCATATGCAGTTTTGTCCTGCTAGTTAGTGTTCAGCTGCTGCCACAGCATTTTGGCTTCTGAATGTATTTGTGAAGTAGTTACCTCACCCCGCCCCCCAGCTCTCTGCTTGCTTCATTACATAAGTGTGTCACAGATGAACCTGCCAAATTTTTTCCTGTGAGATCTAAAATTTGGCTCCAAGACATTGTATTCTGGGGCACTGTCACCTAAACTAAAAGTGGAACTGACACCTTATACCAATTTAGCTAATTTTGAAAGAGCTTTCAAATTCACCTATTTGTCATGTTAATCATTTTTTTTTTATTTAAAGGGATAAATAAAAGCATCCTCAATTAATCTTCATAGTATTTGGGCCATGGAGAGTGTTACTTCAATACTGTCAGAGTTGTAGTTCAAGAGTGAATGATAAAGTATCCCACCCACTCCTTTTACTGATGTAACACTGCTCATCTCAGAGCAGCAAGACTGTCCAGATGCATCACAGAAAAGGAATTTTCAGTGAACATAAGGAAAAACCTGTCAATGGGGCAGGGTTTCCTTTATGCTCCCAATAAGATTGTCCCTTGGTGTGATCTGTCCGGTCAAGAGACCTGGTACCGCATCTGAGGGGAGGCGGCTTGCACTAGGTAAAAGGGGCGGGAGGGGATAGGTTATCATTCAATTACTCTTGAACTACATCACTGACAGTATTGAAATAACACTCTCTATGGCCCAAATACTATGAAGATTAATTGGAGCTGCTTTTTGTGTGAAGCATTACTATCCCTTTAAAGCAGTAATTTAAGATATTAAGCCTTATTTATCTGTCTGTTTATGCAAATTGGGCAGTAGTGGCTGACATACCTGCCAGATATTAAAGGGATAGTAATACTTCGTTTTATCTTTATTTTATTTTGTAGGCATTAAAAAAACACAAAGAACGATATGTCTTATCTCTCAGACCTTTATGGTTTGAGAGATATTCACAAGCAAAGTTTCCCCCTCCCGCCCCTTTTACCTAGTGTAAGCCATCTCTTCTCAGATGTGGAATCCAGTCCATAGACCAGACAGATAACAGAAGGGGACAATCTTCTTCCTATGAGAACAATGAAAGCCCTGCCCCCCTTGACTAGTTTTTCAGGTTTTTCCCTTATCTTAACTGAAGATTGTCCCTCTCTGCAATCTTCCTGGGCACCTCCCTTCTGATCTGGCTGTACAGTGTTACATCAGTAAAAGGGGCGGGAGGGGGACACTTTGTCATTGAATTACTCTTGAACTACAACTCTAACAGTAATAACACTCTCCAAAGTTCAAATACTATGATGATTAATTAGAGCTGTTTTTATTATGAAACATTACTATCCCTTTAACATTCCTCACTGGTTCATGCCACCAGCATCTATTGATAGATTGATGTATTCACATATTTAACTTTAAATCCCCTCTCTCTCTAAAACACACACACACGCGCACACACACACACACACACACACGCGCGTGCGCACACACACACAGTTTAACCCTTTGAGTGCCAAAGTCAACGCAATGCATTGCAGAATAATGTTAATTCACATATTAGTAAATAAGAATTCTAACCACTTTTGATTTTGCAGATTATTAATTAACACTTTGAGTGCCAGAGAGGTATCCAACGCATTGCATTGCAATGCATTAGATACCTCACTGGCACTCAGAGGGTTAAACAGTGGTCACAGTGTGCACATGAATACAAGCGAGATTGTTATAGCCTAGTCAGCACGCTGAGCCTTTGCATTAATGAATTTGGATATGTTGGGTAATTGTCTTTCTGAAAGCACGAGCAATGTATAACCTACCTGATATAATACGTCTCCATAGAACGAGATGGAACACATTCATATTTGCTCAGAGAGCTCTACCTTGGGGTATGAGTAAACCTCATTGGCCTGTGCAACCTAATACAAATCCGATAATGTGCATTGGAATTGATTAAATCTTTCAGCGTGCAATGTAAATTATGCATGTGTGAACTGAATTGGAATGAAGACATAACTAAGGCAAGGGAGACAAGACATTTTAGAGTAATAAAAGACTGAGTGGCAGTCATCCTCGTTTTAAAATGCTGTGTGAGTGTCTGTGATCCGCCATTGGAAAAGTAAAAGGAATTCATGATTTTATTGAATGACTGATGAGATATACAAGCATCAGTTTGTTAATGGGAAACTATACCCACAGGAATAAAGGGGCTCGTGTACAAATACAAAACGGAGAATCCCAACTATGTACTACACGGGACAAATAAATGTTCCTATTAATTTAAACAGGGCTTTTAACCCCTTGAGTACCTTCAAGACCTCTCTAGAATTCAAGGGGGGTTAAAAATCTTATTTTAAAGATGGACAGGGGAAATTGTATTTGCTGCGTATTGGGAAGTTAGTTTTCCTTAGAATTTCCACACCTCACCATCATACATAAGGCCTAAAGTGTCTCTTAACCCTTTGAGCAAAAAACAGGTATCCAACTGCGTTGCAATGTGTTGGATAACTCTCTGTGGCTCCAATGGTTAAAGGGCAACTAACGCAAAAAAATAAAAAATACACTATTAGTTACTCACAGCTTCTCCCACCAGTAGCAGCACCTGTAACTGTGCAAGCCTACTCTTTGCTTTTTTGTACAACCTTCTACACCACCTTGTGCAGGAGGCAAAGCTGCCACTGGCAGCCTCATCCCCATTGGTTGTGCAAGTGGGAATGGCACAACAAATAGGAATCATCAGCTGCCTCTCTGGAGCCAATGCGTTGGAGATCTCACTAGCACCCGAGGGCTTAAATAATAGCCTGTAATGGAGCATAAAATTGGTGCAAGGGGACTGAAATTGCTCTGGCCACAAACACAAAAGAAAATATGGGTGTGTTCAGGACAGCGGAGGCACCCCTCAAAATTTGTAGCTATAGGCAGTTGCTTAGTTTGCCTTTTGTGTAATCCGGCCCTGACAAAATATGTGGGCATGAGTTGGTGCTGTTTGGAAGAGTTTGATTTAAAAAAAAAAAAAATGTTTGCGCTGTAATCAGTTTTTTTTTAATTACCTCCCCTCCCCTTTTTCTCAGCAAGAAAAGTCCTATAACGTGTTTTTTTCAAAAGAAATGAAACATTCCTATAAAGTCACTTTTTTAATCGATCTATCTGCTGAATTTACGTTCCTTATAAATAAAAAGCAAAAACAGGTTGTTCTGCTGCAGAGTGTAATTGAAACTCTGTGTTCACTGTAACAAGACCTTCAAGGCTTCTGTTTTTCATTTGTCCCAATCTAAGCACCATATGGTAAGTCATCCAAGGATTGTGTTCACTCCACATATCCACAGTCTACAACAGATTGTATGTGTGTGTGTGTTGGTTCACAGTCCTCTCTTCC
Source organism: Rhinophrynus dorsalis (assembly GCA_037306005.1). Classification (NCBI taxonomy): domain Eukaryota; kingdom Metazoa; phylum Chordata; class Amphibia; order Anura; family Rhinophrynidae; genus Rhinophrynus; species Rhinophrynus dorsalis. The sequence goes on along the minus strand of CM074726.1, from coordinate 52,808,554 downwards.
TGCTTTTGCTTGCACAGTCCTTTTAGTGGTTAAAGGAGAACTCTTACCTCCTAATAAAAACCTCCTTCTGACCTTACTATGGCCAGAAAATCCTAATGCCCCTTCAAATTTTGCCTTGCTCCTTTGTTCAAGAGATAAATTATACAGTCAGCTCTTGATGCCATCTTCATGGAGGTGGACATGACACTTTCTATTCGGACAGCAAGATTTCAAACTCAACTCACTGCATACGGTAATCTTAACCCTTTATGGACCAGAGGACTGTGCAATGCATTGTGAAGCAATACGTTACACACCCCTCTGGTCCTTAAAGGGTTAAAGAGAGAGTAACACTTAATATAAAAAAAAATAGTGTTTATCCCCCTGAGTAATAGAAGGTTATTCCCACTGCTGAGTGTGGTTTTATTCAATTTATTCGAGCTGAAACTTGAATTTTTTTAGCTGAAATATCTCAATGGCCTGAAATGTTACAGTGGAGCTGTGGCTACACCGTCCTATGTAGGTTTGTGGTCAAGTGATCAGAGCTGTCCATAGGATGGTGTAGCAACAGTGCCACTGACATTTCAGGTCATTCAGATACTGCACCTAAAAAAAATTCAAGTTTAAGCTACAATAACTTTTGAGCAAAACATCTCTCAGCAGTGGGAATTGCCTTGTTTTACTCAGGAGGATAAACCCTACAATATAAATGTCTGTACATGTTAAGTATTACTATGTCTTTAAGTAGGCCCATGCACACTGAATTCTTCAGTTTGAAGAACTACAAGCAGCTGTCATGTCTGTCTCCATGAGCCTGATATCCAGGACTGATTGAAGATGTCATCTCTTGAACAAAGACACTAGGGAACAGTTCCTAAAGGCCATTAGGATTTTCTGACCACAGTAAGGTAAGTGGGTGGGGTTATTAATTAGGAGGTGTTATTTGTCGTTTAACGAAGTAAAGGGTGATTTTTGAGGCCATTTACACAAGGAAAAAGTTGGTTTTCTCATTCCGGGACAAACCAATTACATCACAGGACAGAGATACATTCCCAATGCAATGCACTGGAGACCTCTTCAGCAATCAAGGGGTTAAAATACCAACGTGAATTTGTATTTGTCCACTGTGGCAATGTATTCTGTACCCCTCTGGCACTCAAAGGGTTATAGAAAAAACCCTGCCTACCCAGATTAAGTCCCTGGCCACTGTGACTCATCTTCTAGTTTAGACACTCCCAACCCCAGACCTTAGTGGACCCCCGAAGGCTAAGAACAAGATGGCTTCCAGTTTGCCAATAAGGATGCATTTGGTTGGCTCAAGTTCTGGGTCTTTCAGGAACCTATGAAACTCCTCCAGCATATATAACATACATTTTAGCTTTTAATCTCTGATGGTTGATGCTTTCAGTGTGGTTTAGCTTAACGCTTTTTTCCCCTCAGGATATTATCTAAATCACAAATAAACATTGTATAACAGTACAAAATATTGCATTACATTTTACCTGCCATATGCCTGCGGGATAAGTGAAGCGTTTGTAGGCCAAACCAACTGCCCCTCCAGTGATAAAACTTTTAAGATTTCATTTTTATATAAATATTAACCCCTTGAATGCTAGCGAGGTCTCTAACGTGTTGCAAATATCTCTTCAGCATTCATGGAATTAACCCACTGAAAACCAGAGAGGTATCCTGTGGAATGCAAAGCAATACGTTGGATACCATTCTGGCACTCAAGGAGATAAAAGCCCCATTTAACAAAGAAAAGTTTTAGTTGTCCTCTGTGGTGCCGTTTGATTTCTAAAGCTGTTTTAAGGAAGGTGTAAATTATGCCCAAGATTTAAGGGGAAATCCAGAGTGCACCCTTGTTTTCACTCACTCTACCCACCAAAAAATTATTAGTAGATCCAGTGCATAGACCTCTGTGCACTGAAACTACAGTAGTGCCCTGTGAAGACCTTCAGGTCCTCTATGGGCACTACCATTGTCTTGAATTAACAAAGGTCCTCACAGGGGGATACAGGAAAAAGGCTGCAAATGCAAGCACACCGCCTGCTGCACAGACATCCCAGATGCCTCTGGAGAGAGTGAGCAGAGGGAGGGGATGGTGGAAGCATATTAAGGTGGGTGGAGGAAGGGAAGCAGACATAGAAATATATATATATATATATATATATATATATATATATATTTTCTTGTGTGTAATACACCCCCCACTCCACATAAGATGAAAAGGGGAAAAATTGTGAGTTTTATACGTGAGATTTTACAGTATATGGTCCTTTATATTCTCTTCTAATTAATGGTACTAAAGTCTATTTGTTAGAAATAAATTTTGGGTGTGTTGTGTGATATCACCCTTTTGAGTGACAGAGGGACATCCAACGCATTTCAGAAACCTCTGATACTCAAATGGTTACACTTATTACTTCCCCCACATAATTTACATAGATCTGAACGGAGTGGTTTTGTAGATGCAGTTTATCTGCTGAATGCGTGAGCACATCTTTCTTCACTTGGCAAACAGCGGGGTTTTCGATAAAGGTGACCTGTGTAGGTGGTCACAGGGCTGTCAGCAAGAATTGCCGTTTAATCATTTTAAAATTGTGGCTCGCTGCAAAACACTGCAAAGCTGAACAGCCAAGGACAAAGGTCACATTTGAGTTTATAAACCAGACTATATAGGCCTCAAGGAAAAACAGACTGAATTAATAATTCTGGTAGTAGAATACACCTAGAGTCCTCAGAATGATAAAGTGTTGAAAATAATCTATCAAAGGACTACTGAGTAAAACAAGAGGATATATTACCCATATTTTCTTTTTTATTATAAAGCTTTGATTCTTTAACCCGTAAAGGACTGCGCAGTCCAGGGGTGGGGTGCACTGGAGGACCAACATATATATATTTTTTTTTACGGGCCTACCCAGTAAACACACTGCACAGTGCAAGCATGCTGTGATCACAATATTCCATGACATGCCAGGACCTTCACCGGTCCTTAAGGCACAGACACCAATGACGGTCCTGGCACATCATCGTTCGTTAAGGGGTTAAAATAAATATTTTAAGGAATTATAATAAAATAATCCACATTTCTTTTAAATAATCTTTTAGATTTTTCCCAACTGCGCAAAGCTGCCATTATACTAAAGAGAAAGGTGTACCATTCACAGATATTTATGTAAACATTTCCATTATTTAATAGACCTTGTTCTGTTTTTTTAGCAGCCTGGGGGAAGCAATTTCCATTTGCACACCTCACTTCCTGGTCAGGAGAGCATGCTAAGGCACAACAGATCAGTGATGAGTGCAAGGAAATTCGCTGCTTTGATCATGAAAAACAGAACATGTAGTATCATTATTAGTGATCTCTTGAACACTAGAGTTCTGCAATGCACTGCATATAGTTTATTTTTGTGTATTTGATCACTGTTGCAGTCAATAGCTAGTTTCCATTTACAGTCTTAAAAAGACAATTGAGCCTTAGAAGCAATTTAGGAACTATTTTTTTATGAGCAGGTGTAATCTGCAGAAAAAATGTCAACAGAGCATTGGGCACCTCTGTAGTGTTCAAGGGGTTAAACCAGATGTAGGCAATCTTTGGCTGTCCATCTGTCAGAGACTACAATGCCTATTATCTGCAACCAGCCACTGGCTTGTTGAGGTGATGAATGTTGCAGTCCCCAACAGCTGCAGAGCCAAAGGTTACCTTCCCCTGGGTTGAACTGTATTAAGTTATGGAAACACGCACATATTTGCATATTTATGTGAATTACATAACATTCTCTTTCATATAAAAGCATCGAGTATGTTAACATAAATATGCTTTTTACCCCTTGCTACAACAAGAAAAGTCTACAAGGCAATGCAAAGTAGCTGGTTCTTTTAAAGGGGAACTATGCCCTAGGAATACTTAGCTATTCATATGATTAACAGACAGACTTACCTAGATACCTGTCCTTAAACAGCAGTCAGTTAAAATCTATATACTTTATTTTGGTGCAATTCATCTTTTTAGTACTCTGCTGCTGTCAGTTTCATTTTACGGTCTGATAAAAACTAGTGACTCTTATGTGTACCATTCATGGCTACTGGAGTCCTTTAGGTAGGACTTCAACTGAAACCATTTTGGAACTAAAATATAATGTAAAAACTATATACCTGACTGCTGTATAAAGGACATCTACCTAGGAAGGTTCTTCTGTTAAACACATCAATGGGAAACTACAGCCTTATAATAAGCAGCTCTTATTACCTTGGTAAGTGTCCTTCACACAGCAGTTTATTTTTGTTCATTTGATCACTGCTGTAATCCGTTGCTAGTTGTTTTAATTTACTGTCTTGTAAAGACAACTGGCCCTCATGAGTCGTTTAGGTCTCTTGAAAACTACTGTTGTGAGGAGGTATGATCCAGAGAAAGACTTCAACAGAGAGATAATACAAACTTTGACATCCTTGATATCTGTATGAAGGACACCTACCTATGTAGGTCAACCTGTTACACAAATTAAGAGCCACTTATGCCTACACCAGGAATAGGCAAGCTTATACATTGCAGCTGTCGGGTACTCCTGTCATCCCAAATCAGCTTTTGGTGAGTTGGGGATGAAGGGAGTGATTGTCCCCAAAGACTGGAGTGTCCAAGGTTACCTAACCCTGTCTTAGGGTAAGTTCTCTGTTAAGGGCCACTTGTTCCTAGTATAAAGTCCCTCTTTTACAGCAGTGTTGTTACATATCTGAAGTCACCTAGGCCTGAGGCTGCTGTCCATGTCAGTACTGCTATCTACATATTCCATGGGTGCTTGAGAATGCAGGGTGCTGGCTGCTGCCACCAAGGTTTGTCTGAGCCTACCTAATTTTTGCATGCATGCACGGAGCCTTTCTTCAAGATTTGACACTCTGCTCTGAAGTTCCTCGTAGTCATAGGCGCCAATCTCCTCCTGTAGCTCGTTTAGAACTGACGTCAGATTCTGGACCTCCTCTTTAAACTGCAATACCAATTTGGCATCGGCTTTGTACTCTTCCAACACTGGTATCAGAGGCCTAAGTTCCTCCATTTTCGCTTTTATTGCCTGCAAGGTTAAAATAAGCTGTGTTCAGTGCTCTGCATGCAAAAGTTGGCAATACCCTGCCTTGTGCCTATCTGCTTCCTACGTGAGTGCAACTGTGCTTAAACCCCACAAAAAATACCCCAGTTAGGGTCCAGTGAAGGCGTTAGAAATACCATATTAAACAGTCTGCAATACAACATCTTTGGGAAAGGCCTTTATTAGTCATTTTTTGTTTCCAAATGCAACATCTTATGGTTACATGCTTTAAAACACATACACAAAGGTTTCTTTCTTAGAAAAAAAAATTATAAATGCATTGACAAAGGGTTAAAAATTCTTCATGAAATGCAGCTACATTCACATGCAAAGGAAGATTTGAGCTCAACGTGTTCAAGGTTCCTTAGTGATAAAGCTCTAATTGGGAGAATAAAGTTTAAAAAAAAATATATGATTGGTGCCCAAAATTCTGTGTGTCTCTTTTTCATGGTAACATGGGAGTAAACTGCCTCTTCAGTCACTGCAATTAAGTTAGCCCTGTAAGCAAGAAAATAAAATACTGGTGAAGAGTTTGCGCACTAATCTGCCTTAACACAGATGATCATTCATAAACAACTACTCTTCAGTATAGAGAAGACTAAATGAGCTCTGGTGAAGGCAACAATCAGCCCCCCCAGCTCTTGGACTAAAACACCCACTTCCCTCAGCTGGCCGGTGGCTGGCTGACAAAAAAATGGAAGTTATAGTCCAACAGCAGAAAACTGTCCACAAGTTACCCACCCGTGGGGGTCAGGGCCGGATTTCCCATAGGTAGAGTAGGCAACTGCCCTGGAGCTCCATATTTTGAAGGGTGCCTCAGTTGTGCTAGCCACACCCACATTCTAGATTGTGGGTGTGGCCAGAGCAATCTCAATACCCTTGCACCAGTTTTATACCCTTTTTACAGGCTTATTTAACCCGTTGTATGCTAGAAAGATATAGTGTTGGAGAGCTCTCTTTTTCTCTCTCCATTATCCAAGGGGTTAAAGTGGTTTTTTTTCTTGCTTGTTCTAGGTCAAGGGTATTTTTTGTGCCTGGAAACAGTGGATGGGGTTGAGGGCGGGGCCATGTGAGGAGTGGGGGTGTGTGGATGTGGGCAGGGCTAAGGGCGTGTAGAGTGCCTTGTCTAGGGGCGCCTGGGATGTAAATCCGACCCTGTGTGGGGTAACATAAATACAATTCTGTACATATATACATATATATATATATATATATATATATATATATATATATATATGTTTTAGACACCAAAAATAACTTGAGCGTGATTCAATTTAAAGGAGCAATACACTTTTTATGAAAAAATATGTTATACAGTTTTTTGTGTTGAGTAAATAAAGTGTACTCCCACTGCATGGAGAAGCTTTGATGAAACATTATTACAGTTCAAATTGTTACATTCTATAGAGAACTGTATCTTCCTAAGGCTTGCCACAGAATACAACTGAATCATTGTCGGTCAGTAGAGAAACTGTTTGAACACTAGGTGGCACTGTTGTTGCTAAAGGTCTCATATAAAGTACACCTGAACACCAGGTGTAGACTTGTAATACCTTTGTAACTTATAATCTCTGAGCAGTGGGAGTAACCTTGTTTTACTTAGCAGGAAAAGCCTAACAATATGTATTTTTTCATAATAAAGGTTTACCTCTGCTTTAAACAAGGGCTTTCTCTTCTAATAGCATTGTTTTTTCCCTGTGATTTTCCCTGAATTTATCTCAGAATAGATCTGTGCTGGACATTGCAGGATATTCCATTTAATTTTCAAAAGTGCAGTAGGAAGAATACACAATTTTACAATATCTTGATGATACAGTGTGTGGGTGTTTGTGTGTGCTCAGTCTTACTAGTAAACTGTTGCCACTGCTACCACCTTGGGCAGTATCAGCACTATAAAGTCACAGCTCTAAATCTATGTGTTCTGCCCAAGCTTCTTGCCCCACATACACAGAGAACCCAAAGCAGTCAACGGTAGCTTATTTTTTTTTTATTGGTAATGCTAGTGGGTGTAATGTCACAGCAGCCAATAGGAATCATCATCTGTTTCTTTTGAGCTCTCACATCATTAACTCTGGGGAGGAAAAGCCCAGGGGATACCTGTATGTTGAGGGCTATAGGGTTATAAAGTAGTTACTGACAGAGGAGGGGTAGCATCAATTAACTATTAAAAGACAGAGATTTAACATACACATATTTTTGCTCATGCTAATTGCCTTGTATAGTACAGGAGTATCAAGGCAAAGGTATATTAACTACAGAAAAACTAATTGCACCTTATGTGTCAGATTAAATGTCACTGATCTCGTTAGAGATTTTTTTTGTACATATATTACAATTGTTTTGCTAGAGATAAAAACATTTTTTTTTTTTTTTTGCAAAATGTGACTGCGTAATCTCTTTCAGTTTGTTTGCCTGTGGACAACTGAGCAAGCAAATGGCTCCTTCCAAATAATATTCAGCACATTTGAAGTTTGTTTTCAATCTTAACATATTTTGGGGTTGTCTTAACCTTAGACACTTTAAGTGCCCTAGTGGTGTGCTGCGTTGCACAACCCCTCTGGCACTCAATTGGTTAATGTAGAGCCTTTCAAAACCATTTCTCATATTTGAAGGTTAGTTTGATCTGGAGCTACTATGTAAAGTGGACCAATCGCCTTGAATTTTTACATATTCGAAAACGTCATTCCAAACTGCCTATGTGTCATGTTACCCAAAAATTACACCAGATGTTTAGTTTAGGAGATATTAAACTAAGTGAAGGCAAAGTGAAAGTGAAAACCCCCTGGTGCAGCACAAAGCTTCATTGGCATATGACATCCTCAAAAATGCTTAATTAGCATATGACACATCCTCAAAAATGCTTCATTAGCATATGCAATGTAACCAAAAGCTGAATTAGCATATGGAATGCCACTGGTGTCACGTGGGTGTCACAATTAGCATAAATTAGCATATGATCACCAGTATGAATATCTCCTAAACTGTATATTTTCTGGTCTTTTGACTAACATGACACATAAGCAGTATTTAATGCAAACTTGAATCAAGTTGAAAGGTCACCGGTTGTTAAGGGGTTAAAGGAGAACTAGCAACTACTAATAATAACCTCCCTTTTACCTTACTGTGGCCAGGCAAAGCCTAATGGCCCCCTATGAATTTTACCCTTTGTTCAAAAGATAACTTCTTCAGTCAGTCCTGGATGCCACATCCATGCAGACAGACATGATAGTTTCTATCAGGACCACAGGACCTCAAACTCTGCCCACTTCACATGGTATTCTTAACCATTTAAGGACCACAGGGTGTGCAGTGCATTTCTTTGAAATGCGTTGCACACCCCTCTGGTTCTTAAATGGTTAAGCAGGTGGTACTTAAAGAATTAAGTTCATTCATGGACTGTGCCTGCTTTAGTTTGAAACAAAACTGTCAGGAACTACCATGTCCGCCTCCGTGGACATGACATCCAGCACTGACTGAAGACTTTGTCTCTTGAACAAGAAAACTTTGCAGTGGCCCTAATGATTTTCTGGGTATAGTAAAGTAAGTGTTGGTGTATTATTAGAAGGTATTATAATAAATGTCTATAACTACACAAAGCCATATGTGCTAGTGTTGGGGTATCCGACTGAATCACTTCTACTACTGAGTCTTTCTGTCTTTCTAAGCTTTTGCCTCTGCTTTTTAACTTGAGGAGCAATCTCCTATTCTGCTGTATGAAATCTCTCTAAACCGTAACATTGGTGCATTCTGCCTTATAAATTCTTGAACTACAAATCAGAGCATCCTAGCAACTATCTCTGAAGACCCATTCATGTTTTAGATCTCAAAAACCCAGTGTTCAATTTGTTTTTGTTTCTGAGATGTAATGTGACAGTATACCAAAAGCCAACTGTTCAATTAGCTAAACGAGAACTCCATTTCATAGCGCCAGGAAAGTTTTCTCGGAAGCCTGCTTCCCTCCCAATGGGATCAATTAAAAGCAAGCGAGTGACAATCGTTTTGGAGAGTAAACTGGGACTATTGCCGAGATGACCTTAGCGTGCAAATGCCTTTTCCTTTTTGTCTCAGTTCTGTGTTGCAAAATTATTAAAACATGTTTCAAACTCCCAGACTTAACGTTTTGAGTGCCAGAGGGGTACGCAATACATTGCTTCGCAATGCATTGTGTACCCCTCTGGCACTCAAATGGTTAAAGGCACAGCATCACCAAGTGAAAAAGAGTTTGTATCCATTTAATCCTTTAACCCCTTAAAATCTGAGGGCGTTTTCACTTAAGGACCGGAGCAATTCTGACCTTTTTGACTATGTCTTTGTTCAACAGTGTTTTCCCTCTGAGTCTTTTATTCCACCCCTATAAATTCTATACTGTTTTTTTAAGCACAAATAGGGCTTTCATTTGATACCCTATTTATATGGATAACCCACCATTTACTTTATAAAAAATTAAAAAAAAATGTAAAAAAAACCCACCATTTTTGTTTTTTCTCTTGGGATCAATTGGGCGCAAAGGGTTAAATTTTTATGGAGACTGCATGAAAGGTATGACCGGTCAGTCATAAGTACAAAATGCGCAGTTTAAAGTGGGCACTGTCCCCCCAGGTGAAAATCCCCATGTCCCTTTTTCCCACCCTTTTTTTCCCCACTTTTTTTATCTATGACATTTGGCGGTGTGTATATGTGTATTACATGGCTCCACAACAATCACACTCCCAGTTTTGTTTAATGAGATGTTTTGTTTTGTTTTTTTTTATTTTTTTTTTGTATTAAAAAAAAAAAAAAGTGTATCATTGCAGGTCAGAAATTGACCTGCATTTAGCCAGCCTCCAGCAGTGAAGGGGTTAATACCCCCAGCTGCTGTATTTTTCTTTTTCTACTAGGTGTCTCCTCTCTGCTTTTCTCTCCCTTACTTTGATAGCAAGGGAGAGGGAGGCAGAGGAGAGACATAGAGGCAGTATGCTTTGCGTACTGCCTCTATCACTCAGAATGCCGGTACATGTGATCACTGCTACGGCGACCATGTGACCCTGCACAAGCAAGAAGGGCTGAGACTGAATGCCACGGTCTCAGTTCAGTCTCAGCCTGGAATTAATGATAGCAGCGTGCACAGAGGCACGCTGCTATCATTTAAACCATGACGGTCCGGGACCATCATGGGTCCTTAAGGGTATAACAACCCATGATGGTCCAGGACCGTCATGGGTCCTTAAGGGGTTAAGGACCAGAGGTTTGCGCAACACATTAGGAAGCAATGCATTGTGCACCTCTCTGGTCATCACCTTGTACAGCTATCTAGCAATTGCAAAAAAAAAATAATAATAATAATTTTTGATTCGAATGTTCTAAAATTGGTCACAAATGTGCTCTTTCTAGGAATGTGTAAGATGGCTCATAGGCTAGAATTCAAGGGGTTAAAATCTCTCATTTAAAGGAGAATTATTAGTTGTCTACTACTGGACAGCAGGCTTGCCCCGGAATTATACCTGTTTTTCTGAGTACTTCGGCCTCTGTATATTTACACCTGTTTTTAACCATTTCTGCCTCAAAACAAAAAATCATATAAAGGATTTAAAGGTGCAGCAAAGGGTCAAAAAAGCCCCCTTTTAAACTACTGCCAGTGCCCGTGCACTGATAAGAACTGAGTTCCCATAACTTAGAAATCACCCATTCTATCTTTGTTTGTCTCAGATCACGGTGATCTGCAGGACCGGGTGATGTCACCTCCTCACTTGACACTTATGGGAGACTTCTGTCCTCTCTATAGTGACCGACTCACAGTGGATTTGTCAGCCCTGGGCTTCAGTGGCAAGGACAGCAATCTTGTTTCCTTTCCTATATACCCTGAGTAAGGTGCTGTTCTGTTGCATTATTTCTAACAAAAATATGCCTTATTGTTTTATAGATTTTGTATTGCAATGCTAATTCAATTTACTCTTTAAAGGAGAGGTAACACCTCCTATTTATAGCCTACACTTACCTTACCGTGGTCAGAAAATCCTAACGGCCCTTATGCTTTTGTGCCGTTGTTGAATATAACATCGTTAATCAGTCCTCGATGTTATGTCCATGAGACGGGCATGACAGTGCTGCCTCCTTAAGGACCAGAGGTGTGTGCAACGATTGCTTCACAATGCGTTGTGCACCGCTCTGGTTCCTAAAAGGTTAATTAGGCTTATGCACTCTTCCTGCTTCCGTTTCAATACAGTGACAAAATCTGTAATGGCCACCTTCATGGCATGACATTGAGGACAGATTGATGATGATATCTCTTGAAAAAAAGGCACAATCACCAAATTCAAAGACACAAACAAAAAAGGTGCACATGCTCTAAGTGTAGGCTACATAGGGTATGATGACCACCCACCACCATTGAGTATCACCTTCTTTAGAGCTCAGTGATCTTACTCACATGTTCCTGAGGCATGGTCCAGCCTCACAGTATAACAGCATTCACTGGATAACCCCCAGATACTTGCACTGAGCAGTAAAGAAGGTGATACTCAACAGTGGTGGTCATCATATCCTAAGCAGTCTACACATAGAGCGTGTGCGCCTTTTCTGTTTGTGTCTTTGTTTCTACATTTATATGAAGAATCTATTTGCCAGCGGTTTTAACTAAAGTGCATCACCGCAGCAGAGAAGAGTGGGATACAGCTTCAAAGACTCTCTTTGGTTCCTTTTGGGACTGGTAGGACTACATTTGCCATTGTGTTTGTGGCACTTAATGCTTGCTCAAAGTAGTTGTTTGTTACAAGCTCAAAATTCATAGAGGTCATTAGGATTTTCGGTCTTTGTAACATATGCAGAAGATTATTATTATTAGCAGTTAGTTCTCCTTTCATACATGTTATAATGTTTGATTGAATCCATTAAAATACAGCTAGCGAACACACTTTTCTGATTTTGGAGCCAGTTATAAAGATTTTACTGTTCATGCCTTCCTTATACCTAATAACGTAGAACAAATATACTTTGTCCAGTGAGATCTGCATATTTAATGGGAATTGAATAAATTAGAGAAGAATTTTTACATAAGCGCTAAATTGGAAGGAACAGAACAAATATGCAAGTAGGTTAAAGTGGACAGAAGAACACTGGTCTGTTTTTAATGTACATTTAAAACTTTCCATACCTTACACTAGCCAAAATGCTAATAAGTGCTTAGTTTTAAGGTTAATTAGGACAGTATGAAGATTGATAAAATCTGGAGCACACCAACTGCACCATTGTGGGTAAACTGAAATTCTCATTGATTTAAACTGGGCTTTTAACCTTTTGAATGCTACTGATGTCTCCACACATTGTTTTTCAATGCATGGAAGCCTCTCTATCATTCACGGACTGAAAACACCATTTAAATCAAAGAGATTTGGGGGCATTTTTATTTGTACCCTATAGTGCAGTTGGTTCTCTCCAGGCATTCTCTCCAGCCTTTCGCCTATGACCCTTAACCCCTTGAGTGCCAGAGGGGTACACAACGCATTGCTCTGGCACTCAAAGGCTTAATGGTTTATTTAAATTCCACACAACCTTGTGGTTACCTTTCTTCCCCTCTTTATTGGCACGTTATGCAAATTATGCAAATGATCGTTATTTACATATTGTACCAGGCAGAGAGAGAGAATGACATCATCACAAGAAGGTGTGGATTCAAAATAAAACATTAAGGTTCCTAGGAAAAAAAAGGTTGTATGGAAATTATGATCTATAAAGTTAATTTCAATGTTTTTAACAAGAATGTTACAAAGCATAAAATCACTTGTGAAAAGGTGATGGTTTGAAACCAGTTTGTAACTAGGGAATATTTGTATTTTGGCATCGGAATGTTTCTGTAGGTCAGTTTTGAAAATAAAACTTGAGTTAATACATTTTTTTTAATTTAAACATTCTATTTGTTCTAATGCTAAGTCTGACTGTGCCCACTTTTAAGACCATTTTTCCAAAACCTTCTTCCATGGCATTAATTAGGGGGAAAATAGTGAAAACCTGGAATTGTTTATCTCGGGGAATGCGTTGGCAGATACTGTAGATACTTTCAAAAAAGTATTGTACAGCTTTATAGCTTGGAACAAAGTAAAGAATTATGACAGTTGATTATAATGCAAATAGGATTTTGATGTAGGGAGATATCAAATCAGAAAGGAAATGTTGTACCCATATCAGGTATAAACTGGAAATGGCTTTAATGGGGTTTTGTTGACTTCCTTTGCATCACATCACCTAAAACAAAGATCTAGTAAACGTCCAACTTGATAGATACCTTTTTTCTACCTCTTTAACTATGTTACTGATATCTTTGTTGACAATGGCTTTTAAAAGGCAAAGAAAAATATGATGTTAATCTTATATATATGTATATATATATATATATATATATATATATCTTTAAAACTAAACACTTTCCATCATTTTGGCTAGTGTATGGTATAGACAACATGTAATTTAGATTACAATGCTGCAAGCTGTTTTTTTCAGTTGACAAATCCACTATTATTTGTGGGAGATGTGGGGATGGTAAAAATGGCTTCTTAACCCCTTCCTTAATGGCAAAGTGTTGCGTAACCCTCTGGCACTCAAAGGGTTAATGACATTCGGTGATAGAAAGCTATCAAACATTTCACTTTCTAACGAACAGAACCATGTTCAATAGCTGCCTAAATTCTGCCTCCTACTCAGCCTATTAGAGAAGAGAAATTCCATTTGGAAAGCTTGTTTATTTAGCGAAGCTCGCCATGTTTACATCCATTTGTCTCTAATTAAGTGTCATGCCTCATTTCTACCGAAGAGTTACACTCTGTTCTCATCAACAGGTCAGGGCTGCCAGCTACACTAATTCTTAGGCAAACCAATTGTACTATAGGGAGAAAATGAGAATCCCCATCGATTTAAATGCACATTTATTGCATGGGAGACAACTCTAGCCTTCATGGGGTTAAATTTAAACCAATGAGAATTCTGGAAATGTTTATTTGTCTGTCAAGAAGCAGTTGGTACACCCCAGAACTATGCTAAGCTAAGGACCAATACTACAGTTATTCTCATCAGCAGGTCAGAGCTGCCATGTAAGAACCCTGTGTACATAGAGCAGTTCTGGTACAGACCTATAGGTGATGAATATATGTTCCCCTTGATTTAAATACGCTTTAAAGAGATATGCAAAAATTATATATTGTAGGGCTTATCTTCACGAGTATAACAAGGATAGTCCCACTGCTGTGGTGTTTTATTCAAAAGTTATTGCAGCTCAAACTGTATTTTTAGGTGCAGTATCTCAATGGCCTGAAATGTTACAGTGGCACTGTTGCCACACCAAACTATGGAGATTTATGGTCAGCTGACCAGAGCTGTCCATAAGATGGTGCAGCAACAGTGCCACTGTAAGACTGCAGGCCATTGAGATATTGCAACTACAAAAATGATAACTTTTGAATAAAAAACATCACTCAGCACTGGGAGTACCCTTGTTTTACTCAGAAGGATAAACCCTAAAATATATACATACATATTAAGTGTTACTATCCCTGTAAACTCCCTTTGAATGCCAGAATGGTTTCCAAAGAAGCAATGGGTTGGATACTTGTCAAGCATTCATGGGGGAATAGTCCCAGTTAAAATAAAAGAGAACATTTATCCCCTATAACGCAGTCAACCTGTTCCAGAATCCCTCCACTTGTCTTTATGCACAGTATGGAAGGCAACTTTTGCAAAAAATGAAAGAGAAGCAATTCTGGAGAAAATGGACCATAGGGGAGAGATGTAAAACTCCACAATCATTAAAGGGTAACTCTCGCCTCCTTTAAAGTACTCCTTATTTGATTGTGGCTTCCCTATAAATGTTAAATCCATATTTTTTTTAATTTGTATTTTTTTATTAACACTCTTTTTAAGGAGAAATTAGCCTTTAAAATGTCCCCTCCTGATGTCACTACAGGGAACGCTGTGGTACAGCTCTGTACCACAGCTATTCAATCTTCGCCTCTTCCCCTCCCTAGCTGTTCCCTGTTATCACTGCCTCCTCTGACGGATGAATCCAGCATGTGACCTGGTGTGCTCTCTTGCCAATGATAGAGCGCCAGGTCACATGCTGGATTCCTCCGTCAGAGGAGGAGGTGATAAAAGGGAAAAGCTGGTGAGGGGAAGAGGTGAAGATTGGCTGAGGTAGAGAGCTGTAGCACAGTATCCCCTGAAGTGATGTCACGTGGTTACATTTTAAAGTCTAATTCCTTAGGAAAAGAGCATTTTTAAGAATAAACAAAAACTGATTTAAAATCTATCGGGAAGCCACAACTGAATAAGGTGGACTAAAAGGAGATGAGAGTTCCCCTTTAATTTAAATAGGACTTAATCCTGACTGTCTGCTAGAAAGACCTCTTACACTGAGTGTGGAGAATGAGACAGAAGTGAGTGTGAAGAGAGAGGCCTTTTAGGGATGAGGATAAAGACAGATTGTACTGGGGGAAACAGAGACAATGTGCAAGGAAGAGAGAAACTATTAAAGAAGTAATACCCCTTAATGTAACCTCCCACACTTACCTTTCGCATAATCCTAATGACTCTTATCAGTTTGGCCTGTTTGGCTTTAGACTTGAGATAGTATTCTCAATCAGTCCTGTATGTCGTATCCACTAAGGCAGACATCAGTTGCTAGCAAGACTGTAGGACACAAACTATGCACACTGCACGTGGTAACATTACCCCTTTAAAGGTCAGATGACTGTGCAACACATTGATTCACAAGGCTATGCGTACTGTTCTGGTCCTTAAACAGTTAAATAGACTCATGCACTCTGCCTGCTTCAGTCTTACAAATTGCCAGCAACTGTCATGTCTGCCTCCATGGACATCACATGCAGGACTGAGTGAAGATGTTATCTATTGAAAAAGACACAAGTGCATAACTCTCATTGTATTAAAATTCTTTGTATGTTTCAAGTTTTGTAATTTAGACTGCTTTTCTCAGTCTAAATTTTTAAAATAGTGTTTAAAATAGGCAATAGGCACATACATACAAGTATGTATTCATATAAAGGGGCATGTTGTAACTTTTGAATTTAATTTCTAATTTTTACCTTAAATAAGATGTTGGTACCCTGTGAATCACATTTTCCCCCACGGTGTATAAATATTTTTTTATGCAGACAATGCAATGTCTAACTTATTAAAAATGCCTTTTACACTATATTGATCCCACCCCTGACACCATTGGTAGATTATATTTTTCTGACGTTTACTGTGTTTAAGGCACTAGTCACCTGTGGTGACAGCATTGATTTAAGCGGAAACAAATACTAAGATGGGGGGGGGCAGGGTCACAACATAGCTTAATAAATGTACCCTCTTATTTCTTATAGGGGTTGCCACAATCTAAAAATCACTTTTTTTTTTTTTTTAATAACATTGACTTAACACTGTCATAGTGCAGTGATTCTGAATGTCTGTCTTCAGGATATCCCATCTTGATCGTAGATGGGTATGCAGTTGATCAGTCATTGTGATTAATCTACCTGTGTGTAACTAGGGATTTCCAAAAAAACCTGCCCAGTTAGAATGGCCCAAGTAATTATCACTACAGTTTATTATTCCTCCCTAGTCCTCTTAACCCCATGATGACCAGAGCAGTGTTCATCACAATGTTTTTTTTACCCCCCTGGTATTCAAGCTTTAAAATAAACATGAAGATAACATTTCAATTAGGGAACATTTAAAGTTGTATAGAAAGAAATATACACACCTTAAACTGCCTGGCCTGGTGCTGTCTGTGCGTTTCTTCCACTTGTTTAAACTTAGATTCCAGGCCTTTCATTTGATTTTCCATCCGCTCTACATACTGCAGGTCTCTTTGAGTCCGCCTGTCCAATACTTCTATTGATTGGGACATATTTTGCACCTAGCAGAGAAAAATCATTTCCCAGTAAAATATAATTACTATTGATGCATAGTTTTCTGCCAACAAATTCAAAGAACAGCAGGATTGACTTGTTTTAACTAGTAAAGCCAGTGGGTGAGAATTAGGGCCAGGTTGTATTCTAAGGTGCCTCTAGGAAATGTACCTTGTGTACCCCTAGCCTGCTGTATCTCTGTACCCCCTCTCTTCACATGCCCCTACCCCCAGACCTAGCCACTGGCTTAAAAAATACCATATTCTTTTTAAAGCGGAACTAACATAACAACTTAGGTAATTTTGAAAGGACTTCCAATATCTTGTATATTACCAATTTTTTTAAATTTAAAACAATAGTTTAAGATATTCAACTTTATTTATATGCCAGTTTAGACAAATTAGACAATACTGGCCAGCATGCCAGCCAGATATCAACATGTCATACTGCTCTCTCAGACTTTATAAATTTGTCATGGTAGACATGAATATGGTCAGGAACCATCAGCCAATACCATACACTGGTTTTATTACCCTGATAGAAAGAGTAACTATCTGTTTTGTAATTGTCAACCAAACTATTAAAGGAGCACTAATACCTCCTCCTAGTAATAACCACCAACTAACCTTACTATGGACAAAAAGTCTTAATGGCCCATGTAAATTTTGCCCTTGTGCTATTCAAGAGATAACATCTTCAGTCAGTCCTAGATGTCATGTACATGGAGGCGGACATGACAGTTGCTAGCAGAAATAAAACTCTGCAAACTGGACGTGGTAATCTGAGATTCAGGCACTTTGCTGGTTCCAGTGGGTGGAATTTGAGGTCCAGTAATCCTTCATGCAATGTCCTCCTCTATGGCCTTGACATCCAGGGTAGACTGAAGATGTTATTCCTTGAACTCATATGGAAAGGCAAAAATCACGGTGGCCATTAGGATTTTCTGTCCATAGGAGGTGTTAGTGTTTCTTTACCAAAATAGTTGTGAGAAGAGCAATTGTGTGTTCAATAGCCATTGTGTGGCATTTCTGATTAATGGAGCTGATCAATAGCCTTCAACTACAATCATGTGAGGGCTTCCATTAAGGATGCATTTTGGCAAGTGTTACACTTTGGATCTCAGGATTTTTCTATTCGCTGAGAGTCACACAAGACATTTGCACCACAGTGAATAAAGGATGGGAACATCCACACCTCCACGCCTCTGTAAGGCACAGAGTGCTGGTTTTTCAACCCCTTAAGGACCAGCCGCCTGGCTGGCAGTTAAGGACCACAGGAAATTTTTTTTTTTTTTGCCCAATGGATTCAGGGGTCTCTGAACGTTGTGCTGCCACGCCGGGGCCCCTGAATTCCATGATGTGCCAAGAGTGTCATGAGTCATTAAAAGAAGTTTTCCCATGACGGTCCTGGCACGTCATGGGTGCTTAAGGGGTTAAAGGTTGACAATGACTCCTTCACTTTGACACTGTACTTATCTCTAACCCTTTACGTGCTGAGGGCTGTCCAGTGCATTGTGTTGCAATGCATTTGTCACTCTTCTGGCACTCAAAGAGTTAATGCTTTCAGGATCAGTGGGAGGAAATGCATACCCCACTTGGCCTTATGTGCAAAAAATGAAAGGAGAGTAGTTCTGGGGCAAACCAACTATGCCATAAGGAAACAATGAACATTGCAAAATTTCCCACTAATTTAAATGGGGCTAATTACCCCTTGAATGCTAGAAAGGTCTCCAAACCTCACTTCACAATGCAGTGGAGACCTCTTTAGCATTTCAAGATGTTAAAGTCCCAGTTAAACGAGTGGGGATTTGTATTTGTCCCCAGTGATGCTGCTGGTTTGCACTGGACTTTACATAAGGCCCAATGTGCTAAACTATGCTGTACCAATACTAGAACTTATTTTACAGCTAAACCAGTTTTAAAGGACAACTAACACAGAAAAAAACATGTGTTAAACTCAGTATTTTACTCGTTAACGTCATCTACTGTCTTCCCTTGGACAAACAGAATTGTACTCGTTGTCCAAATCTTACTGGTTTGCCTTTTATTTTGTCCCACCTCCTGAAAGAGTTGAAGCTGCCAGTGGAAGCCTCATTGTAATTGGCTGTGCATGTGTGTGTGACATCACAGCGGCCTACAGCAATGATCAGTCACCTCTCTGGAGCTCACAACTCTAGCTCTGGAGAAGAAAAGCATGTGGGGATCTTTAACACTGGAGGCTGTAGGTTTATAATGCTGTTACTACCAGAGGTGGGACTAGCAGTGTTGGCCTCATTCCTATTGGCTGTGAAGGTGGGTTTCACATCACAGCAGCCAACAGAAATCATCAGTTACCTCTCCAGAGCTCCCAGCACCAGGTCTGGGGAGTATAAACCCAGGGGGGTTCTATACACTAAGGTCTGTAAGTCTATAATGCTGCTACTACCAGAACTGGGATTAGCAGCGTCAGCCACATTCCTATTGGCTGTGCAGGTGTGTGGGACAATGCAGCATCCAACAGGAATCATCCTTGTGGAACTCACATCTTTAGCTGTAGAGAGGGGAAGCACTGGGGGTTGTAAATGGATATTACTGCAATTACCAGAAGTGGCACTAGTGGGTGTCACATAAGACCACTGTGCCACAGATGTTGTTTTATTAGTAGCACATAAGAGTGATTAACAGAACTCTACCTTTTCTAGTAGTTGCCTGAGTTGCTTTGTCCTGGCATCCCGCGAACACATTGTCTGTTGAGGTGCCACCACTGTGCATATACATCGGCCCTCGCTGTCCTGGGCAGAGCTATACACCTGCCAGCTTTCCTCTGGGTTGGTTGGCAACACCTAAAAATGAATGACAGTGCACAAAAATGCATTACTATAACAGGGACTGGAGAAACAATGGGCCACACTCATGGAGAAAACTGAAGAAACTCTGGTGATAACCAAAAATAAGCATTCTTATGGTATCTAGTATTCCAAGCTACTTACACTCTATGGGGTGCTTTACCAGGGAGAATATGTATTGTTTTACTATAGAGGGCACATGAACATTCCCCAAATCCAGACTGATTTAATTGGGGCTTTTAACCATTTGACTATTAATGGAGTCTCCAAACCATTCACGGGATTAAAAACCCCATTTGTAGGGTTTTTTTTTTATTTGTAGCTGAGTTGCAGCTGGTTTGATCCTGACTTCAGCCTCTTAGTGTATATAACCTGCAGCACACCCTAGCATGTATATGTACAGCTGTTATTAAAGCAGTAATACACCTAGAAGGGCCTGGCTAATGAAAGACTGTTTAATATGGTGATTCTTGACATCAGTCTTCAGGACACACTAAAATGTCAGGTTTTTCAGGATATCATACTTAAACACAAGCCACTGACAATCCACCTTTGATCAAGCAGAAGTAACACTGAGAAACACTGGTTTAGAGTGTGTTAGTAAAAAGAGGTCATAGGTATAAGGTGGCAGTGGCTGCTGTAGAACATTTTTACAGTAGGAAAAATGTTCAGACTAGACAGGCCAAATGGTTCTTATCTGCCGTAAAATTCTATGTTTCTATTATTTGTTGACAGTGGATACAGTGTGATTCACTGCGTCATTAGATAAATGGAGCAGATTGAGCTGTCACAGGTAGTGAACACCGTATGATCCTGTGCCCAGTACAGGAAATATAGAACAGACAGAAATGACCCTGCTCCAGATTTCAGGTGATTCATTGAACAGTAAGAACAGGGGACTTGGTGAACCTGTGCCTAGTGATGAATACAGTGTGAATCTGTGCACAGTAAGAACAGGGAACTTTGTGAACCTGTCCCTAGTAATGAATACAGTGGAAATCTGTGCACAGTAAGGAATGGGGAGCTGGTGGAACTGTCCCTGGTGATGAATACAGTGTGATTCTGTGCACAGTAAGGATTGGAGAGCTGGTGGAACTGTCCCTGGTGATGAATACAGAGCGATTCTGTGCACAGTGAGGACTGGGGAGCTGGTGGAACTATCCCTGGTAATGAATACAGTGTGATTCTGTGCACAGTAAGGACTGGGGAAGCGGTGGAACTGTCCCTGGTGATGAATACAGAGCGATTCTGTGCACAGTAAGGACTGGGGAAGTGGTGGAATTGTCCCTGGTGATGAATACAGTGTGATTCTGTGCACAGTAAGGACTGGGGAAGCGGTGGAACTGTCCCTAGTCATGAATACAGTGTGATTATGTGCACAGTAAGGACTGGGGAAGTGGTGGAACTATCCATGGTGCTGAATACAGTGTGATTCTGTGCACAGTAAAGACTGGGGAAGTGGTGGAATTGTCCCTGGTGATGAATACAGTGTGATTCTGTGCACAGTAAGGACTGGGGAAGTGGTGGAATTGTCCCTGGTGATGAATACGGTGTGATTCTGTGCACAGTAAGGACTGGGGAGGAGGTGGAACTGTCCCTAGTGATGAATATATTGTGATTCTGTGCACAGTGAGGATTGGAGAGCTGGTGGAACTGTCCCTGGTGATGAAAACAGTGTGATTCTGTGCACAGTAAGGACTGGGGAGGAGGTGGAACTGTCCCTAGTGATGAATATATTGTGATTCTGTGCACAGTGAGGATTGGAGAGCTGGTGGAACTGTCCCTGGTGATGAATACAGTGTGATTCTGTGCACAGTAAAGACTGGGGAAGTGGTGGAATTGTCCCTGGTGATGAATACAGTGTGATTCTGTGCACAGTGAGGATTGGAGAAGTGGTGGAATTGTCCCTGGTGATGAATACAGTGTGATTCTGTGCACAGTAAAGACTGGGGAAGTGGTGGAATTGTCCCTGGTGATGAATACAGTGTGATTCTGTGCACAGTAAGGATTGGAGAAGTGGTGGAATTGTCCCTGGTGATGAATACAGTGTGATTCTGTGCACAGTAAGGACTGGGGAGGAGGTGGAACTGTCCCTAGTGATGAATATATTGTGATTCTGTGCACAGTGAGGATTGGAGAGCTGGTGGAACTGTCCCTGGTGATGAATACAGTGTGATTCTGTGCACAGTAAAGACTGGGGAAGTGGTGGAATTGTCCCTGGTGATGAATACAGTGTGATTCTGTGCACAGTAAGGATTGGAGAAGTGGTGGAATTGTCCCTGGTGATGAATACAGTGTGATTCTGTGCACAGTAAGGACTGGGGAGGAGGTGGAACTGTCCCTAGTGATGAATATATTGTGATTCTGTGCACAGTGAGGATTGGAGAGCTGGTGGAACTGTCCCTGGTGATGAAAACAGTGTGATTCTGTGCACAGTAAGGATTGGAGAAGTGGTGGAACTGTCCCTGGTGACGAATACAGTGTGATTCTGTGCACAGTGAGGATTGGAGAGCTGGTGGAACTGTCCCTGGTGATGAAAACAGTGTGATTCTGTGCACAGTAAGGAGTGGAGAGCTGGTGGAACCGTCCCTAGTGATGAATACAGTGTAAATCTGTGCACAACGAGGACAGGGGACTTGGTGAACCTGTCCCTAGTGATGAATACAGTGCAATTCTGTGCGCAGTAAGGACTGGGGAGCTGGTGGACCTGTCCCTAGTGATAAATACAGTGTGATTCTGTGCACAGTAAAGACTGGGGAAGTGGTGGAACTATCCCTGGTGCTGAATACAGTGTGATTCTGTGCACAGTAAAGACTGGGGAAGTGGTGGAATTGTCCCTGGTGATGAATACAGTGTGATTATGTGCACAGTAAGGATTGGGGAAGCAGTGGAACTGTCTCTGGTCATGAGTACAGTGTAATTCTGTGCACAGTAAAGACTGGGGAAGTGGTGGAACTATCCCTGGTGCTGAATACAGTGTGATTCTGTGCACAGTAAAGACTGGGGAAGTGGTGGAATTGTCCCTGGTGATGAATACAGTGTGATTCTGTGCACAGTAAAGACTGGGGAAGTGGTGGAATTGTCCCTGGTGATGAATACAGTGTGATTCTGTGCACAGTAAGGACTGGGGAAGTGGTGGAATTGTCCCTGGTGATGAATACAGTGTGATTCTGTGCACAGTAAGGAGTGGGAAACTGGTGGAACTGTCAGTGGTGATGAATACAGTGTGATTATGTGCACAGTAAGGACTGGGGAGCTGGTGGAACTGTCCCTGGTGATGAATACAGTGTGATTCTGTGCACAGTAAGGATTGGAGAGCTGGTGGAACTGTCCCTGGTGATGAATACAGAGCGATTCTGTGCACAGTGAGGACTGGGGAGCTGGTGGAACTGTCCCTGGTAATGAATACAGTGTGATTATGTGCACAGTAAGGACTGGGGAGCTGGTGGAACTGTCCCTGGTGATGAAAACAGTGTGATTATATGCACAGTAAGGATTGGAGAAGTGGTGGAATTGTCCCTGGTGATGAATACAGTGTGATTCTGTGCACAGTAAGGACTGGGGAGCTGGTGGAACTGCCCCTGGTGCTGAATACAGTGTGATTTTGTGCACAGTAAGGACTGGGGAGGAGGTGGAACTATCCCTGGTAATGAATACAGTGTGTTTCTGTGCACAGTAAGGATTGGCGAGCTGGTGGAACTGTCCATGTTGATGAATACAGAGTGATTCTATGCACAGTAAGGGCTGGGGAGTTGGTGGAACTAGACAAGTTTTGGCTAGCCAGCTGTTGGGGCCGTTGGCTAGTTGAGTATGATGGACTTTGTAGTCCTCAACAGCTGGAGGTCCAACATCTGATTTCCCCTCCTCCACCCCTATACAAATCTTCTGTTACAATCAAATCCATTGCACACCTTTTAAGAACCAGAGGGTTGTGCAAAGCATTGTTTTGCATGCACCCTTCTGGTTCTCAAGGGGGTAAATAAGGTCAGGTTTGAAATGGCCATCTATTTACATGCAGCAAAGGTCTACCTGGCAATATGCCTCTGATCTTTTCCAGTATGCTTATGGTTAAACTCCTGGCTTCAATGCATTAAGGCTGATAGCACAAAAGGAAATAAAATATTAGATTCCGGATCCTCCAAGCTCGTGGCCTACAATCCTAATAGCAATGGAAGATGATCAGACACAGAGGCACTTTTACTGTCTCTTGGGGGCTTATGCACTATAAGAAACTGGTGAATTTCTCATTAATTTAAAAGGGACTTTCAACCTCGACCGCTACAGAAATGCTTTGGGGAACACTCTAGCAGTCAAGGGGTTTAAAGTTTCATTCAAATATGTGGAAATTTGGGGAATTTGTATTTGTTTCATACATTGCAACATGGCAGGTCTCAAAATTGATCCACTAAGTGCCATAGTCACAAAAAGAGGCTGGAGTCATTCTGGAGCAAACCAAATGCACAGCAGAGGACACATAAATATATCCATTCATTTAAATGGAGCGTTTAACCCTCTGAATGGTAAACAAGTCTCCCAATAATTGCTTCAAAATGTGCATTGGTGACCTCTGTATCACTCATGGGGTTAAAAGCCACATTTAAATTAATTAAAATGTGTATTTGTGCACTATAATGTATTTGGTTTGCCCCAGAAATGCTTCCAGATCTTCTTAGCACATCAGCAATAAGATGGTCCTAATGTTACCAAGACTCAGTACAACAGTAATTAATCATAGACCATCGTATTACTGAGCCTTTCTTCTGGTTCCAGGTTAGCACTGTAAGGAGAGGCATCCAAATCCCCAAAAGGCACATTCTTGCTGCATATTGTGGCTGATTTATGTGTTTTGCAAACTGATGTGATATAAAAGATGTTTCCTCAAAGGCCTGATCAGATTGTAACTGGTAATGGGCATCCTGCAGATTCGCTTGTGCAAGCATATAATTACTTTGATGGTACAGGTCTATAATATTTAATTGCAGCCTACAGACACTGGTGAACTTGAATTTAAAAAGAAAAAAGGGCTTACAGCATCACACCTCATTTACTGCTTGTGGATCCTCACTCTTTAACCCTTTGAGTGTCAGAGGGGTACACAACCTGTCAAGTTAACCTGTCAAGTCCCAAAGGGGTATGTAAACCCTCTGACACTGGTTCTCAATCATTTTTTGCTCGACACACCCCTAATACACAATCTGCAACTTTCGGGGGCACCCCTAACATATTTAATGTAATTTATCAAGGGCATAATGAAGGGTACGATACATAAATATACAGTTATTATTAGGTCTTACAATTATAATAAAAATTAAACATATCATGCATAATAATTTCCATAAATCTATATTTTAAAAGTCGATATTCTCATTTTGTCAAAGACTTCATAGCAAACATGGGGCACCCTAAGTTGATGCCCGTGGCACCCGGGTTGAGAATCACTGCTCTAATGGGTACTTTGGGGTAGTCATTCACAAATAATATCATTCCTTTTAAAATGATTGCACATGGAAAGCTGGGTAAATTAGGGGGAGAGAGAGCGTGTGTGTGTGGGAGAGAGAGGGGGGAGCGGGAGAGAGAGGGAGAGCGGGATAGGTGAAGTGAGACAGATATACTAAGAATGACTGGAGCAATTGTGGATCAAACCAGCTGCACCCTAGGAGATAAACATTCCCATTGATTTTAATACAATGTATTGGAGACTTCTCTCTCTCTAGCATTTAATGGGTTAAAAGGCCCATTTAAATCAATGTGTATTTTTTATTAACCCCCCCCCCCCCATAGTGCAGTTAGTTTGCTCCAGAATCTAGGGCAAAACAGAGGCACTGTAGGAAAAATATAAAAAAAAAACCCATTCAATTAAAGAGGGATGTTAACCCTTTGAATGCTAGAAAGGTTTTCAACCCAACCCAACAACTTTCATGGTAGAGAAATCTCCAGTGTGTTGCAACGCAAGGCGTTAAAAGTCCATTTAAATCAGATTGAGCGTGGAGAAATTGTATGTGCCCCCCTGTGGTGCAATTGGTTTGATCCAGAATCAGACCAGGTCCGATCAGAACCATCCGACCCAGTGAGTTTATGAGTATGACAGCTGATATTTCCAGCGATAATTCCAGGACAAGGTCCGGTGCCTTTGTTTCACAACACACAACATTTGTGCCATTTAATATCTCAGTCCACACCTAGATTTCCTGTACCTTACCTTTAAGCTTAACCCTTTGAGTGCCATAGGGGTATGCAACGCATTGCAATGCGTTGCATACCCCTCTGACACTCAAAGTGTTAAAACATGGACTATGTGCATGTAAGTGTGTGAATTTATACAGACCTGTACAATAATAGCAATTTTGATTCCATCTAACAGATTGTTGCATTTCTTACAATGATTTCTCTTAACTGAGCACCTGTTTTTTGTTTTTTTTTCTACATTCATCAATTCTGAATTAATCTGAACTCCTTCCTGTGCACTTCCGAGCCTGGTGTACTACACAGAGCAAACCAACTGAACCTTTGGGAAGAAAATAATTTTTCCTAATTGCTTATGGCTCAAAATGTGTCTCTTAACTCCTTGAAAGCCACGGAGTTCTCCAGCTAATTGCAAATGCATTTGAGTCCTCTCTAGCATTCTTTGGATTAAAAAATAAACCATTTAGTTCAAACAGAACATGGGAATATTTTATTTCTCCCCCTTGGTGCAGCTGGTTTGTTCCAGAATGTGCCGTCTTGCTGCTATACAAATTACAACTCTAGCTTTGCTTTTGCCAGTATAACGAAAATTCAACAATAAATTAGGTCAGCCAAAATTCAGATAATCAAACACACAACACAACAAAAGTAATTATTCCTCTGATGGAGGATGCTAGAGCAGGAAATATAGAAATTGTGCATGTCCTGTTTTCATGATACAAACAATTAATACCATTAGAGATGCCAAATTATAAGTATTGTTCTAATTTGTGTACACATCTTCCAGTATGGATGACAGTAAAACCTCATGGGAAAGGCCCCAATTCTTTCCGTATCGATTCAATGCTCATTTAAAAAAAATAATAATTTATGCTGTTATGACTTTGTAATGCACAATGTGATAATAATGTTGACATAGGTAAATTATTTTTTTTTTTATCATCTTACATTTTTTTTTTTTTTTTTTTGGTTTTGTCTCTTGAATGCAATGAGGGCCAGAAATACATTGCTGAGGAATGGGTTACTGCTTCTCAGTCACCCAAGAGACTTGGATACATCTGTTTATCAGAGCACTGCTTCAGGATGACCCTACAATGTAGGTTACAGAACAGAGTATAAAGCAGCACATCACATGCACCAACAAAAGGGGGACAATTACAGTCAAACCAAATGCACCACAGGGGTGGAATATTCCCATTGTTGAAAATGGTGCATTTAACTCCTTGAATACAAGAGACCTGTCTAGCATTCAAGGGGATTAAAACTCCATTTAAATCAACAGCAATTTGATTCCTTCCCTACTGTGCCATTGATATGTTCCAGAATTACTCAAGTACATTGCCTTCCTATGTAGAGAATTGCTTCTCTTTTAATTACTGGTGCGTGTGAACCCGACAAGTCAACTTACTCCAATGCTTCTGTCCAAGGTACCAGCGTTGGCTGCCGTTAACTTGGTGGTGTTCAGACCCACCAGGGATGGCAGCGTCTGCGACATCCAGTTGGTGATCATGGCCATGGTGCTCAGGACCACCCCAATCTTGAGTAAAGGCACCGACATGGCTGCTTGGATCTCCCCCACCAACCCTTCATTCTGAAAGAGCCAGGCGACTCGTTTGGAACTGCATGGAGCTTGCAGAGAGCCTGTGATCCTCCCAGCCCTCTAACGTGGCAGATCGCTTTTTAGACATTCTGATTGTTGAGAGATGGCTGGGACTGGATGGAAAGGCAGGCTTTATCGTGCTCAACAGCTCACACTGTACGCCCCAAATGAATCTGGTCAATGCACGATGAACTAGATAAGTCAGTGCCAGGCTACAAATGTCTGAGCCTGGCTATGCGCCTTGGATTGTGTACTCTTCAGAAAAATTGCTGATTATCTTCCAGTACAGAGATGTTATTTTAAGACCATTTCCCTGCTGCTAACACTGAGGTCTCCAGATCCCTACCAAGCAGTGCGATTGTCATGCCACTAACTGAACAGAGCTGAGCTTGGAATGGATTAGTGGAGGGAGGAGGGGCAAGCAGAGCTCAGTGTATGAAACGCATGCTGATGTCAGATTTCTTTCTCTTTTTTTTTTAAGCATCTTCACAAGCCCCCCCCCCACTGTCATCACACTCTCAAAGGAAAGGAGTATTTGGGGAGAAAGGATATCCAGGCGAACATGACACTTAGTGCAGATCTGATTAACCCCTTTGCAATCTAGAGAGGTCCCCAGTGCATCAGAGAGTTCGTCAGCATGCAAAGAGTTAAAAGTCCCTTGTCAAGCCTATTGCATAAGGACATATTCCTGTGGGGATGGCATCTTGTTACATAAATATGCAGGCTAATTTTAGGTTTCATCACATCATTGGCATACATTTTGTAATTATCATATATGAATCAATATTTTCATATATAATAATACAAAGATGCTTTCCTGTTATCCGGACCCGCCGTCATGCACAGTGCAAACTGCCTGAACACGCTGCAGCTGATACGGAGTGGGGCGCTCCGAATTTGGACCAGAGTCCCTCTCTGCGCACCTTCCTGTGACCGCTTGGTGAGCAGAGAGGCTCCGGGCACCAGCCAAGGTTGCTGGGTGGCACTGTGGCCTGTGTACACAGGCTATTAAACTAGTATATATAAATTATAATATAAAATTATAAAACTGGACAGATTCTGACAGAAAATAACAACAACAGGAATTAGTTTTGAAAATGGTTCCTGATAACAGGAAAGTACAATAAAAATATTTTATGAACCGGAATTATGTTAGAACATAAATATTCTTTTGCTTTTATATTTTAACCCCTAAATGATGTGTGACATGCCAGGATGTGAAGGACCAGTGACAGTCCTGGCACATCACAGAAGTCTTGATCACAGTGCAGCGTGATCACAGATCATGTATCTGAAGAAAACAAAATGGGCCCTGGTCCTCTAGAGCGCCCGACCCCTGGATTGTGAGGTCCTTACGAAGTTAATCCTTTTGCTACTTGAGGTACAAGGTGAACGCGACAACAAAATGTTTACTATTATAGATTTTGGAGAGCACACAACTTTAAGTGTCATGGGTCATACTTAATCCAGTGAGTCTAAGCTTGGGATGCACTAACAGGTCAGGTTTTTAGGTGATCCCTTTATTACACAGGCAACTCAATCAAAATGACTGAACCAATGATGTTTTGCCTTTGATTAAGTAGGGATATACTAAAATCTGAACCGCTATGTGCCCTGATGATTAATGTTGAGAAACACGGGATTCATATCATGGAGTTAACCCTTTAAGAGCCAGAGGTGTGTGAAGTGCAATGCTTATCAATGTGTCGGGTGCCCCTCTGGTATTTAAGGGGTAAACTGAGCATAAGGTAGAGTTCAAGAGATGTAGCCAACGGCAGATATAACACACACACACACACACACACACACACACACACACACACACACACACACACACACACACACACACACACACACATACATATAAACATAAATATGTATACTGAACATGCATACACACGTACATACATACACACACATGCAAATGCGCATAATCATTGATATGTACACATATGCACATATACACGTATTCAAATGCACACTTACTCATGTACATACACATGCACATCTACATCCATGCGTACATGCACACGACAACACCTATTATGTACATGTATATACACATACTGTATATACACACATAGTCTGGGCTAAAGATCATAGGATTTGTAGTCCATAAACCACTTAGCTGGAAAGCCACAGATTGTCACAGTGACCAGACCAGACCTTTAACCCTTTGATTGCCAGAGGGGTACGCAACCCATTGCTTTGCAAAGCGATGTGTACCCCTCTGGCACTCAAAGTGTTAATGCAGGATGTTTATGGAAGACGCATACTGAAGGGTTTCACTGATTCGTAGAGAGCCCTGCAGGATGCTTCTTTTTACATATGCCCTGCATTAATGGGCAGCACTATTCACCTTACCTATAATATCTATTATAAACCTCAACACAAAAGTATAATTATGTCTGTCATTGTGTGAATATTTTAACCTCTTCATGTGATGGTGCAGTTAAAATTTCGCTTTGCACATTCATACAAGATAAATTGTCAGTAGACATTTAGTAGGGAACCAGGTACAAGTTAACAGTAACTAGTTACTTGAACATGCAAGTAGCCTACAGTAGGATTACTAGTTTTAACCATTTGCTTTGCAATGCTTTGCACACCAAGGGTAAAGTGGATCTGTCACCTTAAGATGACTAGCCATTTGTTTACAACAGAAACAATTTTGGATATGTTCACCTTTACGTGTTGGAGACACTTTTTACCAATTAGTTGCTGGGTCAGTATTACCACGTACTTTGCTACAAATGGATATAGGCAGAGCCCTCATTCTGGGGTCATAATTAATAGCATACTGAGCTGTACGTTTGGTCTAGAACACAACTACGTAATTCCCAAGTGTCCGTCTTTAGGAGGGACAGTCCCTCTTTGAGACCCAAATCCCTCTGTCCCTCTTTGCTACCCTGGTGTCCCTCTTTTTATTAGATCAGACTATGTGGTGTATATATAAGTGTATCACATTGCTCCACAGCAATACAACTCACATTAATGTCAGTATATGTGATTATACATTAGTCTGTGTAAATAAACTCCATTGGTCTTGCTCTAAATTCGTTATTCAGTTACACCAAGAGATGTCAGTTGGTTATTAAAGAGGCTCTATCACCCCTTTACAACTTATGCTCATTAGTTAGAGCATTTAGAGAATACGTTTAAAACTTTATTTTTTTTAAAACATAATGTTATTTGCGTGAAAATTCATGTTTGTAGAGTCCCCTGCAGCCTACTTCCACCCTGACTGCTCTTGCCACACTGCCTCTGCTCCCGTCCCTCTACCCAGCATCCTCCGATCACGGAGGCTTTCTGTATCTAAGCTGGAGCGATCTCATTGGCAGAGATCGATATCTAGCCAATGAGACCACTCCAGCTTTGAGACAGAAAGCTTCCGTCATCGGAGGATGCTGGGTAGAGGGACGGGAGCAGAGGCAGTGCGGCAAGAGCAGTCAGGGTGGAAGTAGGCTGCAAGGGACTCTACAAACATCAATTTGCACGCAAATAACGTTTTGTTTTAAAAAAAATAATACAGTTTTAAACATATTCTCTAAATGCTCTAACTAATGAGCATAAGTTGTAAAGGGGTGATAGATCCTCTTTAAAGTGGATCTATCACATATAGAAAACTAATGCTCATTAGTTAGAGCATTTAGCGAAAAAGTTAAACATGTTAGTCATTTAAAAAAAAAAAAAAAAGTTATCTGCGAAAAAAATTCAAGTTTAAAAGGTGCCCAGCAGCCTACTCCCGCTTGCCGCTGTGGCAAGCTGCTTGCCGCACAGAGGCAGCTCCCGTCCCACTACCCAGCATCCTCCGATGACGGAGGATGTCTGTTTCTAAGCTGGAACAATCTCATTGGCTAGATATCGATCTCTGCCAATGAGATCGCTCCACCTTAGAGAAAGAAAGCCTCCGTCGTTGGAGGATGCTGGGTAGTGGGACGGGAGCAAGCTCTGTGCGGCAAGCAGCTTGCCGCAGCGGCAAGCGGAAGTAGGCTGCTGGGCACCTTTTAAACTTGAATTTTTGGCGCAGATAATGTTTGTTTGTTTTTTTTTTTTCAAAAATGACTAACGTTTAATTTTTCGCTAAATGCTCTAACTATTGAGCATCACTTTTCTATATGTGATAGATCCACTTTAAATAACCTAAAAATTCTTGGTAATATCGCGCCCATCAGCCACGCCCCCACAACATCACCTAAAACAAAAGTGTTCCTCTTTGATCATTTGAATTGTTGTGAGGTGTACAACTAATTATCATACAGTGTAGGGCAATTAGCATACAGTGCCACATTGTGCCACCAACATAGGTCAATATCTCA
Organism: Rhinophrynus dorsalis; assembly: GCA_037306005.1. Taxonomy (NCBI): domain Eukaryota; kingdom Metazoa; phylum Chordata; class Amphibia; order Anura; family Rhinophrynidae; genus Rhinophrynus; species Rhinophrynus dorsalis. Next base: position 52,776,686 of record CM074726.1, on the reverse strand, counting down.
AAAACTATGGCTAATACAACATACAGGCAGAATCTAATAATACATGAATAAAAAAAATAAACCTTTATTAGGATGACAGGTACACTTTGTATTGCGTTACGCACCCTTTGGTCCTAAACAGGTAATGTGTTCTAACAAAAAATCAGCCACGTCTCACTAAAATCTTGTTGTTGTTTTTTTCCCGCTACCTTGATTAAAATCTCTACCCGTGGTTAGAAGTGACTTGGGGTTTGAAAGGTAATGTACATATTAAATATTCCCCAGTGTTTAATTTATGAAAAAGCTGCCACCAGACGCATGCAGCTTAAAAGCCTCTCAAGCTAAAAGCAGTTTCTCAGTAATATTCTTACTTGCATTATCACAAGCACCCAATTAACAGATCAATAGACGTTTGCAGAGATGGACCTCTGCTGAGGATTTCTTTTTATTTTCTTTTGTGGTAGTGATAGGGTTAAATGCCAGCAGCAATAGTTTTTTTTTGTTTTGTTTTTTTCCTTCCTGTGATCAATCCAAAGTACCTTTTAAGGACTCCACTTCAGGGAATAAATTAAGAATATCCCATAAGACTAAAAGCTTCCTGCCAAAGTATGCTATGCTACAGGAAGACCTGCAGAGGGTTAACACTTTGAGTGCCAGTGGGGTATCCAACGCACTGCAGAGCAATGCTTCTGATAAAAAAAAAAAACTAATTTATTTAACGCCTTGGTGGAGGCTAGAGGAATCTTAAACACACTGCTCCACAAGGGGTTAAAAAGTGCTATGAAATACATATGTTTAGCTGCAGTGCATCAAGTTATTGATGATGACAAGAGCAGGTGTTAATATGCCCATGAAATTACTGACAGGAGCCTCTTCTTGTTTAATTAACCATCTCAGGACCAGAAGGGTGTGAAAATGCACTGCCCACCCTTCTGGTGTTCAAAGGATTAATGGACAATAGCTGCCAATACCCAATATGCCTGATAGCTGATATATTGTGTATTGGCGCCATCTGGTGATACTTTTTCTTATTGCACCATAGTAGGTTCAACAGGTCAGTGATTTAATTCTCCAATTAAAAGATGCGTGTTATTTCCTTAATGAGAGGGTATTGAATCTGGAAGGATGCACATTTTAATCCCAACCTACTTATACTGTATTTCTCAGTAGCTGGTATCTGCCGATTCACTCAGGCAAAATGCTAATACTCTTAGGTCCAATTATTATTATTTCAGGAGAAACTGACAGCTTAAGCCCACAGTGGATTTCAATCAGCTTATGGCATATTTCAGGCTGATAAGCTTGCGTTTCCTCTCCTTAGGACTCATCAGTGCAAACAGCAGCTTATTAATAACAATACATAATAAAACTGCTGGTGCAGTTTGTTGAAATATGTGTATTTTTTTCTAGGCACCAAATCTTACTTGGTGCATTCGGAAAGAAACCAGGTTTTTCAACTATTTCAATGCTACCAACATCTCCAGTGTGCTGCGAAACAATTTATGTATTGGTGTCTCTAGCATTCAAGGGGTTAACATGTATTATAATAATTAACCAAGACTATTCCAGATAGGGTTCTCCATCTGTTTACATTTTCATGGGTTGGCAGTCTCTCTGGTAGTGATTTAACCTCTTAATTGTGACATCCTGATAACAGAATGATAATAGAACATTTAAAGGGAACCTTAACTATACGAATAAGTGTCACTGGGACAAAACTAGTATGACTACTGTATGATGGACTTCTACCTAGGTAGGTCCTTCCGTTACACACAGTAATTATATAGAGACACCTGACTGCTGTATGATGGACTTCTACCTAGGTAGGTCCTTCCGTTACACACAGTAATTATATAGATACACCTGACTGCTGTATGATGGACTACTACCTAGGTAGGTCCTTCCGTTACACACAGTAATTATATAGATACACCTGACTGCTGTATGATGGACTCCTGCCTAGGTAGGTCCTTCCGTTACACACAGTAATTATATAGATACACCTGACTGCTGTATGATGGACTCCTGCCTAGGTAGGTCCTTCCGTTACACACAGTAATTATATAGATACACCTGACTGCTGTATGATGGACTCCTGCCTAGGTAGGTCCTTCCGTTACACACAGTAATTATATAGATACACCTGACTGCTGTATGATGGACTCCTGCCTAGGTAAGTGCTTCCGTTACACACAGTAATTATATAGATACACCTGACTGCTGTATGATGGACTCCTGCCTAGGTAAGTGCTTCCGTTACACACAGTAATTATATAGATATATCTGACTGCTGTATGATGGACTCCTAGGTAAGTGCTTCTGTTACACACAGTAATTATATAGATACACCTGACTGCTGTATGATGGACTCCTACCTAGGTAAGTGCTTCTGTTACACACTAATTATATAGATACACCTGACTGCTGTATGATGGATTCCTACCTAGGTAAGTGCTTCTGTTACACACAGTAATTATATAGATACACCAGACTGCTGTATGATGAGCTTCTACCTAGTAGGTAAGTGCTTCTGTTACACACAGCAATCATAAGATATATATTGAGCACCAGGTAGCACAGTTTAACACTTTCTATAAATAACACAGCTGAAATAGCTTTTAAACAAAGCATTTCCTTGTCAAATTTCCTTTCTGGGGGTTTAAACTTTGTTTAACCCTTTGAGTGCCAGAGGGGTACGCAACACATTGCTTTGCAATGCGTTGCGTACCCCTCTGGCACTCAAAGGGTTAACACCTTTAGGAACAAATCACGTTTCACGGTGCTTGCTATGTGCTACTTAAACTAGATGTGACTGCACACAGGGTGGTGGTTGTAAAATACACCAGAATAAAAGAAGAGATAATTTATAACCTACGTGGTAGGTGCATTTCATAAAACTGTCAGATCTAGTTATTTGCATGTTTTACATTGTATCTGCAGTTTCCTGTATACAGTGATCTCTGGTAAAGTCTGCCTCAAGCTTACGCCACCTCACACCAAACAATGGGCTTCAATAGACCTGAATAGTTCATAAGGGTCAGTTGTTTTTGTCACATTACAGAGTGAAACAACTAGAAGTAGACGATTGAGATTAAATGCAAAAAAAATAAAAATAAAAATAAATAAATAAATATATATATATATATATATATATATATATATATATAATATGTGTGTATATAAAATATAAAAATAGAGAGAGAGAGATAGATATAGTTATAGCTGACTGCTTTATGGATACATAGATAGATATGAGATAGATTGATATAGGGATACATATAGATAGATACAGATGGATAGAGTTAAAGCTGACTGATTTATGGATTCATAGATATAGTTATAGCTGACTGCTTTATGGATGGATGGATGGATAGATAGATATTAGATAGATATGAGGTATATTATCTATATCTATCTGCTTTATGAAGAGCATCTACCTAGATAAGTCCTTCTGTTTAGTGAAGTAAGAGCTTTTTATTCCCAGGTTATAATACCCATGTAAGATAAATTATACTGCATTGGCTGTGTTTTCAACAAGGTGGAGAAACCGATTTTTCTTTGTACCATACCTGGAAACATTTAAAACTGGCTGACCTTAAGATCTTTGAAATATCAACCCAATCTGTAAATTGTGGATAATATGTCCCTACTTGCTCTAACCCAGGGCTGATCCATTCAATCCACAAGGGACATTTAGCAGGCTACAAATTACTCACTGCCTGAACACACATTAGATAAACAGGACTTGTTTCTCTGCCTTTCTGGTAAAAACAGTCCAATTAAGAGAGTAGAGAAGCAGTTAATTGGTACAGGTCAAATAGTAGGAAACATTGAAGCTCTCTCCCTGAGAATCTGGCCCTTCACTGTGAGATATGGGTCAAAACCAGTCTCAGTATCAAACCCTGAGAGTTCCCCAGTATGATTTATACCCCTCATGTAGTGCTGTGTCTCACACAGTACATTGCATTGTCCATTATCAAACCCTGAGAGTTCCCCAGTATGTGTTACACTCCTCATGTAGTGCTGTGTCTCACACAGTACACTGCAGCATCCAGTATCAAACCCTTAGAGTTCCCCGGTATGCTTAACACTCCTCATGTAGTGCCGTGTCTCACACAGTACACTGCAGCATCCTGTAGCAAACCCTGAGAGTTCCCCAGTATGTGTTATACTCCTCATGTAGTGTCGTGTCTCACACAGTACACTGCAGCATCCAGTATCAAACACTGAGAGTTCCCCAGTATGCTTTATACCCTTCCTGAAGTGCTGTGTCTCACACAGTACACTGCAGCATCCAGTATCAAACCCTGAGAGTTCCCCAGTATGTGTTATACTCCTCATGTAGTGTCGTGTCTCACACAGTACACTGCAGCATCCAGTATCAAACCCTGAGAGTTTCCTGGTGTGCTTTATACCCCTCATGTAGTGCTGTGTCTCACACAGTACACTGCAGCATCCAGTATCAAACCCTGAGAGTTTCCTAGTGTGCTTTATACGCCTCATGTAGTGCTGTGTCTCACACAGTACACTGCAGCATCAAGCACATGAAAAGAGGTGTGCAAATGAACATTAGACATGAGATATGAGAAAAGCAAATTAGAGAAAACAAGCTGAACAAGGGACAAAAAAACATTCCCAAATTACCACTGATTTATTTGGAGCTTTTTAACCCCTGAATGCTACAGAATCCAATGCATTGCGAAGCATTCAAGGGGTTGAATTCCCTATTTAAACCAGATGGGAAGTTTTACTTGTTCCCTGTGGTGCAATGGAGGAGGGGATGATTCCAGTAGCGCATTTTCCCTGTCGTTAAACTGCTACTAATGCTCCTGAACTCTGGAGTATGTACATAAGCCTATGAACGGTTTGCTATGTATTGTATTAAAGGGAGAATTTTAGGTGTAAGTGGATAACTAAATTGGAGTTGCACAGGTGCAGGACTGTAAAATCTGTTTCACAGCTGGATATGGAGCTGAATTGCATTTGTATTTTCCACTGTGTGCAGAAAAAGACAATATATAAACACACACACACACACACACACACACACACAAACCATACCATTTGTGACTCCACCTTTTCAGAAAGATTATTCGGTGAATTATTTAATTTATACGGACAGTCCAACATAACGAGTATTAATAATTTAACAAACTTCAAAAAGCTGAGGTAAAATAGAGTGTTAGTGGTGAAATCACCCACACAAGTCACATGGGACTAAGGTTCCCCTGCAGCCCCTCACCTGAATGGACTGGTTTCACCTCCATGCAACATGGACATGGGGTTATGCACTAAGGCGTGATAAAGAGGTGATAACGCAGAGATAACTTCTCCAGTGATATCACTTCTCCAGTTCCTGTGTTATTCTGTAGACCCTATGCACTATGATCTCCAAAACTGGAGAAATCTTAGTACATTGGCTCCATAGAACATAGGAATTGGAGAACTGATATCGCTGGAGAAGTCTTCTCCGCTTTATCACCCCTTAGTGCATCTCCCTTTTTGCAGTACCCAAGGAGGCAAAAATAACCCTCCATTCACTACACTACTGCAGTGTGGTGATCTGATCACCATGAAGAATCCAAGCTACACCATCATGCACATCCACAAAACATCCTTCCCAAGATAGTAAAATGTCCCTAGAAGGGAAAGTCTTGCAGGGTTCTTATGGTGAAATTCATTCACATCACACATTTAAAATGACGTGCTGAGGGTGTCTATTCCATTGACTGTTCCTGCTTGATTATGTTAGATATCTAAATACTTGACTCCCCATCTGATTAGGTATTCAAATGAGACTGAACTCTTGGATAATAAAATCATCTTCAATATCCAGGGAGTTAAGCACGATCATCCACTGAATTGCAGACACACACAGCACATCATGGTCACTCCGCTGAGTGTGTAACACTACTGCTGATAGTGCTTCTGCTCTGGCCAATCCCATGCCCTTAGTGTGACAGGATACACTCGTTACCACTCACAGCAGCTTTGCAGATGAATACCTTAGTCCCTCTTTACATACTGTCCCCCCAGCGCCATTCTTGATCACACTAACACCATGTAACTAAATGTGAGTGCTTGAATGCCAGATATTTGGGAAGGCCACAACCCTCCAAGGCAGTGGTTCCCAACCTTTTTTTGGTCACGGAGCCCCTAACATGCAGTATGGACGATTCAGGGCACACCTGACATTTTATAGGTCATTTGTCAAACAATTAATGGAGGATACAGAGGAATAAATATAGTTAGTCTTAGGTCTCACAAACAAACATATTGTGCATAAAAATGTCCAGAAATATACAACTGAAACAAGGTATTCACATTTTTTCAATATTTTTATACAAACGATGGGGCACCCTAAGTAATTGCCCGTGGCGCACCAAAGTGCTGCGGCACCCTGGCTGAGAATCACTGCTCCAAGGCCACAGAACATTCATTTGAACTCTAATGTGTACATGTATATGGGCCCGTGTGAGGGTGCAGAGGTGCTGGGTCCCACAGAGCTGGGACCTCTCTAGTTGCTCCATTGACATTTAGGGTTATTTTGGACACTGAGTTCAAGGGCCTTTCTGTATTGCTGACTCCAGTGCCTTTCAGTGGCTGCACCCCCTCCCCCCAGAAATGTGCATACCTGGGAACTTCCACCTGTGGAGCCCCTGGAGAGTGCTCATGGGCTGTGACCAGGCTTATGTTAATTATGAGAGTCACATCATAAAGTGGGTGGGGCTTAACCAGGATTGGTTAGAGAAGTGGGCAGGGCAGGGTGGGAAGGAGGAGAGGTGGGTGGAGTTACTCAGAATACTACCCATCACCAGAGAATCGGCCTCTGTCCCCAAAGACCCAGTAATTAACAATAAAAACCAGAATTTCCAGGGCAGATCCATAGAGTTCCCAGATATGGCAATGTGTCGGGGCCTCTCTAGCATTCAAATGGTTAAAAGCACTAATTATGAGATTATGGGAATTTATAATTGTTTCCTATATCATGGTTGGTTTAACTCAGAATGACCATACTCCATTTTGCTTTTGTGCATAAGGAACCAATTAAATTAAATTTGGTTCTTCTTTATTGCTCAGCAAACACATCAAAAAACACCAGGGAGAATTAACCCTCAGAGGAAATACGTGAATATCAAATCCCTTTTCGTAGGAAAAAAATCTTTCATTTTCGCATCAGTATTCCTTTTTTCCAGTTGTTTTTAAAATAAATGCATTGGAGTACCCTCAAGCACTAAAAAGGTCAACGACATCAGTACAGAAAGAGTTAATTTATTGTGGATGCTCAACACATGAAAACTGGTGAGCAGAATATAAAGTGGCATATTAGAGTGGCGAGTCACAACCACCAAAGTAATCTCTGCTAAACAAGGCTTGACGTCTTTTAAATGCTGACATCTGAAATGAAATGCTGCTTTTTGAAGCAAGATTCAAATTAAGGTTTAGCGTAAGTAGTGTGGCAGAATCACGTTTTATCATTACCAAAGGATTCCCACAGCTCATGCATATTGGTCACGACTGTAAAATTTGCCTGCTGTGTCAACCGTCCATATATTTAACCCTATGGGTGCCAGAGAGATATACGTTGGATATCTTTCTGGCACTCATATGGTTAATTCTGTGAAGGCAATTAGTCTCATACCCTTAATTCGAGGGTGCCAATATGGATTCTAATGGTTGATAAGAGACGTTAAAGTAGAGCTAACATGTACTAATACTAATCCACACTTGAATTTGCAGAAAGTAGGCACTCTAAACGCAAAATTTATTGTAACACTTCCACGCAAAATAAAAGAAACACACTTAAAATGTATACATGTTATGTATGCATATTTCTCTCCGATCTCTCGTGGCACTGAAATAGCCCCCAACATCCTCCTTCAGCAGATCAGAAGTCGGGGACTAGTTGAGTGCTGTGAGAGACAGGAGAGAGAGATGCATACATAAGATGGATGGAAGTGTGTTTCTGTTATCTTGTGTGGAAGTGTTACAATAAAGTTTGCTTGTAGATTGTCCTTTTTACGCCTATTTTCTGCAGACATACTGACAGCAGCATAAGGAACAATCAAACAGATTCACTTGTGATCTTCCATTGTTCATCATCTTTATTCATCATATCTCATCATACTATAATTCAGACTTTGGACATTATTATGTTATATGGCGGAAATATTATGTTCTTTCTCTTATACTGAGTGGAGAATATAGATAATTGTAATTTTAGATTATATACATAGCCTAATACATTATTCAATACTCATACTGTTGTTCTTAGCGTGAGCCATAATGTTTTTCTCAACCCCTGAAGGGCCCTTGACATGCCAGGACTGTCACGCCTGGTCTGGCACTTAAGGACCAGTGACGGTCCTGGAGCGTCATGGAATTCCAGAGTCCCTGAGCAGCGTGCAGCCCCGGAATCTAATGTGCAGGGAAAGAAAATGACCAGTGGTCCTTAACTGCCGGCCTCTGGCTGCCGAGCTGGTAGTTAAGGGGTTAATAATCCACAATTACCTTAAAATAGCCAGGCAATCCTAATGGCCTTTGCTCTTTTGGTCAAGGGAGAACATCAGTCCTGGGCGCCATGGAGGCGGACATGACAGATCCTGGCAGCACCACAGGACTTCAAACTCGGCTCACCGCAGGGGATAATCATAACCCTTTAAGAATAAGAGGGGTGTGCAACGCATGGATGTACGGTGTGTTACAAACCCCCTTCTGGTTCTTAATCCTTTGAGTGCCAGAGGGGTAGGCGACACATTGCAAAGCAATGCGTTGCATACCCTTCTGGCACTTAAGGGGTTAAAGACTTCAGTCTGGGAAAACTTACAGCAACTTTTATATCCACCTCCATGGACATGATATCCAGAACTGACTGAAGAGAACAGAGGCACAAGGACAACATTCTTAGTTGTTTATGGAGCCAGTAAGGTAAGTGGGAGATTATTAGGATGTGTTATTTCTTCTTTAATGACATCCTAGCAATTTCTCTAGTTGTAGAAATCAGATGAAAATCGGGTGACAGAATAAAACAACTGCCTTGTTTAATAAAGAACTGGTTTCGGGTCTAATCCTGCTTGTTTCGCTGCTGAAAGCCAAGGGACGAAAAGGATCGAATGGCTGATAGCGGGACTGTGAAATAAGATGCTCCTATTAATATGGATGGTATTCTTTTTACATAGGGCCAATCGCAATAACAAGTCAGGCCACATGGGGGCAGTTTTGGGGCTAACCAAATGCACTATAGAGGAGAAATAAGCATTCCAGTTGATTTAAACAGGTTTTTTAACCTCTTGAATGCTAAAGAGGTCCCCAATGCATGTGATGGAGACATCTCTAGCAGTCAGTTGGGTAAAAACACCACTTAAATCAATGGGGATTTTTATTTCCTCCCTGTCTTGCAGTTGGATTGCTCCAGTTCTTCTTTAAATGACCCTGTTATATACACAAGATTCAGTGTCATTAAATGTATCTAATTAACCTGGTTATAACCAAGTTTGACAGATGTTTGGCTTAGTAGATGAAGAATCTAATAGGGGAGGCCTGCCAACTTGTGGCCTGGGGCAAATACAATCACGTGGCCCATTTCCACTATCGTTCCAGCTCACTGTCCCAGCCCACCCCTTTTCTTCATTTTAAAATTATCATTAACACTGTGATGTAAGGCAAGTCATACCACAGAGCTTGCAGTTGAAATGGGGCTGCACTAATGATACTCTAGAGCTTACAGTTCAAATGGAGCTACACTAGAGACCCCACAGAGGTTACAATTAAATGGAAGCTAGACTAGTGATACCACAGAGCTTACAATTTAAAGCTATACTAGTGATACCATAGCGCTTACAAGGGAAATGGGTTATGCTACTAGTAGCTGCATTTCATTTGTAAGCTCTGTGATATCACTAGTGTAGCTCCATTTCAGTTGTAAGCTCCTTTGGTATCGCTAGTGTATCACCATTTCGGTTGTAAGCTCTGTGGTATCACTGTTGTATCTCATTTTCAGTTGTAAGCTCTGTGGTATCTCTAGTGTAGCTCCATTTCAATTGTAAGCTCTATGGTATCACTAATGTAGCTCCATTTCAGTTGTAAGCTCTGTGGTATCATTAGAATAGCACCATTTCTGTTGTAAGCTCTGTAATATCACTAATGTAGCTCCATTTCAGTGTTCAGAAAAACCATCTCCCCACCTTCTTAGGCTGGTAGAAATTCTACCAGAAGTCCTGAATAAATCAGTAAGGAGGAATAATCATTCTTCTGAGGTGGAAGTTTGCACTTAGGGGATGACATGGAAGGGAGATAGGTCATCTTAATATAATAGTAATAATAAAGAAAACAGTACATCTTATGAGAAGAAAAATAAAGACATAATGAAAATTAAACTTTCCTTTTTTAATTATTAGGCAAGGAATAATAATATGTAATATTGAAATACACACACACACACACACACACATATATATAGATCTATATACAGTGGTACTTCCACTGCTAAGAGATGTTTTATTCAAAAATTATAGCAGCTCAAACATGCATTTTGTTGTATGCAATACTTTAATGGTCTGAAACGGTGGCGCTGTTGCTATGGACCTCTATGAACAACTTTGATCGGTTCATTATACATCTCAATACAATGTTGTAACAGCGCCACTGTACAGTTTCAGGTCATGGAATTGTACTTCTCCCCCAAAAGAACATAGTTTGAGCTGCAATAACTTTTAAATAGGACATCTCCCACCACGGAAGTAGCTTTGCTTTTACTCATCAGCATAAGTTTTGGGTTTATTTTTTAGTATTAAGCATTACCATCCCTCTGAAGGGACAGGTACACTTTAAAGGAACACCAGTCTCTCCGGATAAAACCCCCACTTACCTTGATTAGAAAATCCCGTTATCCCTATGAATTTTGCTTTTGTGCCCGTGTTCAAGAGATGACACGTTCAGTTTATCCCGGAAGTCTATTCCATAGAGGTAGACATGATTGCATTGCAATACACTGGATACCTCTCTGGCATCCAAAGGGTTAAGGACCAGTGGGGAGCACAGCGTATTGTAAAGCAAAGAATCACTCACCATCTGGCCCTTAATGGGTTAAGATTCCCATGTGCAATGAGAAGAGTTTGAGGTTATGTGACACTGCTAGCGGTTGTCCTGTCTGCCTTTATGGACATGACCTCCAGAACTTCTGTTTTACACTGAACCTAGGATCAAGGGCCAAGTTCAGAGGGACCACTAGGATTTTCTAGACATAGTAAGGTAGGTTGGAGGCTACAATTAGGAGGCATTTGTTCTCCTTTAATAAATAAGGCTCTTGGAGTATACAGCTGGGAATAGATCTGTACTATGAAGCAGGTCATAACGAGGCAGAATTAGACATCACTTTCCTCTTGGGAGCAAATGCATGTTATTGTTCCAGATATGTAACCATCAGGGCTTCTCAGAAGCTGTCTGTATAGATCTGCAGGTCTCGCCCAGTACAGTTCTCAGAACTGGAATTTCTCTGGTGGTGCACAATTGCCAATCACTGTTCTGATTTCTATGAATGACTCCAGTAAGCAGAAAGTGACTGACACCTCTTCTTCCCAAGGCATTTTTTATATGAAGCTGAGTGAGTTGATCCATGGACACCCACTCAGTATAATATGGACAGGAGACGCATCTCATTGTAAATGGATTATTGCGTAAGGGAAGACCCTCTAGGTGCAATTCCATGAGCTAAAGCAATGCATTACTGGAGCAAGCCAAATTGACCTCAGAGGAGAAAAGTTACTTCCCTCTAAAGCCATTTCCAGTATAGCCCCAAGTGGATAAAAAAAATTCCTTCCTGACTGCAAATGGCAGTCAGATAGTTCCCTGGGTCAACATCCTATCTGCATTCAAGTCATCTGTCATCATTTTCAATATTGTTCTGTGCTACATATGCATCCATTGCTTTCTTGAAAACAGTTGCATTATCTGCAAGTACAACATCCCGAGGCAAAGAATTCCATAGCTTTACCGCCCTTACTATAAAGAATCCCTGCCTTAGTTTTAGTCGAAAGCGCCTTTCCTCTAGTCTTAATGGATGACCTTTTGTTCTTAGCTCAACTCTATTTATAAATAATTCATTAGATAGTTATTTGTATTGACCTTGAATGTATTTGTAAATGGTAATCATATCACCCCTTAGACATCTCTTCTCTAATGTAAACAAACCCAGTTTGGCTAGTCTCTCTTTATAACTCGGATCATCCAATTCCTTTATCAGTTTTGTTGCATGTCTCTGCACTTTTTCCAGTTCAACAATGTGTTTTTTTAAGAACTGGTGTCCAAAATTGTACTCCATATTCTAGATGATGTCTAACCAATGATTTATACAGAGGTAGGATAATATTAGCATCCCTTGCATCTATACCTCTTTTGATGCAGGCTAGAACCCTATTTGCTCTTGCAGCATCTGAGTGATTCTGCACACTGCTGTGAAGTCTATTGTCTATCAGTACTCTTAAATCTTTCTGTAATGAGGATTCCCCAAGTTGTTTCCCATTTAGTGTTTAAGAAGCAAGTTTGTTTCTGCAGCCCAAATGCATAACCTTACATTTATCTACATTAAATGTCATCTGCCACTTTTCTACCCATTCACTCAGTTTATCTAAATCTTTCTGCAGAGAAAAAACATCCAGCTCTGTATGTATTTCCTTACATAGCGTAGTGTCATCAGCAAAGATGAGACACTACTTTCAACTCCCACTTCAAGATCATTAATAAACAAATTAAAAAGCATTGGGACCAGGACTGAACCCTGTGGCACCCCACTGATAACTTTAGACCAATTTGTTAAGGTTCCATTTACAACAACTCTCTGCCATCTATCATTTAATCAGTTCTCAGTCCATGTACAGATAACACCGCCCAAACCGAAGCCTTTTACTTTATGAAGTAACCTGTTGTGAGGCACTGTATCAAAGCCTTTTATACAAGAAACATGTCTGTTTTACTCTTCTTAAAATAGCAACTATACATTATAAATAAGTGGCTCTTCATGTGTTTAACAGAAGGACATTACTAGGCAGGAGTCTTCAAACAGCACACTACCTAGGTAAGTGTTTCTGTTACACACAGTAATTATATATACCTGACTGCTGTATGATGGACTCCTACCTAGGTAAGTGCTTCTGTTACACACAGTAATTATATACATACACCTGACTGCTGTATAATGGACACCTACCTAGGTAAGTGTTTCTGTTACACACACAGTAATTATATATACCTGACTGCTGTATGATGGACTCCTACCTAGGTAAGTGTTTCTGTTACACACAGTAATTATATAGATACACCTGACTGCTGTATGATGGACTCCTACCTAGGTAAGTGCTTCTGTTACACACAGTAATTATATAGATACACCTGACTGCTGTATGATGGACTCCTACCTAGGTAAGTGCTTCTGTTACACACAGTAATTATATAGATACACCTGACTGCTGTATGATGGACTCCTACTTAGGTAAGTCTTTCTGTTACACACAGTAATTATATAGATACACCTGACTGCTGTATGAAGGACTCCTACCTAGGTAAGTGCTTCTGTTACGCACAGTAATTATATAGATACACCTGACAGCTGTATGATGGACTCCTACCTAGGTAAGTACTTCTGTTACGCACAGTAATTATATAGATACACCTGACTGCTGTATGATGGACTCCTACCTAGCTAAGTCCTTCTGTTACACACAGTAATTATATAGATACACCTGACTGCTGTATGATGGACTCCTGCCTAGGTAAGTGCTTCTGTTACACACAGTAATTATATAGATACACCTGACTGCTGTATGATGGACTCCTACCTAGGTAAGTCCTTCTGTTACACACAGTAATTATATAGATACACCTGACTGCTGTATGATTTACTCCTACCTAGGTAAGTCCTTCTGTTACACACAGTAATTATATAGATACCTGACTGCTGTATGATGGACTCCTACCTAGGTAAGTGCTTCTGTTACACTCAGTAATTATATAGATACACCTGACTGCTGTATGATGGACTCCTACATAGGTAAGTGCTTATGTTACACACAGTAATGATATAGATACATCTGACTGCTGTATGATGGACTCCTGCCTAGGTAAGTACTTCTGTTACACACAGAATTATATAGATACACCTGACTGCTGTATGATGGACTCCTACTTAGGTAAGTCTTTCTGTTACACACAGTAATTATATAGATACACCTGACTGCTGTATGAAGGACTCCTACCTAGGTAAGTGCTTCTGTTACACACAGTAATTATATAGATACACCTGACAGCTGTATGATGGACTCTTACCTAGGTAAGTACTTCTGTTACACACAGTAATTATATAGATACACCTGACTGCTGTATGATGGACTCCTACCTAGGTAAGTCCTTCTGTTACACACAGTAATTATATAGATACACCTGACTGCTGTATGATGGACTCCTACCTAGGTAAGTGCTTCTGTTACACACAGTAATTATATAGATACACCTGACTGCTGTATGATGGACTCCTACCTAGGTAAGTCCTTCTGTTACACACAGTAATTATATAGATACACCTGACTGCTGTATGATTTACTCCTACCTAGGTAAGTCCTTCTGTTACACACAGTAATTATATAGATACCTGACTGCTGTATGATGGACTCCTACCTAGGTAAGTGCTTCTGTTACACTCAGTAATTATATAGATACACCTGACTGCTGTATGATGGACTCCTACATAGGTAAGTGCTTATGTTACACACAGTAATGATATAGATACATCTGACTGCTGTATGATGGACTCCTGCCTAGGTAAGTACTTCTGTTACACACAGAATTATATAGATATACCTGACTGCTGTATGATGGACTCCTACCTAGATAAGTACTTATGTTACACACAGTAATTATATAGATACACCTGACTGCTGTATAATGGACTCCTACCTAGGTAAGTGCTTCTGTTACACACAGTAATTATATAGATACACCTGACTGCTGTATGATGGACTCCTACCTAGATAAGTGCTTCTGTTACACACAGTAATTATATAGATACACCTGACTGCTGTATAATGGACTCCTACCTAGGTAAGTGCTTCTGTTACACACAGTAATTATATAGATACACCTGACTGCTGTATAATGGACTCCTACCTAGGTAAGTGCTTCTGTTACACACAGTAATTATATAGATACACCTGACTGCTGTATGATTTACTCCTACCTAGGTAAGTCCTTCTGTTACACACAGTAATTATATAGATACCTGACTGCTGTATGATGGACTCCTACCTAGGTAAGTGCTTCTGTTACACTCAGTAATTATATAGATACACCTGACTGCTGTATGATGGACTCCTACATAGGTAAGTGCTTATGTTACACACAGTAATGATATAGATACATCTGACTGCTGTATGATGGACTCCTGCCTAGGTAAGTACTTCTGTTACACACAGAATTATATAGATACACCTGACTGCTGTATGATGGACTCCTACCTAGGTAAGTGCTTCTGTTACACACAGTAATTATATAGATACACCTGACTGCTGTATGATGGACTCCTACCTAGATAAGTGCTTCTGTTACACACAGTAATTATATAGATACACCTGACTGCTGTATGATGGACTCCTACCTAGGTAAGTGCTTCTGTTACACACAGTAATTATATAGATACACCTGACTGCTGTATGATGGACTCCTACCTAGGTAAGTGCTTCTGTTACACACAGTAATGATATAGATACACCTGACTGCTGTATGATGGACTCCTACCTAGGTAAGTGCTTCTGTTACACACAGTAATGATATAGATACACCTGACTGCTGTATGATGGACTCCTACCTAGGTAAGTGCTTCTGTTACACACAGTAATGATATAGATACACCTGACTGCTGTATGAAA
Organism: Rhinophrynus dorsalis; assembly: GCA_037306005.1. NCBI lineage: Eukaryota > Metazoa > Chordata > Amphibia > Anura > Rhinophrynidae > Rhinophrynus > Rhinophrynus dorsalis. The sequence goes on along the minus strand of CM074726.1, from coordinate 52,760,793 downwards.
AACATCTATCTACAAAAGTTATCCTGATAAACAAGTGAAGAGACACTTTTATTCCAGAGTTAAATCTCCACTTTAAACCAACAGGAAGTGTTAAGTTTTTTATAGTGCTTTAGAATAGGCTTATTGGTAATAAAACTTAGTCATGACTGGTCAACCTCGATAAAATGAAGGACTTATCTTGGGATTGCAGCTGACAGAATCATCAAGAAATAAGTTTATGCAACTGGAAAAAGGAAGGAAAAAAAAAAGATCATTCCAGGCACCACTCACTTGGGGATTTTAGTTGGCTCTGACTGCACTAATGGAATAATTTACTTAGCTACGGTAATGGCTTATGAGATGGAATTGATTGTCATATCAACACCCTGAAATTTAGAAAAATATCCACTTCAAAAACATTTCACAATCCTCTCACAAATATGTATAAAGTCGATACAGTAGTTTAGGAAAAAAGCAATTGGTATTCATCAGAGTCTGGGATTGGCATATCTGCCAACATTAAAAAAAAGTAACCTTTTAATAACAAGCACATAGAAAATGAGATTAAATTTCAATTTTAACATATCAGTAAGGTTTTATTAAGCTGAAAACATATTTTAGAGCTTTTCCTGCTGAGTGAAACAATATTGCTTTATTTACAAAATAGGTTCCCAAATCTATCCTCAGGGGCACCATTTCTTTAGGATGGAACTGTTTGTGCACAGTTTAGTAAATTAAATAACTGAGCCTTTGAATAACTCAGCTGTGCAATGACCTATTGTGTGTCCCCGAGAGAGGATCGGGAATTTCTGATATAAAAGTTTTAATTGTTGAAATTGGCATAAGATGATGGAGCGTTCACTGTGATATGCTATGGCAAACTATAGCCAGTGGCTCACCTCTCCCACAGAATGCAATTGAATGACTGTCTAGAAACCAGGTGGCAATTCTAATTAAAATGACAACAGTTTAAATTGTGATAACAATGGTAGACTTGTTTTACTGAACAGTAAAAACCAAAAAAATATATATTTTTCCATAATAAAGGTTTATTATTACTATAAAACCAGGGCAGTATGAATACAAAGGGCAGAGGGACAAACCCAAGGTGTGTCCTTGGAAATCTGAAACAGTTGATAAGTATGAATTGGCAATAGTCAGGGCTGAAAATGTTCTCTTACTCCGTAAGCTGTAATGGAAATATATGCATCTGACTTACATGATTTATACCAAGCTACCCCTCTGTTCCTGTCATCTCCCTCCAGTCTTCATTATTTTTTGTTGAAATGCTTTTAGTATTACTCTTCAGTAATTTGTGAAAAGAAATGACACATAGATAGCGACAGCACACAAATCAGACCTGTGCCAAATCGGAGGGACATTTTTTCATGTATTTTGTTTTTGCACGTCTCAAGAAGATTATTTTCTTTTAGTGGAATAAATAGTATAACTGGTTTCAGAATAAATATTATTAATTTATATAGATGTAAAGAGATGAATATGAGTGACGCTCAAAGCAAAAGCTGTGATTGGGCAGCTGTTCCTAGACAACAATTGCCTCCCCCAACCACCACCACTATACACTCATTACCATCAGATGGCCATAGACTCTACAGCTCTTTTTGAACTAAAACAAGCTCAGTTGACTTGTGACTCTCCAACCATTTTTGAGCTACAAGTCCACCCTCCCTCACGCCTATATTTAGCCTCATTCTCAGTTGGCCATAGTTTCTACAGTTGTTTTTTGAGGTGTAAAGTCTACCAGCAGGGCTGGATTTCCCAATAGACAGACTAAGAACTTTCCTAGAGCTCCAAATTTTGAGGGGCGGTACCTCAGCTGTGCTGGCCACGCCTACATTCTGACTTGTGGGTGGGGTCAGGGCAATCTCAGTATCCATGTGGTAGCTTATACACCCCTTTACAGGCTATTATTTAACCCCTTGGATGCTAGAGAGATCTCCCGCAATGGGTGGAGGTCTCTCTAGCAACCAAGGGGTTCAAACTTTTTTGTCCTTGCTTTTTGTAGGCCAAATGTATTTTCTGTGCCAGGAAACAGTGGATGGGACTGGTAGCGTGGTCATGTGAGGAGTAGGGGGAAGAGGGTGGCCATGGGCGGAGCTAAGGGCACCTAGAGTTCATTGCCTAGGGGCACTAGGGATGTAAATCTGGCCATGTACACCAGTCTCAGCTGGCCTGTGGCTCTCCAGTTGTTGCTGCTCTACAGCTCCCCCATCCCACTAATATTCAGCTGGCCACAGACTCTCTCCAGCTGTTTAAGTTCTCCAACTTCCAGCTCTGGTCGCCATCGTTGGGGCAAATACATAAAGCCAAAAGTGGGACAATTCTGGGGCAAACCAACATACAACATACAGAAAACATACAAAGTCTTATTTATTTAAACTGGAATTTTTGTTTTCTTCATTAAATTTTTATTGTGAATTTAACAAAGTAGAAACAAATAGAATTAAGTCCACTGCTGCATAATAGAATAATCCACAATTCAGAACAGCAATTAAAATCTGGTAAACCTGCATTTTAACTCTTTGAATGCTAAAGAAGTCTCCAATTCATTGTAAAGCAATACACATGAGCCCTTTCCAGCATTCAAGAGGGTAAAAGACCCATTTAACCCTTTCAGTGCCAGAGGGGTATGCAATGCATTGCAAAGTGGCACTGAAAGGGTTAAGCCAGGGGGAATTGGGGATTTTGTATTTATCCCCCTGGTACATTTGGTTTGCTTCAGAATTGCTCCAAAATTCCATCATCTTCGGTATTCCATCCAGGCAGCATCTAGGGGGTTAATTCTATAAACATCACGCAGCTGTTTTTTCCCAGGATGGACTTTTGTCTTTATGCATATTACCCAGTGTGCACTTGCTGTATACCCTCATGAGTTTCCTCATACAATGGCTAGCGGCTGGAGCTCAGCCTTTATCTAATTAAGGAGATATTTTTATTTTCCATCTTTTCTCCCAAAGGAGGGGAATGTTCCCTGTGTTTGTTCTTGTCACAAAAAAATAACAAAGACAGGGAAAAACTGTTTAGTGTAATTATTAATTTTATTATCTGCTATTAGCATTATAAAGGCAGCGCTCCCTTCTACAGGAGGCGAGGCTTCCATGCATTGTTCCGTCTACATCTATTAAGTCTTTTGGCAGCAATATGTATTTAACTTTTTTGCTGCCACTTAACCCTTTGAGTGCCAGAGAGGTAGTCATCGTATTTCATTGCAATCCATTGACTACATCTCTGGCATTCAGAGGATTAACCACTGTTTGTTCTGATTCTTTGAAGCAACAGAGGTTTCTAACATATTGCTTTGCAGACTTCTCTCACATTCAATGGTTAAATGTCACTTATATGTATAGTACTAAGTGCCTATTAATTTGTTTAACAGAAGGACTTAACCTGATAAGAGTCCATCATACAGAAGTCAGGGGTATCTATATAAATACTGTGTGTAACAGAAGCACTTACCTAGGTAGGAGTCCATATATAGATATATCTGACTGCTGTAACATAGACTCCTACCTAGGTAAGTGCTTCTGTTACACACAGTAATCATATAGATATACCTGACTGCTGTGTGATGGACTCCTACCTAGGTAAGTTCTTCTGTTACACACAGTAATCATATAGATACACCTCTGCTGTATGATGGACTTCTACCTAGGTAAGTGCTTCCGTTACACACAGTAATGATATAGATACACCTGACTGCTGTGTGATGGACTCCTACCTAGGTAAGTTCTTCTGTTACACACAGTAATCATATAGATACACCTCTGCTGTATGATGGACTTCTACCTAGGTAAGTGCTTCCGTTACACACAGTAATGATATAGATACACCTGACTGCTGTGTGATGGACTCCTACCTATGTAAGTGCTTCCGTTACACACAGTAATTATATAGATACACCTGACTGCTGTGTGATGGACTCCTACCTAGGTAAGTGCTTCCGTTACACACAGTAATTATATAGATACACCTGACTGCTGTGTGATGGACTTCTTCCTAGGTAAGTGCTTCTGTTACACACAGTAATCATATAGATACACCTGACTGCTGTGTGATTGACTCCTACCTAGGTAAGTCCTTCTGTTACACACAGTAATCATATAGATACACCTGACTGCTGTGTGATGGACACCTACCTAGGTAAGTCCTTCTGTTACACACAGTAATCATATAGATACACCTGACTGCTGTGTGATGGACTCATACCTAGGTAAGTTCTTCTGTTACACACAGTAATCATATAGATACACCTCTGCTGTATGATGGACTTCTACCTAGGTAAGTGCTTCCGTTACACACAGTAATGATATAGATACACCTGACTGCTGTGTGATGGACTCCTACCTAGGTAAGTGCTTCCGTTACACACAGTAATTATATAGATACACCTGACTGCTGTGTGATGGACTCCTACCTAGGTAAGTGCTTCCGTTACACACAGTAATTATATAGATACACCTGACTGCTGTGTGATGGACTCCTACCTAGGTAAGTGCTTCCGTTACACACAGTAATTATATAGATACACCTGACTGCTGTGTGATGGACTCCTACCTAGGTAAGTGCTTCTGTTACACACAGTAATCATATAGATACACCTGACTGCTGTGTGATTAACTCCTACCTAGGTAAGTCCTTCTGTTACACACAGTAATCATATAGATACACCTGACTGCTGTGTGATGGACACCTACCTAGGTAAGTCCTTCTGTTACACACAGTAATCATATAGATACACCTGACTGCTGTGTGATGGACTCATACCTAGGTAAGTGCTTCTGTTACACACAGTAATCATATAGATACACCTGACTACTGTATGATATTATGTAGATAAGTATTTCTGAAACAGGATAAGAACATTTTACTCAGTGGCTGGTTGGGGGCGATGGGAGTTGTAGATCCCAACAGCTGGAGAGTACAAGGTTCCTTAGCCCTGTCATAGGGGTATAGATTCCCATTAACAATAGTAGCCCTGCATGTCCAAAAATCATCTTGTACTAAGGGAGCTGTTCATTTCAGCACTGCTGTCGGTGTATTGTCCTGCATGCTTGTCCCACCCTGCACACTAAATGTAATGCGAGATTTGCTCACAGCATCAGCCCTTGGTCCATATGATTTCCCATGTGTATGATTCACTGAACCAACATCCATTTCATGGATATTGCCTAATCATTAAAATATACATAAGATAGCAATAAAACCCTTCACACAGTGCTGTCCACAGCAGAATTTACAAGCCCACACCATGCTGTAAAGTGTCGTCTTTTAGCTCTAAGATGAACGATGAGGAGGTCAGATGCTCAATACTGCAGACCTTTCCCAATTAATTACCTGTTATTGGGGACTTCCGTGTTCTGGTTAGGTTCACTAGTGTAAGAGTCACAAGGTTAACAGTCTTCTTGTAATACTGATGGGTACTATGCATGAAGGCACAGTGGAGCAATTCTGGGGCAAACCAACTGCACTGTAAGGGCCAGATAAAGATATTAATTGATTTAAGTGCAGCTTTTAACCCCTTGAATGCTAGAATGCTCTCCAACGCATTACTTAGCAATGCGTTGGAGACCTTTCTAGCATTCAAGGGGTTAAAAACCCTGTTTCAATCAGCTGGAATATTTTGGTGTCACTTGGGCACTTGGTTTGCCCCCATACATCAGACCTAATGTGTGTGTGTACTCTGTTTGCCTTTAGGGAATTCAGCAGGAAATCTGAATATGTTGTATAAAAATCCTCTTGGCCTTCATGAGTGTTCCATGGACTGCTTCATGTGTTCTGTAACCTGTAGTGTTATTCCCAAATAGCACCACATTCAAGGGATAGTAATACTTAAAATGTAAAAAAAAATATGTTGTAGGGTTTATCCCCCTGAGTAAAACAAGAGTACTCCCACTGCTGAGAGGTGTTTCATTCAAAAGTTATTAATATTCAAAGTTGAATTTTTTAGGTGCAATATCACAGTGGCCTGAAATTGTACAGTGGTGCTGTTGCTACATGATCCTATGGACAGATCTGGTCCCGGGACCATAAATCTCCATAGGATGGTGTAGCAACAGCGCCACTGTACAATTTCAGGCCACTGTGATATTGCATCTAAAAAAAATTCAACTTTGAAAATTAATAACTTTTGAATGAAACACCTCTCAGCAGTGGGAGTTCTCTTGTTTTACTCAGGGGGATAAACTCTACAACATATTTTTTTTTACATTTTAAGTATTACTATCCCTTTCAGGTATCTAAAGAGGAGCTATTCTGCAGCAAATTTCACTATAAGAGACAAATAAAAATTACCATTGATATAAATGGGGTTAAAAAACGCATTAAAATCAACTGGAATTTTATTCATTTTTTTCCCCTTGCTATGCGGTTGGATTGCCCCAGAGCTGCACCACTTTTGTTCTTGACTGTATAGCCACTAGAATGTGTTTTATGTGCTGCTTTTGTGGACTACAAATCCCTTAATGCTCAGCAAGCCAAGAGTGATGGAAGTTGTAGTCCAACCACAGATGGATGATTGCTGGTAGCTCATTCCTGGAATATACATACGCACAGCAACAACAACAAGTTATGAATATTGGGGGTGTTAACATGTTGCTCTAAAATATTGAAAGTGGGTTTCTGGAGAACAAACTCCCTCCTCTGCGTTTTGCACCTGCTCTCTCACTATTTAGATTATTAGTCTACTACAGGTGGCCCTGGGGCCTCATGTGGCCCTCAGACGCTTCTCCTGTGCCCCCCACTGTGTTCTCTGGTACAAGTGGATAGAGGAGGTAAATTATCTGGTACCATATCACACTCACTGTATTATCACCCCAAAATACACACACTCTTTCATCTGGCTTAGAATAAGGGTTGTCTCACTAGCTGTTAAAAGACAACAGATCGCATCATCCCTAACCTGCCAACGGCTGATTGGGGATGATAGAAGTTGTAGTAACCAACAGCTGGAAAGCAGTGTTTGCTTTAGAGCACGTCTCCATTTTACTCCTGCACTCGTCTGCCTTAACCCTTAACCCCCCTCTACATCTCCCTCTCTCTCCTCCCTCTCTACATCTCCCTCTCTATAGCTCCTTCTCTCTCTCCCTTTCTACAGCTCCCTCTCTCTCCTCCCTCTCTCTCACCCCCTCGCTACATCTCCACCTCTCTACATCTCCATCTCTCTCCCCCCTCTCTACATCTCCTTCTCCACATCTCTGTCTACATCTCCCTCTCTCTACATCTCCCTCTCTACATCTCTGTCTACATCTCCATCTCTCTCCCCCCTCTCTATATCTCCCTCTACATCTCCCTCTCCACATCTCTGTCTACATCTCCCTCTCTCCACATCTCCCTCTCCACATCTCTGTCTACATCTCCCTCTCTCTCACCCCCTCGCTACATCTCCACCTCTCTACATCTCCATCTCTCCCCCCCTCTACATCTCCCTCTCTCTACATCTCCCTCTCTACATCTCTGTCTACATCTCCCTCTCTCTCACCCCCTCGCTACATCTCCACCTCTCTACATCTCCATCTCTCCCCCCCTCTACATCTCCCTCTCTCTACATCTCCCTCTCTACATCTCTGTCTACATCTCCCTCTCTCTCACCCCCTCGCTACATCTCCACCTCTCTACATCTCCATCTCTCCCCCCCTCTACATCTCCACCTCTCTACATCTCTGTCTACATCTCCCTCTCTCTCACCCCCTCGCTACATCTCCACCTCTGTACATCTCCACCTCTCTACATCTCCATCTCTCCCCCCCTCTACATCTCCCTCTCTACATCTCTGTCTACATCTCCCTCTCTCACACCCTCACTACATCTCCACCTCTCTCCCCCCTCTCTACATCTCCCTTTCTCTCTCCCCTCCTGCATCTCTCTCTACATCTCCCTCGCTCTCCCCCCTTTCTACATCTCCCTCTCTCTCCCCTCTTACATCCCTCTCTACAGCTCCCTCTCTCTCTCTCTCGCCCTTTTCTACATCTCCCTCTCTCTCCCCTCCTACATCCCTCTCTACATCTCCCTCTCTCTCTCTCCCCCCTCTTTACATCTCCCTCTCTCTCTGTCTTTTCCCTCTGTATATCTCCCCCTCTCTACATCTGCTTCCGCTCACTCTCTCTTCCCGCTCTCTACATCTGTCCCTCTGTCTGTTTACACTCTACACCAGTGGTTCTCAACCCGTGCCCTCAGTGGCTACTAACAGGCCAGGATTTGAGAATTTCATTGTTAGAGCACAGGTGAGTTAATCAATATGACTGAGCCTCTGATCACCACTCTTGTGTTCTAGCAGGGAAATCCCTAAGTCCTGGCCTGTTAGTGGCCACTGAGGGCATGGGTTGAGAATCTCTGCTCTACAGCTCCCTGTCTCTACTTCCATTCTCTGCATCTCCTCCTCTCAATGTCTATTCAATCTATGTATTTTTTTCTCTGTCTCTCCCCCTCGTTACACCCTCTCTCTCTCTTTGTCGTCCACCTCCCTATATGTCCCCCTCTCTCTCTTTGTCTTCTACCTCTCTACATGTCCCCCTCTCTCTCTCTCTACTCCCCTCCTTCATTTACATTCCCCTCTCTGTTCTGCTCTCACTGTCTATCCCCCCACTCTTCATTTCCCTGTCCTGCTGTCTATTCTCCTCTCCCCCCCCTCATTCTCTTTCTCTCTCCCCCTCATTCTCTCTCTCTCATGAGAGTGGGGCAGAGATACATTGAACACACCAAGTGATCACTGTAGTTACATAACGTGTTCAGTAAGTTTCTTTTCTTGTCCTGTAACAAGCTCAGGGAATCTTCTTAGATTTGAGGTGACTTTGAGATGATATTCTTTGCAAGGCTTTTCACCACAGGGCTCCCGGCTAGCCTCAAAGAGCCCAGCTCACTATTCAGGTACCTATTTATCCCAAGCGCTGCTTCTGTTCCGCTCTTGTCACACATTCAGATGCTTCGCCGATGAGGATGTGTGTGTCCTGACTGTGACATTGATTGTTATTTTGTGTCGCGTATGATTGTGCCTGACAGGAGGGGCATGTAATGCATGTGGCCTCCCCAAGGGAAAGCAATGATCAGTCTTGCTCTCTCTGGTTTTCCTTTCATTGCTGTAGTTTATAATTAAGCCATATGTTCAATAACACCACATTAAAGAGTTCAGCGCAATGGTTGGTTGTAATTTTAACTCCATCCACTGCAGCACATGTCTACTGAACATGTATACAGCGTGGCTAGTGTACTAGGAAGAATAGAGCAAACCAACTGCACCACAGGGAACAAAAAACATTCCCCCAGCGTCCCATTAACTTAAATGGGGATCTTAACCCCTTGCTATACAATGCATTGGACACCTCTCTAGCATTCAAGGGGTTAAAATGTTTTTAAACGAATAGTAACACTTAAAATGTAAAAAAATAAATAAATAAATAAAAAAAATGTACGTGTCTGAGGGTTTGCCCTCTTGAGTAAAACACTGGCACTCCAATTGCTGAGATGTTTTATTCAAATGTTATCACATCTCAAACTTGAAGTTTTTTATGTGCAATATCTCAATGACCTGAAATTGTACAGTGGCGCTGTTGCTACACCATCTTATGGAGATTTATGGTCAACTGACCAGAGCTGCCCATGGGATGGTGTAGCAACAACGCCACTATAACCTTTTAGGCTATTGAGATACTGCATCTAAAAGAAAATTCAAGTTTGAGGTGCAGCAACTTTTGATTAAAACACCTGTCCTACGTATCAATATACTTATTTTACTCATGATAAACCCTACAATATATAATATAAATTTATGCATCATAAGTGTTACTATCCCTATAATTCGTCCACTATGGTAAGTTGTTTGCTTCCGCTAGTCATAGTACTTAAGACATTCATGGGGCAACACAAACCCTATAGGATCAATAAAAACCTTTCATAGTCCAACTGTATAATGAAATAGAGAGGTCTTCTCCACAGTGAGACTGGTCCACTAAGCAGGGTTGGTGTAAACCAACTGTACCCATGGGTGGGAGGGGGTGCAAGGGGTGGACATTTATACCCCCCCCACACACACACACACACACACACACAGTTACCCCCTTCATATAAACAAAGGGGCTGGATGGGCTGGCCTGGGGGGTCATATTATAGCTTTGCCCCCCCCCCCCCCCCCAGGAAAAATTTATATGGACAACCCTGACCGTACCATAGGGACAAATCAGTATTATTTTAATTCCTATTCATCTAGATGGGTATTTTAATACAGTGAATTCCAGTGGGGTCTCCAGTGTACTGGGATGAAGACCTAATTTTGCATTGAAGACCTTTGTAGCATTCAATCAGTTAAGAGCCCGATTTAAATAATTGAGAACTTTTTGTCTCCTAAGGTTTGCCTCAATATTGCTCCAATTCTTAGTACATCAGATTATTCAACACCTCACAATGCACTGAAGACCTCACAATGCATACGAAGAGATAAAGGTCCCATTTAACCCCTTAAGGACCCTTGACGTAACAGGACCGTCACGGTCCTTGAACTACTCAGGGACCGATGACGGTCATGGTACGTCACGTACTTTTTACTTACAGCGCTCTACCGGGAGCGCTGTAAGTAAAAATAGGGCCTGAAATAGACCGCTCCAAGATCGGAGCGATCTCTTTCAAGCCCCATAATGACGCGCCGATACACGTGACAGGTCACGTGTACCGGCGCGTCCAAGTGCGCCTATGCGGTCATTATGGGACAGAAATGTCCCATGACCACCAGTCCTTAAGGGTTTAATTAATTGGAAATGATTATTTGTGTCCTGTGGTGCAGTTGGTTTAACCCAGAATAGCTCAATTTTCTTATTAGATCAGCCTCAGTACCAAATATGTAAAGGTGTATTTGTAACACACATTTTTGGGTGAGTACACTTGACAAGCACTCTTATATTCTCATACAAAATTCCTAATTGCACAGGCGTGAAAAACATCCAGCCAATTTGTCATAATGTTTTATATCTTTTAATCCTGCAATATCTATTTGCAACTTTAACTCCTTGAGGACCACAGAGTTGGCCAACGCATTGCAAAGCAATGTGTTGCGCACCTGTCTTGTCCTCAGTGGGTTAATCTCTGTTTCCTGATGACTTTTATACATTTATACAGTGGAGGTATTAGAATACGTTTGATCTCTCATCATCACCCGGACTGCAATTACCTAATTTAACTTCTTATTTTTAATTAACTAAGTGCTGCTGCCTAAGACATAACATTGACCACTCGATTGTCAGGGGAAATTAACGTCCCGGCGTCTATTTCAGGTTGGTTTAAAAAGCATAAGCTTGCAGGAAGCCTTGATATATTTCCATAAATCACAGTGTTATGTTCTTCATTTCACTGAGAGACAGAAAAGGAGAGGCTGAACCCACCCTACTTGGTACTTAACCCTTTGTTTAAGGCTCTACGCATAAATACACAAGTATGGAGCAATTGGGAACACAATAACATTCTCAGTAGGGGAAGATGCATTTAGTCTGTCCCACACTTGTTCCAGTATTATCTTTCAGCAATTCGAAAAATGATTCTGAGCACTAACCTCTATTTATTTATTTATTTATTTTTTTTAAAACAGGGTCAGCTAGAGGTTTATTAACACTTTTAGCACTACAGCAGAGTGCAGGACAATGCATTGTACACTCATATGTAAGAGGAGTCAGTAAGTTCTCAAAAGACCTGATGCTTGGGCCAACCTAATGCAGTATTAGCCCAACTGCCCCATTACTAGCAGGGAGATTAGCAATGCTATATATAAACCACGCTGGAAACAAGTCCCAGGACTTCAAGCAGGAGACCTGGGGTTCTTGCACCTTCGAGCAGTGCCTAGCCTTGCCTCTGAATCTGGCACTCAGAAGAGCCAATACATGCTTTCAACAAGTATGTATTCACATGGTGTAACTCTTGATTCTGCATTAAGTAACATCTATGTAACTCCTAGGGATTAGAGTGGGGGTGCAATGCATGGTCTGTAAGGAATTAAAGGGAACTTTTCCCTAGGAATAGGTGGATCTTAATTTGTTTAACAGAATGGCTTACCTAGGTAGGTGTCCTTTATACAGCGGTCAGTCATATCTATCTATCTATCTATCTATCTATCTATCTATCTATCTATCTATCTATCTACTTGTTGTATTATGTTTTCTGTATACAGTTATCTCTCTTGAAGTCTGCCTCTAGGTCACACCTCCTCACAGAATACAACGGGCTTCAATATATCTTCATATCAACATACTAAACTATATATTGCTTCTCCTTTTGTCTTTACTGTTCCTGGAATATATATTTATGCAGTGTAAGGGACATTGGCATTTATCAAGCTGTAAATAGAGTCAATCAGCAATGACTGCAAATGAAAACTTCTCTCAATGTTCCTGTCTGCCGCTTGGAGGACTCCTACATAGGTAAATCCTTATAAATTAAAAAAACAGAATATTTCTAGAGCAAAGTTCTTCTTCAATAAAGATGTTACCACATTGAGTAAAATACCCCCCCCCATGTCCTCCAAAGTAAGTTACCACTTCAAAGCCCAGAGGTGTGTGCAACATATCAGAAGCAAGTGTTGCAAATTCTTCTGGGCCTTAATGTATTCATCAGACGTCCTTATTGTCCTACATCTGGGGATGTTACAAACCCATATGACAATCTAAACAATGGTTTAGCTTCCCTTCCCTCAACACAAAACACACACCCAGCAGCACATGTTTTCAGTCTGTCCTTAACTTATAACATGTGGTTCCATAATTCTATCATTAGCGCAAGCTGATTCTGAGAGACAACAATGATTTATATGATTAAGAGAAGAGATCCTAAACATCTGCACGGTTGTATAGGCTTGAGGGCAACTATGGAAGCCACTGATATAAACTATTAGATAAAATACCCCAAAAAGTTCACAAAAGTGAGTGGTGATTCTCAGCATTAGTCCTCAGAACACACATCAGGTCCCGTTTTCAATGCATCCCTTGTTGTTCACAGGTGGGTAATCGTTCATTATGAGTGCACTTCCTGTGATTTGTTAGGATATTCTTAACCCTTTGAGTGACAGACAGGTATTTAAAGCATTGGGTTGCAATTCTTAGAATACCTATCTGGCACCATAAGGGTTAAAACCTAACCTGTTGTGCGTGTCTTGAGGTCTGGAGTTGAGAATCTCTGACTTAGACAGAGAAAGCCTTGCACCTTACATTGTCTCTTTTATTGTCTAATTGGGTTTAACCAGTAAGCCTTCCTGAACACTTTCTGTCCCTAATCTCATTATAAGAGCACAAATCCCCTTTCACTTGACTCCAATTCCTCTAATCAAACAAATCCGTACAGCCTTGTTTGCCTCCGGACTGCTTCCTAGAAATAAAACATAGGTGCACTTCTAGAACAGTATGGAAACTAATTACACTCCTGGATTTCTCCACTGGAAACCTGTAAAAGGACATTTAAATGTCACAGTCAATCAAAAGATCAGTGTGATAAGAAATCCAATAGAATTTTATGAATGACAGTTTCATTGGATATCACAACACACACAAGTATTAAGCAACAATGGGGGACAACCTTACCCCTTTATGATGTACCCAGGATTGGAATGGTAACTATACCAGAGGGATAAGTGTCTCTTAATTAGTTTATTAGAATGATTCACCTAGCCATTTAGGTCTGTTGAAGTCCATTGTTTGCTGTGAAGAGATAGACTTCAATGGAGGTCACTTTATACAGGAAACTGCAGATATAATGAAAAGATAGATAGACAGATAGAGATATATATATGGAGAGAGAGATACCCGACTGCTGTATGATGGACTTCTACCTAGGTAAGTCCTTATGTTACACACAGTAATTATATAGATACACCTGGCTGCTGTATGATGGACATATACCTAGGTAAGTCCTTATTTTACACAAAATAATTATATTTACCTGACTGCTGTACGATGGACTCCAACATAGGTAAGTATTTCTGTTACACACAGTAATGATATAGATACACCTGGCTGCTGTATGATGCACTCCTACCTAGGTAAGTGCTTTTGTTACACACAGTAATTATATAGATACACCTGACTGCTGTATGATGGACTCCTACCTAGGTAAGTGCTTCTGTTACACACAGTAATGATATAGATACACCTGGCTGCTGTATGATGCACTCCTACCTAGGTAAGTGCTTCTGTTACACACAGTAATTATATAGATACACCTGACTGCTGTATGATGGACTCCTACCTAGGTAAGTGTTTCTGTTACACACAGTAATTATATATAGATACACCTGACTGCTGTATGATGGACTCCTACCTAGGTAAGTGCTTCTGTTACACACAGTAATTATATAGATACACCTGTGCTGTATAATGGACTCCTACCTATTATTATTATCTTTATTTATATAGCGACAACTAATTCCGCAAAACTGTACCTACGTAAATTAATCTGTTAAACACATTAACAGTCAATTCCTAGAATACAGTTTCCATTTAATTAAGTGCAGAATGGCTACAACATGGCTATCCCCATTCTACACAAAGCATAGCTTATAATTCTTATTGGTTTAATATACAAGCAGGTTGATTACAATCATATTTGACCCTCAGAAGCATTTACTCATATGAGTGCATTGTTTACACATCCCAGATACAGCTACTAGCCTCGTCTTACAAGCATACAGCAACTGCAGCAACGTACACACACATGCCCTCAATAACCCCCTAAAAAAAGAGGTGTTGACCAGAATAATATCACACGAAAGGGAGCCCATGAGTTTGTGATGCCAACAAAATAGATGTGGTCTCTGTTATGCAAAGACACTTAGGGTAATGCACTGAGATGAAGTAAAACAGTTCTGGAGGCATAACATAGAGATATATAAACATTTCCTTTGATTTGAATAGGATTCTAATCCCCTTGAATGCTAGCAATGTCTCAGTGAATTGTGCTGGAGACGTCTAACATTTCAGGGGGGTTAAAAGACCCACTGAAATCAAACTGGAATGTGGAGAATGTTTATCTGTCCACTATGGTGCAGTTATCGTACCCCAGAATTGATTCAGTTCCTCTTTGTACATTTGCCTAACTGCATGCTTGTATGAGATGTCAGCTAGGAGGGGGACAGTCCAAGCCAATGTTGTGTATTTTTGTTTCGTGGTAGTAAATCACTTTAACAGGAGACAAAAAAAAGAGGTGGAGGGGGTGGGGGTAACCTACTTGAGTGAGTTCGGTTCCCATCAAGATGAGAAAGAGTAGGCTCAAAAGCTTGCTTGTCGGTTGCATTTCTTGATGCCAGCTTCAATCGTGACTCGGATTTCCTCCTCTCTTTCTTAATGTGCCTTCTTTTCACTGTGCTTTTTTGTCCCAGACCCGTCTGTTATTCTGTCCTTTCTGGTAACGTTTTTAACGCAGCCCTAGGAGACGAGGCAAGGAGTCTGGTTTGGAAAGTGCCCACTTTGCATATTTACTCTATCCCGTATCCTCTCCTTGCTTCTTTTTTTTTTTTTTTTTTTTTTAATTTAATGGCTTCCTTGATTGAAAGGCATTTGCAAGGATGAATTCAATGGAGCACAAAATGATGCTCTTGCTTTTGCCAAAAGTTTGCCTTGAAAGGGAGGGTAGGAACAGAGGGAGGAAAAAAATACAGAAGCAGTGGCTAGCAGCGATGCAGCTTGCAAAAAGGTACCACAATTTTTCCTTAGAGGACTGATTTTCTGCCAGGAAATTCTCAGATGTAAGCTGTAGCCTCATTGGCTATTGTGCACTCCTTTCAGATTGGCCATTAATATGCTTTCCATCCCAGCTTGCTTACTGGACCTGTCAATGACTGTGCAGGGTTCTTGTGATTGGTGACTGTATGATCTCTCTGCCTTCTTGTCTTTTGTTCTCCTCTTGCCAGCAATAATATACAGATTGCTGAGGCAATGGCTGGGATAGCATGAATCCGCACTGCCAAGTCACATTATCTTGTTATATCAGTCTCCTTTAACTCACAGTGCAGATAATGATCATTTGATCCACATTTATTTAAACAGGTGTGTTTAACCCCTTGGATGCTAAGACATCTCCCATGCATCACTCTGGCATCCAAGGGGTTGCAAAACTCCATTGCACCTGATCGGATATATTTGATTTGCTAAACACACAAAAAGGAATATACAATTACATTTCTGTGCCAAAATAAGTGCCATACCTGCCTAACACGTATGTACAAAGCTAGTTACACAAGAAAAATGGCTACATGCGCTAAGGGGTGGGCAGTGTATGTTTTTGGGTCTTTTTGGAGTTTGCGGTTCTTGCTTCACTCCAGGGGAATGAGAGGCCCAGATGGATAATTGTTTGATTCTGAAGCTCAGACACTGGCTGTGAGGTTGTGAAAATCTGGTTCAGTTTCCAGCGTCAGCTCCCTGTTGGCGCTGACAAGCCACTTTATCTCCTTGTGCCTCAGGCACAAAAAACATATATTGGGCAGGGGCTCCCTTTGCCTAAAAAGTTCTGTGTATATTGCTGTATACAGAACAATGGCACTATATAAGAATTAATATGCTCTGTATTGCTATAAAGAAGAAATCAGACCATGTATCTACTGTTTCCTTATGGCTGTTATTGGGGGATTTAAGATCTTGTTCACATTAAAGAAGTGTGCTGTGTTGTGTATGTGGTATGAACTAAGGGCGTATGTATTTATACAGCGTACATGCACAAGATTTCCAGTAGCACAGCTGTCAGAAACATAGCATTTCACGGCACAGATGAAACCCTTTGTCCCATCTAGTCTACCCATTATTCCTACTGTAAAAACCTCAAACCTTACTTGGTCCTTGGTCTTATGTTATATTCAAGATAGCCTTCTGCCTAACCAATGCATGCTTACATTTCCTCACTGTATGAACCTCTACCACTTCTGCTGGTAGGCTAGAAATTTGAAGGATTCATTAAAATGGGGTATGCACTATATTCACTCTTACTTTAAGACTGTTAAATACATGCCTGCACCTGAAGGAGATGAGAAAAGACTGAATGTTGTACCTAGTTTCTTTGTACGTACAAGCAGCACATCAGAATCTTCCACATTTTCCCATACTGCCCTTGTCACATATAGCTGAAAGTGATACTGCCCTTTGCGTGGAAATACAGCTTCCCATTCATATGAGCCCCTTACAGTGTTTCAATGAGATACAAAACTGGAGATCTATCAGTGGCATTGTACTTGCTAAATAAGCGAGTACAAATATACACTGTGCAGATGCACAGCTTCCATATTCCCGGCATATCCTGCATTAGTCCATGAGGGCTCACGGAATAGTATGTATTCAGTCCATAACTGTGTTTGTATGAGTTTACTTTGGTATCGAAACTCTTTGTGGCTGGTCTGCTGTCTTGACAGGACCAGTATGATGGGCTTCAGGATATTTCCTCTCTGTGAAAGGCACTAGTGGGGTAAAAGAGACTGTTACAAAAAAACAAACAGAATAGCGCAGTACGCCTCTAAGTGTAGTATTAGAATAAAATGATCAGATACCCTGTCTCGCTGATTGTACTTACAGGATATAGAGGCTATTTCTTGCCTCCAAAGAATATTCACATTTACTGGTATATGCCCCAGAACGGCATCACTTGTCACTGGAGCTGTGTTCTTGTTAAAACATCGGCAGAAACCAAGATAACTTCCAAGAGGTTAAAAATCCCAGATATTTTATTATATAAGATAAAATAACAAAAGAGACACATAAAAAGCAGACCCTACGCTGTGCGTTTCGTGAATACGCTTCACTTCCTCAGGGGTCAAACCCTTCTTTAACCAACAACCATTGTTTTATACCTTCTATCACTCGTGCCTGTTAGTTGATACAATGTTGCATTTCCGGCACTTTATTCTTTCCGATTGGATACATATATTGCCATTCACATTCACACCTCGATCCCGCATCCCTCTCTCTATCGCATTCGGTACCGAGGCTGTGAATGTGAGGATCAGAGTGCCAAGCCTCAGTTTCACAAAATAATCCTCACTTATTTTCTTTTTTCATATTTACCCATCATTGATCAGTTAAAAAACAACAATTGGAATGATAATAATACCACACATATCCACATTCATCCATTCTAGTGGACACAATTTATAAAATCTAGCGGCTAAAACAGTCATTATTATAAAAAACTACTTTAACCCTATTGTGCTCAATGCATGTATTGACACGCATATAAGTACGATATACTTATAGTAAGAGCTCAATTTATTAAAACATAATATTTATAGACAAAATAAAAATCATATAGATTACCCCCGAAAAGAAAGAATAAATCAAATGAGAATTGTCCCGATCGATCTACATACACATACATGCATATTTCTAGTTAAGAATTATATTAGACACTGAACATCTATGTCCTCATTGAGGCCTCTTGGGGACATGGTGCCCAATTTATAGATCCAGAAAGATTCTCGCATTAGGAGTTGACCCATGCGGTTGGTACTATTTGGATCTATTTTCTCAATGCCCATAGTTTTAAAACCCTCGAGTCCTCCTTGCGGGCACTGATTAAAGTGCCTCGGAACTCCATGATCCAACTTCTTATTAACAATACCTCTCCTGTGTTCGCCCAGTCTATCTCTTAACATTCTGGTGGTCCTACCTACATACTTCTTGCCACAACCACATGTTATTAAATAGACCACATACTGAGTCTCACAGTTAATAAACTGCGTGATGGGAAATGACTTGGAGTTATCCATATTAGAGAATTCAGTGGCCCTGTGCAACATGTATTTACAACTAGAGGGTCTGAAAATATCTATTGTAGGCTCGTTCCTAGTTGAGCATCTCTGACTTCCACTTTACATTTATATGTCATGACACCAAGCTTAATGTGTCACATTATATGTGTTATATTATAGTTCCAGCACTTGTGTCACAAAAATATAAATGTAACAGCTGCATGATTCATGATTAAGAAAAGAGTGAAAGAGTGTCACAACTATAAAACGGTGGGGAGCCACTGGTGTAGTGCAACTGTAGGCTACTTTTGGCTCTCCAGTTGTTGGGATCATCATCCCCCACCAGGTATTTGCTGATGGGAGATGATGAGAGTTGGAATCCACAACAGCTGGAGAGCCAAATGTTGCCCACCCCAGTAAAGAGAGAGAGAACTTCATTCCCAGTGCAACGCATCATTACATGAGAACAACAAAGTATTAAATGTGTTCCCAGGGCATTGCAACAATACAGGAGAGCAGCAGAGTATTAAATGAGAATATAAGAGCAATATACCATTACCTGAGACCAGTGGAGTATTTCAAGAGACCAGCAGTGTAATGCAACATTACATGATACAAGCAGATTAATACACTAGGCTGGCATTGCAGTGCATTATTACATGAGACCAGCAGTGCAATGCACCATTACATGAGGCCAGTAGCACATTACTTAAGACTAGCCGTGCAATGCACCATGAAATGAAACCAGCTGGGTATTACTTAAAATCAGCAGGGCAATGCACCATTTTATGAGAGCAGCAGAGAATCACATGAGACCAGTATGGTAATACACCATTACATGAGACTATAAGGATAACATACTTTCTCTGTCATCCAATACAGGTTACTGGTAACTTTGGGTAGGTGATCCGCCCCTTTAACTAGGCAGGAACAATTCTAGAAGTGAATGCAGGGGGTGGAGCCTACCGTCCCTCCTTGGTTGCAGCTAGCCAATCAGCTCCAGTAAGATTTGTTCCTTGATGAAGACACAGGCAAGAGAACAGTTCTGCTATAGTTTTAGCTATTTTTTTTATTTTTTCGGTTAGATATGGGATACCACCATTAGGTGGATAACCAAAACTGACAATGCCCTTAGATGTGGCTAGCTCAGTATCCAGGTGCTTTTTGTGGACCTTAAGCCCTGGGGGGAAAATTTTGGGTTCAAGTTATTTCCTCAGGAGTTACCCACTGAGGCTTCTTCTTAATAGATGGTAATCTGAAGAAAGAAGATCTGCAGGAAAGGTGAGCAACCCTTTGAGTGCTGCAGGTCCACATGTCCGACAGTGCCCATCCACACAGGGATTTTCCTTTGGAGTTCCTATTGAACACTCCTGCACTCATTGGGTTTATCTGTATGTCTTTTGGGTGTTTTGGAGCAAGTTTCTGTGGTATACTTAACCCTTTAGCTCAGTGGTTGGGGGGCCAGGCCTAAGACTAAGGACGCTGGGGTCTCTGTGTCCCCTATTGCGCATTGATCCTCATGCTATTCAGGGTTAACTAGAGAATTCTCAGGTCATTTATGGCCAGCATGTGCTAATATCCCTGAGTCTCTCCCAGGGACCTCCAGCCATGCATTGGAGACAGTTTGGGTACAAGAGTTCAAGGCTGCTACTAGAGACCTCCGATCTACATTGCAACTCTTTCCATCCCAGTTACAGGGGGTCTTCCACTCCTGGCAGACCCCTTCTTCCATCAGATCTTCCCTGCAAAAACCACATGGAGTACCTGACGTATCAGATTCCTCTGAGGAGGAACTGTTGGTGGATTCGGATGTTGAGGAATGGTCTGCTGTGGGCTCTTCTCAGTTTTTTGGGGACCCCTTTGAGGCTGATCCTGATCCCTCGGTTGAGGGCTTCATCAGAGCCGTCTTAACTACCCTAAACATTCCCTTAGTTCAGGAGGTTCCTTCAGATCCCTCTGATGTATTTCAGGAGCCTAAAAGGCTCTATACTTGTCTTCCACTTAACCCCACTCTTGACCGCCTTGTGTCTGAGGAGTGGAAGTCTCCGGACAGGAAACCGTCTGTTTCCAAGAAATTTGCAAAGCTTCACCCCTTCTTTTAGGTGGCGCTTGCTCAGACTATGGAGTCTGTTCAAACCTCAGGGTTGTAGGTTCGAATCCCGGCAGGGTCAACTCAGCCCTTCATCCTTCCGAGGTCGATAAATGAGTACCATTGATTGGGTAATAACATCTATTATTTACGGCTGCCAATTTGGTTAATTCTGAGAGCGTGCGCTGAAAGCGCTTTGAGTCCCACTGGGAAAAGGCGCTATATAAATATTAGTTATTATTATTATTATTATCCCACCAAAGTGGATGCTCCTATCTCCAAGCTATCTAAGTCCACTGCCTTGCCAGTTGCTGATGCTTCCGCTCTGAAAGACTGGACTGACAAGAAACTTGAGGTCTCCCTTAAGTCCATTTTTGCCACAGCTGGTACTTCCATGCGTTCAGCGTTCGCTGCTGCATGGGTGAGCAGGGCCATTGCGGTCTGGACTGAACAGCTCACCCTGGCTGTCCGTCAGGGTGCTCCTACTTTGGATATGTTGTGGCTTCTTGCCAACATTTCTGAGGCCCAGTACTATGTTTCTGCCTTATATGATGCCATCCGTTTGGTGGCAAGGGTTTCCACCATGTCTTTGGGTGCCAGACGAGCTCTTTGGCTCAAGATTTGGTCTGCTGACGCTGCTTCCAAGAAAGCTTTGCTCTCATTGCCTTTTCAAGGCACCTCTTTGTTTGGGCCAGATCTTAAGGATCTGATTAATGAGGCCACAGAGGGCCTATGGTCCCCAGGAAGAAGATGCCTCTCAAGCGTAATCGGCTTTATCGTTCCTTCCAGACTGAGACATGTCCGGCAAACCAGGCAGTTCCCTCAGCTCCGTGTTCCTACTCCAAGCCCAAACAGCAATGGAAGCCCAAGGTCTCCTCCAAGCCTAAGGCTTCCAAGCTTTCTTCGGCATGACTCGCCGAACCCAGGTCCCCATTCAGCTGTGGGTGGCCATCTGCATCACTACCACAGCGTCTGGGAGGATTCAGTGGCAGACCCGTGGGTTTTACAGGTGGTGGCGGAAGGGTACAGGATCCCTTTCATCTCTCTTCCTTCTTTTGGTTTTTCCCCTCTCATACATCCCAGGGCGCAGAGAAATGCTGTCTGTTCAATGGCACTATCCAGGCCATTCTGGACAAGGATGTTCTGAAACCTGTTTCAGTTTGGGACAGAGGTATGGGTTTTTACTCAAACCTCTTTGCGGTCTCCAAGAAGGACGGCAACTGTCATCCCATTTTGGATTTGAAGGATCTCAATTTCTTTGTGATCAAGACTCATTATCACCAGGCATCCCTAAGGATGGTGCTTGCTGCTATGTCCCCAGGGGGAATTCCTTGCCTCTCTGGATCTTCAGGACGTGTATCTACACATTGCCATTCATCCAGAGAGTTGGCAGATCCCAGATTTGCCTGTGGCCAAGGGCACTTTCAGTTTTCAGCTTTTCCCTTTGGTCTGACTACAGCTCCTCAAGTCTTCAACCGTGTCCTGGGAGCTATAGTATCCGTCCTCCATCGGGACAGCATCAGAGTTACTCCATACATGGACGACCTGCTTCTGAACGCCCCTTCTGCAGAACATCTTCATCAGCAGGTTCAGGACTGCATTCATGCTCTCACCCATCACGGGTGGATCATCAACATGGACAAGTCAGAGCATGGTGTTTCTTACGGATGAGGTGGCTCACCAGATCACCCACAGGGTTTCTGCTGTTCTGGCTCACAAACCAGTTCCAGCCAAGAAGCTGTCCTCTCTAGTGGGGAAATTCATCTCCACCATAGAAGTGGTCCCATTTGCCATGGCTCACACCAGGGAACTCCAGAGGTTTGTGATCCATGTGTGCAGGGGTCAGTTGGACCTTCTGAAGACATCAGTATCCCTCCCTCTTCATGTGGAACTGAGTTTGTCATGGTGGCTCGACCTCTCCAGTCTGCTGAAGGGCAAGTCCTTCCTGGTATCCTTCTGGACCAATGCGATGACGGATGCCAGCCTCTCCTGCTGGGGAGCGGTCCTGGGTCGCCTGAGTGCTCAGGGTCGGTGGTCTCCGGAGGAATCTCTCCTTCCCATCAACGTGTTGGAGCTTCAGGCGATATTTCATGCCCTTCGTCATTGGACTCCCCAGCTGGAAGAATGCCCAGTCCGGGTCCAGTCCGACAACGCCACAACTGTGGCTTACATCAACAAGCAGGACGGAACAAGAAGTCTCGCCTCTTGGTTAGAGGTCAAGGCTATTTTGTCCTGGGCAGAAGATCCTGGAGGCAGTCTTGCCTTTCTAGGATCTTCTTCGGTTCTTTGGTGCTTCCGTCACTTTTGAGCCCTGTTGGCTCTAGTTCAGTGTGCTGTGTAACAGTTCCTGGGGTGTTGTTACCCCTGTTCAGTGTCCATTGACACTTCATTTGTTTTATTGGGCTATCTCTGATCTGATGGTTCATATCTGCTCTGGTGACTTTGGGGGCCTGGCGCCTGGTCCTTGCCTTACTTCCCGCCTCTGGGAAACTCAATGGTTGGACATCCCAAAGTTACCAGTAACCTGTATTGGACGACACTGAAAAGAGGATTTTAATCTTACCTGTTAAATCCTTTTCTCTTAGTCCATACAGGTTACTGGTCTCCAACCCTGTCAAGGGACCATGCTTGGCTCTCCTGTGGCAGACCGTCGGGGTCCTTCAGTGTCATGCTCACAGGAGTCTTCTTTCCCTTCTACTATCTAGTCAATAGTTAGTGTCTCAAATCTAACTGAAGCTGATTGGCTAGCTGCAGCCAAGGAGAGAAAGTAGGCTCCACCCCTTGCATTCACTTCTAGAATTGTTCCTGCCTAGTTAAAGGTGTGGATCGCCTACCCAAAGTTACCAGTAACCTGTATGGACTAAGAGAAAAGGATTTAACAGCTAAGACTAAAATCCTCTTATTTCATGATACCAGCAGATTATTATTACATTAAAAGCAATGCACTGGAATCCACTCTAACATGCAAGGCATTAAAGGAACACTGACACCTAAAAAATGAACTGGATCCTATGCACTTAAAAACCATATACTTCATGCAGCCTCTGTAAAAAAATTCTAATTTGTTTTCGGGGGCTTAAAATCTAGTAATACATTTGCTCTGAGGGAGCAGACACATCCCTGCCCTTTTCAGGGCTCCACATACCACAGCAATCTTTTTGTGATCGTCCAGGATTGTCTGTAAATGGGCTGAGATTAGGAAACAGTTTTTTTGAATACAAGAGCAGTGGGCACAATCAATTAACTGACTAGCTCTTATCACTCATTAGCGCTCTCTGAATAGGACAGTGTACACATGAGCTAAAAAAAAGCAAGTCTAGGATCATATTTAGGCACGTGACATATAAATAATACATTTTTACATATGCAAACTGTCACTACATATTTACTTATTTCAACCAGTTTTTAGATGTCAGTGTCCCTTTAAGGAACAGACGAGCAGCAATACGTTGCACACACCTCTGATCCTTAAAGGGAATTTTAGGAATTATTTCTCCCCTGTGGTGCTGTTGGTATGCCCTGTTATTTGTCTCCTATTTGCTGTAATGTCATAGTAAAGAGAAAAGCGAATAATGACCCTTCCAGTATGAAGGTTTGGGCAGAGGTGGGGGGAAATCAGCTCAGTACAGGTTGTTTTGGCAGCACACTTGAGTGAGATAATAGACCTCTCTAGTAAGTCACCTGACCAATCAGGAAGCAGTATTTTCAGGCCATGTGCCCTCCTGGTTTTTGGTCAGAACAATAGATTTTCTCATTTTCCTGTGTGGAATGATTACAGGTTATTTTCTAGTTGTCATGGCAATGGCAATAATTTACAAATTTTTATGAAGAGTACTACAAATCCAAGCTTCTTGGTATTGTTTGTACGTGACAAGAAATGGGCTTTCTTTTCTCGATAATGGGCTTACTTGTGTTTTCTCAGTGATGATATGTAAAGCTTAATAAAATGTAGAGAGCCTTTGAAATAATAAATATTTGGAGTTTAGTTTCTTCCACAATTCAAAGTGTTTAAAGGGTAAGTAAAACTTCCGAATAATAACTGCCCATTTACCTTTTTATGGCCAGACCAACCTAATGGCCCCTGTGAATTGTGACCTTGTGCCTTTGTTCAATAGATAACATCTTTAATCCGTTCTTGATGTTATTTGCATGGAGGTGGACATGACGGTTAATGTTTCTTTTTTAAACCAAAGCAGACAGAGTACAAGAACCTATTGAACTCCTTAAAGGGATAGTAATGTTTCACAATAAAAGCAACTCCAAATAATCTTTGTAGTATTTGGGCCATGGAGAGTGTTATTTCAATACTGTCTGAGTTGTAGTACAAGAATAACTGAATGATAAAGTAACCCACTCCCGTCCCTTATACTGATGTAACACTGCTCACCTCAGAGCAGCAAGACTGTCCTGGATGGATCGCAGAGAGGGACAATCTTCAGTGAGCATAAAGAAAAACCTGTCAAGGGTGGCAGGGTTTTCCTTATGCTCACAGTAAGAAGATTGTCCCTTGCTGTGATCTGTTCGGTCAAGGGACCAGATTCCACATCTGAGGGGAGGCAGCTTACACTAGGTAAAAGGGGCGGAGGGTGATACTTTATCATTCAATTACTCTTGAACTACAACTCTGACAGTATTGAAATAACACTCTCCATGGCCCAAATACTATGAAGATTAATTGTAGCTGCCTTTTTGTGAAACATTACTACCCCTTTAAAGTATTAAGATTCTCATGAACAGTGGGCGGAGTTTGTGTCCTGTGGTCCTGCTAACAGCTGTCATGTCCACCTCCATGCCCATGACATCCAGGTCTGACTGGCAGTATTATACCTTGAATAAAGACACAAGTGCAAAATTCATAGGGGCAATATGATTTTTTGGCCATAGTAAGGTAATTGGAGAATTATTATGATGATTATTATTGTTAGGAGTTGTTATTTCACCTTTAAAAGAATACTAAGGAAAGGTACTTATTTTAAAAGCGAGTTCAGAAAAGTAGATGCCACCCATGACGTAAGTCACAATAAAGCTAGAGACGTCTTTATAACAGGAGCAAGTCTTTTTCAGAACAGATGAGCATTAAAATGTCCAGACTAGGCCACACAGGTCAGAGAACTCAGCTTGGCTAAGGTTAAAGAATCCCTAACTACTAAACCAAAAATGTCTAAAACTTTTACTCTAGTATTCAAGAAGTTAATAATCCCATTTAAATCACTGGGGATTCGGGGATTTGTGATTAGTCTCCTAATGCAAATATAATTCTACCTCTATATAAATCATTGGTAAGGCCTCACTTAGAATATGGAGTACAGTTTTGGGAGCCAGCTCTTAACCCTTTGAGTGCCAGAGGGGTACGCAACGAGAGGCCTCTGGAACGCAAAGGTTTCAAAAAGACATTATTGAACTTGGAAAACTGCAGAGATGTGCAACAAAACTGATAAAGGGATTGGAGGATCTGAGTTATAAGGAGAGACTAACCAAACTGGATTTGTTTACATTAGAGAAGGGACGTCTAAGGGGTGATATGATCACTATTTACACATATAATCAATGTCAATACAAAGAACTCTCCGATTAACTATTTACTCAATGAACTGAGCTAAGAACGAGAGGTCATCTATTAAGACTAGAGGAAAGGCACTTTCAACTAAAACAAAGGCATGGATTTTTTACATTAAGGCCAGTAAAGTTCTGGAATTTTTTTTGCCTCGTGATGCGTTGCTTGCAGATACTGTAACTGCTTTCAAAAAAGTAATGGACACCTATCTAGCACAGAACAATATTGAGAATTATGACAGCAGATAGGATATGGATTCAAGGAAATATCTGACTGCCATTAGGAGTAAGGAAAGATTTTTTTCACCCACTTGGGGCTTAATTGTAAATGGCTTCAATGCTGTTGTTTTTTTTGCCTTCCTCAGGATCAACAGGAATGATTTGGCATGGGCTGGACGCAGAGTTTTTTTTTTTGCAGCATCAACTATGTTACTATGTTATTTGATTTGCTCCAGAACTGCAATTCTTTAGTTTCCACAATATAGCAATGCTTTTCTGTAGAATTCACACAAGTTTGTTTGTTGATATTTTCCCAGTATTATATTCAACAATTTAGCTGCAATTTCCTCCCTAAGAAGAAATGAGTCCTATATAAAATATTATAGTTTGCGAATTGCGCTGGATCCAGTTGCTCCCCATCTCATTTTGTTTCATTCTGTCAGTTGCTCCTGTATCTGCTGCAGATCTTCATGCTCCTATCTAATAAGTCAATTTTATTGAGAAATACAGTGAGTGTATTTAATCTGAGATGCTTTATAGGCCTTTCCACTATGAAATCGCCAAGAAGAAGCAGGGGGCAATATCCACTTGATTATATGGATAAATATGCGTGGATGCTTGCCGTGTGACTGTCAAATCAGTGTGTGATATATTTATCATTAACTGAATGTGTCCCAAGTGGAAGAAAACAATCTTTCTGCAAAAGCTGGCCCATATGATATTCAGCTGTTTTTTTTTTTTAAATAAAGAATTTTATTGAAGAATAAACTGCTTTACAGGCAGTAAAATAGCAGGGTAAACTGTTAATACAAAGGCATCAGCACGTTTTTTTTAAACCCTTTAAGGGTTCACTGTGCACCCCTCAGGTCCCTAAATGGGTCTAGTGGAACTGCCACTTAGTAACAAAGAGTTGCTTTTGAAAGACATTTCCAAATTACCTATATTTGTCAAATGTTTTATGTAAAGCAGTAGATTGTAAGATATTTAGCCTTTATTGACATTTCATGCAAATTAGATAATATTGTCTGTCTTGTCACCCAGATACTAACATTTCACAAGGTGCTCTCTCCCACTTTTCTCTCCCTGTAGCCAGATAATAATATTCCTTGCTGCTTTTTCACATACCTGCCACTCCCTGCAGACACTAACATTCCACACTGCTCTCCCTCTCACCAGCCAGCCAGATACTAACATTCCACACTGCTCTCATTCCCACCTGCCACTCTCTGCCAGCCAGATACTAACATTCCACACTGCTCTCATTCCCACCTGCCACTCTCTGCCAGCCAGATACTAACATTCCACACTGCTCTTATTCTCACCTTTCACTCCTTGCCAGCCAGATACTAACATTCCACACTGCTTTCATTCTCACCTTTCACTCCTTGCCAGCCAGATACTAACATTCCACACTGCTCTCATTCCCACCTGCCACTCTCTGCCAGCCAGATACTAACATTCCACACTGCTCTTATTCTCACCTTTCACTCCTTGCCAGCCAGATACTAACATTCCACACTGCTCTCATTCCCACCTGCCACTCTCTGCCAGCCAGATACTAACATTCCACACTGCTCTTATTCTCACCTTTCACTCCTTGCCAGCCAGATACTAACATTCCACACTGCTCTCATTCTCACCTTTCACTCCTTGCCAGCCAGATACTAACATTCCACACTGCTCTCATTCCCACCTGCCACTCTTTGCCAGCCAGATACTAACATTCCACACTGCTCTTATTCCCACCTGCCACTCCCTGCCAGCCAGATACTAACATTCCATGCTGCTCTCCCTCCCACTTTTTCTCTCCCTGCAGCCAGATACTAACATTTCACACTACTCTCCAACCCACCTGCCACTCCCTGCCAGTTTGCATAAACTTACAAATGAAGTTAAAACCAGCTTGTGCATTAACCAACAAACCTATATATAAGAGAGAGAGAGAGAGAGCACCACAAGTATATGTAGCATTGTACAGTTTCTGGGTTCAGATAATGCAGGGTTACACAAGTGCTTTACAGAGGGATATGATGGGGACTGAGTCCCTTCCCTAGAGCTTACAATCTTAAAGGGATAGTAATGTTTAATCAATGAAGTAAAATCGAGTCTTCTTTATTCTTTTTTATAATGATATGTATCCAGAAAACGTTATTAAATGCTGCGATTTTTCATTTACAGTCAAATAAATTTTCCCCCTCCCGCCCCTTCCACTTACCTCAGCAGGCCAGCCTGGATAGAATGCGATGAGTGACAATCTTCTTCCAGCATAAGGAAAAACCTGCCCTCCTTCGTCAAGGGGGCAGGCTTTCCCTTATACTGAAAGCGGAAAGATTGTCCCTCGATGCAACCCGTCTAGTCCGCAGACCGGATTCCAAATCTGAGGGGAGGCTGCGGAAGTAAATAGAATGGGCGGGAGGGGCAACTTTATCCTATATAATAATTCGCTAAAACATGTGTAACACCGCGTCATGTGCAGTAGACACTGCTGTGCGTGCTGCAGTCATGCGCAGTAGAGACTGCCTGTGCCGCGGCTGATACAGAGCGGTCCAGCTCTGTATCAGCCGCGGCGGGGCAGTCTCTACTGCGCATGACTGCCCCGCGACTGGGCGGCAGTGGCACTGTGGCCCGTGTAACGGGCTCTTCAACTAGTTAGACTATAAATGAAAAACAGCAGCGTTTAATAACGTTTTCTTGATACACATCTTTATAAAAAAAAAATAAAGAAGACTCGATTTTACTTCAGTAATTAAACATTACTATCCCTTTAAGTTAATAAGTCAGACATATGGGATAAGTAACTGCATAATAGTTCAGCGAGGAATACAATGCTGGAGTTGAGGATAGGTTTGTCCTAAGGACCAAAATTCAGTAGATATATCAAACATCCCACATATCTTTTGGGCAGTTTCACTATGATGAACTATAGAAAGTCTGTATGTAACAAACCAGCTGTATTATTGGAATATAAAAATCCCCAAACTTTTGTTCACTTAAATGGGTCTTTAACCCTTTAAATGGAGACCTCTCTAGCATTCAATGGGTTAAAATCCCCATTTAAATCAGCGGGTTTTATTTTAGGCCCATATGATGGTTGGTTCGAGGGCTGGTTCAACCCAGAATTGCTCCAGCCCTCCATAGTACATCAGCCTCAAAGAGACTTACAGTGTGTGGTGTCTGTAAGTTTTACATCCCAGCCAACATCAGGCCATTTACCCTGATGGTCCTTTATGGAACAGAAAATGTTTGTTTATTAAAACGTATATGTTCTAGGACTTTTCCTTGTAAGTAAAACAAGGTAACTTTCACAACTGGGAGATGTTTAATTAGCAAGTTATTAAAGCTCAAATATGTTTTTAATTTTATTATACTGCAGTTTTATTTTGTGGTACCTGGTAGTGTTGTTCCTGTTTTATCACTGTGGGGAGCCTTGCCTTTTGGACATTGTAACACACTTTTTTTCTTTTTTTTTTTTGTAATAATAAAAGTTTATATGACTGTTTTTATAATGAAAATGAAGAATTCCAAAGTAGTGAACAGACGAGTCTGGAAAAAATTATGTTAACCTTTACTAAATCCGCAATAATGTGTTCATAATATTAATTAAAATAAAATTATTTAAGGGCACAGAGTCAGATCAGTGAGGGTTCTATATAATCAGAAGCGGACTGTTCTACAGTAGTTGATCATCTTTCAAGACCATCACATATAAAGCAACAGCATGTAAACGAATTCAGAATAAAAGTAATTATACTCTACAGATTTTTATTCATTAGAAATCCAGGGAGCAGTAAATGAAGTTCAGCACTAATATAGCAAGGCAATAATGGAAATCTATTACTTATAATGAGCAAGATATTAACTCTTAGGCTGTTCTTTCATGGAATACTTTGCTGGTTGGTTGACTTACATTAAAAAGAAGTTTGGTATAAAAATTAGGACCAGACTACATTTGCCTCATTAGACTTTCTCTCTTTCTTTTTTTTTTTTTACAGTACCATATATTAGCTAGTATTTTTTCTGATGCATCCGTAGCTTGTTGGGGAATTCCATCAATAATATTTAACATCAATTATGTACGCATTAATTGATTATTTATTGTTTGTAAACGAGATTCTGTCATTAGGGTTCCCTTTTATCATTCATTTAGTACAGTGTTTCTCAATCTTTTTTTGTTCGGGGCACCCCTAACATGTAATCTAGAACATTCGGGGGACCCCTAACATATTTAATGTACTTTATCAAAGACATAAATATACAATTATTATTAGGTCTTATAATCTTAATAACAAAACTAAACATATTGTGCAAAACAATTTCTATAAATCTTTATGTAAAAGTCCATTTTTGTTAGTCTTCATAGAAAACACAGGGCACCCTAGGTTGATGTTCATGGCACACCAAAGTGCCACGGCACCCTGGTTGAGAATCACTGATTTAGTACAACTAGAATTCTCTTCAATGCAACTTTACACCAGGGGATACCTGTTTCCTTATTAAGGTATTACCAGGTATATAATACATAGACCAGCGAATGGTGCTTTTGATGATTTCCAGGTATATCGGCACTGATTATGTAATTTCCACTTTTGGCCGCAACACATTAACTTCATGTTCCTCCAATATCTTACTGTTGATTATTTCACAACAAACACAGTTTAATCAGGTATGCCTTGCACCTAGGGATCATAAGCCTGTCCATAACTAAATGAGAGCTACCAGATATCTCCCGACATAAATTCACAGCAATATCCCAACAAAGGGCTATCATAGGATTCTCAGAGTGTGTTTATAAAATAACTTGTTCACAGTACTGACAACTAATAGAGTGGATCGATGATTTACTCAAATGTTCCTCCACTCCTTTATTGTCAGCTGCACATTTCCACCATAAGACTATGTGTTGCTGTCAAATTGTGAAACTAAGAATACTCGAGTATTCATGAGAAAAGTGTATAACAGCTGTGGTATCAGCTCTGTAGTTCACATTAGTACTATACAACATCTACAAAGCGTCCGTATTAACTGGAAGTGAGCTGATGAGTCTATGCATTTTCAGTTTATTTTCAACATACATTTTTACCTGTAATCCTTGAGGGAAGTATAACTGTATGTGGTTCAGCACAGGTAATGCCATTGCCATTAAATTCATGACAGATTGGTAATGTATATATTTTATTTAACACCTTAACGAGTGATGGTGTGCCAGAACCGTCATGGCCATCTGGGTGTTAAGGTCTAGTGATGGTCCTGGCACGTCATGGAACTTTGTGATCGCAGCATGGCTGCACACCGCTCTGTGATCACGGATCACTTTAATGGAAAAATAAATTTTCCCTGGTCCTCCAGAGCTCCCCACCTCCAGACCGCGTGGTCCTTAAGGGTTTAATGGGTGTCATTTTAATTAGTTTTGCATATGTTTATTTCTATTTCCCCTTTACAACTTTGCCTAAATCGTTTTGTTATATATCATATATAATGAAAAGGGGAGAAAGCCGACATTGACACGTGGAAAAGACAAACACTGCCCGCAGTCCCTACCCCTTGTGTTGGAGCCGAACGGCATAGAAGCAGTGGAGGATTGACAAAGATTCAGTCGAGTACTACCGATGATACTCCGGAGAAGTGCTACATCTACCCAGTTAAGTACTAAGACTATACCACTGGCAATATATTTACTGTTTGTGAACAGGAGAGAAGAAAAGGGGTAGGACGAGACAAAGATAAACGGGGTAACCGCATAAAACAGGCTTTTACAGACACTGAGTCGGGAGAGCTAACCAAGTTGGAATATCTGTAAAAGGCGCATACATGAAGAAGGAGTTTGAGATCTATTCCTATTAGTCTACTTCCTAAATGTGTTTGGACTTTTAGCATCTACTTTTTACATATTGTATTATTGTTATATTATTTGAGGTGTACACTTTGTATGACTGTCGAAGTGTTTTTTAGATAAACATATATATTATTACTACAGCTATGTGTGTCTCATTTCTACATATTGTAAGATGTTAGATTATCATATTGAAGTACACGCGCTCTCTCATATGTCAGATTGTCTAGTTAGGATACGATATAGTACACTTGTTCTAGGGACTGAAGCAGGCTTGTTAATAAAAGGCAGTGTCACACTGATCCAGTCCTATTGATCATTTGTGATCTAGTAATTTTTTATTTATTTTATTTTATTTGCAGAGCGCCATATAGTCATTGTTTTTGTTTTTTATTTATAATGAAAAGTGTTTAAAATAAAAAAATAAAAAAAAAACGCTTTCTAGCCAATGAGAACGCTCCAGCTAACAGACAGAAAGCCTCCATCATTGGAGGAGGCTGGATAGAGAGAGGCAGAGCGGCAGACTGCGGTACAGCTCAGCTATCCTCAGTCTGTCCGGAAGTAGGTACAGAGGTACAGGCCTGTATTTATTCTTTTAATTTCACCAAACAAGCGTTTGTTTTTTTTTAAACGTGTACACTTTTCATTATATACAATGTATAACAAAACTATTTAGGCAAAGTTGTAAATGGGTGTTAGATCCCCTTTAATAAAAGTTGTATTTTTGTCATTTTACTGGTTGCCATATCCTAATATACTGTTACAGCCATGAGTGCCGCTATTAGTATTACTTTTCCTTGGAATTTTTCATATGTTCTTTTACACCATGTGCGTCCAACGTATGGCACGTTGGCCAAATGCAGCAGGCCTGACCCAAGGGTGTGACCTGCCTGAGGTTTTTAACAAAACCTAATTAACCCTTTGAACGACAGAGGGATACAGAATGCATGGCTTTGCAATGCATTCCATATCCCTCTGGCACGCAAAGGGTTAACTAGCACAAATGAACTAGTAGGCCAGTAAGGACTAACCAAGCGCCAGTTATTTACAGTTCCAGAATAGTTTTCTGTTAAATAGCAGTATTATCATTGATTTGATAAATAAATCCATATTTTCAAATATCCGAGAGGCTATATTCACCATTGTTATCCATAATAAAAACGAATGGGATCCTCACATATATGGCTTTCTGATTAGGTGACCCACAACTGAAAAAAATGTGGATGCCCCTGTTTTACACTATGACACCATTGCCCCGACTGTTGACATTCAGCATACAAGGGCGACAGTGTAATTGTTGCAGCGTTTCCTTACCCCTAACATTTCCCACAAAGAACATAGTCCATAAGTGATAAGATAAAGTAAATCCATTAAGGACCAGAAGGGAATTTGGTGCATTTTGAAACATAAAATAGAATTTGACAGCAGATAAGAACCATTCAACCCATCTAGTCTGCCCATGTTTCCTGCTGTGGAAACCTCAAACCTTATTTGATCCTTGGTCTTGTATAGTATTCAGGACAGCCTTATGCCTATCCCATGCATGGTTACATTTCGTTACCGTATTAAACTTTACCACTTCTGCTTTTAGGCTATTTCACGTATCTACTACCCTCTCAGTGAAGTAAAACTTTCTTACGTTACATCTAAACCTCTTTCCCTCTAGTTTTACACCATGACCTTTTATCTTAACATTTTTTACTCCTTTGAAATGTACTTTCCTCCTGCACTTTGTTGAATCCCTTCATGTATTTGAAATGTATTTATCATATCCTCTCTCTTTTCTCTCCTCCAAGCTATACATATTCATATCCTTTAGTTTGTCCTGATATGTCTTGTCCTGTAAACCAGTCACCATTTTAGTAGCCCTTCTCCGAATTCTCTCTAGAGTATATACATCCTTCTGGAGATGTAGTCTCCAGTACTGCACACAATACTCTAGGTGAGGTCTAACCAGAGATATGTAGAGTGGCATGACCACTTCCCTTTTTCTGCTACTAATACCCCTAGCTATACATCCAAGCATTCTGCTTGCATTCCCCACCACTTTGCTACATTGCCTGCCTACCTTTGAGTGCTTTGGCTACTCCTCTGGTCCTTAAAGGGTGAAGGTGAATAAAGCATCTCAGCAAGATGGTGGCACACCCACTAGCACATACGGAGCTTTACAGTAAACCATTATTTTTAATATTCAAGGATGTTCTGTCACTTGGAACACTGCCACAAGATTAGTGGAAAACAGATGTGGTACATTTTTCTAGAAGGGAATTAAATATCAGACTGGAAACTGCAGACCTGTAAGCGTGAGATCTACTTCATAAGTTAACAGTAGTATTATTGAGGAATATTATTTTGGAATATTTTAATATTGTCAGTGTGAGCCAGCATGGTTTTATAATTGATCGATCATGTCAAAATAATTTACTTGCTCTTAATGTCAGTGGAGGTGGACATAGATAATGAAAGGTTATAAATGTATGTCCTGAATAGCCCTGTCATTTCCATTCTGAATGGGATTGTGTTTGACCTATCCTTCATAAAGACAAATTTGGCAGTTATCATAGACATTCTGTCTTGCAACAATACACAATGTGAGGCAGTGGCTACAAAGCCAACAAGATATTATCATGCATGAAAGGGCTATAGATAAAATGGGCAGAAAGCACAATATAACCTCTTTTGAGATCTTTGGTAAGACCTCACTTTTGAGGACTAGAGTGTTACCTATGCAGTTTTCCAAACATGCATTGATGAACTGAAAAGAGTTTAGAGAGTGGCAACAAAATGGTTTAAGCGAATGGAAGATTTTAGTTAGCAGATTTTTTTTTCCAAATTGGGTTTGCTTTCATGAGAAAAGAGTTGCCTAAGAGGTGACATGATTGCTTTGTACACATATGTTCACGTACATTACAAAAAGCTTTCTGGAGACCTTAACTTCAACAGGGCTTTACAGATGACATGAGGTAATTGCACTAGATTCAGTGAAAGGGATATTTCACCTTCACAAAGGAAAAGGTTATTTACTGTAAGAACAATACTGTAAATGTAGAATTCACTACTGAGAGAGGTTGCATGGGCATAGTAATGCATTTTTAGCTATATATCGATCAGTATGTATATTTTAAACATGCTTGAATGTATGTATGTATATGTTTGCATGTATGTACGTTATATATAAATATACACACACAAACACAATATTAGTTGGTGTACTGCTACATTCAACAGCCATTGCATCTGCTGAGCATAGACCAGCAGTGGACAACCTGTGGCTCTCCTTCCACTGTTGTTGGACCGAGAATCCACAAGCAGCGGGAATCCTTAATTGCCTTAATATAAGGTAGCAATTAAAAATGAATATGGAGGAAATAAACCATGCAGAATTGGTTCATATTTACCATGAATATTTTTTGCACAGATTACAGTGAGGATTTATTATTAGGAGAATTTAGTGTTCCTTTAAGGGGTTAAGGAGGGACTTGTGAATTTGTAGGACCCCCTCCCCCTTTTATTCCTCCTAGCAATTGCTTCCAGTCATTGTTTTTCCTGCAGCTTCTAGTGTTTCAAGTACCTGAATGAGCATGAAGTGTAGATTAGTATAAAAAGAACAGCATATAGAATCTCAAGTCTATTGTTAGCCATATATTTTTCCTTAACCCTATGACTGCCAAAGAGGTACACACAGCATTACATAGCAATGTGTTTCATACTCCTCTGACACTCATATGGCTAAAAAAAATTAACCTTTCACTGTCCAGTTAACATTTTTGGATCGCTCTGCTGTTCTGGGAGCAAACTCACAGAGGAAACCATTGCGAGATCTTGGTAGATCGGTGGGAATTTGGAAAGAAGAATGGGGATCTAAAAATGTCACCCCGTGTCCTCTCCAACCGTTCCCATGAAAGGCTCAGAACTACAAAACGTAATACCTCTCTGGCATTCAAAGGGTTCTACTGTTGCTATTCCAAGACACATGGACACAACCCTCAATCCCCATCAACTGCTATGGACAACGTTTCTAACCTGACTGTAGCAGTGTATGGGGGGAGAGCGCGACGTAACAAACTCCGTGACTGGGAGCCAAAACACGCTTATGTCCAGCCCACTTTCAGTGCAGGGGGGCTTTATTTACCCTCCAAATGGTTGACAGATATGTTTTGGGACTGCATGGTTTTCCCATAGGAACAGACTTGGTAAAACATGATATCTGACCTTTAAACAGAAAATATCATTACTTGTTTTTAGAATCCTATTTCTCTTTAAAGGATAACGGACACATCTGTTCCTTACTATTTCTATAAAACCCCTGAGGTCTTGTGGTCCTCCTACCAACTCTCCATGAACAAACATGCTATCTCTTCAGCAAAGGCCAATGGTATTTTCCGGCCTTATTAGAAGATTTTAGCTCTACTAAAACCACTTAGATGGTTAAACACAGTCTTGCATTGTGTAGTGCTGTTTTTAATTTCATCATAATCAGTTTGTATAACATTCTGTTTTTGAGTTCTCAGTTCTTGCTTGTTTTGCTTTTTTTTATTATCTCTCCCTCTTTGTTTAATAAATCTTGTAATACACTGTTGTAATCACCATCCTAGATTCTTCCTATCAAAGATCCATGGACTGTGAAGGACAGCTGCTCTGTAGGGCAAAGCTCTGCCATAAAAAATCTTCAAACTTCTGTGTGAGGGGTGGGTAAGCTGCGGCACTCCAGCTGTCAGAGACTACAGCTTCCATCATCATCAGCTAGCCAACAATGAAAGTTGTAGTGCCCAACAGCTGTAGTGTTGAAGATGGCCTATCCTTTTTTTTTCCTTTTGTTTATTATCTATATCTCTGTCTCTCTGCTACATACATCTGTAAAGACTTATTCTTACTGCAGTGATGTAAAATATATTATGGTATGCACCTCAGAGATGAAATGACAACAAGACTCTATGGGAAAAGCTGTGCATTGGATCTTCCCCAGAGAGCCATTGACAGGCTGCTTTTATTGATCAGGAGGAAACAAATACAATTAGAGATGAACAAACCGTCTTGGTAAGTTCATTTGTCAGACAAATTTAGCAAGTCTTGAAACAGATTTCACCAATAGGATAGTAAGGAAAATGATGTCAGAAACAAATAATAATAATAACTAGTATTTATATAGCGCCTTTCTCCCAGTGGGACTCAAAGCGCTTTCAGCGCACGCTCTCGGAATTAACCAAATCGGCAGCTGAGATAATAGATGTTATTATTACCCAATTAATGGTACTCATTTATCGACCTCGGAAGGATGAAAGGTTGAGTTGACCCCGCTGGGATTCGAACCTGCAACCTTGCGGTTGGAATAGGCTCCATAGTCAGGGACTTTACCACTGAGCTATGATGTTACATCATTTCCTGTGTGTGTAGCCAGTTATGTGTGGACTAGGTTACGACAACTGCAGGCTAAGACCCCTAGCTTAGTGGATGGATGGTGCACTTGGAAGTTTTCTTTCTACCTCGTCCTCTCTCCATCTCTCTTTCTTTTCATTGCTCTCTTCCTGTCCCTCTCTCCCCCTCCCCTGCTCTCCCCCCCCGCTCCCACCCTCCCAGTTTCTGTTTATCGCTCCCTCCCTCTCCCTCTGTCTTTGTCTGTGTCCCTTTCTCTCTGTCTCTCTCCCACACTGTCCTTCTGTCTCAATGTGCACCTCTTCTTTATCCCTGCCCCCCCCCCCCCGGAAACTAAACAACTCTCTGACATCCAAGAGTGTAAGATTCAATAAGAAACTACCATTTAGCTACCAGGGAGACCTGATAATGATACCAGACCACTTTTTTTTGCAGGCCACTCTGGCAATGTTAGGGTAAAGCAATTTCCTCTTTCTGCTAGTAGCACATAGGAGACAAACAACCGGAAAATGATGCCATAAACTATTACTGTTTCAGTGCTATAGACCTAGTTTGGGCAACATTCACCCATCCAGCTGCTGCTGAAGGCTGGTAGGGGATGATATAATTTGTAGTCCAGCAGCAACAGCTAGAGGTCCTCAGGTTGAGCTAGACAGAGCACTCCAGTGCATGGCTTATTAATGCATGGGAGATGTCTCTTGTATGTAAAGGGTTAAACCTATCACAAGAGGATGGGTAATTGGGTCACAGCGCTGCTGGAGAGGAGAGATTACTACAGATAATTTATGTGAAAGGAAAACAGGTTAGAGAAAATTCTCAGACTAGTCTGCAAACGTCTCTATTGGAACATTCAGTGGCAGGAACAGAGGAACGAGCATTGCTTTTATTGTTCCGAAAATTCTTAATTGTCTGAAACGACAAATGAGCAGCTGAGAACAGGAGGCCCTTCTGGGTCGCAGAATGCTGAAAATCACCTTTTATGTTTTAAAATATTTCAGATTTGCTTTATTCAATTGCATTTGGAAACTCAATGAATTTGCAAATTACTTTTCTATAGGGCACATCTGAAGGTCGTTTTTTAGTACTAAAAACAAGAAAATCAGAAAAATAAAATTAAGTAAATCTGAGTGCCCAAGAGGTATCCAACTCGTTACAAGGCTCTAAACATCCCTAATAATAAAGAGAAATACATGGATGAAATACATCATCTGGATGTCTTCATCTGCATCTGAGTTTCCCCCAGGCACAGCAATGCGTGTGTCACAAGCTCCACCCCTAGCCACACCCAAGTACACATGACCATGCCCCTATCCCTCCCCAATGCATTTGGATACCTCTCTGGCACTCAGAGAGTTAAAGGGCTATGCGGTCACCTTACGCTTAACCCTTTGGCTGATAGATTCCACATGGTTAAAGAAATGGCCTTTAAATCATTATATAAGGTGGTTATAATTTGGCCAAATTAGTCTATAAGTGGACCTTACAGCAATATACAAACTGGCAAATATACCATTAACTGGTGGAGTTCTAGTGCTGTTGTTTAAGGGGAAACATTGCCGTGGCAATAGGGTGCCCTTAACACTTTGAGTGCCAGAGGGGTATTCAAAGCATTGCAAATGCATTGCGTACCTCTCTGGCACTCAAAGGGTTAACTCACCAGTTTATTTGATCTAGGCATGTGTATATATTAATTTATTTTTCAATTAGACCTGCTGTTTACGGATCTCTGATGAAGTCTGCCTTTGGGTCACACCTCCGCACTGCAAACAGTGGATTTCAGTAAACCTACATGGCTTGTAAGGGACACAAGGTATAGCACTGGACTGCAAGCTAATTGGGAGACACTTATTCATAGGGCACGGTTTCCTTTTAACCCTCTTGATTGCCAGAAAGGTAGCAACGTAATAGAAATTGTAGTCCACAATAGCTGGAAGGCTTCTGGAAGCCCTGGCTTGGTTCTCTACACACTGTGGCCTAGATTCAATTGTAGGCGATAAATAAGAACATTTTTATCTGACAGATCCCTAGTAGGTCTATGGGAAAATTTGTAGATAAAACCGTTGATAAAGGTATTGGCTGCAGTTGAATCGGGCCTACAATTCTCCCCCACCCCCTCTTTGATTATTATTCAGTCGAAACATGTAAAAAGTTGCCCAGTCAAGCTTCTGACAGCTTTCACTGTATCGGATTGAAGCGTATTTGTGCTACAAGTTATTGAAAAATTGCAGGCAGGTGGAGGAGACAGAGAAAAACAATTTATTCCAGTCAAAGGGTGTTATTTTATTATACGTTTAAAGGTTAATACTATTATGGGACTAGAAGATTTCATCGAGCCTTATGTTCCGAGAAGCGAACATGTTTTGTGTTCCTAGAAAACCTGTTTACCAGCCAACTGTTATACAGAAACATTGCACGGGCTTTAGAGTTACACAGGGTCATTAAAGACAGCTTTAACCATATAGATCCAGAATGGTTTTTATTGAATTAATCAAGCACATGATGTCGTCTGCATATGCCGGCACCCGATTTCATTTAACGCGGCAGATGCTTTTGAGCCCTTGTGGATACACTGAGGAAAGATTAAGAAAAATATGTTTAACTTTGATAATCCAATTTTAGGTCTTGGCTCCTGACTCTACTCTTGGTGCTAAGATGTTCCATTAATCAAGCAAGAACAAAATTGTGTAAAAATGGTGCAGGGACAATGAGAATGTCCTGGCCACACCCACAATTCAGAATGTAGGTGTGGCTGCACAGCTGAGGCACCGCCCCTCAAAATTTGGAGTTCTAGGCAGTTGCCTACTCTGCTTATTAGGAAATCTGGCCCTGAACCTTATGATTTAAATGGGACTTTTAACCCCTTGAATGCTAGAGAGGTCTCTAATGCATTGCACTAGCATTGAAGGAATTAAAAGCAACATTTAAATCAGTAGGAATTTCTATTTGATAACTGCGGTGCAGTTGGCTTGGTCTAGAATTGCTCCTGTTCACATACCTGGAACTCTCAGGGTTTTGACCCAAAACTAAAGGTCTCTGTGTGAGAGAGATCATTGTTAACCCCTTAACCATTTAAGTGCCAGAGGGGTACGCAACAAAGCAATGCATTACGTACCACTCTTGCTCAAAGGGTTAAGGACACGGCTGACTGTTAAAGACCCCAGAATTCCATTATTTGCCAGGACCATCATGGGTCTTTAGGGGTTAACTACATGATGTGCACCAAATAACATTTTAGTCTCCAAATTGGTGCCTTTTGTACAAGAAAGGCTGAGGGAGAAGTCTCCAAATTGTACAAGTTCCTCGAGTAAAGATTGGCGCACCTCTTGGTTAGCTCAAGCAGGGGCCTTTCACCAGAATCTATGTCCTGGGGACCTTTATCAGTAAAGATCTCAGTGTCAGCTGTTTTTGGAGGTTCCTGTGTATTCCTGTTAGTTTACTGAATACGACCCTATGTTCTTTATAAACTGCACTGACACGCACGCCGCCCAAATCCAGCAACATCTGGAAATGTTCGCCAGCTGCGCTTTTTAAACATTCTCCGACTCAAGAACCCACATTTGAGTTAATTGGGATCTTAAAGATGGCGTGATGATGCACTTGTTTTGTCTTTTTGTCACTGTATTGTCACTATGCTTGAATGATCTTAATCAGTCCTCATTTCTCAGCAGGAGTCTTAATCACCGCATTTTGTTTTCAGCCGAAAGCAATGCGAGTGATTTTCTTAACCCTTTAAGAACCAGAAGGAAGCACAACTCCTACATCAAGCAGCAATGATACAATGATACCTAGTTAAAGGAGAAGTAACGCCTCGGAATAATAACACGCTCAACTTATTTCAGCCAAATAATCATAATCGCTCCTATGAGGTTTGATTTGTGCCTTTGAGGTAAGAGCTTAAACGAGTCCTGGACAAGTTAAGGACTGATGGCGGACCTGCACATCACATACGTCAGTCCTGCGGGATTGCTGTAAGTAAAAACAGAGTCTCAGACCCTAACTCAGCGCACCTATACATGTAACAGGTCATGTATACCGGCACGTCAGCAAGGACCAAAGCGGTCCTTAACCCTTTGAGTACCAGAGGGTTACGCAAAGCATTGCAAAGCAATGCGTTGCGTGCCCCTCTGGCACTCAGAGTGTTAAGGGAAGGTAACTTCCCTGGAGGTTGATCCTTAAGGGGTTAAAGGGTTCATCAGACACATGCCCCTTACCTGCTTCAGTTTGAGGGAAAAAAACCCTGCCTGTAACTGCTATGTTCTCCTCCCACGGACATGACTTCCAGAACACAGGCACACGGACAAAATTCATAGGGGCAAAGGAAGAATTCTTTAGGGCCGTTGGTTTTTTTGGGCCAATGTAAGGTTGATGGTTTTATTATTAGGAGTTGTTACTTCTCCTTTAAGCTGTGTGGGAAGTGGAAAGGGTTTTTTTTTTCCTCTCCTTCTGTACGCATGTATCGACTTTAATATTTGATTCTATGCTGCAGTGAAGCTGCAATGTTCTGTACACAGGAAACCCAATTCCAATCAAGAGCTGTAACAGCTTAGTGGGAGAAAAAAATCACACTGCATCCTCGCCAAATAAGCCATATTAACCCTTGTACTGCAATACACATAGAATCTCTTGGCAGTGACAGTGTTAAGTGTCATCGATCAACAACAAAAAAAAAACAAAACGTAATTCTAGGTAGATTACAGGATATTTAGTGACAGATTTTATTCACAGGGGCATACCAACAGCACCATACAGGACAAATAAACATTCCGCCCAAATTCCCATTTATTTAAATTGGGCTTTTTAACCACTTGAATGCAAGACCTTGAAAGCTCCATTTAAATCAGTGGGCATTGTTGCATACCTCCCAAGTGTAAAAGGGATAGTAATGGTTCATAATAAAAGCAGCTCCAATTAATCATCATAGTATTTGGACTTTGGAGAATGTTCTTTCAATTCTGTCAGAGTTGTAGTTCAAGAATAATTCAGTGACAAAGTTTCCCCCTCCCACCCCTTTTACTGATGTAACACTGCTCAGCCAGATCAGAAGGGAGGTGCCCAGGTAGATTGCAGAGAGGGACAATCTTCAATTAAGATAAGGGAAAAACCTGAAAAACTTATCAAGGGGGGCAGGGTTTTCATTGTTCTCATAGGAAGAAGATGGTCCGATTCTGTTATCTGTCTGGTCTATGGACTGGATTCCACATCTGAGAAGAGATGGCTTACACTAGGTAAAAGGGGTGGGAGGGGAAACTTTGCTTGTGAATATCTCGCAAACCATAAAGGTTTGAGAGATAAGACTTATATCGTTCTTCATGTTTTTTTAATGCCTACAAAATAAAATAAAGATAAAACAAAGTATTACTATCCCTTTAAGAGATATTAGGTATCTGTACCTCCCAAGTGTCCCTCTTTGAGATCCATATCCCTCTTTCCCAACCTGGTGTCCCTCTTTTTAGGAGATCAGACTGTGTGGTGTGTATATAAGTGTATCACATTGACCACAGCAGTAAGACTCACATTAATGATTGTTTAGACTTCAGTATAAATTAGTCTGGGTAAATAAAATACTTTGATGTAGATCTAAATCATTTATTCAGTTAAACAAAGAGTTGTCAATGGGTTATGCAATAACCTAAAAATTCTAAGTAATATCCCATCCACCAACCACTCCCCAGGAACCCCACCTACAGCACAAGTGTCCCTTTTTGGCTATTTGAAATGTTGGGAGGTATATTTTTGTAGCAACCCCACTTCCCACTCAGGAAATGTTCTGGGGTTTCCAGATGACTAGGGGCTTCCCCAAAACAGAAGACCAACCTAATGCATTATCAGTGCACAATGCAGCCCAATGTCACCATTGCTTTAAAGGGAGATTAGCACCACTACATGCACCATAGCCTGTAGCATGAGACTTGGGGGATTTACCCTTGTCAGCTAGTACCTAGCAATGCCCCTGTCCCTTTAAAGGGGCAGTGCCTCTTAGTTTACAAAAATATTTTTTCTTACTAACATCAGAATTAAGGGGCCTGTCCCTCATAACTACCTGCGCAAACCTAAAATATGTACAATTCATTTTCTGATATTTTTTATCAGAGTCTCTCTGAGGCCTCTAAATTTAGCTAGTCTCCTCCTCCTCTCCTGCCTGACCCATTCTTTCTTTACGCATCCCTTCTGAAGAAAAAAGCCAGTTCCACTGAATGAGATGTGCAGGATCAGTGTGTGCAGACAGGGCTGCTGGAACAGGAACAGCTGGCTTCACCAGAGTTAGAGAAACTGAGAGTAACTGCTTTCCCTGTTGCCAGAGCAACAGAAGCTTGACAACCCGTTTTTTAATTATTTTATGTGAATACAAGATGTGGGGATAAAAATAAAACAGCAGACCACATTTATTTTCCTCCTCATAACCAAATCTGGGAGTACTCCAGATCTGTAAATTACAGGGTCTTCCACTAAAGGGGCAAGCTCAGCAGTGTTTCCTCCATAATCGTGCCTGCCGCAATTAAGCGTCATCCGCATTATGCCAACAAATACATTATTTGGACGCTCCCAGCCCTCCTTAGTGCTCTAGTCTAGAGGTTGATGTTCCCAGGTAAGCCCTGAGGAAGGCCAACAGGGCCAAAACAATGGTTTGTCAATAAAAACTTCCATTTTACTGCAACAAATTGTGTTTCCCTTAGGAAGGCCACTAGACTCTGTAATCACTAATACCACAAATGGTGTTACGGTTATAGTCTTATCCTAGGAGGCGCTGGCCCTTTAATTTATGTTTAGGCAGGGAAAGCATTACAGTGTATTTCTGCAGTTAAAGGGATAGTAATACTTCGTTTTATCTTTATTTTATTTTGTAGGCATTAAAAAACATGAAGAACGATATAAGTCTTATCTCTCAAACCTTTATGGTTTAAGAGAGATTCACAAGCAAAGTCCCCCCCCCCCCGTTCAGCCAGATCAGAAGGGAGGTGCCCAGGTAGACTTCAGAGAGGGACAAT
Organism: Rhinophrynus dorsalis; assembly: GCA_037306005.1. NCBI lineage: Eukaryota > Metazoa > Chordata > Amphibia > Anura > Rhinophrynidae > Rhinophrynus > Rhinophrynus dorsalis. Next base: position 52,716,055 of record CM074726.1, on the reverse strand, counting down.
CTTCAATTAAAATAAGGGAAAAACCTGAAAAACTTGTCAAGGGGGGAAGAGTTTTCATTGTTTTCATAGGAAGAAGATTGTCTCCTTCTGTTATCTGTCTGGTCTATGGACTGGATTCCACATCTGAGAAGAGATAGCTTACACTAGGTAAAAGGGGCGGGAGGGGGGAACTTTGCTTGTGAATGTGTCTTAAACCATAAAGGTTTGAGAGATAAGACTTATATCGTTCTTCGTGTTTTTTTTCATGCCTACAAAATAAAATAAAGATAAAACGAAGTATTACTATCCCTTTAAACTGTATCTGTAAATGCTGTAACAAGCTCATTGTAACAAAGGCAAGTTGTATTAAAGCATTAGCTGAATGTATGGCAGTGCTGTCAGTAGAAAGAAGCAGGATGTGAGAGAGCCAATTAAAAAGGCAAAATGGCATTCCCTGCTTACGTTAACTTAAATCTGACAAAATATTTATTTTATTACTGGTTATTTATGGAGAGAGGCCAATGTTTAAGATCAAACCGTAGAATAAAGCACCACAGACATGTGAATATTTCTGTCTCTTTCATTGCTCTAGTCCTTCATTGGTTACTTTGAATCGCTGACCCCTTGTATGGAAGGAGTTAATACAGGGATATTTTCTGCTGCTAAGACAAGCATTAAAGGAATAGTAATACTTAAAATGTAAATAGTAATGCTTAAATAAAAGTTGTAGTGTTTATCCCACTGAGTAAAAGGAGGTACTCCCACTGCCGAGAGGTGTTTTATTCCAAAGTTATTACAGCTCAGACTCTAATTTTATAGGTGCAGTATCACATTGACCTGAAATGTTGCAGTGGTGCTGTTATACCATTCTATGGATATTTATGGTCAACCAACCAGAGCTGTCCATTGAATGGTGTCGCAACAGAGCCACTGTACATTTTCAGGCCACTGTGATACTGCACCTAAAAAAAAATAATGTTTGAGCTGGAATAAGTTTTGAATAAAACACCTCTCAGCAGTAGGAGTGTACTTGTTTTGCTCAGGGGGATAAACCCTACAATATATATTTTTACATATTAAGTTTTACTATCAATTTAATCAACTCTTAACCCTTTGAGTGCCAGAGGGGTACGCAACGCATTGCTCTGCAATGTGTAACGTACCCCTTGGCACTCAAAAGGTTAAAGGAGTTTTACCTCCTTCTATTATGTAGGGTTTTAGGCGATATAATAATTTGTTAATAGTTTGTAACGTTGCAGTAATGCGCAGTACAGACTGCTGCACGTGCTGCACTCATGCCCAGTGGAGACTGTCCGTGACGAGGCTGATACAGAGTGGGGCACTCCGAAGTCCAATCTGTATCAGCCGTGGCACGGGCAGTCTCTACTGGGCATGACTGCACCGCGACCCGCCGGCACTGTGGCCCGTGTACACAGGCTCTTCAACTAGTTTTATTATAAAACATTTCTAACTAACACCAAAGTAGGTTCAGGACTTTGCCTGCTTCGTTTTGATAGAACTGCAGGCAGCTGTCACGTCTACTTCAATGGACATGAAATCCAGGACTGTCTGATAATGGGATCTTTTGCACAAGGGCAAAACTGATAGGAGCCATTAATCTTTTAACCCCCTTGAGGCCCAGTAATAAGTCCAGGTGTCAGGGCTGGATTTTTATCCCAGACGTCCCTACTAATAGCACACTAGGTGCCCTTAGCCCCACCTGTTTCTACATGGCCCCTCCCTCAGTCCCATCCACTATTCTCAGGCACAGAAAATACCTTTGGCCTGTAACAAGCAAAGCCCAAAAAAAGGCTTTAACCCCTTGGTGGCTAGAGAGATCTCCAATGGAATGCGTTGGAGAGCGCTCTCAAATCTAAGGGGTTAAATAGTTGCCTGTAATAAAGGAATATAAATCTGGTACAGGGACATTGAGATTGCATTGGCCACACCCAGTAGCTGGAGGCTCAGCAACTCACTACCCCTGCAGGAATGTCTTGAGACCTACTAAATGATGAGTTCTGACAATGACAAAATAAACTTTTTCTCTTTTTTTTCCTGTAAATCCTGTCACATTTAATCAGTTACATTATATTGTACTTGACAGTTTTGCAATGCATTCTGGAAAAATAAATGTATTGAAATACTTTTTTCTACTGCTAAGGTGTTAAATACAGTTTTCACCCAAATGTTCTCTTGGTTTGAGGCATTGTTTCTGAGCTTTAATTATAGTTGTGAGAGGCAGCATTGTTGACGGTATGAGGGTGACATGCTGTGTGGCGTGTCTGAGTGGGAAGCTAGATAATTTTGCTGGAAGTTCTATATATACCGCTCCCATCTGCTCTCACAGGACGCCTGGCACATGTTGTTTGTGGACACTTAAATCTACTAACATTTTGCAAACAACAATCTGAGATCATTTGCAAGACTTTTCAACTCAAATCATGTTTTCCTTTAACCCCTTAAGGACCTTTGATGGTCCTGGCACGTCATGAGTTGGCGTGAGATAAGCGTCCATGACATGCCAGGACCGTCATGGATTGCAGGGCAGCTGCATGCGGACTGGCAAATAAAAAAAAAATGGTCCGTGTTCCTTAAGTGCCGGTCCCAGTGATGTGTGATGTTTAAAGGAACACAAACACCAAAAAATGAAATAAATTGATACGACTTAACATATTACATAGTTGCAGCTAACACATTAGTAATTCATGTCTTACATCCCCGAAGTATAGTCATAACAGGGCTGATTTTCAGCCAAGTCGTTCCAAGCGTATGACCCAGTATATTATGCCTGTGACCTGGTACCTTGTGTCGGTGACCCGTTACCTGGTACCTTGTGTCGGTGACCCGTTACCTGGTACCTTGTGTCGGTGACCCGTTACCTGGTACCTTGTGTCGGTGAACCGGTACCTTGTGTCAGTGACCCTGTATGTTGTGTTGGTGACCTGGAACCTTGTGTTTGTGGACTGGTTCCTTGTGTTGGTGACCCTGTACTTTGTGTTGATGAACTAGTTCCTAGTGTTGGTGACCCTGTACTTTGTGTTGATGAACTGGTTCCTTGTGTTGGTGACCCTGTGCCTTGTGTTGGTGAACTGGTTCCTTGTGTTGGTGACCCTGTACCTTGTGTTCGTGAACTGGTTCCTTATTTCGGTCACCCTGTACCTTGTATCCGTGACCCTGTACCTTGTGTCTGTAACCCTGTACCTTGTGTCAGTGACCCTGTACCATGTGTTGGTGACCCCGGTACCTTTGTCGGTGATGTGGTTCCTTGTGTTGGTGACCCTGTACCTTGTGTCGGTGTGCTTTGTATCAGTGACCCTATACTTGGTTCCTTGTGTTGGTGACCTGGTTTCTTGTGTCTGTGTTGGTTACCGAATACCTTATGTCGGTGACCTGGTACCCTTTGTCAGTGACCCTGTACCTTGTATCAGTGATCTGGCACTTTCACTCTGTAACCTGGCACCTTTAGTTTGTGACCCTGTACAATCTGTCAGTGACTCAGTACATATTTTTGCACTGTGACCATCAAGAATAGCATTTATCTGTTTTTTTTTTGTGCTGATTGTACTGAGAGATAAGAGTGAGTCGGTTAACCCCTTAAGAACTAGAGGGGTGAGCAAAGCATTTAAAAGCCAATTATTCCTAGGGTACAATTACTCTTTAAGTGCAGGAAAGGTCTACGGCCAATAATCGTTGCTATTGCTTCCACACCTTCCTCAAAGTGCCATGTAGCCTGATTTACTCCGTTCTTGCAAACATGCTGGTGATGACGTCACTTATAAGTTTACAATTGTGTTATATGCAGCGGATTATGGTGGGGAGGACCAAGGACATCACACAATGTCTGGGTGCAGAGACGTTTCTAGGTACTCTATCACACTATCACACAGGCAAAAGAACTGTTGCAGCTCCCTGTGTCATTTCTGTATCTGCACTAAACTCTCTCCTGGGTTTGGAATGTAGGGGAGGTGTGTCTGATGTCTGGCCCATGTGAGCTCCAGTCAGTATTACTGGCTGTCACCCGCAGTGGGTCAGCCTTCATTTAAGGTTGCAATGAGCATCTCAACCTCCACTGCTATTGGTGTGAAAGTTCTCCTGTGCAGACTTTCCATACTGCAAATTTAATGCTTTCCTGTGTAAAAGCTGTAAAGTTGCATCATGCTGGACTTTGCCACTTTCCCACTGGTGATAGTCACCCATAGGAAAGGTATCATAATCCAGAGTGTTAAGTTTCATCAGTCAACAGATCCAATACAGCATTTCAATGTTGATGTTTCTGGTGTTAAAGGGGCCTAAAACCTCAGGTTTTGCTACCAGTTTGGGAGATGTAATGATGGTAATCTCTCTACTTGTAAATGGTCCAATTGGGCTGCACCAATAATGAATTATTTAGACCCTAAGCTCTACTGGGAACCTATTAACTCCCATGCCTGGTTCTAAGGATCTTTTGGAGTATAAAAAAATGACTTATTGAGTTCAGCTGAAACAGTTTCACATAGAGCTGCCACGCAGCAAAACCTTTTTGTGTTATCATAACTCTTTCTGATAGAAAATGTGATTCTAGGTCAGCAAAAATGTTTCAAAAACATAAACGTGGCTGTTATATTAGCTAGAACAATGCTGCTGCTATGGATAGAGACACAAAAAACAAATCCATGAGATATTCCCTTTAGGACCATGTCAAACCAATCACTGAAACAAACAGCGGCTTCCTTTCCGCATTGTTCTCTTGTAACCCAGATATTATCATTAGTCTGTGAAGAAAGTGGGTCATATCTCATATATATACTGTATGGATAATGCAAAAGCACATAATATTTATGCAAATCCGTATTTACTTGGTATTAACCTTTTATACTGCAGCCTATTGCCTGCACATACTGACGATACTAAAGATGATGTTTTAACCACTTAATAAGGCCATAGAATCTGGACACAAAGTAGTTATCTAGTGATTCAACCATTATTAACCATATACTAACCATATATCTAACACTATATATTCTGTTGAGTGATTGTGTGTTTTTAAATACAGCACTGAGGTTTATATAGCTCTTCTTTCCATAGTATACTAAGCTTGCCACCATGCCAAGGAACACCATTATAGGCAAGTTCTTGACTTAGATTGCTTTGTCCAGTGATCTGAATCTCTCCTGCTTTACTCTTTAGAAAGACTGTCTGAGTAGTATTTTATAGTGTCCTATAGACTATACACATCTCACGTGCATGTGTGTGTCTACGTGGGAGTGAGTGTGTCTGTTTGTGTATTTATGTGTGTGACTGTGTGTGTGTGTGTCTATGTGTGTCTGCTTGTGTGTCTACAAATGTGTGTATATGTAGCAATTCTGGGGCAAACCAGCTGCAATATATGGGGAAAACGTTACATCTTGACAATCCCAATGATTTGAACATGGATTTAATAGAGATTTTAACCTCTTAGCTGCTGAAGAGTTCTCCAGCACAATTCAAAGCAATGCCTTGAGACCTCTCTAGCATTCAAGGGATTAAAAGCCCCATTTAAATCAGTGGGTAGTTTTGATTTGTCTCCTATGGCGCAGTCCGTTTACCATTTGTGTGTCATTCGGTTATGGGAAATTTACACAATGGAAAAAGTGGATTAATTACGGGGGGACAAAGGGGACAAAGTAAACATTGCCTAATTCCCAATCAATTTAAATGGCTCTTTTTTTTTTTTTTTACCCCTTGAATGCTAGAGAGGTCTCTGGTTACCTCGCTAGAGTTTGAGGGTTTAACCCTTTGAATGCCAGAGGAGTACACAACACATGCTTTGCATACCCCCTGGCACTCAAAGGGTTTAGAGACCCATTAAAGTCAGATGGTACAGCTGGGTTTCCCTAAGATTCTTTTCACTTGTCTTTGTGCATATGGCACACTGTGTCAGCACCCTGTATTATCACTGCTGTATAAAATGTTACATTTCTCTAATGCAAAACCAGTTCAATTATACTGAGTGCCATTGTTATATGAAATCCATTACTGCACTGATACAAATAAGAGCAGTAACAGGACTCCTTTATATCCTGCTGTGTTCTGTAGATTGCCATCTCAGCCAGCGGTGATTATTTCTCAGTAAATGGCCGGTCCCTCTTGCAGAGGTAATGGTGAAAAGGTATATCTAACAAGGAGAATATAGAGTTATTTGTGAACACAGAGCTGATACACAAATATTCCATCAACTGGGTCATGCACCGGAATGTTAATGTACCATTTTAGTGAGGAATAAGGTTGCTACCTTCTACTGTTACCAAAACCAAACAGAGGAACGATGCTTTGTGCTAAAAGCAGAGCGATGCTCCGCAGTTTTGGTGGTCTATTTCTAAGATTATAATTCTTTCCAGTGGGAAGCTTAATTTATGCTCTGCAGGCCTGTTTGAAGCAAGTACTGTATTGGGAGTCCTCTGTAGCTTTTAAATGGTTTAAAACCTCCATTTTATTCACCAGCTTGCTGCATGACCAGCCAATTAGAATCAGTGGTCTAGTGACAGATGTGTGCTCTAACCAATGGGAACACAAGACCTTGAAACTGAATCTGTTGGGCTTTCAGAAACTCCAACAACTAGACAGCACTGGCAAAACTGGACAGGGGAGTCCAAAACGGGACTGTGCTGGTCAAAAATAGACAGGTGGCAACCCTAGAAAGGAATCTTCACAATGCTTTCGACAGGTCTCCAGCATCCGCACGTGTCACCCTAAGTCCAGATTTGTTTGGATTACTGAGAAATAAATCTGCGGATATGTCATACCAGCCATTTTTCTCTATGATAAATAGGGAAGTTTTTTCAGTTCCTTCCCTATGGTACAGTTGGTTTGCCCAAGAATTACGCCACTTTCCTTTTGAAAAAAACAAAAATGAAATCATTTTTTGTATGTATGTATATCATTATTTATATGGTGCCACACAGTATATGCAGCGCCTTACAATAGATGTATGTTACAATAAAAAAGAGGGGATAAAAATGCCACATTCATAGAAAAAATGGGAGAGCTGTCCTTGCCCCAAGGAGCTTACAGTCTAAATGGGTAAAAGGTGACAGACAACAGGGTAAGAGGGTGTCAAGTGCTGAGATTACAAGTGCTTGGCCAAAGGTGGTGCATGGCCCTAGTGCTCCAGAAGATAAGATTTCTGGGTAGACTTAAAGACAGAGGGGGATTTTTCAAGATGTAGGGAGAGGGGTATGGAGTTCCATAGGTAGGGAGCAGAAGGCGAGAAAGGTTTGAGACAGGAGAGGGAGTAGGGTGTGGATGGTGCAACAAGAAGTGTGTTGTGTGTTGAGCGAAGAAGGCGACCAGGAACATAAGAGGAGATTAGGGAAGAGATGTAAGGAGGGGTAGCAGTGTGGAGAGCATTAAAGGTGAGAAGAAGAACTTTATAATTGATGCATTGCTGAATAGGGAGCCAAGACAGATGTCTAAGAATTATATGAACAGGTTCAGTTTTTGGGGAGAGTGTGGTGATTCGTGCAGCCGAGTTTAAAACAGATTGCATAGGTGAAAGATGAGTAGCGGGGAGGATATTGCAATAGTCTAAGTGGGACAGAATGAGGGCATGTATAAGAGTTTTAGTAGTTTCTTGGGAGAGGAACGGGCGGATTTAGCAATGTTGCGGAGAAAGAAGCAAGATGATAGTTTAAGGAACGATCTTCCTGGACTCCCACCCCCTCTGACCAAGGCTCAAATACAATTACATTTGATTTTTTTATTTTAACACATAATCATACATGTGGAATCCCTGTATCTGCTCCAGAAACTGTGCTTTTTTTTAACTCTGATTGACAGAGGGGTACGCAATGCATTGCTTTGCAATGCATTGCATACCCCTCTGGCACTCAAAGAATTAAAGATAATTGCCATGTCTCTGGGTGAAGATGTTGGCCCACCAGGCATGGCAAGTTCCCCAGTAACTCCTCCCAGTACACAGCCAGTGTAGCCCACTCCCCACCTATTTTAAGAGCAAACTCCACCTACCATCCTCCTACTCCCACCCACTCCAATAAAGCCCTGCCCACTTATGTCAGGAATCTTGACACTCCCACCTCCAGATCTTAATGCTTGAGACAAGGAGGTTCCCAGTAGGGTGACCCCATTTCCATTCTGCCATTCAGGGACAATGAGGAGATGAAAGCACTTGACTACTTGTCCTCCGCTCTAGTGCAGATATGTGGTAGGGGTTGCTATACATCACTGGAAAGCAGTGTGCAACCTACTCATTCCCCTGCACACCACAGAGTCCTAAATACTAGATAGAGAACTGCCCATTGACAACTGTGACTGAAAGTGATACCTCTGGTGGGCTGACGGGTACAAGAAAATGTACATCAGGCCCAAAGCCTTAGACTAGCATTACACTATAACAAAAGTGCAATGCAGCTCCTGCTTGATGTCAGGATCAAAGCTCAGTTCTCTCTCTATTGTTTAGAACTCTGTCTGGGAGACATTGTCTTGTAGCCCAGCAGAGGCATCACTTCCTGTCACAGTAGACAATGGGCAGTTGTCCTTCTAGTGTTTAGAAATCTGTGCTCTTGTGTCTTCATTCCAGAACATTGTATTGTCCCCAAAGGGGACTGCCCAGAACAAAGGACACACAGGTAAAATCTGGGACTGTCCTGGGCAATCCGAGATATGTGGTCATCCTAGTTACCATATCATTTGCCATATATTATTGCAATGGTAGTCAACTGTTGGACCCCCAGCTGCTGGTGACCACATCTACCCCTACTTTAAGATGCACAATGTCAGAGGGTTGTATGTGTTCCCCCTTCAGAAGATAATGCTAACTCTGTGGCCCTTGACTGTATTTGAGTGTGACAGGCACATCTGCTGTACAGAGTCCATTAGCAGCACTTATCTGTACATTATGCATAGGAATCACTTGTTGCGACCTTTTAGACACACCAGGCCTATATTACGATGTCTCTACAAGATTCTCCATGCAATCGAAGGAAAGTTGTTATAAATATTTAAAACTGGACTTAAATGGGTTTCTCTTGTGTTAATGCTGAATATTTATAATCTACGTTTTTCCAACTTAAATGAGAACACACAAAGAGACACATGGGCCGACGGGAAGAAAAATCACAGCGATGCTGTGGAGCTTTTCATTAAGTTGTACCTTTTGATCGGATTAACAGCTCATAGACCATAGGAAACACATTACGGCAAATGTTAAACTGCTCTTTTCGCTAACATAAAATGGCTTGCAGGGCCAAATGTACATCCCAGGCAACGTTTGACAAGGCACTCTAGGCTTTCTTAGCCCCTCCCGTTACCATACACCCATTCCTGACAAGGCCCTGCCCCCCAGTCCCATCTACTGTTTCCTGACACAAAAACGACCATTGGCCTATATCAGGCAAGGACAAAAAAAAATGCAAGAAAAAAACAAATTTAACTCCGAAGTTGCTAGAGAGATCTCTCTGTGTAAGCAGGGGGGTTAAATAGTAACCGTAAAGGGGTATAACATTACTGAAGGGGCACTGAGATTGCTCTGGCCGCATACACACCCATCCAGCTTTTATGACCAGAAATTCTAATGGCCCTTATTAATTTTGCCCTTGTGCAAAGATATTTTTCAAGAGATAAGCTCATCCATGAGTCCTGGATGTCATGCTCATGAAGGCAGACATGACAGTTACCAGCAGAGCCACAGGACCCCAAACGCTGCATTGCACATGGTAATCTTGTGGACAGTGCTAGAATCACAAATGTTCAGCTAACTCTAGAGTGAGGTATATAGCCTGATAAATGCAATGTGTTGGCCGCAGAGCTTACAGAATATACCCCCCCACACACAGAAGCATTATATAATTAACACAGATGGCAGAGAGTGAATAAAGGTTGTGAATGGGACCATCAGACGTCTTTCTGTAGATCAGGCCGTTACCTATATACAGGTATCTGGGCATTTGGTTTGATTGATGATGATGTCAGGCATCGGACATATTTCAGGAGATCGTCTACTAGATTGTTTTAGGCACTCAGTTGTGTCTGATTCCATTGTAATTAACATCTCCTCCTTCTAATAGAGCCTGATTGCTAATGCACAAAACCGAAAACATTTCTAACAGACATTGGTTAACCCTTTGAGTGCCAGTGGGTTAATCAACATATTGCTTTGCTATGCGTTGCTCACCTCTCTGGCTCTCAAAGGGTTAAAACACAGGCAACACTTCCTGTAATAGGTTGTAGCTTAGGTCAATTATCTACCTTCTGGCTGTGACACAACCATTATAACAGCTTGTGTTTTTGTACTAGAGTCAGAAACTGATTTAGTTAGTAAAAACATCTACTGGGAGAAAATTTGTGACTCAAAGAAATAAATATGTATATCTGAAGAGGACACGCACACACCTTCAGTATCCATGCACTTTACTTACACTTGATGTCTCAAGTTGACTTCACTTCTTTGTGACCTAGAAATCTACACATCGGATAGTATATCGTTTTTTCCTTAACACGGCAACTTTCATGTCCGCCTGCATGGACATGCCATCAGGGCCTGCTATCTCTTGGTCCAAGGGTAAAATCCATAGACATAATGTTATATGTGTGCATGTGTGTCAGGGGGGTTTATTATTATTATGAGGAGCTGATATTCCTTCAACCCCACCCGTTATTAAAGTGTTACATACCCAGTACTCTCTACAAATACACCAGGAGACTATCTTTTACAACCTTCATATTTATACTACTGTACCATATTTTGCAGTGACTCCAGTTTAATTGATGAATTTTAACCGGCTACTTCTTAGTCACGACGGTCCTGTGAAGAATCCACAGAGCAGCATTTACATGTAGCTCTGCAAATCTTCAAGAAAATAAAGGGGTTATCATTATCCTGGTCTTTATTAAATTCTGCTTACCATCCTTGGAGACCAGAAACTAATCTAAACATTATAATTTGCTGCCATAAACAGCTTTTACTCTCGGCATTGAAATACTGCTTGGAATTGAAGAATCTGACTTCAATTACATTTTTTGTGCACAATTATTGAAGGTAATATGTTTTCCTGCTTTTTAAATCCCTCTGTAGATAGAATATCAAAGTGGTCAGGAGCCTATTCCATCTTTAATAATACATTCAAGTTTTATCATGTCCCGTAAGCTGAACTCCAAATACAATGCCAGGTGATCCATTGTAAGGTTTGTCCTTGCGACAGCAGCATGGAGAGGCTAATAACACGGCAGAGTCTGTTCTGTAGGGATAGATAGAAAACTTCAATCTAGTGAGAGGACTTTATATCTGATTGCACAGGAAGAATTCATCTGAAGCCAATGCTCATGGTGATTTAGAAAAACAACATTTCTAAGCATGTTAATAAGAGTTCTCAGCCCAAGGAGATATACGGACTGCAGGCTAATAAGATATATAGACAGAAGCGCTTGTAAATCCAGGTCAGTTTAGTTTCCAATTTTTGCTTCAGAGTGATCCTCTCACTTGCTAGAGAGGTCTCCAACGAATTGTGAATGGTGCTGGATTTACAGCCCAGGAGCACCTACTCAAGGTACCCTTATCGCGGCTCATGGCCACACCCTGTTTTCTCAAATGGCACTACCACAGTCCCAGCCACTGTTTCATGGCACAGAAAATATGCTTGGCCTATAACAAGCAAGAGCGGAAAATGTTCTAAACGCTTAGTCGCTCTGCAATGAGTTTTGGAACTCTCTAGCATCCAAGGGGTGAAATAATAGCATGTTAATGGAGTTAAAACTGGTGTAGGGACCTTGAAATTGCTCTGGCTACAACACAATACCGAATGTAAGTGTGGCCAGCACAACTGAGGCACCTCCCCTCAAGCTATGGAGCTGTAGGCAGCTGCCTGCTCTGTCTATTAGAAAATTTGGCCCTGACTGCAAAGCAATGCATTGTAAATTATGTAGCAGCCAAGCAGTTAAAGGAGTCGTAAATAGTTATTATGGAAAAAAAATGTTCCTGCAGAGTAAAACAAGGACATTCCCATTTTGTTCCAATGTTAGTACAGCTCAAACTGTTGGATTTTATTATTAAAAACAGTGCCACCTGGTATCCAGACAGTTATTGTATTGCATTCTATGGAAGAGGTGAGCCACTGGCCCCAATATACCAAAGAAACTGTTACATCACTTTGTGACAATTTGAACTGTAATAACACTTGATTAAAGCAACTGACATCAGCTGTTCCTCGTAAGTAAACCAGTTTGCTCCCACAGTAAATATTACTTCTCAAACTGTTGATTAGCTGTGTGTGTGCGCGTGTGCGTGATATAGAACACTGCTTCTTTATGACTGTTTTACAAGAAATAACTTTTGAACATTGTAAATAAAGCAACCTCCATCACCAACAGTGGGAGCACCTTGTTTTTTTCATCCCGCAGTACGCGTTTTTGTTTGTTTTTCATAATAAAATGATGCTAATCAAATCTTTTTAATGACAAAATGCCTGCTACTTTCAGTGAAGAATGTGGAACGTGGAATATAATAACAGCTCAAATGCAATAAAAAGGAAGCTAGCTAAATGAAATTCATGAAATTACTTGATCATACCAGTAATTTACAGTTCTGTCATTCTTCCAGTGAAGCCAAAGCATGTTTAGAGGGCCATAAAATTATACGCACAACCACTTTTATAATAGAGAGTCTGACATCCCATTTCTGGCACCAAAGCACACATTCACAAACACACTGAGGGGATTGCATTGAGGAATCCTATATGATGAATTTGAACTATGTTATATGCTATCTTTCATTTTGCAAAACTGTGTCTACATTGTCCCTAAATTGTATATAAATCAAAAAGGATGTAATATCTGTAGCTGAAAATAATTGTTTCTGCCTAAAGTTCAGCATGTTCTATTGTTCAAAATATACAAAGCAATATGTTCTTTTCTGTGTCAGTTTCTCAGTCACCCTTAAGGCAAAGGCAAGGGCTCAGTGACACAGGTGACAGAACTGTTGAAACTCTCGGACGCAGTTCTATTGAACACGTTGTCTCACCTCTCTCCACCGATGATCCATATGCAGGAGTGGCATGTCTGACAAACTGCCCATGTGAGCTTCAATCAATATTATTGGCTGGAGCCAATGTAGGTTGCCTGTTCATTGGAAGGTGAGATGAGCATTGCAACCAGAAACACTCCTGTGAAAGGTTTCCTTTGGCACATTCATGTAAGGCAGTATATGCCCGTGTAAAAGATGCCATAGTCCAGGGTAGGACCTTTCATAATGGGCGACATATCCAACACAGCATCGCTACATTGGTTTCGCTCATGTAAACGAGGCCTAAGGGTGTCCCAGGGGTTGAAGGGTGCATATTGTTCAACCAATCAAAATAGTGGCAGTTTGTATGCAGATAATGATGTGCTGCTAGTCACTAAGGTCCCTAGGTTCAAGAGAATACAGACTGATTCTCGGGCAAGCCAGCTGCAGCATAAGGAACAAAGACAAATTCCCAAATTTCCCTTTAACCCTTTAAGGACCATTGCCGTGCCAGGACTGTCACAGCGGTCCGGCACTTAATGACCAATGACGGTCCTGGCACGGCATGGCGTTCAGGGCTCCCGTCGCGGCTGCACGCCGCTCCGGAAGCCCTGAACCGGAAGCGCCAATAAAAAAAAAAATGCCCCGTGGTCTGCAAGTGCCGGTCCTTAAGGGGTTAATATAAATGGGGCTTTTAACCCAGTGAATGTTAGATAGGTCTCAGTGGATTATGTTGGCGTTTTAAGAATGATGGCAGTTGTAGTCTCCAAGAACTGGAGAGCAAAACTTTGCATACTCTATGGCCTTTGCGGTTACCTACTCTGACTAATGGGAATTCTGATACTGTCATCCCCATAGACCACACCCACAACTCAGCCTGGTGGGTGTGGCCAGGACTACTAAAGTCAGGCACATGTTGTGCCTAATGGCGCATTTGACTTTGCACATTTTGGAGTCATACTTATTATTACTTTTCTCTTATTACCAAGTATTGTTATTTTGAGTAATGATCCCTCTGAGTGCCAGTGATGTGTGTGATTCTTCCATAATGCCCCCTGGTGCTCAAATGGTTTAATTCACTCTAAGGCCAATTTGATAACAAAAAGTATAGGGGCAAACCAGTCTGCAACTCAGGGAACAAATAAGCATTCTCTTTGGTTTAACTTGTAACCCCTTAAATGCTAGAGAGGTCTAATCCATGGGGTTAAGTGCCCCAATCAAATCAATGGGAATTTGGGGAACTTTTATTTCTCCCCTATAATGCAGAATTGCACCACTTTTACTTAGTACATCAGCCTTAAAGTTGGCCCACTCGATTGCCCTATGTTTCAGCTAATCATCGTCTCTCCAGTCAGGAAAGGGTGGTCTACATACAATACAGTATCTCACACTTGAGCTTTGCCTCTATGTGCAAAAAAAAAACTTCAGTGTCCTAATTTTCTTGGTTGTCATGGTTACCCCTTTTGAGCGTGTGATGAATGTGAGACCCATGTCGGAAAGCTCCTGCTCACATAAGATAAGTTATATACAAGATATATGGTCTTGTAGTGATACAAGATGCATGATTACCTCCTCACAGCTGCAATAGTAAATGCACACAGCTGCAAACCCTGCTCCCTCATGTTCCTCTCCCCATTGATGTAGTCCAAAGAAAAATAGTTCCAAGGCTCATGTCTCTTTAAATCAAGGGAGTTGCTTGGTTCTGGCTAAGGGGGCTAAACCCCAGGTCTTATTTTTAAAGTTCAAGGTATGGTTGCCAATTTAAAGGAACAGTATTTTTCTTTATAAAAATGTACATATTGTAGGACTATTCCAGCTGAGAAAATAAAAGGCACTTGCGCTTCTGAGAGATTCTTTATTCAAAAGTTATAAAAGCTCAACATAACGCCTTTCTGTGTCATCGCCTGGAGAACTTTACAGACAGTGATTGAAAATGTCCATAGAGACTAATGAAATAATGCCACCTAATTCTAATGGACATTTTTATAGAATAGTTTTGCCAAACGAAAAAAAGAGAAAAAAATCTGTGAACTGTTATATTGTTTAACTTAATAACGTCCCAGTAGCAGTATCCTGATTTTAGAAAAAAACATAGTCCTATAATTTATGTTTTCTTTCATAATAAAACATTACTATAAATTGAACACTTTGAGTGCCTGACAAACTCACGGAGAAGCAATGCATTAGACATCCCTCTGGCACTCAAATTCTTAACCCTTTGAGTCCCAGAGGGGTACCCCTCTGGCACTCAAAGTGTTAATAATGGTCCAATTACACTGCACGGTACAGTACAAATTGATTAGGCTGACCCATGCCCCAGGTCTGTAAATGTCTAGATAGAGGTTTCTTGGGAACCTAACAACTCCCCACTGGGTTAAACCTATCCTGTTCCATACTTTCTCATACAATTACCCCTCCTCCGTTCTATTAAATGGTTGCTCACAAGTTAAACCAATTAGACCCATCACTATCAATAAGCTTCTCACACTGAGAGGCAAATAAGATTTTGTGACAGAGCAGGTTAAAATCTTGAGCATCAATGGCAGAATGAACTCGAAGAGCCATAATGCATTGCACTTACATGACCACCTCACACACACTGTGCTCCTGCTTTTACTTCGATCAGATCAGAGACAGAATTTTAATTAGAGGGAAATTGACAGTGGTCTGTGAATTTGCTAGCCTTGCACTAGTACAAATGAGAGGGGAAATGTTTGGTTGTATAAAATAGCAGATCTGAGCCCTGACACCACTGCTCATGGCTTCGACAGTCTTGTAAAATCAAAATGCAATGATGGAGTTATTTATCAAATTCATGTTGATGTGTATTTTGCACAGGAATCTGTTATTATGAAGCTGGCAGCATTTATGCCATGAAATATTGTTACATGGATGCAGGTATCCAGGGCCCAGTCAGGACGTCTTTTTTATCTCCACAATCCCACAGGCGATTATCAGAAAGGGGTGCAGGGCGCTTGTGAGGTGAGACGTGAGGTTAACTTTTCCCCATTTGTGGCTCTCTACATGGAAAATCATATTAATATTTCATACCCAAGTACTGTGGGCAGGTTATGAGATACAGAAGCTGAATTTCAACTCAAGTAGAGCTTTCAAGTCACTGAACTTCGCTGGAACACACACTTTTATCCGAAAATATGTCTCCTTCATTTTTTGTTATTCAATATGTTAGCCATGACTGGTAATGACATGATTTTATTTTTCTAATTCCATCTATAGAAAACATTGAGTCTTACACAAAAGGCTGTCGCACACAGCAATAGCATTAGCAAGAGCAGCAGCCGATGACATCTGAAAATTGCAGTTTAGTCAAAACCAAATTTGAGCTCTAATAAATTTTAAATGAATCATCTCCTTCAGTGGTACTGCTCTTGTTTTACTCAACAGGAAAAGCTCTGTGGTGTGTATGTGTGTGTGTGTGTGTGTGTGTGTGTGTGTGTGTGTGTGTGTGTGTGTATATATATATATATATATATAAGTCTAACAAATGAGCAGTGGCACACACTTAGTTAACAAACCTATAAGCATAAACAACGCAAATAATAGGTGCCCGTCCCATAGAAAAATGATAAAACAAGTGTTCAAATGTACTCAGCCTGGGGTGATCCTAGCTTCGTACGAGACAGCACTCAGAAGCTGTTGTAGCAAATATAGTGTTACTTTATTGCATTCCCAAGCCAAACGTTTTCGGTCCGCTCAGGGACCTTTGCCCTGAGGAAGGTCCCTGAGCAGACCGAAAACGTTTGGCTTGAGAATGCAATAAAGTAACACTATATTTGCTACAAAAGCTTCTGAGTGCTATCTCGTACGAAGCTAGGATCACCCCAGGCTGAGTACATTTGAACACTTGTTACATATATATATATATATATATATATATATATATATATATATATATATACATTTCTCTGTTGTCCAATACAGGTTACTGGTAACTTTGGGGAGATCCGCCCCTTTAGCTAGGCAGGAACAATTCTAGAAGTGAATGCAGGGTGTGGAGCCTACCTTCCCTCCTTGTCTGCAGCTAGCCAATCAGCTCCATTAAGCTTTGTTCCTTGGTGAAGACACAGGCAAGAGAACAGTTCTGCTATAGTTTTAGCTAATTTTGTATTTTTCTGTTAGATATGGTAATCCGCCTAATGGTTGTATTCCGTAACTGACAATGCCTTTAGATGTGCCTAGCTCAGTATCCAGGTGCTTTTTGTGGACCTTAAGCCCTGGGGGGAAAATCTTGGGTTCAAGTTCTTTCCTCAGGAGTTGCCCACTTAGGCTTCTTCTTAATACATCGACATCTGAAGACAGAAGATCTGCAGGAAAGGTGAGCAACCCTTTGAGTGCTGCAGGTCCACATGTCCCACAATGCCCCTCCGCACAGGGGTTTTCCTTTGGAGTTCCTATTTCACATTCCTGCACTCATTGGGTTTATCTGTATTTCTGTTGGTTGTTTTGGAGCAAGTTTCTGTGGTAACTTAACCCTTTAGCTGCTGGTTTTGCATCTTTTTGGGGTTTATTGGCACTTTCCCTACTGGGTTCAGTGTTTTTTAGGTCTGCTAACATGTTCTAGTGATGTTTCATGTAATTTTAATTCACAGTTTCATCTTTGCAAATTTTGTGTTCCGGTGTGCTTTACAGCATAGACGTCATTGCTCCATTCACTTCTATGGGACTGTAGAGTTTGGGACATATCTCTGCAACCGCTCAACCTAACAATTTCGGAGATGGCTCATTTTAATTGTCTGCCCTTGCTCTGTCATCTGGTTAACGTTTTATGTGTTGGGGGGCTTACGGGGCTTTGGGCACTGTTGGGGTACTTTTTCTGGGAAAACTACATTTCCCATGAGCGCTTGCTTCGCACGCTCGTTACTGATTGGCTCCCGCCACGGCAGTCATTTTGTGCATTTTCCTACGCAGGGCTTGGACTCTCCTTCTCGCCTCTGCAAATTAACCCTTCGCCTGCCAGATAAGTGCATTTTAGCAATTTCTGGGGTGAAATTTTAATCTTACACACTGTATTTGGGTGATTCCTTATACTTTAAATGTTTTGACACTGTGAGAATGTCTAATCCGTTAGCACTTGGGGCCAGGCCTAAGACTAAGGACGCTGGGGCCTCTGTGTCCCCTATTGCGCATTGCTCCTCATGTCATTCAGGGTTACCTAGAGAATTCTCAGGTCATTTATGCCCATCATGTTCTGATGTCCCTGAGTCTCTCCCAGGGACCTCCAGCCATGCATTAGAGCCAGTCTGGATGCAAGAGTTCAAGGCTGCTACTAGAAACCTCCGATCTACATTGCAACTCTTTCCATCCCAGTTACAGGGGGTCTTCCACTCCTGGCAGACCCCTTCTTCTGTCATATCTTCCCTGCCGAAACCTCAGGGAGTACCTGGTGTATCAGATTCCTCTGAGGAGGAACTGTTGGTGGTTTCGGATGTTGAGGAATGTTCTGCTGTGGGCTTCTCTCAGTGTTTTGGGGACCCCTTTGAGGCTGATCCTGATCCCTTGGCTGAGGGCTTGATCAGAGCAGTCTTAATTACCCTAAACATTCCCTTAGTTCAGGAGGTTTCTTCGGATCCCTCTGATGTATTTCAGGAGCCTAAAAGGTCCTATACTTGTTTTTTCCACCTAAAACCACTCTTGACCTCCTTTTGTCTGATGAGTGGAAGTCTCCTGACAGGAAACCTTATATTTCCAAGAAATTTGCCAAGCTTTACCCCTTCTCTGAGGCGGTGCTTGCTCAGTGGGTTCATCCCTCCAAAGTGGATGCTATTGTCTCCAGGCTATCTAAGTCCACTGCCTTGCCAGTTGCTGATGCTTCCGCTCTGAAAGACTGGACTAACAAGAAACTTGAGGTCTCCCTCAAGTCCATTTTTGCCACTGCTGGTACTGCCATGCATCCAGCGTTCACTGCGGCATGGGTGAACTGGGCCATTGCGGTCTGGACTGAACAGCTCACCCTGGCTGTCCGTCAGGATGCTCCTACTTCTGATATGTTGCGGCTTCTTGCCAACATTTCTGAGGCCCAGCACTATGTTTCTGCTGCCTTATTTGATGCCATCCGTTTAGTGGCAAGGGTTTCCACCATGTCTGTGGTTGCAAGACGAGCTCTTTGGCTCAAGATCTGGTCTGCTGACACTACTTCCAAGAAAGCTTTGCTCTCATTGCCTTTTCAAGGCACCTTTTTGTTTGGGCCAGATCTTAAGGATCTGATTAGTAAGGCCACAGGGGGCAAGAGTATTCTTCTGCCTATGGTCCCCAGGAGGAAGAAGCCTCTCAAGCGTAATCGGCTTTTTCGTTCCTTACAGACTGAGACACGTCCGGCAAACCAGGCGGTTCACTCAGCTCCACGTTCTTCCTCCAAGCCCAAACAGCAATGGAAGCCCAAGGTCTCTTCCAAGCCTTCTTCGGCATGACTCGCTAAACCCAGGTCCCTACTCGGCTGTGGGAGGCCATCTTTGTCACTACCACAGCATCTGGGAGGATTCAGCGGTGGACCCGTACGTTTTACAGGTAGTGTTGAAAGGGTACAGGATCCCTTTCACCTCTCTTCCTCCCTTTCATTTTTTCCCCTCTTATACTCCGTCTGTTCTATGGCGCTCTCCAGGCCTTCTGGACAAGGATATTCTGGTACCTGTTCCAATTTTGGACAGAGGTATGGGTTTTTACGCAAACCTCTTTGTGGTCTCCAACAAGGACTGTGGCTGTCGTCCCATTTTGAATTTGAATGATCTCAATTCCTTTGTGATCAAGACTCATTATCACCAGGAGTCCCTAAGGACTGTGATTGCTGCTATGTGCCCAGGGGAATTCCTTGCCTCTCTGGATCTTCAGGACGCAAATCTACACATCACCATTCATCCAGAGAGTCGGCAGTATCCCAGATTTTCCTGCGACCAAGAGCACTTTCAGTTTTGAGCTCTTCCCTTTGGTCTGACTACAGCTCCTCAAGTCTTCAGCCATGTCCTGGGAGGTTTGGTATCTGTCCTCCATCGGGACGGCATCAGAGTTACTCCATACATGGACGACCTGCTTCTGAAAGCCCCTTCTGCGGAACTTCTTCATCAGCAGGTTCAGGACTACATTCATGCTCTCACCCATCGCTGATGGATCATCAACATGGACAAGTCAGATCTTGTCCCATCCCAGCGTCTGGTCTTTCTGGGCCTTCACTTCGACACTCAGCAGCGCATGGTGTTTCTCACGGATGAGGTGGCTTACCAGATCACCCACAGGATTTCTGCTGTTCTGGCTCATGATCCAGTTCCAGCCACAAAGCTGTCCCCTCTATTGGGGAAATTCCTCTCCACCATAGAAGTGGTCCCATTTGCCATGGCTCACACCAGGGAACTCCAGAGGTTTGTGATTCAGGTGTGCAGGGGTCAATCGGATCTTCTGAAGACGTCAGTATCCCTCCCTCTTCATGTGGAACTAAGCTTGTTGTGGTGACTCAACCTCTCTATTCTGCTGAAGGGCAAGTCCTTCCTGGTATCCTTCTGGACCACGGTGATGACAAATTCTAGCCTCTCCGGATGGGGAGCGGTCCTGGGTGGCCTGAGTACTCAGGGTCGGTGGTCTCCGGAGGAATCTTTCCTTCTCATCAACGTGTTGGAGCTTCGGGCGATATTTTATGCCTTTCGTCATTGGACACCCCAGCTGGATGAATGCCCAGTCCGGGTCCAGTCTGACAAAGCCACAGCCGTGGCTTACATTAACAAGGAGGGCAGAACAAGACGTCTCTCTGCTTGGTTAGAGGTCAAGGCTATTTTGTGCTGGGCAGAAGAACATGTTCCTGCCATATCCGCAGTGCACATTCCTGGCGTAGACAACGTCATGGCAGACTTCCTCAGTTGACACATGGCGGACAGCAGAGAGTGGGAACTGCTCCCAGAGGTGTTCACCCTCATTGTTCAGAAGTGGGTCTTCCTTGCATCGACTTGAGGCGACAAGACACAACCAGAAGGTTCTGGGGTTCTAGCTCTAGCTGTGAATGCTATATCCATTTCTTGGTTATTTCCTCTGACTTACATCTTTCCTCCCCTTCCCATGTTGCACAGGGTGTTACGGAAATTGAGACTGGAGCGCTGTCCAATCATTCTGATTGCTCCGTACTGGCCTCGACAGGCTTGGTTTCTGGAGCTTCTGGATCTGTCAGTGGCGGAGCCATTCCGGCTCCCATGCCGTCCGATCTTCTACAGGGTTACCTGTGGAAGGAGGATTTTCACCGTCTAGCTTTGATGGCTTGGAAATTGAATCCTTAATATTGAAGATGAAAGGTTTTTCTTCTGGTGTGGTGGCTACTATGCTCAGTTCCCGTAAGGTTAAGACTTCTGCTCTGTGTGTTTTATTTCAGAGGTGCGTTGCTGTTCTTCCTGATGTCAAGGTTTTCTTCCAGGGCGCTGCTCGTCCTGCTTTTGACTCCCGCTTCTCAGTGGGATCTTAACTTGGTTCTGGGCGTCCTTCAGCGCCCTCCCTTTGAGTCCTTGGCTACTATTCCTCTACATCTGCTGATGTGGAAAATGTCCTTTCTCCTGGCAATCGTGTCTGTTCACTGTGTCGTGGAGTTATAGGCTCTGTCTTATAGACCACCCTTTTTGGTGTTTCACAAAGACAAGGCAGTGCTTCGCACTTCCCAGGAGTTTCTCCCAAAGGTGTTCTCTGAGTTCCACATTAATCAGGAGATTGTGGTGCCTTCTTTCTGCCCTAACCATATCTCTGACAAGGAGAGGGATCTCCACTTTTTAGAAGTGGTGAGTTGTCTCAAGTTTTATGTACATCGCACCGAATCCATTAGACAGTCTGACGCGCTGTTTGTCATTCCTGAGGGCCCCAGGGCAGGAAAACCTGCATCCAAAGTGACTATTGAGTCTTGGATCAGTCCACTATTCGTAAAGCTAAGGAAGAAGCCTGTTCCCTTTAGGGTCACTGCTCATTCTACTAGATCTATTGGGGCTTCTTTGGCTTACAAGAATCAGGCTTCTGCTGATCAGTTGTGCAAGGCTGCCACTTGGTCGTCTGTGCACACCTTTTCAAAGCACTACCATGTTGATGTGCTGGCATCAGCTGATGCCAGTTTTGGGAGGAAGATTCTGGAGGCAGTCTTGCCGGTCTAGGATCTTCTTCGGTTCTTTGGTGCTTTCTTCACTTTTGAGTCCTGTTGGCTCTAGTTCAGTGTGCTGTGTAACAGTTCCTGGGGTGTTGTTACCCCTGTTCAGTGTCTGTTGACACTTCATTTGTTTTGTTGGGCTATCTCTGATCTGATGGTTCATATCTGCTCTGGTGACTTTGGGGGTCTTGCGCCTGGTCCTTGCCTTACTTCCCGCCTCTGGGAAACTCAATGGTTGGACATCCCAAAGTTACCAGTAACCTGTATTGGATAACAGAGAAAGAAGGATTTTAGTCTAACCTGTTAAATACTTTTCTCTTAGTCCATACAGGTTACTGGTCTCCCACCCTGTCAAGGGACCATGCTTGGCTCTCCTGTGGCAGACTGTGGGGGTCCTTCGGGGTCATACTCACAGGAGTCTTCTTTCCCTTTTACTATCTAGTCAATAGTTAGTGTCTCAAATCTTACTGGAGCTGATTGGCTAGCTGCAGCCAAGGAGGGAAGGTAGGCTCCACCACCTGCATTCACTTCTAGAATTGGTCCTGCCTAGTCAAAGGGGCGGATCGCCTACCCAGTTACCAGTAACCTGTATGGACTAAGAGAAAAGGATTTAAGAGGTAAGACTAAAAGCCTTTTTTTTTTTTTTTTTTTAAATATATAATTATCTGTTGGACCAACATTAATTTGGGCCTCAAATTCACATTAAGTATGATTTCTGTGACTATTTATCTGTATAGAACAATGGTACCTCCTGTGGTCAAATGAGGTGTCTCTTTTAGTCCTTTGTCTGTTGTCTATTACAGTTGGGATGGGGAGAAAAATTTTCTCCACCTCCACTGAAGCACCACCCCATTTTCACGCCAGGAAAGCACAACCCCTTCTGTTTCTTTTCCCACACAGCATACTGCCCTTTACACTGTTCCACCAAAAAGTGACAATCAGCCTCTGCAAGTGTTTAATATTAAATCATACCTAATCCAACATGTCTTAGTGGGTCTAGTTTGACCCATTTAATGGTTCCCTTTAACTTTTTGATTGCCAGAGGGGTAGTTAATGCATTGCATACCCTTCTGGCACTCAAAGGCTTAATTGTAACTTTCCTCCACATAATATGATTTTTTTGTCTCTGTGCCAGCGCCACATGCAGGTCAGATTTTAAGAACATCCCTGTCTGAGCACATGTGTGCAGATAGATCTGATCCACCTGCGCTGATCCACCTGCGCTCAGGCAGGAATATTATTAAAATGTGACCTCTTGAGGATTGGAGCTGCCATCCCCTTTAGCTAGAACTTCATTAGTTATAAGGCATTTGTAATTGCTGTGTCTGCGATCCCCCCTCATCATCTTTGTAATGTCATCTCACAAGCAATAACATCACCTTGGCTTGTTTGTGTGTCTACCGTGTATTTTTATGAGTTTCTTCTTTGTACAACACTTTGACCCGCTATGACACTTAGGGCCATATGCACAAAGTGAAAGATTAGATGTCCTGGATTAAACCAACCAGGACTAGATTTACATCCTAGCCTCCCCTAGATAAGGCACTTTAGGAGGCCTTAGCGCCACCCATGGCCACACCTCCACTTCTAACATAACCCCACCCTCAGTCGTGTCCACTGTTTCCTAGCACAGAAAATACACTTGACCTATAACAAGCAAGACAGAAAAAAAAAGCTGCAAACCCTAGTCTGCCACAGAGATATCCAAATAATAGTTTTGCAATCTGTCAGAGATATCCACATCATTCAAGGGATTAAATAATAGCCAGAAAAGGGGTATAAAACAGGGACATTGAGATTGTTGTAACCACACCCACAAAATGGAATGTGGGTGTGGTCAGCACAGCTGAGGTATCACCCCTCAAAATGTGGAGCTATAGGCAGTTGCGTACTCTGCCTATTGGAAAATCTGTCCCTGAAACCAACTGCATTAATAGTGGACCAATGAAAATACCCTTTGATTTAAATCGGGCAACCTTTGGCTTTCCAGTTTTTGGACTACACTTCCATCATCCTCAACCAGTGAACGGCTCACATGTCTAAATGTGCTTTTCAATCATTGGACTTCCATTTTTTTGTGATTAACAATCCCATCATCTCCTAACGGCCTTTGGCTGTTGGGGGATAAAGGGAATTGCTGTCTCCAATAGCTGTAGAAGGAAAGGTTGCCCCTCCCTGGTCCTGAGCATGTATTTACGTGTTGTTGCTTGGATAACTTTAACGGGTTTCCATTTTATTCTATGAGTGGAATCTGAAATAAACAAATACAATACATAGGAGAAGCCACCTATAACTTGTTATGAAGCATCATAATGTCACTGTTTATATCCCACTGGGATTATTTTATGATAATGTAAATGTATTTGCTTTGTTAAGGAAAACAGGAAAGGCATAAACATCTTGTTATAGCACTTAGCCTCTTACTGTGTGGCTTCCGTCGCAGATTGCATTTAATAAAATGTTTCAGAAAACAATACGTCACACTGATGAAAACAATGTTATTGCCATTTTGCTTTTTTATTTTTCTATCTCTCCAAGCAAACAAAAGCATCAGCCATGATTTCTGATACTTGGGTGTAAGTATGCACAGGAGCAGATTTACATTTCAGGAGCAGCTAGGCAAGGCATTCAAGGTGCTCATAGCCCCACCCATGAGTGTTCACCCACTTATCATGTGACCCCACATCCATCCACTGACATATGTCACAGAAAATGCACAAAATCATAAAAAAGGCTGTTAACCTCTTGTATACTAGACAGGTATGTAATCTGTCTGCCATAAAGTTGGAATGTGTGCAGTGCATTTTGGATTACCCTGACCACACCCACTGAGCACGGCCACCACTCATAACTTGGTGCTATAGGAGGTTGCCTACACTGTCTAATCGGAAATTTAGCCCTGTGTGTGTAAGACTTACAGGGCCTGATTAACAAGGTGGCTGGGTGAGGGCCTTTCTATTTAATAATAATGAAACACTGTCAGGCCCATGTGGAGAGACACAAATGTATTGCTTACTATTTACTTTACCTTTGAATAAATATTCATATTTGAACAGTATTTGAACAGTATCACCATTAAATAGCACACCTTTCCAGCCATGTAAACCCATCATATATTTCAGCTCCAAACCTTTAATCCCAGAGGAATTTAAATTGGCCTCTTTACTTTTTGAAGTGTAGAGTTCCTGTGAGTCTTGATTTCTCCCATGTTATCCTACTTTATATGACATGTTGTTCTGCTCTGAAGTAATCCACCAGTGGCTGGATGTTTGATTGTAGATTGCAGATGGATTTATAATTAAGGTGAGAATTGCATCTTCAAAATCTGCAAGACAGTGTAAAAAAAAAACAAAAAAACCCTCTAGTTATTTTTAGCTCCAATACAGGGAATGAATGGTTAATCTTTTCAAGTATCTGCGGCTTCTTTAATATCTTTTCAAAGAGAAAAGAAATGGCAGGGCTTTTAAAATAATTCTTGTTTTCTTTGTGTTATTAGGTGTAGTCATCTGAGATTTCCTTTATTAGCTTACAGTAAATATCACTTTACACATTCTCAGTGTGTAATTATGTATGGCTACATGTAAAATGATTTGTGCTTTAATTAAAGAAGCTTACTTACTGTGTATTGTGTGGGGAAGGTGATCACAGATCAGGGACACTTATGAACATTTCCTGCTGTAGGACTGCCTAAGAATCAGTGCAACCCTGCACTTTATGCCCTAATGTGTTTCTGATTTAAAGAGATATGAGGTCACATTATAGGTGGGATTGCTTAACTCAGGGTTAGTAAATAGACGGATCTCCAGCTGTTGGGGACTACCACTCCATTCACTTCCAACCAGCCAACATTTGTGTATGCCTTAATCACTATAATCTATAAATCTAACTAAGTAAAAAAATAGCTTCAAAATAACAATGGCTAAACTAAGTAAAAAAAATAGCTTCAAAATAACAATGGCTAAAAGAACGTATATATGTGATTTTGAAAGATCTTTCAATATCACCAGCTGTTTTTATGTTACTGGGTCCCTTAAAGACATGAAAGAAACAATAGAAATGCTTAATATGAAAAACAGATATTGAGTATTCCAGCAGTTGAGATGTTTTATTCAAAGGTCATTGCAGCCGAAACGTGCATTTGTTGGGTGCATTTCATGGCCTGAAATGTTATAGTCATACTGTTACTACAGAAGTCTATGGAAAGCTGACCATAAAACTCCCTAGGTTGGTGTAGAAACAGCACCACTGTAAAATGTCAGGCCATGGAGGATCTGCACCAAAAAATTCAATTTTCAGCTACAATATCTTTTGAATAAAATATCTCTCAGCCGTGAGAGTACCCTTATTTTACTCTGCAATGCGTTGGCTACTTCTCTAGCACTCTAAGGGTTAAGCGTATGGATTCCAGTGCAGTCAGTAGACCTCCTCTCTGTAAACTGCATTAAACCTAATTATGCGCATTCCACTATGCAGACTCAATTTAGACATATGGAGCCGAGGCTTAGATGCAATGGAAATGCTTTATAGGGTTGGAAACCACAGGGCATATACACTACTGCTAAAAGACTCCATTAAATAGTACAATATGTTTATGTTTTATAAAATATTCATGGTAACAAGCGCTCACACTATATCACAACAATGATTCCAAACAATCTCCATCTGCTCCAGTTAGAACATTATGCCAAGTTAAACTGGCGGGGGAGCAGATTATGAGAAATCAGAAGGGCACGTCCTGGGACTTCACAGTTTATCCAGAATTTAAAGCTCATTCTTGGCTTTTACAATCTCTTTTACGTTCCTATGTAATATATTACAATAAAACCTTTGTATAATATTAATGCAAAGAAAAATTATTAAAGTGGAACTTTCATACTAATAACATTGCCCCCCAATACATTTCTAATCTAGTGATATGCAAAGTCTTACTGCCTTTAAGCTCAATAAGTCCAAGTTATTGCTGAAAAAACACTTCTTCGTCAGGAACCAGAGGACAGACAGAGCAGACATCTTAGAGGAAATGTACCTCTAAGTCTGTGCTGTCTGTCCTGTTAACTGCCAGCATTGGTAAGTGGAGTTCCTTGGTGCCTTAACCCTTTGAGTGCCAGAGGAAAGCAATGCATTGCGTACCCCTCTGGCACTCAGAGGGTTAAGGCACCGGAAGGGACTGACCGCGCAGGCGCACAGAGCTTCTCTTGTAAGCTCTGTGCAGCTAGATGCCTGTGAATGAAGTGTTTTTTTTTTTTTCAGCAATAACCTGGACTTATTGAGCTTAAAGAAATAAGACTCTGCATATCGCTAGGTTAGAAATATATTGGGGGGCAATGTTATTAGCATAAAAGTTCTGCTTTAAAGGAAATGTGTAAGCAAGGCACTGCAGGTGTCCTTAGCTCCACCCATAGCCACCCCTCTACTCCAAACTTAGCCCTGACCACTTGCACAGAAAATATTTGTCTACAACAAGCAATCTTTAACCTCTTGGTTGCTGGAGAGATCTCTCTAGCATCCAAGGAGTTAAATAATTGCCTGTAAGGGGGATAGAGCAGGGACAATGAGATTGCACTGACTACACCCACAATTCAGAATGTGGGTGTGGACAGCACAAGAACCGCCCCACAAACTGTGGAGCTCTAAGCAGTTGCCTACTGTGCCTAACATTAGAAATCAGGCCCTGATTAAGCACCTTGGCTGCTAGTGATGTCTTCATTGCATTGGAGACGTCTACAGAAGTGATTCTCAACTCCTGTTCTCTGGACCACACTAACGGGCTAGGTTTTAGGGTCTCCCTATGTAAGAAAAGGTGAATTCATTACAATCACTGATCTACTGATTAACCACTTGTGCTCAATAAGTCTTGAATACTTGTACTTCTGGTGTGTCACAAGAACTAGTGCTGATAATTAATCTCTGATTTTTAGTAGTTTACAGTGAATTGGGAGTCCCAAAATTATTTTGAGCCGTGACTGTCATTCACTAGATCTGTTGCTGGCCTAGGTTTTGAAGCCAGTATGTAATTTATATGTACTGTGCATTGCTTGTACCTCATTTCTAACTGACCAGCAAACATTACCTGCTGCATACATCCCCTTCCATAAACATCCACTTCCGTCTGCATTTCATGAGCGTTTTCTTGCCCGGGTTCCTGTGCTGAATTCAGGATTGGACAACCTTTGTTGGCAGATATGTCTATGTAGCTGATAGAGAGAAGTGGTTTTTCAAGTAAATGGGTTACTTAATAGCTTGTACTATGAATAAAACATTGGTGAATGATCCTTTTTTACGCTGCGTTGCAGACAGTCGGTTGCATTTATTGATTTTGCTAAAAAGCTTCTTTTAACCCCTTCAGTGCTGGCGAGATCTTGGGAGTACTGGAAGACAGTAGATTTCAGAACAGTGCGCAGTGTCGATCAGTTGCTACAAGAGCCAATAGGATACTAGCATGTATAATTCTATCATTGTTAAGGCTTCATCTAGAACATGGGATACTGCTTTTGGCATTACCTCTTAAAATACATTATGGAACTGGAAAAAGTACAGAGCAGTGATAAAGAAAACTGTATAAAGAGAGACTAGCCAGGCTGGGTTTGTTTACGTTAGAGAAGAGGCATCTAAGAGGCAATATGATTAAAATATACAAATACATTCAACTTCAATGCAAACAATTCTCTGGGGAATTCTATTCAGAGGGCTGATAAATAGGGTTGCCATCTTTTCTTCAAAGAAATACCGGCCAAGGCATTCCCTCCATAGACTTAACATTGGAAAGAAGCCAATTTTTTACCGGGTTGCCGGTAAAATACCAGCTGGGTGGCAACCCTACAGATAAAAACACAAGTGTACATGCTGGCATCCATTAATATTAGAGGAAAAGCACTTTAGACAAGCATGTGAAAGGATTTTTGTACGGTAAGGGCAGCAAGGATGTGGAATTCCTTGCTTTGGGAGGCAGTGTTGACAGATACTCTATATATGTTCAGAGAAGTATAGTAGTTTCACTATGAACAATCTAGAGAATTATGGCAAATGGCATCAAAAGAGAATATTGCCTACATTTTGGAGTACAAACTTTGTGTTTTACTCATATGGGGAAAATTGCTTTCATTGGACTTTTCTTTGCTTTTGGATCAACAGTAGGAGAACTGGCAAAGACTAAAGTCACTAAACTCTATTTTTTTACCTCATTAACTCTTTAAGGACCTGCTGAGCATGCTCACGGCCGGCACTTAAGGACCACAGAGGTTTGTTTTCTTTTTCTTGGATCCAGTTCAGGGCTCCCCGAATGACATGCAGCCGAAACTGGGAGCCCTGAATTCTATGACGTGCTAGGACCGTCATGGGTCCTTATGACAGGTTTACCCATGATGGTCCAGGCACATCATGGGTTCTTATGGCAAATTTACCCATGATGGTCCTGGCATGTCATGGGTGTTTGAGGGGTTAAGTATTTACTATGATAAACACATCTGTAGCATGGGATCGAATCAAAGTTCACTACAAACTGAAGAGAGAGTGGTTTTTAACCTTGAGTACTAGGGGGCTGTACAACACTTAGTGACACAATGCATTGCACGCCCATCTGGCACCCAGAGTGTTAAATCCATTACTCGAATTCCTATCTTCTGAAGCACTAGCACCATGTACTGGCAAAATCGACAACTCAACTCACAGCACTTGATACCCTCATACCCTGCTGTTTCCTATTACCCTTTTAGACTGTAAGCTCCTTGGAGCAGGGTCCTCTCTCCTATTGTTTCTATGACTGTGACACTTATTTTATCCCCATTTATTTATTGTAACATACTACAGTTGTAAGGTGCTGCATACACTGTGTGACACCATATAAAGATATACATACATACATACATATCTGTTTTTCTAAGATCAATGTTTTGAGAGTTCTGAGCACCGTGACCAAACCCTGCATCTAAACATAATGGATTATATGAACAAACACACTAAATCAGTCCATCTGCACCACAGAGGAAAAATAAAGATTATCATTGATTTAAATGGGGGCTTGTAACTCTTTGAATGCTAGAGCGCACACTGCTGGAAAACGTTTGCAGACTACAGTGTCTTAGAGCAATAATAATCACCATATGAGTTCAAGTTAATGGACAAACGGGGACAAATTTCCTAATAGATAGAGTAGGCAACTGCCTAGCACACACAATTTTGAGGAGCGGTGCCTCATTGATGTTGGCCACACCCATATTCTAAATTGTGGGTGTGGTCAGAACAATCTCAAGTTTTATACCCATATACAGGCTATTATTTAACATCTTAGATGTGATAGAGATAGCCAATTATCTCTCTAGCATCCAACTGGTTAAATATTTTTTTGTTCTTTCTTGTTATTAGGCCATGGGTATTTTCTGTGTCAGGAAACAGTGGATGGAACTAGGAGTGGGGTCATGTGAGGAGTGGGGGTGTGTGGTCATGGGCGGAGCTAAGGGTGCCTAGAATCATTTACCTAGGAGCACCTGAGATGCAAATACAGCCCTGTGGACAAGCATGCTTCTAACTCCTTTACCCAAATTGTCCCCGTTAATTACTACAGAACATCAGGAGAATTAAACACAATTTGGGGTAATGGAACAGCCATGCACTCTACCCAAAACTCTACCCAATTATTGCAGCTATTTTTCTCTTGTGCCTGTACCAGGCAGTTAAAAGGCAGAGAATGCTTATGCTTGCACACAGCCTTATAATAGAAACTCATTATTCAACATGGTGCATGCAACATAAAAAAAAAAAAAGAGAGAGCGATAAATTAGTTGAAATAAAACACTCGGACACTTCCAGTATTATGACCCCCATGGATGCCACTGATGCAGTTTCCCATAGGGATTCAGTTTGAGAACCTCAGTGAAAGCCTCGGACCTACTGTCTAAAATGGACAAGAATAACCTCATGGTGTTTTTATTCCGTGAAGCTCTTTATGAGAATTTACACAGAGAGTTTACCTTTTAAGGATCAGAGGGGTGTGCAACGCACTGTGAACGTCTCTGAATCTTAAAAGGTTAGTTCAGTTTTCCTTTAACCCGTTAACGTCCAGTGTCCTGGGAAGCAACCTTCTCTTAACACTTTGAGTACCAGAGGGGTATGCAATGCATTGCAAAGCAATGCATTGCTTACCCCTCTGACACTCAAAAGATTAAGGACCACTTTGGTGTTTCTGACGTGCCTGTACATATGACCTGTTATGCGTACTGGCGTGCCGCACTGGGGACTAAGAGAGACCTCTCCAGTCTTGCAGCAGTCAATTTCAGTCCCCGTTTTTACTCATAGCGCTCCCGGAGGGGTGCTGTAGGTAAAATGTAGGCGACATACTATGGCAGTCACTGGTCCTTAAGGGAAAACCGCGTGGCGGTCATAGCACGGCACGTTGGTGTTAAGGAGCATTTCACTTTGTAATGGAAAAAATGTTTATAGTGCTTTTCCTACAAAGCAT
Organism: Rhinophrynus dorsalis; assembly: GCA_037306005.1. Lineage (NCBI taxonomy): Eukaryota > Metazoa > Chordata > Amphibia > Anura > Rhinophrynidae > Rhinophrynus > Rhinophrynus dorsalis. Next base: position 52,684,534 of record CM074726.1, on the reverse strand, counting down.
TTCCATCTTTAGCTTTTTCATTCTTCTTTTTTTTTTTATAATCAGCAGCACCAACTAGTGTCCAGGAGGCCATTTTTATTTTGGAATAACTTTTGAATGAAATGTCTCTCAGTAGTAGGGGTACCCTTATACTTCATATGGAAAAACCCTATAATGCATGTTTTCTCATTAAAAACAGTTTACTGCACCCTTAAATTAAAGCGGAACTACCACCCCTTACAAACATGGCCCCAAATAATTACCCATTTGGCGACTACCTGCTGAGTAGCGCTAGTCACCAGAATTATTACCACGTTAATGAGAATTATACACTACTCCGGGACTGACAGGCAGGAAACAGCGCAGTCATCTTTCCATAGGAAGCCTGCTCTGTCAGTCCCAGTCTGCTGTAAGAAGCATTGCTTGGGACCTTAAGATACGGAAGGGAATGACAGCTCAGGCCTCGCTAAGGAAAGATGTCTGTATGTTTCCTGCCTTTCAGTCCGGGAGCAATAAATAATTCTCATTAACACATTAATAATTCTGGCGACTAGCGCTACTGAGCAGCTAGTCGCCAGATGGGTAATTATTTGGGGCCATGTTTGTAAGGGGGTGGTAGTTCCGCTTTAAGTTTTATTTGTCCCCTATGGTACAGCGGCTATTACAGAATTACTTCTGGGAAGAGATGTACTAAGGTGTGATAAAGGGGCGATAACTTCTCCAATGTGATGAATCCTCCACTTTCTGTGTGCATACTATGGAGCCTATAAAGTTAGATGCAGAGAAGCCATCAGAATCCATGGGGCACAGAGAAACTTTAAATCACAGCCCTCCCCCTCACTTTTTTCCTGTGTCGATGGAGGAGATGTGTTTTATGTCCTCTTTCTAGAAGCAGTCTGAGGAGGGATGGGATAACATAGTAACTGGGACTTTATCTCACTGCAGAAAGTATCTCCTCATTGTCACACCTTACTGCATCTCTCTCTCTAATCAATAAATAAAGCTCTTCCATAGTATAACATAGGAACTGGAGAGTTTTGTCACACTGGCAAGGTTTATCTCCTGTTTAAAACACCTTGGTACATTTCCCCTCTAGTCATTAACTAAAACTCTTCTATCAATAATAAAGGAACTGGAGAATATTTCACACTTCAGAAGTTATTTCCTTTCCATACAATTTTCCCTGTAGGTCTATAACTAAAGCTGTCCCATAGAATAACATAGGGACTGAAGAGTTTATCTCACTGGAGAAGTTATCTCCTCTTTATCACACCTTAGTACATCTCCCCTGTAGTCTATAACTAAAGCTCTCTCATAGAATAACATAGGGACTGAAGAGTTTATCTCACTGGAGATGTAATCTTCTCTTTATCACACCATAGTACATCTCCCCTGTAGTCTGTAACTAAAGCTCTCCCATAGAATAACATAGGGACTGAAGAGTTTATCTCACTGGAGAAGTTATCTTCTCTTTATCACACCATAGTACATCTCCCCTGTAGTCTATAACTAAAGCTCTCTCATAGAATAACATAGGGACTGAAGAGTTTATCTCACTGGAGATGTAATCTTCTCTTTATCACACCATAGTACATCTCCCCTGTAGTCTGTAACTAAAGCTCTCCCATAGAATAACATAGGGACTGAAGAGTTTATCTCACTGGAGAAGTTATCTTCTCTTTATCACACCATAGTACATCTCCCCTGTAGTCTATGCCTAAAGCTCTCCCATAGAATAACATAGGAACTGGAGAGTTTATCTCACTGGAGATGTAATCTCCTCTTTATCACACCTTAGTACATCTCTCCTGTAGTCTATACCTAAAGCTCTCCCATAGAATAACATAGGAACTGGAGAGTTTATCTCACTGGAGATGTAATCTCCTCTTTATCACACCTTAGTACATCTCTCCTGTAGTCTATACCTAAAGCTCTCCCATAGAATAACATAGAAACTGGAGTGTACATCGGCCTCCCCGTGCTTTATTTGTAAATGTTTTTTTGGGGGGGAGGTTCTTTTGGAGAACAAAGAAAGAAATGACTCGCAGTTCTAAGGTTTGATTAGAATTTGATTTCCTCTAAAAGAAAGAAGATTTATAGCTGTACACAGCCGAGATTCTAACATCTGATAAAGATTCATTTCCTTTAAACCTGTGGAACAGTCATCTCACAGTCCCCTCTGCCTGGTTAGTAAAGCTCTTTTTTATTTCTAAAATGACAGATGCAAAATGTTTCCAGAATTTAAAAATAAGAGAGAGTTGGTTCCTCATCCTCCAGGCCATTTAAACAGTAGCTGTTTGATCATCAAAGTAAGAGCGGTTCCTTCAGAACAATGGCAGCTTTATTTCCTCCTGCCTGACACTTCCAAACAAAAAGCTTAAATGAGAAGTAGCACCTCATAATAATAATGATCCCAGTCAATGGACTATGGCCAGAAAATCCTAATGTCCCGAATCCTATGTCCTGTGAATTTTGCCTTGCTCCATGGTTCAAGAGATCACATCTACAATCAGTCCTGCATGTAATGTCTACGGAAGTGGACATGGCATTTGCATGCAGTTTTTTATTTTTTAACTGAAGCTGGCAGACTGCATGAGCATTCTTAGCACTTCAACCAGTGTGTTGCATACTCCTCAGGTCCTTGACCTCTTAAGGACCAATGACATGCCAGGACCGTCACAGCTGTCCTGCACTTAAGGACCAGTGATGGTACTGGCATGTCATGGAATTCAGGCCTCCCTGCGTGGCTACACGCCATTTGGGGAGCCCTTATTCCATTAGTGAAAAAAATAAACAAATGCCCCGTGGTACTTAACTGCGCTGCCTGTGTGTAAGGGGTTAAAGTGTTAAGATCACTGTGGGCAATGGGCATATGTTTGTGTCCTATGGTTCTGATAGCAACTGTTATTTGCTAGCAGGGCCACAGGACATCAAATGCTGCTCACAGCACATGGTAATCTTAACTCTGCTAGGGCCACAGGGGTGTAATATGTTAAGCACCCATTTAGTCATTAAAGGGTTACGTTGGCTTAGGCACTCGTCTTGCTTCAGTCTGAAAAAACTGCCAACAGCTGTCATATCCACCTCTGTGGACGTGACATCCAGGAGGTACAAGGTCAAAATGTAAAGAGGACATTAGGATGTTTGGGCTATGGTAATGTTAATATAAGTTGTTAATTCTCCTTTAACGCAGAAAGACAGGCAAATCTATCTATCTGCATAACACAGTTTTAAACGGCAGCTATTATAGTGCCAAGCACAGGCCAGGAAAGTGACCTTCTGTGATCCCTGGATGATTCTGCGAGACAGGCTTTGAAGTTTCTAAGTGATGTGGATCTGCAACAACCCTGTACACTGAGCCAAAGAAGCCTGAGACATAGCTCTCAGACGTCGTACTTTAGTCTTCCCACCCCATCAGTCAAGTCCATAGAGAGACACAAAAACCTACTTATTTCTAGAAGAAAGACCTGTGAGTGTGTATTTTCTATATATATATCTTCAGCCGTGTGTGTGTGTGTATATGTGTATATATATATATATATATATATATATATATATATATATATATATATATATATATATATATATATATAATTTATATACATACAGTGTAAGAGACACTGATAGCTGAACGTAATTGGAGAATATACATGTGGGGATAAATGCTCTGCCTAGGTATGTGTCCTTCATACAAGTGCCAGGCTTATCTACTGCATCTTTCCGACTTTAAGATTCACATTTTGCCTTGGGAAGAGTCTTATACTCCAGTCAATCAACTTATTTATTATTAATGATCACTTTTAAAGTAGATCAGTCACCGTGAGAAATAGTAAGTTCATTTAATTTTAAAGAGATCGAAACACTGCCTAGCATGCTACATTAGCCATTTGCTTTTAATTTAAATATTTTTGAGAAATTAACCAGTCTGACATTTTATACCAATTTTTTTCTGTGCTGGACCAATGTTAACACACACTGCCCTATGAATGAATCTAGGCAGAGCCCGCACACTGTGACATGAATGGATCTAGGCAGAGTCCACATACTGTGATATTAATTAATCTAGGCAGAGCTCACACACTGTGATATGAATGAATCTAGGCAGAGCCCACACACTGTGATATGAATGAATCTAGGCAGAGCCCACACACTGTGATATGAATGAATCTAGGCAGAGTCCACACACTGTTATATGACTGAATCTAGGCAGAGCCCGCACACTGTGATATGAATGAATCTAGGCAGAGCCCACACACTGTGATATGAATGAATCTAGGCAGAGCCCACACACTGTGATATGAATGAATCTAGGCAGAGCTCACACACTGTGATATGAATGAATCTAGGCAGAGCCCACACACTGTGATATGAATGAATCTAGGCAGAGCCCACACACTGTGATATGAATGAATCTAGGCAGAGCCCACACACTGTGATATGAATGAATCTAGGCAGAGCTCACACACTTGACAAGAGCATTGGCAAGTCATCCTACCCGCTTACCATTCCAAAAACTACACAATAACTCCTTGGGTGGGTTGAAAAGGCCACAACATTTTATTACAACTATAACAAAAATATTAATACTTTAACTTTATTAACTTTTACATCCAAATAAATAAACATATCCTAGTGCTTGCCAGTACACCAACATGGCCTGACTAGCACATAACAATAATTAGGACATCTTCTTATCACTACTTGAATGAAGGACATGCCACCATTCAACCCTAACGATTTGAATGTGGCAAAACAGCCATACTCCCTGCCTCTTAGGCCCGTGACTAAGAATCATAAACCAGTACGAAACTCCGCAAACCCATGCTTTACCTCTCAAGCACCCTGCCTTGCTGTAACAGCAGAGCCTAACACATTCAGACGCACCACCTCCAACACCACCAAAACAACCCCTTTTTATGTCACCACCTCGACACAATGTGCCCCCCAGAACCCACCATAGCGAGACCTTGAACCTATCACTGCTCTCGCCAGTTTGCCTGTGGGACCACAATCTCCTGTAACCAGTAACTCCAGAAGCAACCCAAGCTTATACTTCCTGCCCAGCTTGGTCATGCCCCCTCTGCCCTAAGCTGCCCCACTTCAGGGGGCTGTGTTGCTATGAGTGAATCTAGGAAGAGGCCATACACTGGACTCGTATCTAATAGCACAGTGAGTGGTAGTTTTGGCCTGGAATGGAGTTCATTAGCATACTGTCTAGGAAATTAGCATAAGGTGCCAAACTGTGCCCCAATATATGAAGGTTAATTTCTTCAACTATTTATTTTACAGAAAGATAAGATGTAAAGTTCTCTTTAAGATATGTGAGAAATATGTACAACAATTTGCACCACAGAGAAAAAAATGTCAACATTTACATTGACTTCAACTGGACTTTTAACTCCATGAATGCTAGAGAGGTTTCCATCATATTGTGCAGCAATGCATTGTCGAACACTCTAGCATTCAAGGGGTTAATACAGAATGTCAGTCTTGGATTTCCAGTGTAGGCTGATATACTTGGCTGCTGAAGGAGTTGGCAGTATAAGGAATTCTTGAGACATATGCTGCATCAGGCACAATAATCACAAACATGGAAAATAGTGTGAAAATGCTATAATCTCTAATTACCAGATACATAAATGCCCCATAATGAATCACATCTAAGCGCCGTAACCTGGGTATGACAGATTTATGCTCTTGCAGAGGCCCGCTCATCCTCTTTATTTATCACAAGTCAATAACATGAGTGGGGCTGGTAATGAGGTGATAAAAAGAATTGCAACTTATCTCTGCAATACTTTTGTAGAAAGGGAAAACAGCATACATACCTAATTATCAGTGCCGCTAGCAATGGGCGCTCATAAAAGCTTGTTAATCACCGACTAATGATGCTTGGTAACAGCCAAGCACATACCCCTTCACTGCCATATACCATCTGTAAATTTGTTTAACGTATGTTCTTTTTTTTATAAAGAACAATACTGGCAGCGAAAAACCAAACAAACCTGGCCGCTTCATTTATTTTTCCATTGACTGAGAGCTCTGCTTCTCAAGAGGTTCTGTAGAACCTTAGGTTAACCCTAGTGCTAGAGAGGTGTCCAACTCATTGCTTCACAATGCACTGGGCCCCCATGTGGCCCCCAAAGGATTATGGTATTGCACATACAAAGCTCAACACTGACATTTCTGCACCAGTAAGAAGGAGGCCTAGAGCTATGCAAATCTAACCGAGCTGTGGGCTGTCAGATATATGTAACTGCTTACAGTTCCACAGTAATGGGTTAGAGGGTTATTGGGTTGGTCGGCACGGCTGGGCAGACATATACTAACATTCCACACAGGTCTCCCTCCCATCTGTCATTACAGGCCATACAGATACTATCATTCCACAATGCTCTCTCTCTCTCTCTCCCTCACCTGTCATTCCCAGCCAGACAGATACTATCATTCCACAATGCTCTCTCTCTCTCCCCTCCACCTGTCATTCCCAGCCAGTCAGATATGAACATTCCTCAGTGCTCTCGCTCTCTCCCCCACCTGTCATTCCCAGTCAGTCAGATACTAACATTTCACAATGCTCTGCCACCTGTCATTCCAGACCGTACAGATACTCACATTCCACAGTGCACTCACTCCCACCTGTCATTACAGGCCGTACAGATACTAACATTCCACAATGCTCTCTCTCCCAGCTGTCATAACAGGCCATACAGATACTAATATTCCACAGTGCTCTCTCTCTCAGCTGTCATTACAGGCTGTAAAGATACTAATATTCCACAATGCTCTCTCTCCCAGCTGTCATAACAGGCCATACAGATACTAATATTCCACAGTGCTCTCTCTCTCAGCTGTCATTACAGGCTGTACAGATACTAATATTCCACAATGCTCTCTCTCCCTCACATGTTATTCCCAGCCAGCCAGATACTAAAATTCCACAATGCTCTCCCACCTGTCATTCTATGCCATACAGATACTAACATTCCACACTGCTCTCACTCCCACCTGTCATTCTAGGCCATACAGATAATAAAACTCTACAGTGTTCTCACTCCCACCTGTCATTCCAGGCCATACATTACACAGTGCTCTCCCACCTGTCATTCCCGGCTGGCCAGATACTAACATTCCACAATGCTCTCTCCTATCTGTCACTCTTGCCAGTCGAATACTAACAATCTACACTAGTCTCCCTCCCACCTGTTATTCCCTGACAACCAGACAATAATATTCCACACAGCTCTCCTTCCTAACTGTCATTCCCTGCTAGCCAGATACTAATATTTCACACTGCTGTCTCTCCCACCTGTCATTCCTGCCCAGCCAGATACTAACATTCCACACTGCTCTCCCTTCCACCTGTCATTCCTGCTCAGACAGATACTAACATTCCACACTGCTCTCCCTTCCACCTGTCATTCCTGCCCAGACAGATACTAACATTCCACACTGCTCTCTCTCTCCCTCTCTCTCCAACCTGTCATTCCCGGCCAGCCAGATAATAACATTCCACACAGCCCTCTCTCCCATCTTTCATTCCATACCAGCCAGATATGAAGATTCCACAATACTCTCTTTCCCTTCTGCCACACAAATACTAACATTCCATACAGCTCTCCCCCTACTATTCCCTGCCAGCCACATGCCTAACGTCCCACACAGGTCTCCTTCCCCCTGCCACTTCCTGCCAGCCAGATAATAACATTCCATGCTGCTCTCCTTTCCACCTTCCACTGCCTGCCATTGCACACTCCTCTTGCTCTCAGTGGGTTAAGGATTAGAGTGGTGTACATTGCATTGCTTTACTACCCCTCTGGTCCTTTATGGGTTGAGAAAGGTTCTCTTCTCTTTCTTCTTGTGAGAGCTGTTTTATAAGATGTATTCAATCAAAGTAATCCTGGGAGCACAAGTAGGAGCTTTCATATTATCACTTTCCTACCTCTCTCCTCTGTGAAATGGAATAGGTTCTCCACAGTTTGTCTGTGCCCTGCAGTGCCTCTACTCAAAGAGCAACTATTATATGGCATAGAATGTTCAATATAAAGTGTCTAAATACCCAGATACAGAGCGGCATGCTACCCTATAGTTTATAAATACTTCCAGTTCAGAGGGATCAATATAGTGAACAAATACTCTGCATAACTAGATTGTGCAAGTTCTTCATCAGCATGCCTCCCAACATTTCAAATGGTCAAAGAGGGACACTTGTGGTTTAGGTGGTGTTTCTGGGGGCGTTTCTTATGCACGGGGCATTACTGAGAATTTTTAGGTTACTGTGTGACCTATTGACACCTCTTTTTGAAACTGAATAAAGGATTTAGAGCAAGACCACAGTATTTTATTTACACAGATTAATTTACAAACACATATACTGAAGATTAACTAAATATTTACGTGAGTTTCATTGCTGTGGAGCAATGTGATAAACTAATATACATAACACTCACTCTAATGTCCTAAAAAGAGGGACACCAGGGTAGAAAAGAGGGACAGGGGGATTTGGGGCTCAAAGAGGGACTGTCCTCCTAAAGAGGGACACTTGGGAGGTATGCATCAGTGTGTAGACATCCAGCTTTATTACTTCCCTTTGTAGAAAGGGGAAGCAACCTCTGTCTCTTAAGCTTATGGGAACTACAACACTCATATCCATCCTACCAACGTGGCAGGCGAGGGATCCAGGGCTTTGTTGATCATTTTAGGACATTTTTACCAAATCCCTGGAACCCTTATCATGTCTTGTCACTAGAAATGAATAAATCTGCCACCGATGAGCCATTTTCAATGCATTGGAGACCTAGCAACAAAGGGGTTAGCATTTCTGACTGTTAGAGTTCCAATGGAACTTCATTTCAAATGAAAGGCCTCCCCCGTGACAAAAAGATTGAGAACCACCTTTTATCTGCTGGACTGCCGCCTAACATAGCACATAGGCATTTTTTAAAAACATTTTTACTTATGTGAACTCAAATTCAAGGAGACATGTTCACTTTAACCCTCTGAGTGCTAGAAAGGTATTCAGTGCATTGGTCAGTGCAATGGATACCTCTCTGGCGCTCACAGAGTTAAATCAACAGTATTTAACCCTTTGAGTGCCAGCATGTTTTGTGTACATAGCTGGTAACTCTCCGGATTTGCCCCAGAGACTTCTGTTTTGACCCTGAATTACCGGGCAGAGTCTGATTCTCCGGGTGCAAAGCAACTCGTTGGAGTTGCCTCATTCCCTATCTGTTCCTCCCACTCCCCGGCCTTTTCTCTTCCTTCCCGAGTCTGTTCTAGATATTTTTTTGGGGTTTTTTTTGTCCCGCCCCCCACTCCTGATTAAGCTCCACCCATTTTTACAATACAAATCACATCATTTTTCTGCCTTTAGCAGCATCACAGGGCTCCTCTCCAGGTGGGGGAGGTAAAGAAGTTCCCAGGTATGGTTGTGTACCCTTCTGGCACTCCCTGAATTGTTTCTGTTCTTCTTCGTACTGGATGGCCAGATTTCCTAAGAGGCAGAATAGGCAACTGTCTATTTCCAAATTATGAGGGGTAGTGCCTCAGCTGTGCTAGATACACCCACATTCTGAAGTGTGGGTATGGCTAAAGCAATCTCAATCTCCCAGCACCAGTTTTATACTCCATTACAGGCACTTATTTAACCCTTTGCATGCTAAAAAGATCTCACAATGTGTTGGCGATATCTCTAGCAACAAAGGGGGTTAAAAGCTTTTTAATTCTTGCTTCATGTAGGCAAAGAGTATTCTCTTTGCCAAGAAACAGTGGATGGGACTGTGGGGGTGGGGTCATGTGAGGACTGGGGGTGTGGAAATGGGTGGAACTAAAGGTGCATAGAGTGTTTTGGCTAGGGGCTGCTGGGATCTAAATCCCGCCCTGACTGGAGCAATTCTGGGGCAAACCAAATGCACCAAAGGGAACACTTACAATTTCCCTAGATTCCCTCAATACTAGAGAGCTCTCCAACATATTGCAAAGCAATGCGTTGGAGTTGCCTCTAACATTCAAGGGCTTAAAAGCCCCGTTTACATGAATCGTAATTCTTATTTTTATCCCGTGGTGCAGCTGGTTCGCCGCTATGGTACATCAGCCTCTTTAAAATTTGATAACCGCCATTTCTATGAAGTTAACATTAGTCTTGTTTTATGTTTCCATTACAATCCATTACAGCTATAACAAGCCGCATATTGTGTGAGCCAGCAGAAATACAGCAATGCCAGCAGTTATAAAAATAAATGGGACCCAAGTAACAGAGAGGTTTGCTGGTTCCTTCAAAACACTTTTACTGACATCCACTCCCACGTCTCTCAAAATGTATCCGTTTATCTTTCTTTCACACCGTGTGAGTGATTCTGTCTCAGAACAATAGTTTATACAGGATTTAACTTTTTGAGTGGCATTGAGGTTGTCCTATGCATTGCTTCTAATCCTGATGGCCACTATGAATCACATTTGTTTGGATTGGTTCCTCAGAATTAATCTTTAATTGGTCTGGGGTATCCTGTCCATACCTAGGAACTCTCTGGATGTGCACCAGAGACTCTGGTGTTTAGAGTTAATTAAAGGATCTCCAGGGACAGGGAAAGTTTCTTCTGAAATTCTGCTGAAATTTCTGCCTTCCTAAGAACATTTGATATCTAGCAGAAATCATCTCTGCACAATTTATTCATAGTGGTCATTAGGATTTGCTAATCAGCTTAAGATAAGTGAAGATGTATTATTTGGAGGTGTTATTTAGTCTGTGGTGTGTTAATAGGAGGTGCTATTGTTCATTTAAAGGGATAGTAATACTTCGTTTTAACTTTATTTTATTTTGTAGGCATTAAAAAAACCATGAAGAATGATATAAGTCTTATCCCTCAAACCTTTATGGTTTAAGAGATATTCACAAGCAAAGTTTCCCCTCCCGCCCCTTTTTCCTAGTGTAAGCCATCTCTTCTCAGATGTGAATCTGGTTGTATGACCAGACAGATAACAGAAGGGGACAATTTTCTTTGTATGAAAACAATGAAAGCCCTTCCCCCCTTGACAAGTTTTTCAGCTTTTTCCCTTATCTTAATTGAAGATTGTCCCTCTCTGCAGTCTACCTGGGCACCTCCCTTCTGATCTGGTTGAACGGGGGGGGATACTTTGTTTGTGAATATCTCTTAAACCATAAAGGTTTGAGAGATAAGACTTATATCATTCTTCATGTTTTTTTAATGCCTACAAAATAAAATAAAGTTAAAACAAAGTATTACTATTCCTTTAAGGATGGAGAGTTTGAATTTACACTAATTTCCAAGCCATTACCCAGAATCCTTTTCATCACCTCTTGACATATAATATTAAAATACGTTATGTCAGTTCAGGTACTTGTAATATAATTGCAGATGTGACTTCTCTAATTAGTGATTGTCAGACTGCCTTCTGTGTATCAGGAGAAGTGAAATAGTCAAGGATTTAAAGCAGTAATTCTCAATCTTTTTTTAGCTCAAGGCACGCCAACACACAATCCAGAATTCATGGGACACCCTTCATATATTTCATATCATTTGTCAAGGGAACAATTAAGGGTACAAATTTATAAATATATGGTTATTGTAGAGTCTAACAATCAGCATGACAAAAAAAACATATTGCATAGCAATTTCCATAAATATGCTTTTCAAACCCAACATTCGCATTTTTGCCAGTTTTTGTTAGAATAAAGGGGCTCCCTGACTGATTGTCTGTGGAACACCAAAGTGTCACGGTACCTTGGTTCAGAACCACTGATTTAAAGAGACAAAAAATGTTTGAAAAAATTGCTACTTAATGCACTGTAGATCTACTGAGAATTCATCGGGGGAAATGCACTAAGGGGTGATAAAGAGATGATAACTTCTCCAGTGATATCACTTCTCCATTTCCTCTGTTATTCTATGGAGCCTATTCACTAAGATCTCTAATGATGGTGAAACCTTAGTGCATTGACTCCACAGAATAACATGGGAAATGGAGAAGTGATATCACTGGAGAAGTTATGTCTTCTTTATCTTTGCACAGATGAATTAAGGCTCCACAGGGAGCTAGGTAAGGTACCAATTTGAAGCTCCACATCTCTTCTAACACACAGTGCTACTAGCAGATACTGACATTGCGGATCTAATGGAAGTTGGAGCAACTGAAAGATGCTGGTCTCTTCAAAATGGCGTCTGATGCACGAGGGGGGAGATGCACTAAGGAGTGATAAAGAGATGATAAAGTGGAGATGACTACTCCAGTGATGTTATTCCTACACCTCTTATGTTGTTCTATGGAGCCAATGCAGTAAGATTCCTCTGACTTTGGAGAGCTTAGTGCAAAGGCTCTATAGAATAACATAGGAACTGGAGAAGTGATATCAATGGAGAAGTTATCTCCACTTTGTCATCTCTTTATCACGTCCCCAAGGTGTTAGCAACAGCAGGGCCTCTGTCCGTGATCCATCAGTTGCAACCAGGGCCCCTCATATTGCCATGCGTCCTAGGCAGTAGCCTAGGTTGCCATAATGGATGATCTGGCTCTTCCTCTTTATCACGCCTTAGTTAATCTCCCCCCAGTTCTTCTTGCTACATCATGACTGTGATGAGAAGTGCACTGTTCATCTTGATCCTGTACTCTGGATGCTGCTCTCTGCACAGACTGAACTAAATCACCCTGGACGCTCCAGGGAATGATCCCTCCTGTAATGCAGATCCAAATCATGTAGAGTGCCTGTCACAAGCAATTCATATGAGCCTGGCTGCACCAGTATGACATGCGTAAGAGGAGATTTATTTATTAAAATGGCTTACCGATAGGGAGGACTTAAGGTAGCAATCAACCTCCTTTCTGAATGCAGACATTATGCACTTACAGAATATGTAAAATGAAACTCCTTAGTATTTTTTCATCTTTATCAATGTTTAACATTTTATGTCCCTGACAAGGACCTCCTAGAATTTCTGTTTCCAGAAAACTTTGTTCGTGGACTGTGAAACAATGTATAGCTATACAACGTAACACTGTCCCTGCAGTACTCTGTGTGTTGTAATGGAGACAGGCTTTTCCGATGCAGGGGCAGTGTTCATTATATCACTATCCCTGCTTCCACAGTGCTTGACAGAAAGCTTTCTGGAAACCTGAAATGCAGTGAGCTCACTATCAGGGATGATGTTAAAAAAAAAAAAAAAAGAGTGCTGACCATTTGTTCTTCTATATTATGCATTTGCAGAATATGTATAAAGTCAAAAAGGAGCCTGACTGTCTCTTTAGGGATGGTTTTACTCTGATACAGAGTCAGCCAAAAAAGCACATATATATTAAACAAAATAAAAATAATTTCAGCTTGCAAAGTTGGAGACTTCATTAAATCTTTAAAGGGATAGTAATACTTAAAATGTAAAAAAAAATATGTTGTAGAGTTTATCCCCCTGAGTAAAACAAAGGTACTCCCATTGCTGAAAGGTGTTTCATTCAAAAGTTATTAATTTTCAAAGTTTAATTTTTTAGGTGCAATATCACAGTGGCCTGAAATTGTACAGTGGCACTGTTGCTACACGATCCTATGGACAGCTCTGGTCAGTTGACCATAAATCTCCATAGGATGGTGTAGCAACAGCGCCACTGTACAATTTCAGGCCACTGTGATATTGCACCTAAAAAATTCAACTTTGAAAATTAATAACTTTTGAATGAAACACCGTTCAACAGTGGGAGTACTCTTGTTTTACTCAGGGGAATAAACTCTACAACATATTTTTTTTTACATTTTAAGTATTACTATCCCTTTAAGTAACAAAAGAGTGTGCACCACATTGCTTTACAGTGTTTTGCACAACCCCTCTTTTTCTTAAAGGGTTAAAGAGCATGTAATCTGTACCTACCTGCATTTTACTGGAGTTATTGCTATCCAGCGGTGAAATTTAATAAATGGATAAAACATGACGCTGCAGTAAAGTGAATATATGATAATGTGCATACACAATTTCATCAGAGTGAAAATTATTCCAGGCAGCTCCAACAATCTATACAGGCAGCAATGGGAAAGATAATACTGCAAGTTCTTTTATCTGAAACGCGTGGAAAGAAAAAACACTTAAGCTGCAAATCGTTTATGTAAATATCCACATTGCAAGTAAGTGTTGGTACATTAGATTACCTGAAGTTGTCACCGGATGCAGCATTAGCACGGACTGGCTATTCTGCAAAGGGGTGTGTGGTTTAAGGTCAGGAAGGTCTGGAAGATCACTAAGGGCAGTAAAGCTTTGGAATTCTTTGCCTCGGGATGTTGTACTTGCAGATACTGTAACTGATTTCAAAAAAACAATGGATGCCTATCTAGCACAGAACAATACTGAGAGTTATGACAGATGGCTTCAATGCAGATAGATTGTTGATCCAGTGAACTATCTGTCTGCCATTTGGCATCCAGAAGGAATTGGAAATGGCTTCAATGGGGCTTTTTTTTTTTTTTTTGCCTTTCCCTAGATCAACAGGGGTGATTTTGCATGGGCTGGACTCGATGGGCTTGTCTTTTTGTCAGCTTCATCAACTATGTTACTAAGATCGGTGGCTTCATCCAATTCCCTGCATGCTGCAATTTCAGATACAATATGCAATGGGGGGCAAGTACCACTTATTTTAGTTTTTAAATTAAATGGGCATGCATTTTAAATAGGTATTTTTTCCTCCTTTAATAGATTAACCTTTTTAATCTATTGGCATGTAGTGTAACCCTTTATGCCTGCTTTGCTGCAAATCCATCTAATCCTCTCTTAAATGTATGTATTGTATCTGCTGTCACCACCAAATTAGTTTATATAATTTTAAATACCATGTACTTTCAGCTAGCATCTATAAAATGTAGTTTATTTTGTGTTAGATCCTTCAAACATAATCCCAAAAGTTGCATTTGTAATGCATGTATAGACCATCGTATGTAAACACATTTTGGTTAATTGTTTGAGTAGATATAATTACGTTAATGCTTTGGGATTACCAATACATTAGCACCCACTATTTTTCTGGTATATTATGTCAGTTCATTTACAGACAGTAAAACACTATCAATTCTAAGATGCCCTATCAGGATCTCTGTGGTAATGGAAGCTCTGGATCCCCAGAAAAAGCAGAAATAGTAGGCCCCACAGAGCCTGTGCAAGAGTAAATTTTAGGCCTCAGATATCAAATAGGGAATTTTTACATATGCTGCGATGTAGTATAGAGTAATAGTGTATAACCCCAAATAATTTTTAGGCGTTAGTGTACAAATACTAATCCCCAATGATTTCAATGCAGTTTTAACCCCTTGGGTGCTACAGAGGACTCACAATCCATTGGAATCCTTTCTAGCTCTATAGGAGTTAAAACATCATTTAACCCTTTGAGTGCCAGAGAGGTATCCAACTCATTACAGCGCAATGTGTTGGATACCTCTATGGCAATCAAATGGTTAAAGAAGTGGCCTCTATTTTCTTAGATCTTAGTGTGAAATGTTAATTTGAGATATCCTTGTATGGCCATTACATATACAATGTGATCAGATTGCCTTTTAGGTAGTTGTCTTTTCTCTAAAGGAAATAAACTAAGTCTGGCTAGATGACCCTCACAGATAAAATGAGTTCATTCCCTTAAAGGGGAACTGACACCTCCAAAGAATGCCCCCTGCCCTTACCTATCCATGAGCTGTAAATTTATTGACCTCTGTTAACGTACCATTTTCAGTTAGTACTGGACATCATGCCCATGGAGGCAGATTTGATTTTTCAAAACGCAGCCTGCTTAGCACTTTATAGACCAGAGAGACACATGAAACATTGTGAAGCAATGCACTGCCATACCTCCTAACATTTGACATGGCCAAAGAGGGACACTTTTGTTTTAGGTGGGGTACGTTGGGGTGTAGCTGGTAGGCGGTGCATTACAGAGAATGGTTAGGCTATTTAATGGCCTACTGACACCACCTCGTGTAATCAAATATATGACTTATAACAAGACTAATTTATTTTATTTGCATTGACTAATTTATAAACACATATACTGAAGTCTAAAGAAACATTAATGTGAGCTGTATTGCTGCAGAGCAACATTATATGGTTATATATACGCACCATACAGTGTGATCTCCTAAAATGAGGGACATCAGGGTGGGAAAGAGGAACAGAGGGATTTGGATCTAAAAGAGGAACACTCGGGAGGTATGCACTGCACATCCCTCTGTTCCCTAAAGGATGTTGTTTATCAAGTACAGAAAGCAAAGCTTGAGGTCCTGTGGTCCTGCCAGCCACTGCCCCATGGACTGACATCCGGGACCGATTCAAGATGCCATCCCTTGAACCAAGGAGCAAGGAAAAAATAATACAGGACTTAGCATTTTCTGGCCATAGATAAGATAAGAGGGGAGTTATTATTAGAAGGTGACCTCTTTATTAACACTGAGTGCCAGAGGGGTGCGTTGCATACCCCTCTGGCACTCAAAGGGTTCAAAAAACGTTTTGACCTTTGAGTGAATCATCTCCCAACAATGACAAAACCATTGTTTAACTCAGCAGGAAATTAATTATAATATGCTTTCATAAAAAGTTAACTGCTTTAACCCTATGAATGCATCAGCAGCCTCCAGTGCATTTCATCAAAATATTCTGGAGACATCTCTAGCATTTAAGTGGTTAAGGAGGGTACTAAAATGATGCTGCTCTTCATTCAGTCCGCGTGCCACCAGGTATATATATATATATATATATATATATATATATATATATATCCTATGTAATAATTCGCTAAGTTTTGTGTAACGCCCGACATGCACAGTAGACACTGCTGCGCGTGCGGCAGTCATGCGCAGTACAGACTGCCCGCACCGCGGCTGATACATATATATATGGGGCAGCTGTTTGCTGACCTTTCTAAGACAAAGGGAATCTGCTGTGGAATAATATAATTCCCTGACCTGAATTTGAGCCAGCGAGCTGTTGTGAATACAGGCCTGTAGCTTATTATTAAGGGTTATTTACAATTTAAAATAAATCAGAGCTTTTTTCACATTTAAGTGTCCGTGCTCTGGAGATTCTTTATTCCAATCAATGATAGGGGAGGGGAAGACAGCATACAAGCACACCTCCTTGTGAATTACTTCAAAAAGCTTTATTGACACCAGCACATATACGTGGTCCTTACTAGAGAGACTTTTGACATCTCATGTAAAATGGAGCACGGCTGGTACACTTCCCACAGAAACAGATTTGTATGGAGTCCATCCAAAACAGAGATCAAATTCAGTTGGAGACTCTCTGTGGAGGGGTTATGCACTAAGTGGTGATAAAGAGGTGATAAAGTGGTGATGACTTCTCCAGTGAGATCATGTCTCCAGTTCCTATGTTATTATAAGGAGCCAAAGCATTAAGATATCCAAAAGTGGAGAGATCTTAGTGAATTGGCGCCATAGAGTAACATAGGAACTGGAGAAGTGATTTCACTGGGGAAGTCATCTCTGTTTTATCACCTCTTTATCACACCGTAATACACCCCCCCAACCCCAGGTAAGCTTGGCTTCTCCGACCTAACGCGTTTCATGCACACAGTACTTTATCAAAGGCATCAATGCCCATGTTCCCACACCTCCCCTAGCTAATACATGTAACAAGGCGTTAAAATCCCATATAACTCTTTGAGTGCCAGAGGGGTACACAATGCATATCCCCCTGGCACTCATAGGGTTAAATCATTCCCTATTGACTTAAATGTGGTTTTAACTCCTTGAATGGTAAAGAGGACTCCAAAGCATTGTGGAGCAATCAAAAGTCTCTGACTGAAGAGTTCTAAGAAGGGAGAATTTGGTTTGGTGTCGGGTAATAAAGAAGCATATCTGTATCCAGAGATACAATATCCAGTGCTAATTAGAGCTCAGTTTTGGGGAACCATTGTACACTGAATCGATTCATAGTAGTCATTTGAACTGTGTCTCGATGCAGCACAGTTCAGATTGGCTAGTTATTTACCTATTAGGGCCATGCATTACCCCAATGATCTTATTGTTAAGGGACGTGGTGGAGGCATATCATGGCCAGCCCTTATAAGTGGCAGCCACATATCATTGACTGATGTCCACACGGGTCAGCCATTCATAGAACGTTGCAGGATCCACGTCACTAGTGTGAGCATATCTGCACTGCCCCCCGTAGGCCACAGTGCAAATCAGCTCTACTGAACTTAACCTGCCTTCAAAATCGCTAGTGTAAAAGAGGCCTTGGTGTTCCTTCAAAGGAAATATGACACATCCTAATAATAACAACCCCTCTTCAAGTGGCTTGTTACGGCCAAAAAAATCCTAATGATCCCTATGAATTTTGTCCTTGTTTTTTTTTTTTCAAAGGATAACATCTCCAATCAATCTCCAAATGGCGGACATGGTACATATTGGCAATTGTTACAAATTGAAGCAGGCAGCATGCATAAGCCTACAAACCCCTTTAGGACCAGATGGGGTGTGTAAAACAATACAAAGCAACATATCTGGTCTTTAAAGGTTTAAGATGATCACGTGAAGTGAGCGGAGTTTGTGTCCTGTAGTCCAGCTAGCAACTGTCATGTTTGCCTCCGTGCATGTCTACCCTGTACCTATTTTGATACAATGCAGTGCCTTGAAGACCTCTCTTTAACATTCAATAGGTTAACCTAGTGACCTTGAGGGAATATTACCCCTGACATATTCACCTGGATCAGAACCAGCTTCCGCACTAATCGTGTAAACACAGATTGTTTGCTCTGGGTCTCCAAGGTGTAGATCAGTCATGTTAATCTGCATATTTTCTGAGACCTTGTGCCCTTTAACAAATCCACTTGTATTGATTTATCGTGCTCGTTCCTCGATGCCCGGCCTGCTGATTCCTGCCTCTCAGCCTTTTTATCATACAGTAAGAAAGCATTACAAAGCGAAGCTGCTAGGGACACAGTATCATAGGATTATCCTCCTGGATTGTATTTAACCCCTTGGAGTCTAGATATCCACTGTATTGCTGAGCAATATATTGGAGGTCTCTCTATCATCCAAGAGGTTAGCACCTCCTGTTAACCCTTTGAGTGCCAGGAGGTACGCAATGCATTTAGCTTGATCTGGGCAGACAATCTGAATGCTCGATATGAACTGATTTTGTGTGGATTGGTTCTCCAGAATTAATCTTTATTTCGTTATGATTTCAATGTCCATGGAACTTTCTTGTAGGTCTCATGGACCCCGATTTCCTCCCACTTTTGGCTTCTTTAGAAGACCGGTAGGAGGAGTTTGGAGTCCTTAGGCTTCAAGTTAAAAAAAAAAAAAAAAGAGAACAATTTTGTCGAAACCAACTGCAGCAAATGGCAGAAATAAAACTACAAAATTTATGCAGCAAATGGTAGAAATAAAACTACAAAATTTCCCATTGAATGAAATGTGATTTTAAACCCTTGAATGCTAGAGGGGTCTCCAAAGCATGGCTTTGTAAACCACAATTTCAGTCAGAAATGTTATTTCTCTCCTACAGTGCAGTTTGTTTGTCCAGGACCAAACACTCCGAATGCTCTCTATACGTCTTCTAAAGAAGCAATCGGTAGGAGGAGCTTGGGATCCCGGAGTCTAGTAAAAACTTAACTTATCCAGTACTAATTAAAAATTAGTTTTGAGGAAACAATTCACACTGAATTGATGCATCATAGCCATTATAATTGTTCACCCATATTAATTTAAATGGGCTTTATTTGGGTTCTTTCACCTCCAAAGGCTAGTGACAAAAAGTTTCACATGGATGTTCATAAGCGTTCTTCATTTAACCTCTTGCCTATTTTGAAATGTGTTGCACACCCCCTCTGGTCCTCAGAGTGTTATAGAACTAGTAACGTAACTATATAAAGGCAAACCCGATTATTCATTATTAGCTGAAGAGCCTGTGTACACGGGCCACAGTGCCAGACGGTAACGGTGCAGTCGTGCCCATTAGAGACAGCCCGTGCCGCGGCTGATACAGAGCTGGACACTCCGAAGCCAGACCTCCAGTCTGACTTTGGAGCGCCCCCCCCCCCCCACCGTATCAGCCTTGTCATGGGCAGTCTCTACTGCACATGACTGCAGCACATGCAGCAGTCTCTACTGCGCATGACTGCGTCGTTACAAACTATTTAGCAAATTATTATATCGGATGTATTATTATAATGCTCCATACCGTATCGGTGTAGTGTGATTTCAATTTTATTGTAAAGTGTCCACCTCCCCACCCCTTTTCCCTATGTCGCTCTTCCTCCCTTCTAGGGTTGCCACCCTTTCTTAATAAAAATACCGGCTATGGCATTCTTTCCATAGACTTAACGTTGGACAGAAGCCAATATTTTACCTGCGTGCCGGTAAAATACCAGCTGGGTGGCAACCCTACTCCCTTCAGATCTGAAAGCTGGTCCAGAACGGATCGCAATGAGGGACAATTTTGTGTCAGCATAATAAAAACTCTGCTCCCCTTTGTTGGGGGGACGGGCTTTTCCTTATACTAACAGACACAAGATTGTCCCTCATTGCGATCTGTCCAGTCAAGTGACCAGATTTCAGATCTGGAGGGGAAAAAAATGATGTAGATAAAAGGGGGTGAAGGGGGCACTTAGAATAAAATTACAAATCAAACTACACCAATACGGACACTTAGATTGTTAAGAAGCATTATAAAAAGGTATAATGAATAATCTGATATGGCATTATATCGGTACATTACTATCCATTTAAAGGGATAGTAATACTTAAAATGTAAAAAAAAATATGTTGTAGGGTTTATCCCCCTGAGTAAAACAAAGGTACTCCCACTGCTGAAAGGTGTTTTATTCAAAAGTTATTAATTTTCAAAGTTTAATTTTTTAGGTGCAATATCACAGTGGCCTGAAATTGTACAGTGGGGCTGTTGCTACACGATCCTATGGACAGCTCTGGTCAGTTGACCATAAATCTCCATAGGATGGTGTAGCAACAGCGCCACTGTACAATTTCAGGCCACTGTGATATTGCACCTAAAAAATTCAACTTTGAAAATTAATAACTTTTGAATGAAACACCTTTCAACAGTGGGAGTACTCTTGTTTTACTCAGGGGGATAAACCCTACAACATTTTTTTTTTACATTTTAAGTATTACTATCCCTTTAAATATGTTTGAAGGCTTTCTGAAGCCTACACTAGCTCTTAAAATAATGAATTCAAAATAGCTTAGGTGTTCTTAGTTGCGGACTTGTAAATCTGTTAAAGTAGTCTTGTAACAAGTTCAGTGATTTTGAAACAGCCTTTCAAGATTATCTATGTTTATGTTACCCATTCTTTATTTAACCCTTTGAGTGCTAGAGGTGTATCCGACTCACTGCTTAGCAATGCGCTGGATACCCCTCTGGCACTCAAAGGGTTAAATGAATAATTATATATTTGTCAGTTTTATATAAATTTTCAAGTACTTGGTGACACAGCCTGGTGTGTGTTTGATACGAACCTTCCACTCTCCCTCCCAAATGCCACTTCCTACCAGGTTGCCTAAACTGACAAATAAAGATAAATATATCATAGACTGACAGCAAAGCTATATATGTGTCAAACTGTAGTTTTAAATAAGGAATGGATAAAATAAATACAGGTGATTTTTAAAGCGTTTTCAAATTCACTCATCATTCTAAAGTGTTAGTTCCCCTTTCATTTAACAGAATTTAATCAAAGGCTGTTCCGGTACAGTGGTCCTTCTTGACTGAGAGTGTTGTAGTGTGATATAGATCTTGCAGGGGCCCTTACAATATAACCCTGAAAGTGTGCAGAGCTGGCAAAAATGCTATGGATTTTTTTGCAATCACCTGTATGTCTTCTCTCTGTGCTAGGGTTACCACAATTGACCTTTAAGAGTAACCAGACTTAAAGAGATAGTAATGTTTAGATATTAATGCAAGCTTGATTCTTCAATATACTTTTTTTTAAATAACAAAACATACCTTTCTAACTGCTCATAACGCTGTCATCTTCACTTTATTTTGCGATTAAGTATCCCCCCTCTCGCTCCTTTTTCCAGACGTCACAATGCCTTCCCTCAGATCTGAAATCCGGTCAGACTTCAACGAGGGACAATCTTCTTCCTGCCAGTATAAGGAAAACCCTGTACCTCTCGACGAAGGAGTACTGGTTTTTCCTTATACTGACAGGAAATTGCCCCACGTCCCAATCCATTCGGACTGGATTGCTGCTCCGTTTGGAGGCATGGTGGTGTATGGAAAAGGGGCGGGAGGGGGACACTTTTTTCATTAAATTAAAACAAAGACAACAACGTTATGAGCAGTTACAAAGGTATGTTTCGTTATAGAAAAGTATATTGAAGAATCGAGGCTGTGTTAACCCTTTGAGTGCCAGAGGGGTATGCAACGCATTGCAAAGCGTTGTAAACCTTACTTTCCCTTGAATGCTTGAGGGGTGGGCGATACATTGAAAAATAATCGCCAAATTAGGTGCTAATTTTTGAAACTATTAAAAAAGGTGCAATTCTGGTGCAAATCAACTACATGATAGAGGAAAAATGACATTTTTAATTGATTAAATCAGGATTTTAACCCTTTGAATGCTAGTGAGGTCTCCAACACAATGCTTTGGGGACTCACTAGTATTCTCAAGGAGTTAAAATCCCATTTCAATCATTGGGAATTTTGATTTGTTCCCTATGGTGCAATTGGTTTGCTCCAGAACTCTTTAGTTTGCTGAATCAGACCTTTCGTTTCCCAGGCCCACGGTTGCATGTTGATGTTGTTACGAGCTCTCAAGTGGTCACATGTGTCGGAAAATGCATTAAAGCACTTAGACGTTCTCGCCAACTGAGCACTTTCAAAGTCTCAACATTTAACTATTGAACGTGGATGGAAACCAACAATTTTCAGGCTCCGTTCCAAGTACTCTACCACTGAGTAACACAATTAGCAAATCCAACAGGACCAAGTCATAGATTTTTTTTGTTTCATACTTCACTTAAAAGTTTTCTTCCACCTCTGATTTTCAATACATCTCTGTAATCTTGTGGGATGGTGACTCTCTGCTGCCCATCAAGCTCTTTGCTAGAGAAGCATTGAACACTTCTTGTTTGTGAGGGTCCTATCAATTCAAGAAATGCTTCATTTGTAGGGGTTTTTAGGTCTGTTCAGTGACACTTTGAGGTTGATGTACTAAGAAGGACTGGAACAATTCTGGGGTAAACCAGCTTCAAAATAGGTCAGATAAACATTCCCATAGATTTAAATAGGGCGTTTTAAACCCTCTGAGTGCCAGAGGGGTATGTAATGCATTGCTTCACAATACATTGCATACCCATTTGGCGCTCAAAGGGTTAAAACAGCAGTGACCTTTTATTAAGAAAAAAATAAATAATGTGTATCCTATATTATAATTCGCAAAGGATGTTTGTCAGAAGCCGTCATGCACAGTAGAGACGGCTGCGAGCGCTGCAGTCATGTGCAGTACAGACTGCCCGTGCCGAGGCTGATACGGAGAGGGGCGCTCCAAATTCAGACTGGAGTCATCTCTGCGCACCTTCCTGGGACTGCTTGGTCCCTGGGACTGCGCAGAGAGGACTATGGCTTGAATTCGGACCACCCCTCTCCGTATCAGCCGTGGAGCATTCGGGCAGTAAGAAATAAGGCTTTTTCTGGTTAGTAAAATGAAGGAATTCTCACCGCTGAAACATGCTTCAGTCAAATGTTATTCTACAGCATTTTTTTCCTTTTTAATCAAACAATTTGTAAAAATGCCAGCTGTGTCAAAAAGGCAAACTTTTTTTTTTTTTTTTTTTTTTTTAAATGCAGTGCATGCGATAGTTTGAGTCTTAGGCTATGACTCTTCATAATAGTTATAGAAACAGCACCACCTAGTGGGTTATGCACTAAGGTGTAATAAATAGGGGATAAAGTGGAGATGACTTCTCCAGTGATATCCGTTCTCCAATTTTTAAGTTATTCTATGGGAAAGCTTTAGTTACAGGAGGTGTACCATGGTGTGATAAATTGGAACTTTTACAGTTCCTCTGTTATTCTATGGAGCCAGAACACTAAGATTTCTCAGGGGAGATGCGCTAAGGTGTAATAAACAGGTGAGATGGCTTCTTTGATATCCCTTCTCCAGTTACCATGTTATTCTATGGAGCCAATGCACTAAGATTTCTCCATCTGCAAAGATCTTAGTGCATTGGCTCACTGGAGAGGTCATCTCCACATTATCATATCTTTATCACACCTTGGTATATAACCCATCCCCCTCAAGCTGCAGAGATGTTAGTGCTTTGGCTCTATAGTAGTAAATAGGAATTGGAGTTATATCACTGGAGACGTTAGCTCTTTATCACCTTTTTGCACCTTAGTGCATCTCCCACAGAGGAACACAGTACAAATTGCATTACTTATCCTATATAATAATTCGCTAGGATGTTTGTCAGAAGCTGTCATGTATAGTAGAGACTGCCTGAACACACAGAATGCTGGGAGTTCTGTGCTGGGAGCATTCTGTGCTTTTGGGCAGTCTCTACAGTGCATGACTGTTTTGGCGGCAGGACGCAGAGCAGGACTGGCCTCTTAACCCTTTGAGTGCCAGAGGGGTATGCAACGCCTTGCAATATCATATTATATTTAAAACGTTTGAGCTGGAAGAGTGTTTGACTGAAGCATCTCCCGCAGTGGGAGGAACATTCCTTTACTCAGCAGGATAAACATTATAACATATGTAGTTTTTTTCTTCACAGTAACAGATCCATTCTCTTTTCTCTGGCATTCCAGAGGTTAAAAGCTCTTTTAACATCAATGGCATTTTTTGGGACATTTAATTTGTCCCCTAGGGTGCAATTGGTTTGGCCCAACACTTTGGTCCTGTTGGTTTGCTCCAGAATTGCTCAACTTCTTAGACCCTCTGCCTCCTTCATTTTAACCCCATGAGGACCAGACTCCTTTCAAACCTCTCTGGTCCTCAAGGAGTTAATGTTGCACAGCAGAAAGAGAAACTGATTAAAAGAAAAAGAAAGTAGATTATAAAATTGGTATTATCAGTAGCGTAACCCCATTAAAGTTAATTAGCAGCCTTTCATTAAAACAGAAGAAAAAATAAAACTCCCACAAAGCCTATTTAGTTCGAGATCTGAAAAGTGCAATTATTGTTTCATTAAGGTTTGAACGATGCCTGGTCATTCGTTTAAATAAGGCCGCGTCTGACACTTTATATTGAATGATGAATGCGATGCCCCTGGAGTTTGCACACTGGTTGCTTTACTGAGAATTAGCTCCCAGCCTATGTGGTGCCGTAAAAAAAAAAAATCAAACAAAAATTAGACAGGAACTACATGTCCAGAGTAATCCAAAGGTGAACTATATGGTGGGATCTGGGGTGCATACATTGTGACCAATTGTCATATGTGTGCCCAGTAGCTCATTGGGTATCATGGGAGTTGAAGTCCCAGAAGCTAGAGGAACAGCAATTGATTCCCCAGTGCATTGCATAGCCCTTTAGTTATGAAAGGGATCTCAATTCATATACCTGGAAACCTTTTTATTTAGAAAATATTTTACCAGGAAGAAGATATTGAGGTTTCTCTTGTTTTCTCATATATCCTTCTTGTCCTAAGTCCCCAAGGGAACATTATAGGGCTAGGGATGAGAGCGTCCAAATGATGATTTACATCATAATGTGGGTGGGACTTAATCATGTGGGCGGGGTTGGTGATTAAAAGGAGACGTATGATATGAAATGGATTGGGAAGTGGGCAGGGCAGGAGTGGTAGAACAGGTAGGAAAGTGGTCAGGGTTACGATTAAATTCCCAAACCAGGGAATTGGCCTCTGTTCCCAGAATCCATGGCTGACCCACGTGGGCATCCAACAATAATATTTGGCTGATGCTCATCCAACAGTAATATTTGGCCGATGCTCATCTTGTCCGACCTTCAGGCACATCCTCCTGCAAAACATTGCACACAGGAGAAGGTAAATTAATCCTCTGAGGACCATAAGGGTATGTGAAGTGTTTTTAAGCAATGCAATTCACACCCTTCTGGCCATCAAGGACTTAAAGAACATGGGAAACACAAATGTAGCAGGAAGGCTGCAATCTTCTGTATAAAATAGCCCCTTCCACAGACCCTTTCTGCCCATTTTAAGGTATCTTATGGAAATGTCGCCATGTCTTGGCGACCACAAAAACGGCACATTAAAAATGATGCCTGAATCAAATGTTCAGCATGAGAATGTTGCCCCAGTCAAAAGAGCAACATTCTCATGTTGCCCACTTAAAGGTCACATTAAGTCTGTTTTGTCACCCTCTCCTGCAGTTGCATTAAAGGGATAGTAATACTTTGTTTTATCTTTATTTTTTTTGTAGGCATTAAAAAACATGAAGAATGATATGTCTTATCTCTCAAACCTTTATGGTTTGAAAGATATTCACAAGCAAAGTTTCCCCTCCCGCCCCTTTTACCTAGTGTAAGCCGTCTCTTCTCAGATGTGGAATGCAGTCCATAGACCAGACAGATAACAGCAGGGTACAATCTTCTTCCTATGAGAACAATGAAAGCCCTGCCCCCCTTGACAAGTTTTTCAGGTTTTTCCCTTATCTTAATTGAAGATTGTCCCTCTCTGCAGTCTACCTGGACACCTCCCTTCTGATCTGGCTGAACAGTGTTACATCAGTAAAAGGGGCAGGAGAGGGATACTTTATCATTGAATTACTCTTGAACTACAACTCTAACAAAATTGAAATAACACTCTCCAAAGTCCAAAAAACTATGATGATTAATTATAGCTGCTTTTATTATGAAACATTACTATCCCTTTAAGTCTGTTTTGTCACGCCATCCTGCTCTGGGACGTGTACCTCATTCGCCAGTTTAGTGTCCCAGCACTCTCCAAGCACATCGTCCCTTTCCCTTGCACTATGTACGTCATGTCCTCCTCTGCACCAACCGCAGAGTGTAACTCATCCTGAATCCAAAATGGTGCAGTGAAGGATTAACAATTTCAAGATTGCTGAGCCCATATCTCCTCCATTGCTGCTAGACTGTGCAGAGGAGGACGTAAGGTACATAGTGCAGGGGAGAGGAACAATGTGTTGGGACACTATACTGGCGAATGAGGTACAAGTCCCAGGGCAGGAGGACGTAACAAAACGGACTTAATGTGACCTTTAAGCGACTGACATGAGAATGTCGCTTTTTTGATTGGGACAACATTCTCATGTATCCCATTTGATTCAAGCGTAATTTGTATGTGCCATTTTCATGGTCACCAAAGACATGGCAACATTTTAATAACCTCTTTGTTATTGAGATCACCCCTATAACTTATGTCCACAATATTTAAATCAGTAGTTGAAGGTAGAGCTGACATACAGTTGTCAATTATAGATCAAATTATATACAGAAAACTATGAAAGGGCAGGCCTTTCTTTGTGTACTTAGATTTCTACAGTATCCTGGACTTCAATTAGTAAACCACAACAGTTGAGAGTAATTAGTACAACAGTAACACACTCGGTAGTAAAGGTCGGCCTGCCCTTGTCTCTGTTAAAAGGCTTCTATTAAAACCTGATTACTTATTTTATTAGCAGGAGGTTTCTGAAAATGATTCTAATCCAACCTGCTGCACAGATCTTAATTATTGTACATTTTGTGCTTCTATTGCTGCTAAGGAAATGTACCTGATTACATTCACTGTTTCATTGTCATTGGGTATCATTTCCCCCAGGAGAACCATCTGAGGAATAATATCATCTCTAGCTACAATTTGTTGCTACTGTTTCGGAAAGGAAACAAAGAATCTGTGTGAAATGAGTGTTAGAGCTTTAAAGGAACAGTAAACCTTTATTATGAAAAATAAGTCAAAGGACTGTTGGGTTAATAATCAGGCCTCTTATACAGGCCGGAATTTAAGGATCTCACTGACTAATCTAAGTTAAGGTCTCAGAGCACACATATACATCTACCTACCATCTTACTGACTAACCCTTTAAGGACCAGAAGGATGTGTAAGCATAGAAAAGAAATGTATTGCACTCCCCTCTTAGTAACATAGCTAATGTGGCTGAAAAAGATGTGTCCACCAAGTTCAGCCCATGTCATATCATCCCTGTTGATTCTGAGGAAGGCTAAAGAAAATAAAAATCATTGAAGCCGTTTCCATTTAAGCCCCAACTGGGTAAATAGTCTTTCCTGACTCCAAATGGCAGTCATATATTTCCCTGGATCAACATTCTATCTGCTTTGAAACCAACTGTCATAATTCTCAGCATTGTTCTGGGCTACATAGGTATCCAATACTTTTTTGAAAGCAATTACAGTATCAAGCACAGCAGCCTTAAGGCGTTAAATAAATGCACTCTGAGCAGGACAATTTACACAGGCTTTAAAAACAAGTTTAGGATTACGTAACGTGAATAGTGTTTTCATATGCCAAATGCAAGTATGCAATATTTAAAGTTATATCACCCTATTTAATTTTTTTGATGTTTGGGTTCCTTTAAGGACTGCTACGTCTGGGCGTTGTATAATTAGTATAAGGTACTAATGCATTAATCTAGACCAAAGGTAACCAACCCTGGTCCTTAAAAGCTAACAACAGTGCATTTTTTTCAGGATATCCCAGAATGATCACAGGTAGACCAATTAAAGAGACTAAGACACTAATTAGTCCTCCATTGCTCCAACTGGAATATCCTTAAAATGTGCACATTTGGTAGTTCTTGAGAACCAAGGTTGGATACTCCTGATCTAGACTCCTGGTTTGTTCCCCTAATAATGTGAGTTCCATCTCTGTTTGTATACGTTTATCACAAATAGATAATGTACTTAGATAGCCTGTTGAAGAGCTAACAGATAACACGTCACATTCTCATGCCACCTCTCAGCATGGGAATCCATTAAGCAGATATTACATCTTCCAGACAAATCTGAGTTGGTTGAGAAAACGGAATTCAGGTTTATAACTTGGTCATGATTTTCCGATTGGAAGCATGCCTCAGTTCTCCCTCTGCATTGTAAGGAAGTCATGTTATAGTAGTCTAAAATGGAAAGGGCCAGACAAATGAACCACATTGCTTGAGTGCAACTGCTGTGAGGTGTATTAAAGGGATAGTATTATCTCAAACTGAATAGTGTTCCTATCCGCTTTACCCATTTGACTTAGGCCTGGATTACATGGCATTTGATACATTTAGCCCATTAAAGTGGAGACGTTGCTTGGAGCCGTTCGTCTCCAAGCAAGACTGACAGCGCAGGCGCGTAGATGTCACTATGGAAAGAGGTCTGCGCTCCATCCTGCCTGTCAACCCGGGAGCAATGGATAATTCTCATTAATGCACTAATAATTCTGGTGACTAGCACTACTGAGCAGCTAGTCACCAGATGGGGAATTATTGGAGCTCAAGTTTTTTTAGCGATGTTAATTCCACTTTAATGACCAGCAGTCCTGGAGGGGAAGTCCTGTTAAGGACCAGATAGAGAAGTTCGGCACCCTGTCACACGTGACTGATCGTGTGTTTCAGCGTGGAGAGCGGGCGTCTGAGAGAGAACGTTCCAGTCTTGGAGTAGTGAATTTCAGACCCCATTTTTACTTACAGCACTCCCACACAAAGTATGTGATGTTTCCCTTAAGGACCGATGATGACCCTGGCAGCTCCACAGGGTCGTTAAGGGGATAAATGTATTTTAAAATATATCAAATATGTTGCAAAGCTATGCATTGAAGTCCTCTATAGCATTCAAGGGATTAAAAGACTGGTTTTCAATCAGTAGGAATTTAGCCCTTTTTATCTGCTCTTGTGCTTCGCTTCAAAATTACTCTGCTTTTATGTCCCACATCAATATCATAGCTTGCAAAAATTCTTTGATGTAGGAGCTGGAAATAGTTTTATTAATGTTATCTTATCCTGATGTAGGAGGCCACGAGTTTGCCCAGACTTGATTATGAAGCATGTAAAACACCACCCGAAAAACTGCTAACTTCTAAAGCAGACAATTGCTTTGTGATTACAGTGTTGCATTTGTCTTTTCTCGGCGAATCATGTTCTGTTTATCGGTTTATCATCTACAATAAGGATTGCACCTGGAGCTCATTAGATGCCTGTACAAACATGGGTCAATTGATCCTACATAACAACTTATACACTCCCATACCTGAAAACTCTCTGGATACTCCAGTTTTGTTTGTATGTATATCTTTATTTATATGGCGCCACACAGTGTACGCAGTGCCTTACAATCGACATATGTTACAATAAAAAGGAGAGGATAGAATAAATGCCACATTCATAGAAACAATAGGAGAGTGGTCCCTTGTCACGGTTTGTTTTGACTCACAGACACAGAGTTAAGATAAAAACACAGCTTTATTGAAAATTTAATAAGAACCCTCACAGGTCCTGAACACACACACATGTTACAGACACACGGCAGGTTCAAGTAGCATAGCATACAATGATACAATGTATAGGCTCTACCGGCCTTACCAAAATACCGGGTAAGGCAGCCTAGAGGATGGCACAATGGGATCTAGGAGGCTCTACCAGCCTTACCAATATACTAGGCAAGGCAGCCTAGAGGATAACACAATAGGACTGAGGAGGCTCTACCAGCCCTGCAAATATACCGTGCAAGACAGCCTAGAGGATAGCACAAAGGAACTAAGGAGGCTGTATTGGCCTTACCAATATACCAGGTAAGGCAGCCTATGTCAGAAGTGACACGGAGTAGCGGAGGCCCTACCGGTGCTATAGCGGAGGCAGCAGAAATCAACCGGTGTAGGAATGGAACAAACCAGTGCCACTTACTGGACAAACACAGAGGCCCTACCGGTTCTATAACAGAGGCAGCATTAGCAACCGGTGTTAGAGTGGAGCAAACCAGTACTCCATACTAGGGAAACACGGAGGCCCTACCGGTGTTATAACAGAGGCAGCACTAGCAACCGGAGTTAGAGTGGAGCAAACAAGTACCGCGTACTGGACAAACATGGAGGCCCTATCGGTGCTATAATGGTGGCAGCACTAGCAACCAGTGTCAGAGTGGAGCAAACCAGTACCACGTACTGGACCAACACTGAGGCCCTACAGGTGCTATAACGAAGGCAGCACTAGCAACCGGTGTAGAGTGGAGCAAACCAGTACCGCGTACTGGACCAACACGGAGGCCCTACAGGTGCTATAATGAAGGCAGCACTAGCAACCGGTGTAGAGTGGAGCAAACCAGTACCGCGTACTGGACCAACACGGAGGTCCTACCGGTGCTATAATGGAGGCAGCACGAGCAACTAGCGTAGAGTGGAGCAAACCAGTACCTCGTACTGGACAAACATGGAGGCCGTACCGGTGCTATAATGGAGGCAGCACTAGCAACCAGCGTAGAGTGGAGCAAACCAGTAACTCGTACTGGACAAACACGGAGGCCCTACCGGTGCTATAACGGAGGCAGCATTAGCAACGGTGTAGAGTGGAGCAAACCAGTACACTGACAGTCAGTGCAAACTCGGAGGCCAGAAGCCTCAAATCAACGGTGCCACCAAAGGAAGGCACCGGAAGTCAGAATGTCACCGAGGCGACCAGAGTCAAGCGGAATGCAGCCAAGTCGGGATCCAGGAACAGGAACGACAGCCAAGCTGGGTCAGGATACCGGAGCAGTAACGTCAGTCAAACCGGGTCAGATACGGAAACAGGAACATCAGCCAGGCCGGATCGGTACACAGGAACGACTCTGGAGAGTAGACAGGCTATCTGGGTAGCTACACAGGCGCAGGAACAGGAGAGAAGTCAGGCAGGCTCAAGATGACACAGGAATCCATAGGCAAGCGATCACTGGCATAGAAACACCACGAAAGGGCAGTGAAAGGGTGCAGGAACCCAGTCTATATAGGCAATACTGGGCGGACTAATCACAGGCAACCAATGGAAAGCACCCATTGCTAACTGACAAGAAAAGCCAGCAATCACGGGCACAGTGATATCCCTGCCTCAAGGAACTTACAGCAGAGGCGTAACTAGAAGCCTCTGGGCCCTGGTGCAAGAAGTGCCATGGCCCCCCCTGACCACATTGGCCCCCTCCACATTGCCCCTCAGTATCAACAATGCCCCCATCTCCTACCTCCCTGGTGGTCCAGGGGTGTGGCAGGAGAGACCTCTACGCAGGTTGAGCTCCCATGCAGTCATCTTCAGTAATGCAGAGCGCTGGGAGATGATGTCATCTCCCAGCGCTCTGCATTACTATTGTGCCGAGATTAAAATTGCTGGGTTTGGCCAAAGGTAGTACACAGACTGAATTACTGGGTATCTTGAGGCAGAAGTGGAATCAGTGGCTTGAGTTCAGCTATAAACCCATCCACTTCCCCAGGATGTTCAGCCCATTCCCTCGCCATTACACCCGCTTTTCCACACATTTCTTGGTAAACTCCTCCTTTCAGCCACCCTTTCCCACCCGATTAAGCCCCACCCTCAATGGCTCAAAACACATAATTTGGTCATCCCCATCCCCTTTCTCCGTGGACTTGGAACAAAAGGGTTCCCAGGGATGCACACTCTTAGGAAGATTTTAGGTGTCATGCATAATAGAGATAATTACTGCAAATTCTGGCTAGGTGTAAATGATATTTAAGATATTAATTATTTTCATTTAAAGGTGATACTGTCCCTTTAACCCTGGGGTGTCCAATCTTTTCTCCTCAAGTTCCAAACTGAGAAAATAACTTTGAATTGAGAGCCACAACTTCTAAATGTTGTAATGTTATTAAAGGAGAAGTAACACCTCATAATTGTAACTCCCTCACATTATTATGGCCAAGAAATCCTAATGGCCCCATTAATTTTGCCTTTTTTCCTTTGTTCAAAAGAGGTAACATCTCACACATTCAGTTGTGGATGGCATGTCCATGGAGGCGGACATGACAGTTCCTACCAGGACTACAGGTCACTAACTCTGTCCATTGCACATGGTTATGTAATATTAACCATCTAAGGACCAGAGGATTGTGCAACACATTGCTTCACAATGCACTACACACCTCTCCAATTCTAAACGGGTTAAGTAGATTAATTCTGTCTGCTTCAGTTTGGATAAAACACGGGCTGTCATTGCCACCTCCACTGATGTGACATGCAGGACTGTTTTAAAGGGATAGTAATGTTTCATAATAAAAGCAGCTCTAATTAATCATCATAGTATTTGGACTTTGGAGAATGTTATTTCAATTCTATCAGAGTTGTAGTTCAAGAGTAATTCAATGACAAAGTCTCCCCCTCCCGCCCCTTTTACTGATGTAACACTGTTCAGCCAGAGCAGAAGGGAGGTGCCCAGGTAGACTGCAGAGAGGGACAATCTTCAATTAAGATAAGGGAAAAGCCTGAAAAACTTGTCAAGGGGACAGGGATTTCATTGTTCTCATAGGAAGAAGATTGTCCCCTGCTGTTATCTGTCTGGTCTATGGACTCTATTCCACATCTGAGAAGAGATGACTTACACTAGGTAAAAGGGGCGGGAGGGGAAACTTTGTTTGTGAATATCTCTCAAACCATAAAGGTTTGAGAGATAAGACTTATATTGTTCTTCATGTTTTTTTTAATGCCTACAAAATAAAATAAAGATAAAATGAAGTATTACTATCCCTTTAAAGATGTTAAATTTATAGGGTCACTAGGATCTGCTG
The DNA here is from genome assembly GCA_037306005.1 of Rhinophrynus dorsalis. Lineage (NCBI taxonomy): Eukaryota > Metazoa > Chordata > Amphibia > Anura > Rhinophrynidae > Rhinophrynus > Rhinophrynus dorsalis. The sequence goes on along the minus strand of CM074726.1, from coordinate 52,650,891 downwards.
GTTATAATGAGTTAAGTGGGTGTGTGGGGTGTGTTATTTGGAGGTGTCAATTCACCTTTAATCACTTACACCCAAGAGATGTTTACAATATGTTGCTTTACATTGCATTGGAGATGACTAGAATCCACAGAGTTGAAGCTATTCCTATATTAATAAGTACAAGCAGATATATACAGATATGGACTTGGGGTGGGGGCTTGAGTGGTGGTGGGGCAATGGCAATAATAGTGGCATTTAGGATGCTTTGATAGAAATCAATCTATATTCAAAGGTTGCACAAAATAGCACATGTGAATCTGTGTTAAAACTGCTCCAGAGTAAATCACTCACATCCCTTCATGCTGTATGTTACCTCCATTACACAGCGGCTTATCTGCTCTTGCAAAACTTCATAAAATGGGGAGAAAAAAAGTACAATATACAGTAACATCTTAGACTAAAATGACATGCGCATACATACATTGCACTTACTAGACATCAATGGATTTAAGGCATAGAACATCAAGCCATCTGCTGATCTCCTGGAAATAGCCGTGAGATGTTTGTGCCTTGCTTTGTGAAATGCGGAGTGAATTAATAACGTGTCTTTTCTTTTATAAGTAAATATTATACAATATTCACATATTATACTATATTCGCTTTTATGTTCAACACTTTGAATCCTTCGATGTCTAGTAAGTTTTTGAACAATAGAGAGGGCACCTGATATTTAAATGCAGACTTGATCATATAATTGCTTTCAGAACTGACACCATTGCCTATCTACCGCATTGCTCAAACAACAGATCTGTAACTTTGGCAAACCCCTCAGCACCTTCCTATTGGTAGAACTGGTTCCAGGTTAATCTGATTGCAGATTGAGTTCCATTCTTGCCTCATTGACTGCAGTGTTTATAAAGTGGCAGGGATCTGTGTTCATAGTGATTTCAAGTGACTAACAGAATGGCCCCTTTGTGCTCGTTTTTGTTAACTAGACAAGCAGAATTGAAATTACTTGTCGTACTTCATGAATCATTTCCTGCAAACTTCATAGTCATTGAAGTTGATGTACTAAGAAGAACCAGAGTAATTCTGGGGCAGAGTAATGGCACCACAGAGGACAAATTAAAAATTCCCATTGAGAGAAATTAGTAATGTTTTTTTCATATACATAATTATTAAAAAGTGTGACTTATATGAAGTCAATATTCACTAATTTGAAAGTTAATCAGTGTTTAAAACTGCATTCTCACACTTTCCTTGATGTCAGACCTTTCTCCAATGAAGGCGCTGAATGGTTGGTTGACTGGTTGCCATGGTAACCTACCCTGTGCTCACTCATAGACATTTGCCTCCATATGAGCAGTTTCAGTGCATACCTCCCAACATTTCTAATTGCCAAAGAGGGACACTTATGTTTTAGGGGGTGTTACTGGGGGTGTGGCTGGTGGGTGGGGCATTAGTGTGAATTTTTAGGCTGTTTAATGACCTATTGACACCTCCTTGTGTAATCTAATAAATGACTTATAACAATATCAAAGTATGTTATTTACATAGACTAATTTATATACACATATACTAACGTTTAAGCAAACATTCATGTGAGTTTTATTGCTGTAGAGCAATGTGATACACTTTTATACACACCACACAATCTGATCTCCTAAAAAGATGGACACCAGGGTGGAAAAGAGGGACAGAGGGATTTGGGTCTAAAAGAGGGACTGTCTCTCTTAAAGAGGGACACTTAGAAGGTATGTCAGTGCATCCTGAACACTGACTAAAGCTCATTTACTGGCTAGGACATACAAGAGAAATGTCAATGAATTATTCCTGGTAAAGCACTTTCTAAAGAAAATAAAAAATAAATAAAACTGCTCACACAGTGACAAACGTGTCCATGTGAGTGAACTCTGGCATACCTCCCAAGTGCCCCTCTTTAGGAAGGACAGTCCCTCTTTGAGACCCAAATCCCCCTGTCCCTCTTTTCTACCCTGCTGTCCCTGCAGCAATAAAACTCATAAATGTTTAGTTAATCTTTAGTATATGTGTTTGTAAATGAATCTGTGTAAATAAAAACTTTGGTCTTGTTCTAAATCCTTTATTCAGTTACACAAAGAGGTGTCAACACGTCACAAAGTAACATGCAAATTCTCATAATTCCCCGCCACCAGCCACTCCCCCAGAAACACCACCTAAAACACAAATGTCCCTCTTTGACCATTTGAAATGTTTGGAGGTATGCTCTGGGCAGGTTTCCAAGGAGACCACTAGACTACTTCAATCCCCTCACTTTGAGAAGGGGTTACGGTCAACGGAAGTGTTGGGTGGATGGAGGGGAGATAGAAAACATTGAATATCTTTAGTACTTTGCAATGCATACAAATAAAAAAATATATTTTTTTAACCCCTTCAGTGGTAGAGCTCTCTCAGATACCTTGCTTCTCAATGTGTAGGAGACCTTTCCAGCATTCAAGGGATCAAAAATCCAGTATAACCCTTCTGAGTGCTTCACCATCCTTTGGATGCCCCTCTCACACGCAAAGGGTAAACCAGTAGGAAATTGTGTTTGTTCCCTATGGTGCAGTTGATTTGCTCCAGAATTGCCCTGTTTCCTTAGTAGTTTTGCATTCTACTTCAGTTTACTCAAACAAAAGGAGACAGGGGGATTTAGAAATAAATCATTGTTTTGTTCCTGAGTGTGAAGACTTGTTCAACGACTGATTATAAAGACTTTATTTAAAAGCATCTGTCTGCAGTTTGGAAAGACAGTCTTGTGTTAGGAAACTAAAAATTGCATTTCTAATTGCCATTCATTACAGATTTGGAGACTGACATCCATTGTTATTAGATTTGACAATACCTTTAGACGTATGAAGTTTACCACCTAGTGGATAATCTGACACTGCTCAACAATGCATTGACCTGCACAGTGTGAATTCCTGACTTATCCCTACATTACACCCCCCCCTCACTGACACTGCTCAGTGATGCATTACCCACCTCTCCTAGCACTGACTCCCTGTCTTATCCCTACATTACCTCCCCACTCACTGATACTGCTCAGCAATGCATTACCCACTTCCCCTAGCACTGACTTCCTGTCTTAGCCCTACATTGCCTACCCACCCACTGTCACTGCTCAGCAATGCATTACCCACTACCCCTAGCACTGACTTCCGGTCTTATCCCTACATTACCTCCCCACTCACTGACACTGCTCGGCAATGCATTGCACATCTCCCCTAGCACTGACTTCTTGTCTTATCCCTACATTGCCTACCCACTCACTGACACTGCTCAGCAATGTATTGTCCACCTACCCTAGCATTGACTTCCTTTCTTATCCCTACATTACCTTCCCACTCACTGACACTGCTCAGCAATACACTGCCTATGTCCCGTAGCATTGAATGGGTTAACAGCCAGTGAATAAGGAGGTACTGTAGAATGAAGACAGGAAGTATTTTAATTAGCTTAATCTATAAATCTAAATAACCAAAATCCTAATTTTCTAACATATAGGTGACTTTGAAAGCTCTTAAGTTGTTTTGAGGTGACAGGGTCCCTTTAAGCTCCTTGAAAGCTAGAAAGGTCGTCAGTGCATTGCTTCTTAATGTGCTGGATACATCTCTAGCATTTCCCTAGCGTATTTCCTGCCATTACAATCTCTTTAAGCTGTGTATAACTAGATAACGGGACTTTTTTCTCCTGCCACATAGATCTACAACCTCTGCTAGCTATTTCCAGATGAATAAAGATCCTCACTGACCTCACACATTTCTTCCAAACCATATTATCATTTTTTATTTCACCTGAAAAGTCAGACTAAAAAATGCTTTACAAACAGGAGAACATTATGACAAATACAGATGCTGGAATGCTGCAGTGTTTCCGCCTATAATATAGAAGGCTGTTTTGAGCTATGTTATACCTTAACTGATTATATCACCCAAGAGCAAATGATTCCAAACTTGTCCAACTGAATCAATGAATCAGTTCTGAAGCATACAAAATAAAGTTGTAGAAACCTTTCATTTTTTTCTGTTCTCTCACTCTGAAAAGAATGTATATTGTTATAATTTTGGCTGATGTAAAATATTTTTCTGCCCTGAGGCATGCTTTCTTGAGTTGGCGTTTGTATCTAAAATTGGGGATGGAGTACCTATCTTTCTTTTTGTTTGTCTGTCTGTCTAATATATCCATCCTAGGTTTCCCTCCCTTTCTCATATCGATCTATCCTATTGTTCTCGCCCCCTACACACCACACATACACACACACACACACACACACAGACACTCTCTCTCTCTCCCTATCTAGCTATTCCTCTCTCCCTACTGCTCTCTGTCTGGCTACCTCTATCTCTTTCTTTTTTTGTCTCTGTAATAACTTTTGAAACAAACATCTCCCAGCATTGGGAATACCTGTGTTTCACTGAACAGGCAAATTCCTACAAAATATATTTTAATAATCAGGGTTTAGTATCCCTTTTAGGTGCTAATGAGAGTTTCAACGCATTGTGAAGCAATGCATTTAAGACCCCTCTCTAGAATGCAAGAGATTTAAGAGGATCCGCTAATATATACTTTGCCCTAGGCCCAACAGTGACTTAATATGGCCATAAAGGGGGTTCATGTGAGATCCCTGGTGTTTCAGTCCACAAAAACTAATAGGTGCAGTGTGTGTGTTTTGGCTGCAGGGCCGACGCCACCTATAGGCGAGGTAGGCGCCGGCCTAGGGCGCACATGTACTCGGGGCGCGGGCATGCGGCGGAGAAGAGCTGCGCCCGCTGCCCGCCCGCACCGCACCGGGAACGCAACACAGTGAGACCTGTGTTTCTACTGCGCTCCCTCATCGTCCTCAACTCTTTAGTAATGCAGAGCGCGCTGGGAGTCATGATCTCCCGACGCGCTCTGCATTACTGAAAAGAAGACTATGCGGAGCTCCAGGTATGTGATGGGGGGGCAAGTTGGAGCTTATGGGTGGCAAAGTGGATGGGGGGCAAAGTTGGGGCTGATGTTGGGCAAAGAGGAGCTGGTGGGGGCAAGTTGGAGCTGAAATGGGCATAGTGGAGCTGGTGGGGGCAAAGTGGAACTGATAGGGGGCAAGTTGGAGCTGATAGGTGCATAGTGGAGCTGGTGGGGGTAAGTTAGAGCTGATGGGGGGCAAAGTGGAGCTGGTGGGGGTAAGTTGGAGCTGGTGGGGGCAAGTTGGAGCTGATATGGGCATAGTGGAGCTGGTGGGGGCAAAGTGGAATTGATAGGTGGCAAGTTGGAGCTGATAGGGGCATAGTGGAACTGGTGGGGGCACAGTGGAGCTGATAGGGGGCAAGTTGGAGCTGATAGGGGGCAAGTTGGAGCTGACAGGGGCAAGTTGAAGCTGGTGGGCCAAAGTGGAGCTGATGGAGGCAAGTTGGAGCTGGTGGGAGCATAGTGGAGCTGATGGGGGCATAGTGGAGCTGATAGGGGCAAGTTGGAGCTGATAGGGGCATAGTGGAGCTGGTGGGGGCATAGTGGAGCTGGTGTGGGCAAGTTGGAGCTGATGGAGGCAAGTTGGAGCTGGTGGGGGGCATCTCTTACAGGCATCTCCAGACCAGGGGCAGAGAGGACAATCATGAAATGAGGTGGGGTATAAGTGGGTGGGGTATAAAGGGGTGGGGCACAAGGGGCAGAGCCAAATGGGCGGCAAAATTAGGTTTTGCCTAGGGTGGCAAAAATCCTTGCACCGGCCCTGTTTGGCTGGCACCCTGTTGATATGAGCATACAAAGCCTCTAAATGTACTGATTACAGCGTGCAAGCCTGGAAAACATGCTATTAGATTTGAACTTTGATGACAATTTGCCACTTGTGCAGCCAGGGAATTGGCATCAGAACTTTAATTTATCAATGGAAGAACATGCCATACAAATCCATATGCAGAAAGAAAAATGAATACGTCTTCAGCAAACCATCGACATCATAACTAAGGTGATCACATACCCTTTTAAATCCGTTACAATTATGAAAATGTTGTTTTGCAACACTGCATAGGAATCGGTGCACCGTGTGTGTTTATATATATGCGTCCCTGATTTAAAGGAATATGATGTTAAGGTATGACTCTCCACTCCAGTAAAATGCAACCAAATAGCTCTGGTCAATAGAGGGCACTGTTATAGTAAAAAAGAGGATTTTAGTCTTACCTGTTAAATCCTTTTCTCATAGTCCATACAGGTTACTGGTAATTTTGGGTAGGCGATCCGCCCCTTTAAGTAGGCATAAACAATTCTAGAAGTGAATGCAGGGGGTGGAGCCTACCTTCACTTATTGGCTGCAGCTAGCCAATCAGCTCCAGTAAGATTTGACTAGATAGTAGAAGGGAAAGAAGACTCCTGTGAGCATGACCCCAAAGGACCCCCACAGTCTGCCACAGGAGAGCCAAGCATGGTCCCTTGACAGGGTGGGAGACCAGTAACCTGTATGGACTAAGAGAAAAGGATTTAACAGGTAAGACTAAAATCCTCTTTTCTCTGTCGTTGAATACAGGTTACTGGTAACTTTGGGATGTCCAACCATTGAGTTTCCCAGAGACGGGAAGTAAGGCAAGGACCAGGCGCCAGGCCTCCAAAGTCACCAGAGCATATATGAACCATCAGATTAGAGACAGCCCAACAAAAACAAATGAAGTGTCAACGGACACCGAACAGGGGTAACACCACCCCAGGAACTGTCACAAAGTACACTGAACTAGAGCCAACAGGGCTCAAAAGTGAAGGAAGCACCAAAGAACCGAAGAAGATCCTAGACAGGCAAGACTGCCTATAGGATCTTCCTCCCAAAGCTGGCGTCAGCCGATGCCAGCACATCAACACGGTAGTGCTTCAAAAAGGTGTGCACAGACGACCAAGTGGCAGCCTTGCACAACTGATCAGCTGAGGACTGATTCTTGTATGCCCAAGAAGCCCCAATAGATCTAGTAGAATGCACCATGACCTGAAAGGGAACAGACTTCTTCTTTAGTTCGTAAGCCTTACGAACAGTGGACGCAATATGCAATAGTCACTTTGGATGCAGGTCTCCCTGCCCTGGGGCCCTCAGGAATGACGAACAGCGCGTCAGATTGTCTAACGGATTTAGTGCAATGTACATAAAACTTGAGACAACACACTAAGTCTAACAAATGGAGATCCCTCTCCTTGTCAGAGGTAAGGTCAGGGCAGAAAGAAGGCACCACAATCTCCTGATTAATGTGGAACTCAGAAACCACCTTTGGGAGAAACTCCTGAGAAGTGAGAAGCACCGCCTTGTGTTTGTGAAACACCAAAAAGGGTGGTCTACAAGACAGACCATGCAACTTCGTGACACGCCGAACTGACACGATCGCCAGGAGAGGCCATTTTCCACGTAAGTAGAAGTAGAGGAACAGTAGCCAAGGACTCAAAAGGAGGGCGCTGAAGGACACCCAAAACCAAGTTAAGATCCCACTGAGGATCAGGAGACTTAAAGACAGGACGAGTGTGAGCAAAACACTAGAAGAAAACCTTGACATCAGGAAGAATAGCAATGCGCATCTGAAAGAAAACAGAGAGAGCAGAAGTCTGAACCTTAAGGGAACTCAAACTGAGGCGCTTATTCACTCCATCCTGTAGAATGGCCAGGACTGTAGGAAGATGAAAATCCTGAGACAGGTCCCTGTCAGCACACCAAGAGAGAAAGGACAACCAGACATGATGGTAGGCCTTAGAAGAAATAGGTTTATGGGCACTAAGCATAGTAGCCACCACACCAGAAAAAAAACCCTTCTTCCTTAGTATTGAGGATTCAATTTCCAAGCCGTCAAAGCTAGACGATGAACATCCTCCTTCCACAGGTAACCCTGTAGAAGAAGAACCGGACGACAAGGGAGACAGAATGGCTCCGCCCATTGACAGATCCAGAAGCTCTGGAAACTAAGCCTGCCAAGGCCAGTATGCAGCAATCAGAATGACTGGACAGTGCTCCATTCTCCATTTCTTAACACCCTCTGCAACATGGGGATGGGAGGAAAGATGTAAGCCAGAGGAAATAACCAAGGAATGGACATGGCATCCACTGCTAGAGCTAGAGGATCCCTCCAGCAAGAACAGAACATCGGAGCCTTCTGATTGTGTCTTGTCACCATCAGGTCGATGCAAGGAAGACCCCACTTCTGAACAATGAGGGAGAACACCTCTGAGTGCAGTTCCCACTCTGCGCTGTCCACCGTGTGCTGACTGAGGAAGTCTGCCATGATGTTGTCTATGCCAGGAATACTGCGGATATGGCAGGAACATGTTCTTCTGCCCAGGACAAGAGAGTCTTGACCTCTAACCAAGAGGCGAGACTTGTTCTATCCTGTTTGTTGATGTAGGCCACTGCCATGGCATTGTCGGCCTGGACCTGGACTGGGCAGTCCTCCAGCTGGTGAGTCGAGTGGCAAAGGGAATGAAATATCACCTGAAGCTCCAACACATTGATGGAAAGGAGAGATTCCTCCAGAGACCACCGACCTTGAACACTCAGGTGACCCAGGATCATTCCCCTGCCAGAGAGGCTGGCATCCGTCATCAGTGTGGTCCAGAAGGATACCAGGAAGGACTTGCCCTTCAACAGATTGGAGAGCTCGAGCCACCATGACAAACTCAGTTCCACATGAAGAGGGAGGGACACTGACATCTTCAGAAGGTCCAGCTGATCCCTGCACGCCTGTATCACAAACCTCTGGAGTTCCCTGGTGTGAGCCATGGCAAACTGGACCGCTGCTATGGTGGAAATGAACTTCCCCTCTAGAGAGGACAGCTTCTTGGCTGGAACTGGATCAATAGCCAGAGCAGCGGAGACCCTGTGGGCGATATGGTGAGCCACCTCATCCATGAGAAACACCATGCTCTGCTGAGTGTTGAAGAGAAGGCCCAGGAAGACCAGACACTTGGAGGGATAAGATCTGACTTGTCCATGCTGAGGATCCACCCGTGATGGGTGAGTGCATGAATGCAGTCCTGAACCTGCTGATGAAGAAGTTCCACAGAAGGGGCTTTCAGAAGCAGGTCATCCATGTATGGAGTGACTCTGATGCCGTCCCAATGGAGGATACTAAAGTTCCCATGACACAATTGAAGACTTGAGGAGCTGTAGTCAGACCAAATGGAAGAGCAGAAAACTGAAAGTGCCCTTGGCCTCAGGCAAATCTGAGATACTGCCGGCTCTCTGGATGAATGGCAATGTGCAGATACGCGTTCTGAAGAGCCAGAGAGGCAAGGAATTCCCCCGCTCACATAACAGCAATCACTGTCCTTAGGGACTCTTGGTGATAGTGAGTCTGTATCACAAAGCAATTGAGATTCTTCAAATCCAAAATGGGACGACAGCCGCTGTTGTCCTTGGAGACCACAAAGAGGTTTGAGTAAAAGCCCATACCTCTATCCTGAACTGGAACAGGTTCCAGAACATCCTTGTCCAGAAGAGCCTGGATAGCACCATCGAATAAATGCGTTTCTCTATGCCCTGGGGCGTATGAGAGGGGAAAAACCAAAAGGGAGGAAGAGAGACGAACAGGGTCCTATACCCTTCCGCCACCACATACAAAACCCACGGGTGTGCCACTGAATCCTCCCAGACGCTGTGGTAGTGATGCAGTCGGCCACCCACAGTCGTGTGGGGACATGGGTTTGGCGAGTCATGCTGAAGAAGGCTTGGAAGCCTTGGGCTTGGAGGGCTTCCATTGTTGTTTAGGCTTAGATGAGGAACACTGAGCCGAGGGAACCCTCTGGTTCACCAGACATGTCTCAGTCTGGAAGGAACGAAAAAGCCGTTTACACTTGATAGGCGTCTTCTTCCTGGGGACCATAGGCAGAAGAGTACTCTTGCTTCCTGGGGCCTCACTAATCAGATCCTTAAGATCTGGCCCAAAGCTTTCTTAGAAGCAGTATCAGCAGACCAGATCTTAAGCCAAAGAGCTAGTCTGGCAACCACAGACATGGTGGAAACCCTTGCCACCAAACGGATGGCATCAAACAATGCAGCAGAAATGTAGTGCTGGGCTTCAGAAATGTTGTCAAGAAGCCGCAACATATCCGAAGAAGGAGCATCCTGGCGAACAGCAAGGGTGAGCTGTTCAGTCCAGACCACAATGGCCCAGTTCACCCATGCCGCAGCAAATGCTGGACGAATGGAAGTACCAGCGGTGGCAAAAATGGACTTGAGGGAAACCTCAAGTTTCTTGTCAGTCCAGTCTTTCAGAGCGGACGCATCAGCAATTGGCAAGGCAGTGGACTTCGATAGTCTGGAGACAGATGCATCCATCTTGGGGGGATAAACCCACTGAGCAAGCTCTGCCTCAGAGAAGGGGTAAAACATTGCAAATTTCTTGGAAACCTAATGGAAATAGCTAAATTTATAGCAGAACTGTTCTCTTGCCTGTATCTTCATCCAAGGAACAAATCTTACTGGAGCCAAGGAGGGAAGGTAGGCTCCACCCTCTGTATTCACTTCTAGAATTGTTCCTGCCTACTTAATGGGCGGATCGCCTACCCAAAGTTACCAGTAACCTGTATTGGATGACAGAGAAAAAGGTTTAAATTGTAGTAACTTGGGAAGACACACCACCCATCAGTGGGAGTACCATTGTTTTGCTCAGCAGGAAAAACCATACAATATATATATAGTTTTATTTTTGGTGTTTGTTTTATTTTTTACTTAAAAAATATACCTCTCCTTTAAATGAAAGCTTATAATTCCTTGGATGTTAAAGTGTTCTTGAGCAATTCTGGGGGAGATCATCTGCACTGAGAGAGACAAAAATAATCCATATTTTCACTTGATTTCAGTGGAGATTTTAACCCATTGAATGCTAGAGAGGTCTCCAGTTCATTGGTGACCTCTCTAGCATTCTAGGGGTTAAAAGCCCAATGCGTGGCATATCCCCTCTGGCACTCAAAGGGTTAAAGATGTGTGGATTTTTATTTATCCCTTAAAGTGCATTTGGTTTGCTCCAGAATTGTTCCAGTTCCTCTTAGTCTATCAGTCTCTGTGAGTCGCTTTGGCAGGACGATATATTTAGGAAGGGGCGTAAGGTAGGAACCGGCCTGAATGAGAAATCACTGCAGGAATCACGGCTCCAATCGATAACGTTCGTTTTACATTCCCGGGGTGGCTTGTCTGAGGACAAAGCTCCCTTTACAGCTGCGTCTGTGTCTTCCACTGCCAGGGACCAGCAGATTACATTACAGACACGTTATACTTCAGCCTTGGTCTTGTTTTTAAATAATGAATTCAAATTCCTTATGCTTGCTCATAAATCATAGGAATAAAATGAAATTATGGTAGCACATGGGAAACCTGCGCTCTTAAGGTCAGTGGTCTCCTGCCATTTATCAACATCTCACTATTTGGTGCATTATGGGTAATTCAACATGGTTGACATTGGATTCAAAATAAAAAGACATTCCAGATGCTGAGTCTTTCTTTTTACAGTGCGACAAGTACATACCTATACAGATTTTTGTTTCCCTGCTAAACACCCAAGAAGAATACCAAAGACATGATGGATTAATGGAAACTACCAGATTTGTTTGTGAACAATAGCAACAAAAACTACAAAACTGAAACTGTTGAAATCTTGCTGAGGAGGCCTTCATCCTCAGTGGATTGACAATGCCTAAAGATGATATATATATATGTCTGCACTTTCCTGATTCAAACAAAACAATGGCCTGAGCGCCAAGTCCCAAAAATTATACATACAGTTTTTGGTAGTCAAAGAACCGCACTCACAGGACTTGTTGAAAATGAAGAAAATGTGCAATTTATTGTATCAACGTTTCGGCCCTCCTTTGGGCATTTGTAAAAGAAGTCCTGTGAGTGCGGTTCATATTTATATATAATTACTTGTCTACCGAGTATTAAAGACCGAGAATAGTATAACATTTTACTCATATGCTAGAATTATTTACCAGTCACAGATTAGTAAACTAGCTACACACATGGCAACTCCCCACATTCCTCACATGACTCCACCCCATGAAATGTCCGCTTTTTCTGTGGCATGTTAAATAGCTGTGACCTTAAGGTAACCGGCCAAATATCCCTTTAAATCAAGCATGCTTATGAAACTGTAGTACTACAGGATTTGTTGGAACCCTGCAATGAGTTTTTCATAAACAGATAGTAACACTCAGTATGTAAAAACATATATATTTTAGGGCTTATCCTCCTGAGTAAAACAAGGGTAATCCCACTGTTGAGAGGCATTTTATTCAATAGTTATTGCAGCTCAGATCTGAATTTTTTTAGGTGCAGTATCCTAGTGACCTGAAATTTTACAGTGGCGCTGTTGCTGTATCATCTTGTGGAGATGTATGTTCAACTGACCAGAGCTGTCTATAGGATGGTGTAGCTGTGATAACTATTGAGTAAAACACCTCAGTCGGGTAACCTAATTTTACTCTGTTCATTTTTAAAATTATGTGCTAACCTATTTCAGTCAGACCCTATTATCTATCTATCTATCTATCTATCTATCTATCTATCTATCTATCTATCTATCTATCTATCTATCCATCTATCTATCATATTGAAACAATGATTGGAAAGAGAAGAATGCTCTGAGTCAAAAAAAAAAAAAAAAAAAAAAAAGAATTGGGAGGGGGATCAAGATATGATATACGTGCTTTGGGTGAGGGAAATTCTCTTATCTTCCCATTGAACCAAGGAAAATCCCAACACTGATGAAGCTGCACATAAAACCACAATTCTTCCTTGTATACTTTGTTGCCATTGATTTCTGCACAACAATCTGTACCTGGACCAATTGCACCTGAAAGCTTCTCCCATGCAATTTTTCTGATGCACTATAATGACTAATTTTGTGTAAAGTGGCTGTAATGGCAATTTTACGTACAATTTGTTCCAAAGCTGCAATGTCTTAGTCAATTCTGCCTGGCAGGGATCCGTACACATCTATTACAGCTGGCTCTGTGAAGGTCTCCAAAGGACTGAGTGACTGGGGCTGAACCTCTCTTTAACCTAATCGAGAGCTATTTAATACAGTTGCAATGAGCACTAGAAGCTGGACCAATTTTGGATGCTGGTTACAAAAGATGTGTCTTGTCACGGTTTTCACATCAGTCGTACTTTGAAAGAAATTGGAATCTGCAAGGAGATATGTAAGATTAATTAGCAGGCAATTTATTTTAAAGGAGTAGTTACATCTTGTAATAATAACCATCAACTTAACTACTTAAAGCCAAAATATCGTAATGGCCATTATGAATTTTGCCCTTACTCTGTGGTTCTAGAGGTTAACCTCTTGAATCAGTCCTGGATGTCATGTGTATGGAGGCGGACATGATAGATCCTAGCAGGACCACAGGACCTCAAACTCTGCTCACTACACTTTGTACTCTTAACCCTTTATGAACCAGAGGGGTGTGCAACACATTCCTTTAAGGACCAATGATGTGCCAGAACCATCACGAGTGTCTGTGCATTAAGAACAGTGATAGTCCTGGCACGTCATGATTTTTGTGACCAAAACAATTCTTAACGATCTCTTTGATCATGAGGAAAGTCTAAAACTGAAAGCTCCAAGACCGAAGACGTATCACGGTGCCAGTGATTCGTGCTGCTCTCTGTCTGTCACTTGCTGAGTATACGTGATTGGCTGTCTGTCTTTAGCCCTCCTCATACAGCCTTTTTAAACCCAAGGTGAGCACTTCCAGGTTGCCCTTTCGTGGTGTTTCTGACTCCACTCTGCCTGACCTGCTTGTCAGATCTCTGGGCCTGTTTCCAGTGTTCCTGTATGCTACGTTCCAGTGTTCCAGTACGTTAATGTTCCGGTGCTCCAGCGTTCCAGTGTTCCTGTATGCTAACGTTCCGGTGTTCCAGTGTTCCAGCGTTCCTGTGTGCCTGTATTCCGGGGTTCCTGTGCTCCAGCACCGTGCGGGTTAACCTGTACGAGTTCCTGAGTCTTGCGCTCCAGCTGTCGCTCCGGCGACATTGTTCTCCTCGCTATTGCATACACATTGTTGGTTCCAGCGTGCGGACGCTGGTTTACTCCACTAAACCTGGTTGCAATATACATTGTTGGTTCCAGCGTGCGGACGCTGGTTTACTCCACTAAACCTGATTGCAATACACATTGTTGGTTCCAGCGTGCGGACGCTGGTTTACTCCAGTAAACCTGGTTGCAATACACATTGTTGGTTCCAGCGTGCGGACGCTGGTTTGCTCCATTAAACCTGGTTGCAATACACATTGTTGGTTCCAGCATGCGGACGCTGGTTTGCTCCACTAAACCTGGTTGCAATACACATTGTTGGTTCCAACGTGCGGACGCTGGTTTGCTCCACAAAACCTGGTTGCAATACACATTGTTGGTTCCAGCGTGCGGACGCTGGTTTTCTCCACTAAACCTGGTTGCGATATACTTTGTTGGTTCCAGCGTGCGGACGCTGGTTTACTCCACTAAACCTGGTTGCGATATACATTGTTGGTCTCAGCGTGCGGACGCAGGTTTACTCCACTAGACTGGTTGCGAGATACTTTGTTGGCTCCAGCGTGCGGATGCTGGTTTGCTCCACTAAACCTGGTTGTGATATACATTGTTGGTTCCAGCGTGCGGACGCTGGTTTGCTCCACTAAACCTGGTTGCGATATACCTTGTGGGTTCCAGCGTGCGGACGCTGGTTTGCTCCATTAAACCTGGTGGCGCTATTTACCTTTAGTCCCAACGTGCGGACGTTGGTTTACTCCTGAACATCCTGTACTGTGGTCAGTCGCTGTCCACTTCCTTGCAGTTGTCTGATTATCCCTGGCTATAGACTTCTGCTGAGTAAGACCTCTATACTTATGCTCTCTGCTGTCTTAGCCACCTGACAGCTGGTCTACTCGCTCAAGCTGCCCTGCCCGGTATTGGTGAGGCCGGTAGAACCTTGTCGATACCATCCTGTAGGTTGCCTCACCCGGTATTGGCAGGGCCGGTAGAGCCTACTACAGTACTCCTTTGGGCTGCCCTGCCCGGTATTGGTAAGGCCGGTAGAACCCTGTAATTCACCATCTTTAAGGTTGCCTTACCCGGTATTGGCAGGGCCGGTAGAGCCTACATTCAGCATTCCATTGGGCTGCCTTGCCCGGTATTGGTAAGGCCGGTAGAACCGGTATACGTCATCTCACGGTTGCCTTACCCGGTATAGGCAAGGCCGGTAGAGCCTGACATTTAAACTGTCACTTGGGTTGCCTTGCCCGGTATTGAGGCAAGGCCGGTAGTACCTATTGCATGTTCTATTACTGTTGTATTATTATGTATGTTTACTAGTGTTGAGCGAGCACCCCGATGCTCAGGTGTTCGGGTGCTCTGACCGAGCACCCCCTGAGACTTGAGTGCTCGGCCGAGCACCCGAACCCCATTGCATTAAATGGGAGGACTCGAGCATTACACCAGGCACCCCCTGCTCTGATGAGGGGAGGGTGCCTGGTCAATGCCCCCCTTCATCTCCACAATGCCCCTCTTCCACAATGTCCCCCTTCCACAATGTCCCCCTTCATCTCCGCAATGTCCCCCTTCATCTCTGCAATGCCCCCTTCATCTCTGCAATGCCCCCTTCATCTCCGCAATGCCCCCCTTCCACAATGTCCCCCTTCATCTCCGCAATGTCCCCCTTCATCTCCGCAATGCCCCCTTCATCTCCGCAATGCCCCCCTTCCACAATGTCCCCCTTCATCTCC
This sequence comes from Rhinophrynus dorsalis, assembly GCA_037306005.1. NCBI lineage: Eukaryota > Metazoa > Chordata > Amphibia > Anura > Rhinophrynidae > Rhinophrynus > Rhinophrynus dorsalis. Next base: position 52,635,191 of record CM074726.1, on the reverse strand, counting down.
GCAATGTCCCCCTTCATCTCCGCAATGCCCCCTACCTCCAGTCCCTGGTGGTCCAGCGGAGCGTCTGCAAGATCTGTGCCTCCTCCGGCACAGATCCCTGCCCCCAGAACATGGCGGGCGAGCACATGGCGGTACTCGTACTCGTACCGCCATGTGCCGAGCAGAGCGATGCTCGAGCCGATCTGAGCATCGGCCGAGCATGCTCGCTCAACACTAATGTTTACCCTACGGGGACTGCCTTTAACTTTTAATAAAGTTAAGTTATTTTACCAAAAACCGAGTCTTCAAAAACCGTGACAGTACGTCAGTTTCAGACTCTCTTTCAACGAGCTGACGTGATCGCTCACGTGTACCGGCACCCTGAATGTAGTCTATGCAGTCGTTAAGGGTAAAAGTACCCGTGGACCGCTGGTCCTTAAGTGATTAAATAGAGATTTCCAAAGCAAACACATTTTTATTTCAGTCCATGAGTGGTGTTTGAAGAAAATCTGTGGTGTTTGCAATGTTGTAAGAGTGGATTTGTAGCCAGGTTGTTGACCAATACTTTTCTTTATATACACCATTACATGCCACCTGCAGAGCAATACACCATTATGTGCAACAAAGCAGAGCAATACACCACTATGTGCAACACAGCAGAGCAATACACCATTATGTGCGACAAAGTAGAGCAATATTTTATTACATGCCACCGGCAGAACAACTGCATCATGTCACCAGCAAAGCAACACACCATTATATACCACCAGTAGGACAATATATTGTTACATACTACCAGCAGAGCAATACACCATTGCCCACCACCATCAGAGCAATACACCTTTGCCTGCCAGCAGCAGAATAGTCACCAGCAAAGCAATAAACCATTACATACCACTAGCAGGACAATATGTCATTATCTGCCAGCAGAGCAGTACACCATTTCGTGCCACAGATCAATACACCCTTAAGCACCACTAGCAGAGCAATACACCATTACATACTATCATCAATGGAATATCCCATTACATGCCAACAGCAGGACATTATACCATTAAATAACACCAGCGGAGTATTACACCATTGCTTATCATTTGAGTAATACACTATTACATGCCATCAGTAGAGCAATACACCATTTTCTCTCTCTCCCTGTATCTCTCTCTCTCTGTCTCTCTCCCTGTATCTCTCTCTCACCCTGTATCTCTCTCTGGAGTATAACAAGAAACATGACTGAACAGGCACGTGGAAATGACTTTCTGAGCACCAGCAAGTGCAGTCCCTCACCTCACACTTATATGCAGGTGATAATTGAGTGAGTTTTCAGATCCCGCTGTGACACATCGTACACTTCCAGGATTAGCAGGATTGTGACAAAAACCCCCATAAAGATGAACATTCATGGAAATTACTTGCATTTTTATTTTCTACTCTGTTTGTGGTTTAACCCTGTGAGTGCAGCACAGCTCTCTGGCAATCAAAAAGTCTTCCTTATAAAGGAAGAGAGTGAGTGAATTCTTGGTCAAACCAACTGCACTGTAGGAAGAAATAAACAATGCCTACTGATTTAAATGGGGATTTTAAAGGGACAGTCAGCCTCCTTTTAACTTTCTGCAGGTGAACACTATATAATGTCAATTTGCCCATCATTATTATTATTTTCCTTTTCACCTATATTTTTACAAGTGGGAGCTCTCTGTATTTGTCCCCAGAGAGCTTTCTGTTAGGAACTGTGTAAGCAGGGATACTGATACAATGCTGCATTATCCCTGCAGCACTGAGTACTCTGTATGCTGTAATAGAAAGAGGCTTTTCACCTGCGGGGATAGTGTTACATTGTATAATTGTCTGTGCTTTTACAGTGCCTGACAGAAACCTCACCGGAAACAGAAATTCAGTGAACTCACTGTCAGGAACATACAAGTGTATATAAAAAATATGTGTGTGTGTGTGTGTGTGTGTATATATGTGTATGTATAATGTGTGTACATGTGAAAAAAACATAATGAAAAGGCAATAGGACTTGAAATCTTATGCACTTGCTGAATATGTAACGACAAAATGGAGGTTGTCTGTCAGGTTAACTCCTTGATATCTAGACAGGTAAATATATTCACCTTAGATGTTACTTGGTGTTATTTCCCCTCTGTCCCTTTTAAGGACCAGTGTTATGTGCAACACATTGTGAAGTAATGCTTAACACACCCCTCTTGTCCTTAAGAAAGGTTACAAATCACTAATTTCTAGGCTATAGACCCCCTCAAAGGAATAGTAATGTTTCAAAATGAAAGCGACTCCAATGAATCATCATAGTATTTGGGAAATGGAGAGTGTTATTTCAATACTGTCAGAGTTGTAGTTCAAGAGTAATTGAATGATAAAGTATCCCCCTCCCGCCCCATTTACTGATGTAACACTGCTCACCTCAGAGCAGCAAGAATGTCCGGATGGATCTCAGAGAGGGACAATCTTCTTTGAGCATAAGGAAAAACCTGAAAAACCCGACAAGGGGGGGGCAGGGTTGTCCTTATGGTCACAGTAAGAAGACTGTCCCTTGCTGTGATCTGTCCGGTCAAGAGACCAGAGTCCACATCTGAGGGGAGGCGGCTTACACTAGATAAAAGGGGTGGGAGGGGGATACTTTATCATTTAATTACTCTTGAACTACAACTCTGACAGTATTGAAATAACACTCTCCATGGCACAAATACTATGAAGATTAATTGGAGCTGCTTTTATTTTGAAACATTACTATCCCTTTAAATTTTACTTATTTGGTTTACTTTACCATCCAGCAGAGGGAAATGAGAGACTGGATATGTTTTATCATACCTTCTGCTTGTATCCCCTTCACACTTGACTGGCATTGACCTTGGCAGGCTATGCAAGGTTATATCTCATCACTGGTACTTCCTTCCCTATATTATATCAATTTTAAAAACATTGACATCATCTATAGAGAAGCCAATGAAACTTTACCTCCGCCTTGTTCACTAGGAAGAGGAACATTTTCATCACTCATAGTAGCATGCATTTTTGAGAACATGCTTTAGTACACTTTGTCCCAAATCTTAGTGACAGCAGGGGATTCATTAGCCCTGCGTGCTTCCTGGCAAACACCTGAATTCAGGATTATCCTCACAGTTAGGGCATGAAGGTCCAATTCATATGGACAGATAGAAATTGTTGGTAATAGCGAATTGTCATGCTGTCTGTGGGCGCCATCCTTATTACATGTCCAGGCAAACTCACTCTGTTTGAGACCTTGAAACAGGACACTGCGGGAAGCAATGATTTGTGGCACTCAGCATTTGCATATGGAATCTCCGCAAATGGATGTTTTCAATCTCGCCATTATTGTATCCTGCTAGTCCTCCCCCCTTCCTCCAGTGCCTGCCGCAGCATCTGTTCCTTATACAGTGAGGCTGATATATGGAGAAGGACTCAAGCAGTTCTGAGACAAATCAACATTTCTGTTCATTTAAATTGGGTGTTTAACACTCTGAATGCTAGAGAGGTCTCCAACAAAATGTGCTGGGTACCTCTGTAGCATTCTGATGATTAAAAGGGGGTTTAAGTCAAAGGATTTTTTTAATTTATTTTGCTGTAGTTCGTTTGCTCCACCAATGTGGGTAATTTACTGAAAATAATGGGATCAATTCTGGGGCAAACTGACACCACCATAAGGGACAACTGAAAAGAAAAAACAGACTCGGTGAGCTCACTGTCAGAACCAAAAAATTAAAAACAAAATGCAAAAGTGAAAAAAAAAAAATAAAAAAGACAATCTGGCTTTACAAATTATACACTTGAAGAATATGTTAAGTCAAAATAAAGGGTTACTGTCCCTTTAACGTCTGGTCTCGTTCACTCCATCTCTTCTTATAAGAGAAGTTTCACATTGCGTACCCCTATGGCACTCAAAGGGTTAATATGGCCCTAGAGAATATCTGCATTAACCCAATGCATTGGTTACCCCTCTGACACTCAAAGGGTTAATATGTAGTGATTTTTTTTAATTATTATTATTATTATTATTATTTTTTTTACCTCCCTGGCACTCACAGGGTTAATATGTAGTGATATATATATATATATATATATATATATATATATATATATATATATATATATATATATATATATATATAAAATGTTTTTTTTTTTTTTTTTTTTTTTTTTTAAGGATGAGTGTGTCTTTACAAGTAACAAGCAATATATATCCATTCTCAGTATTATATATTATTTACATTCAGCTTTTAACTAATCCGAAGTCCATTCCCAGCTATTAGATGTACAATACACAGGGGCAGTTCAGATCATCACTGTTACTCTTATAGGAAATCATTAAAATCAATGTAATTAAATCTTTAGTATAGTCTCCATTCTCTTTGTGTTTAATCTCCATACAGATAAATAGTCTCTTAACTCCTTGAGGTTCGGAGGGGTTTGCACGCATTGCCTAGCTGTGCATTACACAGCACTACGGTCCTCAAATGAGTTTCACTGTTGATAAAACAATTACTACATTATATGGGGCTGTGTTGTTGAGTGAGTTTGGAGGGACCTGACATAAGAAGGCACTGATAGGTTTCACGGTAATGCATTGAGACACATGTGGCTTTTACTTTTTCTCTGATTGGATATTTTTATTACATTTTCTATTGTGTCTGCGCACAGCCAGCCAGCTGTTGTAAAGTCGACCTGTAGTTGGCGACCCTTAAGCATGCGACATCGGAATGTCTCCCTGTTGATGAGGGAGACGTTTTGATGTCACCCTTATGATTCAGGCAACATTATGATCTGGCCCTTTTGATGGTCGCTATCTAGAGGGCGATATTTCAGTAGGATACCATAGCTTTTGAATGCTAGACAGGTCTCCAGAGCGTTGCTGCACAATAAATTGGAGACCTCTCTAGCAAAGGTGTTAAATTTCTCTTAGAAATAGCACTACTATGCAGCATAAATATAGCGTTATTAAGAAATCCTACTTCATCTGAGACTGACGGGCAGGCTTCTTCCTTTAGAGGTGTCTATGCGCCTACGCTGTCAGTCCCTTCCTGTTACCTTAAAGCAGAACTACCACCTGACATACACTTTATCTTAAATAACTCCTCATCTGGTGACTAGCTGCTTAGTAGCGCACGTCGCAAGAATTATTACATTGTTAAATAGATTTACTCTTTCTTCCCCGGCTGACAGGCAGGACGGATCACGGACATCTTGCCATAGTGACATCCATGCGCCTGAGCTTTCAGTCCCTTCCAGACCCGAATGGCTCCTAGCAACACCTCCTGGGACTGACAGCGCGGGCGCACGACGTCACTATGGCAAGATGTCTACACTCCATCCTGCCTGTCAGCCAGGGAAGAAAGGGTAAATCTATTTAACAATGTAATAATTCTGGCGACTAGCGCTACTAAGCAGCTATTCGCCAGCTGAGTTATTTAAGCTAAAGTGTATGTCAGGTGGTAGTTCTGCTGTAAGGTACAATGCAGCGCCTCCTACAGGAGACCGGGATGGACAGCACAGGCTCACAGATGTCTCTAACCCAAGATGACTGCACTGATGCCTGCCAGCCAATCTCAGAAGAAGAAGGATTTCTTAATAACGCTGTACTTATGCAGGATAATACTATTGTTTCTAAGGTTATCACTCTAGGAATAATTATTGGGGGGGTGACTTTATTTGGGGTGATAGTTCCACTTTAAGTGTTTGGGTTCCTTTAACCCTCTGAGTGCCAGTGGGGTACACATACCCCTCTGGCATTCAGAGGGTTAAATACATTTTATCTATGGTATAGTTCAGTGTTTCTCAAGCTGTGTCCTCAGGGACCACTAACAGGGCAGAATTTGGGGATTCCCCTGTGTGAATACATGTGAGTCAATCAGAGGTTGTCATGTTGATCACTCAGCTATGCTAGAGCTGGTAAGACCTGTGGACATGGTCTATTAGAGGACATGGTCGGAGAACTGTTGGTAAAGTTCCCCTTTAAATCAATGCAAATTTGTGGAATTTTTAATTCTTTCCTTTGGTACAATTTAATTTATCCCACAATTAAAACTTTTCCTTTGACTCCATGACTTTTCAAGGAGGGAGATATTTTAGACTTTTGATCTCTGTTTCCGTAATAAGCTATTTATGCAGACCTGTCTCATAGCTTACCGCTCACCGTTCGTAGTGGCCTTTTATAAAGGTGCTTTGTTATAAATGTCACAATTAGCATATTCATTTTCCTTAAACCTATCAAAGGTGTTCTACCTATCGGAATAAATCACAGCTGTGTTGTTCTGGACATTAATAGAGGTGGCGTTTTTATTACAATTCCAGCCTTAATTGCTAATCCGAGTCTTCCATCCTTCCTTCCTTCAACGTTAATAGGACAGTACATGCCAGCGCAGAGGTGAAATATAACCTTGCTGCTCATTCGTGGGCTTGGTGGCTCTGGGATCGTAGAATCTTTTTTTAATTGGTACAAGCGCCCATCCTGAGAAATAATTTGTAGTCGAAGGAAACTTGAGATCTTTGAATGCTGTTGCAGAGTTCAATTTATTGCCTTGCAAAAACATGTTTAGTAGGAAAGATTAATGTGAAATTCAGTGCAGAAAACACATTTATTACAGAAGGAATCACAAGGGAAATACAAGTAAGGAGATTAAAAGAGAACTAAAGTCTCATAAACATCCCCCCCTCCATACACCTTAACTATGGCCAGAAAATCCTAACGGCTTGTATACATTTTCCCTTGTGCCTCCGTTCAAGAGATCAGTCCTGTGTACGTGGGAGCGGACATGACAGTCAGGGCTGGATTTCCCAATAGACAGAGTAGGCTTAGTGCTCCAAATTTTGAGGCGCGGTACCTCAGCTGTGCTGGCCACACCCTCATTATGAATTGTGGGCATGGCCAGAACAATCTCCATATCCCTGCACCAGTTTTATTTTTATGTTCTTCCTTATGTTAGACCAAGGGTATTTTCTGCTCCAGGAAACAGTGGATGGGACTATGGGCAGGGTCATGTGAGGAAAGAGGTGTGACCATGGGCGGAGCTATGGGCTCAGGTGACAATTGCTGGTAGGAGCACAGGACAAAAACTCTTCCCACTGCTCATGGTAATCTTAACAAAAGGGTGTGCAAAGCATTACTTTGCAATGTGTTGTGCGTCTCTCTGGTCCTTAAATGGTTAAGTGGGGTCATGAAAAAAACTGCCAGGAAATGTCGTCTGCCTCCATAAGCACAACATCCAGGGCCAATTGAAGATGTTATCCTTTGAACAAAGGCGCAAGAGCAAAATTCATAAAGGCCTTTAGGATTTTCTGACTACAATAAGGTAAGCAGCATGTTATTATTTGGAGGTGCTAATTCTTCTTGGATTTAACCTCTTGCTCTGCAGTGCATGGGAAACGCCTAACATCCAAGGAGTTACAGGGATAGTAACGTTTCAAAATAAATTAAGCGTTGATTACTCTTCATAGTTTAACACCGCAGAGCCTTATTACAGTGCTGTAAGCTGTAGGCTGTCTAGTTCATGTCTAATTATGTTATAAAGTGTCCCCCTCCCACCCCTTTTACATACATAACCATGCCTCCCCTCAGATCTCGAATCCAGTCATCAGACCGGGCACATCGATACAAGGGACAATCTTCTGGTTGTCAATATAAGGAAAACCCCATCCACTAGACGAAGGACGGCAGGTTTTTCCTTATGCTCATAGAAGAATGTCACTTGTCGTGATCCATCCGTACAGGCTGAGGAGTGGCAGCCTTATGTATGTAAAAGGGTGGGAGAAAGACACTATGTAACATAATTACACATGAACTAGACAGCCTACAGTATTGTACTAACACTCTACAGTGTTAAAAAAAAGTATGAAGAATGATTGGTGCATAATTTATCCCTTTAAGGGGCCTGCTACATTATACTTTGCCCATGGCCTAGCAGTGGTTTAACCCCTTAGATGATAGCGAGGTCTCAAATTAATTGAAAGGTATACATTAACAAGATCTCTTAAACCCTTTGATGCAAGGGACATCTCCAGTGTATGTATCTATCATCCAATTGGTTAAGTCGCCAGGCTGTGTAGGAGTGAATGTGTTGCAGTGGCAGAATTGTCACTCCTGACTCCGTTGTGAATATGATTTTCACTTTCTCATGTCATCATCACCCGGCATGAGTGTTAATTGGACAGGTCCTGTTGCATTTGCAGTCTTTTGGCCTGCATGAAACCCACCATAGTTTGTTTGCAACTAATCTGCAGGACAAGAGGGAAGGAACAGCCCATGTAATCATTTTGGCAAACGGGCCAGGTAACACTACTTGTCCTTAACAGGACCCTATCATCTACATAAAACTCTTGCAATTTTAAAAGAGCTCTCAAAGTCACATATATGTGTTACGGCCATTATGTTTTGTTTGTTTATTTTTTTTGTAAGAAAACTAGTTTTGAGTTATTTAGATTTCTATATTATGTTAAAGTGAAACTAACACTTTACAATGACTTGGGTGATTTTTTTTTAGATATGCTTTATTTAAAAATATAGTTTACAAGATAATCAGTTCTATTGATTTGTCAGTTTGTACAAGTTACCCAATACTTCTTGGTAGGAAGAGAGAGTTGGGAGGGGGACAGTGGGAGATGTAAGTATCTGACACATCAGACTGTGTCAGGCAGTACTGACTAATGTCTATAAATGTTATAAAACTAGTTGTTGATTCATTTACATTTATGCATTATATTAAGTGGAACTAACACTTTTTAATGATTTGGGTGATTTTGAAACAGATTTCACATTCACTTATATTTATAGTAGAGAATTTGTCAGTTTATCCAGTTCTTCCTGGTAGGAAGTGACAGCTGGGAGGGCAAGCAGTGGGGAATTTTGATGACTTGGCTCTTCTACCAATAGAAGGGTTTCTCATCAGGCAAAATAGACACACACCTACACCATACCTCCCAAGTGTCCCTCTTCAGGAGGGACAGTTCCTCTTTCAGACCCAAACCCCTCTGTCCCTCTTTCCCACCCTGGTGTCCCTCTTTTTAGGAGATCAGACTGTGTGGTGTGTATATAAGTATCACATTGCTCGACAGCCATAAAAATCACATTAATGTTGGTTTCAACTTCAGTATATGTGTTTATAAATTATTCTGTGTACATAAAATACTTAGGTATTCATTTTTACTCATTTGCACAAAGAGAGATCAGTAGGTCATGAAATGACCTAAAAATTCTTGGTAATGCTCCGCCCACCAGCCACGCCCCCAGTAATACCCCCTACAACAAAAGTGTCCCTCTTTGGCCTTTTGAAATGTTGGGAGGTGTGCTACACGTACCTAATTGTTATTCACTGTGAAATCAGCTGTGCTGGCCAAACCCACCGTGATGTTTTGCAGGTATCACCAGCGCAATCCTAATTCCTATGTGTACAACATTCTAACTGCAGATCAACATCTGTGACACAAATGTACTTCTTTGCTGGACATCAAGTAAATGTCCATCAAGCCCAAAGAGAAAAACCTCATGCCTGTGTGTGTATGCACAGATACATAATCTATCTGTAAATCCGCAATATACTGACTTTATTACAATGATAGTTACTATAGAACCGGTGCTGGCTGCAAGAAAAAGGCGTTACAGCTTCTATTGGTATCAGGAAGTAGGGTTCAGTGTTCCCTGTAGAGTAGAACATACCTTCCAACATTTCACATGGCCAAAAGAGGGATGGTTTTGTTTTAGGGGGTGTTGCTGGAGGCATGGCTGATGTGCGGGATATTAACAAGAATTTTGTTGGTAATTTCATGACTTATTATCACCTCTTTGTGTAACTAAATAAGTAATTTAGAGCAACACCAAATTATTTTATTTACACAGACTAATTTAGAAACATATTATTATAGTTTAAACAACATTGCGAGATTTATATAATGCTGTAATGTCCAGTTTATATACTAATTTGGTGGGATTAGTAACAATGTATATCTCTAATGTTCCGTTTATATTCTCATTTGGTGGGTTTATTTGCCAGTGTATATGTTGTTGAATTGTGCAGTTTACATGCAAGTTTGCCTATTGCCATAATGTCCAAGTCCAGTTTATAAACTCGGCTGGTTTCTTTTCCAGTTTATATACTGCTCTAATATCCCATTTATTTACCAGTTTATATATTGCTGTAATATCCAGTTTATATACTGCTCTAATATCCCATTTATTTACCAGTTTATATATTGCTGTAATATCCAGTTTATATATTGCTGTAATATCCCGTTTATTTACCAGTTCATATATTGCTGTAATGTCTGGTTCATTAAATAATATGGCCAGTTCATTTGTCACTTTATTTACCTAGGACAGTACTCATGTCTGTATTTATCCACCTCTGCAATGCATTGCTTACTGCACTGGCACCTAACGGGTAAATTGATATTTTAACTCTGTGACAAAGGGACCAGTACCTCTCGCTTTTTCGCTTACTGTATTTTAGCTCCCTGCCCTCTCCTGCTAGCCTCCTTCCACTGCATTGTATACGGCTATAGAAAAAAATCTTGTTGGTCTCCAGAATAGAATCCTTATTCCTGCGCCATCCTCCTCCATTCAGCTGCTCCTAATAGGTAACAGGCGAGATCAGTCATAGGGAAGGATTAGATCAGCCGAGCACATTACAAGAGAAAATGTTACATCATTCCAGGTCTCTCTCTGTAGAGTGGAACATGTGCCAGGCTTGGCTCTCGCTACCTACAAACATAAGGGTATATGTATAAATGGGGTATGCTGGATCAGATCCATAACATGACTTTGACTAACCCTTTAAACACCTCTGGTTCTTTAAAGGGTTAAATTACCTCTTTTGCAATGCTTAGGAGACCTCTCTATCATCCAGTGGTTTAAAAGATTTGTTTAAACCAATGTAAAGTTTTATTTGCCCTGTATCTTGGGTATAAGTTCCTTTTGATAGGTACCTATCATTGTCTTCCTTCTCAGAGGCTTCGCTACCCCAGGTTAGGACTTCGGATCTCCAGCGGCAGGAAAGGCAGCACACAGCGTTACTTTAACCCCTTAACAACCCTTGATAGTCATAGCACGTCATGGGTCAATCTGACTGAACAACCCATGACAACCCGCGGCTGCACGCCGTTCGGGGGGTCTGGAAGCAGAAGAAAAAAAAAAAAAATGCTCCGTGGTCCTTAACTGACCGCGCCAATTGGCCGATCGTTAAGGGGTTAAGGCCTAGTTCACACTGGTGGCTTTTTCTGGCAGCCACTCTATAGCAACAGGTTTCACACAACAGATATCATTGTTTTCTATGGGAGAGTAAACAAGAGTGACCGTTTCACATATTATTATTTTCAGTGGCAATCTTGTATCGCTGCAGCTAAATAATCAGTGGGAACTAGATCTAAGTGTCCTGTGTCCCATTTATTATTGGGCAGAGTAATACAAACACAATGTTTAGACAAGGACAGCGGTGACGGTCCTGATACGTCACTGGTCCTAATTACTGAATCATTAATTAGTACTGAATAACATGAGAAGCAATGCATTGGAGACATCACAAGCACTCAAGGGTTTTTTAACATCAGACCACATAGCAGCTATCCCTTGGCTCCCCTTTATTCACAGTACACGTCTAAAGAGCAAGTGGTGGCTGCACTGTACAGCAGCCACCTCCAGGGGGCAGCAGCGGAGCTGAGAATGATAAACCGGCCTTTCGTGGTGCCAAACTGTACTGTAGATCATCCTGAGATTTTTTTGTAACCATCGAGTTGTTACAGGCCAGTAATAAAGAGTTGTTTACCCATGTCTGACAGCATTCGTCACTCACTTTCAGACATGATTTGGCTGGGAGAGAGCATGCTGAGTTCTGTAACTTACTCATCCCTATCATTGCCTGAAGAAACAGCATTACAGCAGGGGTGTCCGTACAGCATGTTCCTGGGGGGTAAAGCCATAATATAATATCCACGCCAGCCCATCCAGCCCCTTTGTTTATATGGGGGGGGGGGGGCAAGTGTTTCCCCTTGCCGCCCCCCCCCCCCCCCCCCGAACACCCATGCATTATAGTGAAACGCATTGCTGGCCCCTCACGAAACAACACAATTAAAGGGACATTGTCACTGAGAAATGAATAGGCCTCAAATCCATTAAAATAGCATGTACTCCTACATAGCATTTGTTTTTCTATTTTTTTTCTTTGGTGAGAAATTTCTAAAATCTTTCAAAAGAAAAGGTAAAATGTCGCCACTTTTTTACCAGGCATGTAAATAAACATATAAATAAATAATGCTAAAATAGTCATGCACCGCTGCCTTCCAATGAATAGGAAATGCATGTTTATAATATATTTTGGGGTGGACCTAAAAAATACTTTTTAAGAATGCTGATATTTATAATGCAGTAAAACGTGTTCATTTTAGGTGATGATGTCCTTTTTAACTGGTCAACACTGACTTTAACATACACTCACAACCTGATCCATATACATCTTCGAATGCTAAAGTGTATAACTGTATATTAACATGCAGTTTACTGCAGCAGTACAGAGGTCTGTGCTACTTGATTTATTAGAAGGTCAGGGTCCAGTGCACATACAAGGGGATGGTAACGTTTAAGGACATCCTGGTTCTTTCTCAAGTCCACATGTGTAATGTGTCGTTCAGTGTATCTGTAAGACAGTTATTCAAGCTGAGCCTTCTGTTCTGGCATCACACTCAGATGCACAACCAATAGGACAGATGTTGCCACCAGCACCTTCACCTCTTTCAGAAGGAGGGATTGGTGTCTCCCAAAATGAGTCCAATGTGTCTTTACATGTATGCTCTAATCAATCATTTGCAAAACCTATGTAAATATCTACTGCCTGATCTGTATTCATGGCAAGAGGCCTTTGCAGTTTTATGCAGTTAAAAAAATGAAAAGAAAATTAAAAAAAAAGAAAAAAATGGGTGTATATTCTAGGGTTTGTTTTTTTTTTTGTTACTCGTTTCCAAGTTTAAGGGAAGCACATTGCAGCAAGAACAGACGTGCTCTGTATTTTTCCACAACCACGATCATGCAGCTAGGTTTGGCAGGCTGGGAATATATTATTGTGCCAGGCAGATTACAGTGCGATTGTAGCTCTGTATAGAGGCAGTTTGGTTAACGCAGACATGCTCAGTCTCTGCATCCTATTGGCTGTTCTATGTGGGAAGAGAAATGGGGATCTCTTGTGTCTCAGTCAGTGATAAGTGAAGGGGTCCTTCACAAATGACAAGACTGGGAAAAATATATTATGCTATTTGTATCAACCAGCCAAACCCTTTGAGTGCCAGACAGGTACATAACACCTTGCTTCTCAATGCTTTGTGCAGGTCTCTGGCACTCAAAAGGTTAAAGGAATAGTAAAGCCTATAAACAAAGCACTGTATCTAATAGGAGATGTTGTCCTGTGTATAGATATGTGACATAAATTTGAAAAATCCATACTTAAAGGGATAGTAATGTTTCATAATAAAAGCAGCTCTAATTAATCATCATAGTATTTGGACTTTGGAGAGTGTTATTTCAATTCTGTCAGAGTTGTAGTTCAAGAGTAATTCAATGACAAAGTATCCCCCTCCCGCCCCTTTTACTGATGTAACACTGCTCATCCAGATCAGAAGGGAGGTGCCCGGGTAGACTGCAGAGAGGGACAATCTTCAATTAAGATAAGGGAAAAACCTGAAAAGCTTGTCAAGGGGGGCAGGGCTTTCATTGTTCTCACTGTAAGAATATTGTCCCCTTCTGTTATCTGTCTGGTCTATGGACTGCATTCCACATCTGAGAAGTGATGGCTTACACTAGGTAAAAGGGGCGGGAGGGGGAAACTTTGCTTGTGAATATCTCTTAAACCATAAAGGTTTGAGAGATAAGACATATAGCATTCTTCATGTTTTTTTAATGCCTACAAAATAAAATAAAGTTAAAACAAAGTATTACTATCCCTTTAACGAATGGCTCACCCTATCTTCTCTGCTCTACAAACACACTCACCTCAGTTTATCACCACCCATTAATAATTAGGTTACTGCCACTCAGGGGGCTGGGGTCAAAATGAGTATGTTGATTTCATAATGACTATTAGGATTTTATGTCCAAATTAATATTGGCGTAGGTAGTTGGGAATGGGATATCCTGAAAACCTGACCTGTTAGTGTATACATATACGTGCACACACACAGAGTGTATATGCACACCAAATGCACACATACAAAGACACATACACACACTGCACCCACAAACATGTATATATGCGCATACATACAATGACACATATGCTGGCTCCACACATATACTCACCAAACACACATTTATATACATACACACACACACACACACACATTTATGTGTGTGTATATGTATGTGTGTGTATATATATATATATATATATATATATATATATACACACATATATACATCTGCTGAAGCCAATTCCTGTTTCTCTGTTCCCGTAGAGATTATGACTGTACCAGCCTCAATTTTCCCCCTTGTCCTGCAGGCCATATTTCCTGGAACATTCTTATTTCACTCTGGCTCTTTTTGCTGCCCAGACACTTTCAGCCCTGGGTTTAAAGCGGCTTCACTGCATTTATGTCACTTCAGGATATAATCTGTTGGTTTATTTGTTTTTAATCAGATGGGAGAGCTGGTCTGTGCAATCTCCCCCCCAAGAGGAAAGCTCATGAATCCGGCTCTTTTGTAGCTTAGATTTACACCTTCACAGTTTTCTGTCCCTCCAAAGTCACCCCGGCCTTGTGCTACATACCACCGACCTTACGTATAAAGGAAAAGCAGAGCAATTGTGGGGCACACAGACTACACCATGTAAGAAATGAAAATTCCAATTGAGTTACTAGGAAATGCAACCCCTTGAGTGCTAGACAGATCTTTAGTGCATTGCTTTGCAATGTATTGGAGACCTGTCTAGCATTTAGGAGTCCTTAAAAAGTTATTATAAATGAAACATTTGGGGATTTGAATGCCAAAGGGCTATGCAAGTTTAAAAGAACAGTAACATTTTAAGATGGAAAAAAAAAAGAAATGTATTGCACACCCCTTTGGGACTCGGCTTGTTAAAGGGATAGTATTGTTTCACAAAAAAAGCCGCTCCGATTAATCTTAATAGTAATTGAGCCATGGAGAGTGTTATTTCAATACTGTCAGAGTTGTAGTTCAAGAGTAATTGAATGATAAAGTATCCCCCTCCCACCCCTTTTACCTAGTGTAAGCCGCCTCCCCTCAGATGTGTAATCTGGTCTCTTGACAGGACAGTTCACAGCAAGGGACAATTTTCTTACTGTGATCATAAGGAAAACCCTGCCCCCCCTTGACAGGTTTCTCCTTATGCTCACTGAAGATTGTCCCTCTCTGCTTTCCATCCCGACAGTCTTGCTGCTCTGAGGTGAGCAGTGTTACATCATTTATCATTCAATTACTCTTGAACTACAGCTCTGACAGTATTGAAATAATACTCTCCATGGCCCAAATACTATGAAGATTAATCAGAGCTGCTTTTTTTGTGAAGCATTACTATCCCTTTATGCCAAACTGCAATCCAGTACCTTTCTCAGCTATTTACTTATATTAAAGGGCAATATGCACTGTTTTCATACGTATTAACCCTTTGAGTGTCAGAGGGGTACACAATGCAATGTGTTGGACACTCTGTTGCACTCAAAAGGTTATGTTCTTGCTCTGAAGGGACACTATTCACTCAAACGCCCATGGAACAGAGCACAAATATAAAATTAAAAAAAATCTTTATTATATTAAAAAACATTCACATCAAGTAACCAGGTATGAACAGTAAACTTGATTTATTAAAACAAAAAAAAATCTATTACATTTATTCTTATTACACAGGTTTAAAAATATTTGAAAAAGACCCTTTGAGGGCATTTTAATTAAAAATGTATTAGATCACGGAATTTGTGTTTCTAAGAGAACTGTACCATACGTATCTTGGCAACTCAAAGATGGGTTTATTTTCTGCTAAAATTATTTTATTACCATTTAATTGTTTTTTCCATTCATCATATTTTCAAGTCATCTTCATATATTAAAGGACGAGCAAACTTTTTATAAAAAATACATATGAATATGGACATTTCACGCTGAGTAGATCAGTGATAGCCCCCCACCGCTGGGATATTTTTCACTCAGAACTAAATTGTTGTTAACCATTTGAGTGTTTGCAACACATTTGGTAACCCTCTGACACTCATAGGGTTAGAATGCAATCTGTGGGTGATTTGAACAGTACCACCTGATAAGCGCATTCGAAAACTGCAGTAAAAATATATATTTTTTTATTTTTTAAAAAAGCAATACACTTTGACCTGTAATAACTTCTGAACAAATAATCTCCCAGCCATGAGAATATCCTTGATTTAAGCAGCAGAAAAATAATATAGTATAGATATTCTTTTATTTAACAATGATAAAAAAAAAAAAAAAAGAGAAAAATATTTATTTCTCCTTTAAGGGAGAAGAGGAGGAAAATGCACCAATAAAATTACACCAGAAGTAGGTTTTCTGCAAATAAAAGGAGGAAGTTTATTTTGACAAGTGAAATGGTGTCTTGAGAGTCAAAAAAGGCTTTGAAATCTTTAGAACAATTGACAACATTGAATCCATTAATAAAACAACAATCACATGACCTTAACATTATCACATTTTTCCACTGAATATATATCAATACCTGGCTTTTTTGTTTTGTTTGTTATTTTGAGAACTGAATGTGCAGACCAGTTTTGGTTCATCAGTGAATAATAGTTTGGATGAAGATGTTGATTTATTTAGTTGGATTTCAGTGATTTATCAGTACAAGTCTTACAGAAGTCTGAAGCATTGCAAGTACATCCAACTCATTCACGGAGGGTTAAAGGAAGTTCTTTTAATGTCAATGTGCTATTGAGGTGTCCTTACCCCCCTTTCCTGTTAAACAAAGGGTCACAGCAGGGGGCAAGCAACCTTTGACTCTCCAGCTGTTGGGTATGATGGCACTCATAGTTTCCAAGAGCCACAGTTTACCAACCCCTGTATTAATGGTTCAGTAAAAGCTGATGCTTTCCTTTCTGAGTACAACAAGGGCACAGCTACTGCTGAGAGATGTGCCATTCAAAAGTCAATCACCGTTCAAACGGTCATGCAGTGGTAAAGTTGTTAGTATAACATTCTATGGAGATCCATAGCCAGTGGCTCACAACAGTTTGAACTATAATACAGTTTGAATGCAGCAGCACACATTACGCAGCAGTAAAAGCCCATTATACATGCACACACACATTACATATATATAAAATGTATTCTTGTAATAAGTTTACTGCTCCTTTAAGGCAGAAGACCATATATATTTTTGGTGGAATTTACTGAATAGTTTAGAAACACAAGTTTAGTGGGAGACTTACCAGTGAGGTATTGGGGGAAAAACAGTGGGATTGTACCGTCTCATTGTCAATATTTAATATGCTACATTAGGGGTAGGAAACACTTTGGCATTCCAACTGTTGGGGACATCTTTTATCATCTTCAGCCAGACACTGGCTGATTAGGGATGATGGGAGTTGTAGTCTCCAGCAGCTGGAATGCTGAAGGTTGGGTAACACCGTGCTATATAAACGCTCTGTTTTCAATCATCAGATTTAGACTGGTGAGCAACTATAAAGCTGTATGCTGTAAGT
Source organism: Rhinophrynus dorsalis (assembly GCA_037306005.1). Classification (NCBI taxonomy): domain Eukaryota; kingdom Metazoa; phylum Chordata; class Amphibia; order Anura; family Rhinophrynidae; genus Rhinophrynus; species Rhinophrynus dorsalis. The sequence goes on along the minus strand of CM074726.1, from coordinate 52,617,521 downwards.
ATAGTAAGTGGATCCAGCTGCAACCAGTTTACAGCCTTTTCACAAATTATTATATATATACTATGTATTGTAGATTTCCCTTCTGTGTACGCTCACTCCTCGGAGATGCTTTAGTCAAAAGTTATTACAGAGCAAATTAGAAACTTGCCATTACCCAAGGCATTAGAGGCATTTTAGTGCATGTGTGTAAGATGAGGTTTGAGGGGGATCTTCTGTTTCGGGGGGGGGGGGGGGGGGGCTCACCTTGGGTTCCCAAAAGTTCCAGTTTTACAAGAAGGAACAAATTCAGTCCTGTGGTCTGATGATGGTCAGGCAAAAAACACAAGACTGTATCTGTTACCCCTTCGCATCCAGTGATGTGCCAGGACCGTCATGGCTGTCCAGCACTTAAGGAACAGTGACGGTCCTGTCACGTCACATTCTTTTTCCTCACAGCGCTCCTGCAGGAGCTCTGTAAGTAATAGCAGGGACTGAACTTGATCGCTCCAAGACCGGAGCGATCTCTCTCAGTCGCCCGTTTGGCGTGTCGGCACACATGATCAGTCACGTGGGACGGCACCTCAACCTTTCCTATCTGTCCTTAAATGACCACACACCCCGGGACTGCTGGTTCTTAAGGGGTTAAAAAGTTATTCAAAGGCTGTAAACTGTACAACATACACAGATTCCTAATGAGTTTTCTTTACGTTAGTTGATGTCATGCAAGTTAATCTGCTTGATGGTTTAACCCTTTACGGAGGACCATGCAGTGCATTTCTTCACAACATGATGGATACAGGCAGCTTCAGTTTGAAGGCTCAGAATGTGGCTGAGGAAATTTTCTCCCTTTGAAGCTTTCCGGGACTCTCTGTCCCTTCTGGCTTAAGAAAGTCGACTTGGTTTTCTGTTTTGCTGCTCATATTGAAGCTGTTACCTTATAATGGTCTGAGTCATCCCAGGGAAGAGTTTGTACCCGAAAAATGAGTTTATCTGTCCAGCAATATGGTCCTCTAGATTTCCTTTAATTAAATTAAAACAATACTGCAGTGTGAGTGAGAGGCTTTAGGCTTTTGTTTTTTTGTCACCCCCGTGCCTAAGTGAAGGTCAGATATAATTTAGCAGCTCAGTGAAATGTCTTATTCGCTCTGAGCCTGTTAGCTATGCATGAGAAATTCATTCACAAGCAAAAGGTTTAAACTCATTTAGTGTAATGTAGAAATGTTTTGTTCTGCGATATCAGTGGATTTAATAATGACTGAGACGTAGAAGTTGCTGTTCTGGTGCAGGCAAAAGTCTCTAGTTATAATGATAAAGCAGAAGCTGCAATGCTTTAAATCAGGGTGAGTCAGAAATCCAGATATCCAGTGGCTCATTGGTGATTAGGGGAGTTGTAGTCCCCAACAGCTGGAGGTCCAGCTGTTGACTCCCCCTGTTTTAACCTTTTGATTGATAGCTGTGGTCTTTGTTATCTAGCCAAATTCTTCTTCTTCTTCTTTTTTTTCAGACAATTTAAAGGGACATTTGACTATAAACAAATTTGGTGATTTGGGAAACACTTTCAAAATAACATGTCTGTTGTATTAGCCAGTATTTTTTTTAGAAGGTGTATGAGTTACTTCGATCTATAGATTATTTTAATTAAGGCATCTTGCATGCACTTCCTGTCTTATCCCTACATCATCTCTCTCTCACTCACCCATATGTAACCCTTTCGTTGCTAACGGAAGTGTCAATGCATTGCTGAGCAGTGTCAGTGAATGAGAGAGGTAATGTAGGAATAAGACAGGAAGTCAGTTCTAGGGTAGGTGGGTAATGCATTACTGAGCAGTGTCAGTGAGTGGAGAGGTAATGTAGGGATAAGACAGGAAGTCAGTTCTAGGGGAGGTGGGTAATGCATTACTGAGCAGTGTCAGTGAGTGGAGAGGTAATGTAGGGATAAGGCAGGAAGTCAGTGCTAAGGGAGGAAGGTAATGCATTACTGAGCAGTGTCAGTGAGTGGAGAGGTAATGTAGGGATAAGACAGGAAGTCAGTGCTAAGGGAGGAAGGTAATGCATTTCTGAGCAGTGTCAGTGAGTGGAGAGGTACTGTAGGAATAAGACAGGAAGTCAGTGCTAGGGGAGATAGACATTGCATTGCTGAGCAGTGTCAGTGAGTGGGGGGAGGAGTATGAGGCGGGTAATGCATTGCTAAGCAGTGGCAGTGAGCGGGAGAAGTAATGTAGGAATAAGACAGGATCTGATTGCATGGCATGCCTTAATTACCATCATATATATTTCTAACTAAATAAAATAATATCTAAATAAAAAATGGATACAAATGACTAATACAAGATATAGGTCATTGTGAAAGCTCACCGAAGTTGTTTTAGGGGATAGCGTCATGAAACCTTCAATGCACTGCACACCCCACTGGATATCACAGGGTTAAGATGATCCCCGATCCTGCCTTCAAATTAACATACAGAGAAAAAAAGGATAATTTCAGGTTATTATTATGTGTGAGTCCAACATTTAACTCCTTGGATTCCAGAGACCGCTCTAAAACATTGCTTCACAATGCGTTAGAGATTTCTATAGCATGCAATGAAAAGAAAGGCCCATGAGATCTTGCACAGAGCAGATTGCTAGTCTGTGACACTGTATCCATTTATATTTGTATTCCACTGTACATTCCAGTCCATCGGTTTGGCAACAGCAATTACACTTAGCAGTCTCCTGGGGAACCTAATTCCTTAACCCTTTAAGGACCAGATGGGTATACAACACATTGCAAATGTTTATTGAGTCTTGTACGTTAGTGTTCAAAGTGACTGAATAGAGAAGATGTTACCTGACTTGTTCATATTTGAATTATCACTCTAAGATAAAAGTAAAGTCTCACAGTACAGTCTGACAGCACCAAAAATGAGCTGCCCATCACTCTGGCACTCACAGGGTTAAAGAACCTTGAGGTAGGGTGACCAAATGTCCTTTCTGCCATTCAGTGGCACTGCTGAGATGAGAGAGGCAGTGAACACTGCCCCAGCTCTATGGCAGCGGTGTGGGCAGGGTCGTGTAACATCATGTGACTCTGCACTGATAAGAATACTTGACCTGTGCTTTCTCCAGTGCGCCACAGAGTTCCGGCCACTACAGGAGGAACTTCCATTGATTGCTTTGACACACACAAAGTGACACTTGTGCTGGAATACAAAACAAACATGGCAGCCACGTCTCAGTGTGTCCTTATGCTACAAGAAAAAGTTGCAGCAGTTTCTCTCATGAGGAAGTAGGTCTCAGTTCTCACTCCAGTGCAGGGTTGGGCAACTTGAGGCTCTCCAGCTATTCAGGACTACAGTTCCATTCAGCTCCAGCCACTGGAAATAATGGGAATTGCAGTCCTGAAAAGCTGGAGGGCCTCAGGTTGTTCACTCTTGCTCTATAGTTAAGAACTCTGAGCTCCATTCTCCCAGGAGGAGGCTGTCCAAGATGCAGGACACACATTACACATACATGATTGTTCCAGGCAATTCTGTGCATGTGGTCACCCTATGTCAAAGTGATCTATGATTTGAAATGCACACTGCTTGCACCCGATTGCTGATAATCTTAATAGATGGCCACTAATTGTGCATCAGTCTATTCATAAAAGAGACAAATTCAAGCACGTTGTGTCCCTTTTTTTATTATTAGTTCAGTGAGCGTCACTGGAATTTCGGCCTCATACAGTACTTGTGGTGAGACACCTTTCAGAACTTCTTTGGTATGCACATTCCCCCCTTCCCATTGTCCTCTCCAGCAAACACAGGGTTAAGTTAGGACCAGCTCAGGCACCATGAGACAAAAGACAAAAAAAAAATTATCTTCTTCAATACTTTTAAACATATACATAAGTTAGCACCACAAAAATCAGCATTGGAGTACATTCTGGCATCATTACAAACATAGAAACAGAGTGATATTTAAAGAAAACAAAACAAATAAAACACCTTAGTATTTCTATATGGGACACTACCACAAAACAGTTCATTTTTTTCCTTGTTTTTTATTATCTCATATCTACATAGTTTATGAATACAAGAGCAGCATGCATTATACCTCCATTCTAGCTAGAGATGGTTGTGGGATGTGTCTGCGGCAGGGAATGAGTGGGAGACTGGTCCACAGAGGAGCATCATCAGTGATTTAATAGAAAAATAGCACCACAGGGAGAAAGGAACAAAATGGAATACATAGCACCTATTTTTTACATGTATGATATCCCCTCCCATAGGCAATCTCCCACTGTGTGACGAGGTTAAAAAAAAACCATAACAAAAAAACCTAGAAGGCGATTGCCTACGGAAACACAGTACAATATTAATGACTCATTATCCGTGCGTTGCCCATGTCATATCATATTGTTATTCATATCTGCAGCAGCCATGACCGTTTTAGACCAACTCTTTGAATCCACCCGTTCAGTGCCAAAGCAATACGTTGCGTACACCTCTGGCACTCAAAGGGTTAATCAGATATAGGCAATCTGTGGTTGTCCTGAGTTGTAGTCCAACAGTAGTTTGACAGCCATAGATTGCCCAACTCTGTGCCAGACATTGTTAAAGGAACACTAACACCTTAATTCTAAGTAAAAAGGATATTGTGCCCATTATGGGTTGCTGGACTACAGGACCCCGATCTTCTGCCACTGAAACAGTCTTAGAAAAAGAAGGGTTTGGGGTCCTGGCGTCCAAATAATTATTTCCGCCTCTATAGATATACTGTACTAATTAAAGAGTTTGGGGGAGTCAACCCATGCAGAATTCATTCATAGTGGCCATTAAATGTTTTTCTGCACAGATTAACCCTTTGAATGCCCAAGACTTCAAAACATTGTTTTGAAATGTCACTAACATCTAAAGGGAATAAAAGTGAGCGGAGGTATGTTATTAGAATATATTAGAGTTCCTTTAACTTTAAAAGAGCAGCAAACTTGTTTTAATGAATATGTTTTGTAGGACTTTTCCTTCTGAGTAATACAATAGTAATCCTACTGTTGCATAGTTTCAGAGTTATTGCTGTTTAAAATGTTTGTTTTTTGTTTGTTTCTTTTACAGTAACTGCTCCCTAGTGGTCAGATTTCAGATAGTTATTCTGTTGTATTCTGTGGGAGAGTTGACTCACTGACAACAGTCCTCCATAGAATGTGATATTAACTGCTGAGTCACTTCTTGTCAGCTGGAACTTTCAGGAAGTAGCCTCCTTGCTTTTCTGTTTCCAGTGAAAATAACAGTTTTAAACTGTTGTAACTATTGAATAAAACAACTGACAGAGGTGGGAATACACTTGTTTTGTTCATCTAGAAAAGCCCTAAAACATATATATGGTTTCATAAAAAAAGGTTACTGCAACTGTAACAGAAGTCAGGTCTTTGCATTGATGAACAATATCACTCAAAAACCTGATCAAGTCTAAAAGCTCGTCCTTTGATTAAGCGCATCCTGTTTTTGTACAAATTGGTGACTGCGCTGCCACAGCAGACGAAGCAACATGAATCATTAAATGTGTCATTTGAAGGATCATAGATAAAAAGTGGCATATTTCCTTGGGTAAGCATTTTGTGCAATTATCTAAGACTGTGTTTATTTTCTTTGTGGGGGGTCACAGTTCAGTAACTCATTAAAATCTTCCTCCAACAAGTATAAAACTGACAGGATGGCAGGGCAGCAGAAATCATTGCTCTGTCATCTAAAGGGTTTTGTTCGGGGCTAGGCTAACCTGTTGCTCTCCTGCTGTTGTAACCTCCAACCTCCATCATCCTCAACTAGCCAATGGCTGGCTGGGGATGATGGAGCTGGAGTCTTTAACAAATGGAGAGCCAACATTTTCTAACCTTTGGATTAGCTGAAAGGGATTAAACCCTTGCAGTGGTGAAAGGTTTGCCCTCTCAGTATATCTCCCCAAACACACATGGAACCACATTTATGAGCTGTTTAAGGCCTGCACTCCATTGTAGTTGATAACTTTATATACAGCATTATCTCCAGAGTTTCCTATACACTTAATAAGGAATTATTCTTAAAGAGCTTTCAAAATCACCTATATTTATGACAGCCATTCTTTATTTAAAAATAAAAGATATTTAGTTTTATTTATTAGTCAGTTTATGCACATTTTCCAGTACTTCCTGATAGGAAGTGCCAGTTGGGAGGGAGAGCAGTGGGGAATGTTAGAATCTGACACACTAGGCTGTACATATAAATAAAGTTAAATATCTCAAAATAAAGTAATCATTTAACAAAAAAGATAGTTAATAGAAATATAGATGATTTTGCAAGTTTTCATTATCATCCAAGTTGGTGTAAAGTGTTAGTTCCATTTTAAATGGTAACGGGCATAACTACAGGGTGTGTATAGGGTACAGTTGTGAACGGGCCTGGCATACAAAGGGACCCATCAGCTCCATGGACCAACAGGCTCTACTTATACCCCATGAAGAATATTTATTTTGCACCGAGTCCATCCAATGATTCATTTCACCACTGAAACTGGAACCAGTGGTAACACATACCTGCAATGTAATCTAGGCCTAAACCAGAAAATGAATATGAGTTAAAGTGAAACTCATTAACCCTTTTGGGTGCTACAGGGGTGCCCAGCGCAGTGAATTAGACATGCCACTGGCACGTAAATGGTTATAGGGTTGTTTGAGTGGTACCATTCCACGTGACTGACAGATTGATAAAATGTTTGGAAAAATAATAATGTTCACTTTCAGGTGAACTTGCTGCATTTACTTTATATTTTAGTTTCGTACGACCAGGTCACATGTAGGTTTTAAAGCCAGGAAAGGGTAATTTTTCTTCAAAAAAAATATACAATACAAATAATTACTTACAAACATACAAAAATATAAGCACCTTTAATACAAAGGGACAGGCGCAGGCGCACAGTTGGGGCCATATCCAATAAGATAGAGATGATTAACTCTGGGGCAAACCTGCTATAGCAGAGGACAAATAATGTCCTCTGATTTAAAACTGACCTGTTATCCCTTTTAGTGCCAGAGGGGTACACAGCTCAAAGATTTGCAATGTGTCAGAGACCTTTCCAGCATTATATGGGTTTAATGGCCATTTTATATAATTGGGAATTATTTGACCCCTGCTGGTCAGTTGGTTTGCCCCAGAGTTGCTCTGCTGTCGCTTTAGTGAACTTGGCCTGTAGTGCTCTGCGCTTTTTCCTAGGAAACACTGGCATTAGAAATTTGGGAAACAACTTGAAAAAGGACAGTCCCCATAATGTTCCGAATTAGTGTCGGGCAAGGATCGTACTACGTTCAAGCTTCTCCGTTAGAAGTAGTGATCATGTTTCTAATGATAGTGAGTCTTTGAGACCATTGGAGAGGAAATGGTCTGTTACTGGATGGGATGACGCCCTTGGCTTGTAATGATTGTCAAGTGATGCTGTTTAGGTCATGTGATTCCAAGGCTAAAGATCTGATTGGGCTGTTTTCTTTCTTTCCCTGATAAAAGGATGGTCGAGGCTCTCAGCCAGAGGGAAATTTGGGTTTAACCGTTCACCGTGCCAGTTTCAGAACGTGCATGTGAAAAAATATATATAAACACTGTGATGAGGTTTCAAGGTTGCTCATTTGGAGACTTGTCGTTCTGATTTGTGATTGGCCTCTTTTCTCTTTTATGTATTTTGGTGACTCTGTTTTAGCCCAAGAAACACACTGGTCCCACCTCAAAGCCGAATTTTTGTGTTGCATCTCCGAAGTCATTGAACATGAGATCCACAATGGGTGCCTGTTCCACTTTGGGGGTGTTGAGCTCTAGAACAGTCTTCTGATAACCTTTCTTTGACTAGGAATTAAAGAAAAAGACAAGATAGTCAGCCATTGAAATAACACTGTTCAAATCAACTATTTCCTACTTCTGTAATAGGAGTGGAGTCTGTACAAGACTTAAATGGCTCTTGGGTGCTAGAGACCTAGATCTATAACGTATTGTGTCGAGACCTCTACAGCATCTGCTGAGTTAAACTTTTGTGTGCCAGAGAGGTATGTAATGCATTGCAATGCGACGAGTTGGACACCTCTCTGGCACTCAGCGGCTCTGGAGAGGTTTCAAATGTGAGATTTTCACCCTATACTAGGAAGAACTAGAATTCTAGAGCAAAACCGCTGCACCGTAGGGAAGAAATGTACAATTCCTCTTGATTTAAATGTGACTATTTATCCCCTGCATGGTATAAAAGCTCTCCAACACACTGCTTCACAATATGTTGGAGAGTGGTTAAATGATCAATTGAAAGCAAGGGGAATCTTTTTTTCCCTCTGTGGTCCAGTTCGTCTTATTAAATCAGTCTCAGTGTATTAACCATTTGAGTGCCAGGTGTATGTGAAACACATTGCAGAACTACTGTTAAGGTATACTGCAACACTTAGACACAGCACACCCAGTGAGGTGGCAGATTACTGTCCTGCGGTACCGCAGAGAGCTTTTATGTACATTTAACAGGGAATTATACTCTAGGAATAAGTAGCTCTGATTTTACTTTACTGTAGACTTGCCTACAGGAACATATCTGAGATGTACATTTTTATGATATTATGGAACTTCCATTGATGTGAATAGTTTTTTTGTGAAACCATACAACCAGTTTTCTGGGGCACAGAGGTGGATTAATGTATAACAAGGTACAGCAAGTTTCAGCATCTGGAAGTAGGAGTCTTTCATACAGCAGTCGGGTGTATCAGTTCATTAAGTTGTTTGCATTGTAACTGCAGTAGCCTATATTTTATATTAACCCCTTAATGACCAGCTGATCGTGCGGCGATGCGACTTGAGGACCGTGGAGCTTTTTTTTTTTTTTTTTTCCGGTTCCGGACTCTCCGAACAGCGTGCAGCCTCGGGGGGAGCCTGGAACTCCATGACGGTCAAAGTACGTCATGGGTCGTTCAGTCAGATCAACCCTTGATGTACTATGACTGTCAAGGGTCGTTAAGGGGTTAAAGTCGGCATGTAGTCTATATATACCGATAATAGACAATGGAGGTTATGCACTAAGGCTTGATAAAGAAGTGATAACTTCTCCAATTATACCACTTCTTCAGTTCTTATGTTATCTATGGAGCCAAAACACTAAGACCTCCAAAGTCAGAGAGATCTTAATGTATAGGTCACATAGTATAACATAGAACCTGGATAAGTGATATAACTGGAGAAGTCAATTCCACTTTATCACCTCTTTATCACACCTTGGTGTATCTCCCCCAATAAATTCAATCATTCTGAGTGAGGAATCTTGTGTCCTTCTACAGAACCTATTTATCAGGTTAGTCACTATTAATTCACATAGACTAAACCAGATTAGAAAGTTTACAGATTTACCTGACTGCTGTATGATGGACTCCTACCTAGGCAGGGGAGGACTGACCATACGGGCATTCGGTCATGGACCGAGGGCCCGTGACCAAAGGGGGCCCACCGCCGCTTCCATCACTGCTCAGCAGCTCTCCAACAACTGCCGACAGCACGCCATTCTAGTAATACAGAGCGCTGGGAGATGACATCATCTCCCAGCCTCTGCATTACTAGAGGCATGCGGGACTTCGCACAGCCACACCGCTAGACCACCAGGGACTGGCGGTAGGGGCAGTGTGTAGATGAAGGGGCATGGTGAAGGGGGCATTGTGGAGATGAAGGGGGACATTGTGGAGGGGGCATTGTGGAGATAGGGACATTGTGGAGATGAAGGGGGCAATGTGGAGATAGGGGCATTGTGGAGATGAAGGGGGCATTGTGGAAGGGGCATTGTGGAGATGAGATGAAGGGGCATTTTGGAGATGAAGGGGGCAATGTGGAGATTTCTGCAGGGGGCCCAGATCTCTTTTTGGACCAGGGGCCCTGGGTCCTGTCAGTCCGCCCCTGTACCTAGGTAAGTCCTTCTGTTACACACAGTAAGAAAGGTTTGATGCAGGGAAAGAATAATGACTTCTCTAGTAATTATACTGTAAAATCTCAGGTATAATACGCAGGTGCAAATTATACCCATGATTTTTGGAAAAAGAAAGTTAGTTCCTATGTATAATACACACCCCCTACTTGCCTCTCCCCTTTCCGCAAGCAGATCCCCTGAAGTTCAGCACCCCCCATCTGAGGCAGTGGGCAGCATTCCTGTGTTCACCGCCCACTTCCTCTGCGCTGCAGTACTGCAAAAACTTTAAACCCCACCTTGATAACCAAGATCCCCCCTCTGGAGTCCAGGCAGCCATATGCGTATGGAATCTATGGTAGGTCCTGACAGGGCAACCCAGATAGGCAGAGGAGTTTCGGGAGTGGAAGTAGCGGGCGGCAAATGCAAGAATACCAGCCGCTGGCCCTATTTCACAGCTGTCTGGACTCCAGAGGGGGGATCCTAGTTATCAAGGTGGGATTTAAAGTTTTTGCAGTATTGCAGCATAGAGGAAGCAGGTGGTGAGCGCAGGAATGACGCCCACTGCCTCTAGATGGGGGGTGCTGGTAAGTAGGGATATTGAGGTGGGGAGTATTTTTTTTTTTTTTTTTTTGGCATTTGGGTTTTTTTTTTTTAACTCGTGTATAATACACACACCCCCATTTCACATAAGGTAAAATGGGGTAAAAATATGCGTATTATACCCGAGATTTTACGGTACCTATTTTCTATGAAAATCCTAATTGCTGATTTTAATTTACATTTAGAAACAAAATAAGTTCTGAGGCCCAGAGCAAGGAGGAGAGGGCAACAATTCATTTCGATTTCATGATTTCCATCCCATAAAGAAAATGTATATTAACCCCTGCTGATGGTAGATAAGCCTCCAACTTATTGCTTTGCAATGTATTGGTGATCTCTCTAACGTCCAAAAGGTTAAATAAAAAAAAGGGACTTTGTAATTTCGTGTTGATAGTTTTCTATTCTCAGTGTCAAAACTAATATCCCTCCCTTCGTGTTCCTTTTATTGCAGTCTCCCAGGCTGAGATACATCTGATGTCGATCAATAGTTTACCGTATTCCTGCCAGAGCAAGACACAGACTAGTAACTCTCTCTCTCTGTCAGTGATACGATCAGATACCTTTATTATCTAACTTGCACTCGCTACAAAAATACTCATGCCATGAACTTAACCCTTTGTGGACCAGAGGGGTGTGCTATGCATAGCAAGGAATGAGTTGTACTCTAAGAAAACCTTAAAGCAACTTAATCAAAAGTCCATGTTGCCATGGCTAGCGCTATGTTATTCAGGTCAGTCAGTTGGGGAGATGCTCTAGTGTGTGATAAAGAGGGGATAAAGCAGAACAGAGATAATTTCTCCAGTGATATTACTTCTCCAATTCCTATATTATTCTATGGAACCTATGCACCAAGATTTCTGAGGTGGGAGAGATCAACTGAGAAGCGATATCCCAGGAGAAGATCTCTCTCTTTATCACACCTTAGTGCATAACCCTCCATGAATTCTTCCCAAGTTCCTCACACGATCCATGCCAACAGTGGGTCTGGGTGAAGCCTTCCTCTTCCTTCAGCTTGAGAAGTGATTGGAAATATGGGGTCTGAGCATGGACAGACTTCCTCCTGCACAAAGGCAATATTACCAATATGTTTTGGCTTTGTGCAGTTACAATAATAAGAGTGGGTATGAGCAGGTAAGAAGTCTGTCTCTGCTCAGACCCATTTTACTAGATGCTCTTGATGCAGGAAGAAGAGAGAGGCTTCACCCAAATCTGCAGCTGTTGGTGCTACCTCATATGAACTACTCTGTAAGGATTCACTTTTGAGTGACCGGAAAAATATGCTGGTCAGGGCAACATGGCCTTTTGAGTAAGTTGGAGCAATTTTGCAACAGACCAAATACATTTTAGGGGACAAATAATTATTCCCAAAGTTCTCAATGATTTAAATGTGACTCTTAGTTCGTTGAGGGCTAGAAAGGTCGCCAATACATTGTGTGTTGGAGATGTTGCTATCATTCAAGGGTTTAAAAACCCAATTTAAATAGAAATTTTTAATTTGTCCCCATTTTACTTTTATACCCATTGCATCCCTTTGGATGCAAACATTTTACGCCTATAAGTACTTACTGCACATCCATCCATGACGGCTCTTATGTACGGGTTGTTGTCGTACGACATCTCTTCATCGTTTGATCCCAGGAAGCGGATGGCCTTATCATAGCTGTTTGTGGTGGCATCGTGCCATGCGACCGACTGGTAGCAGTTGTAGGTGATATTTTGGTTGGCAGAAGCACTTAGTAGCCGTAGGAATGTCATTTGCACCACTCCAATGGGATTTCCTTCTGCATCCACATAGGAAAGCTGTGAATGGAAATAACACATCGCTATGGAGTGAACATTAGGAGGCCGGACAGTTGTATGAGAGACCGCAATGAAGGCTGTAAACAAAATGGAGTAATTCTGGGGCAAACCGAATGTACCATAGGAGAGAAATAAAAATGATCATTAATTTAAATGGGGCTTTTATCCCCTTGAATGCTATTGAGGTATCCAATGTATGTGTGGAGACCTGTCTAGAGTTCAAGGGCTTAAAAGCCCCATTTAAATCAAAAGGGATATTTATTTGTTCCCTACGATGCCGTTGGTTTGGCCAGGAATTGCCCCATTTAGCTCTTTTTGTTGGGCATGGACACTTGTCCTTAATGAATTAACATCACATATAGACAACACTTTCTAGGTACCTTCTACATTTCTTTTATCTCTAAATAAAAAATACATTTACAGCTTCTCATTCCACAGAAATATAACTCCATATGTCCCACAAATAATGCAGGTACAATGTATACAGTGAGAGGGGCACACCCTGGACATGCAGGGACAAAACACTTCATGGAAACATTATTATCAAGCTAAAAAGGTGCAATTCTGGAAGCAAATCAATTGCACTATGAGGACTTAGATGAAAACTCCCATTGATTTAAAGGGCACTTTTATGTCACTGAATGCTAGAGAGGTCTCCAGTGCACTGTAGACTAACCTCCCCACCCCACGGTGCAGTTGGTGTGCCCCAGGAGTTCGACTTGATAAATAAGGCGCATTGTTTGTATACTTATTGGGACTGAATGACTCTACCTATTCCTTGCACTTTCTTAATAAATGTGACTCGGCATTAACCCTTTGAGTGGCGGAGAGGTAGGCAATGCATTGTAAAGCATAGGAAATGTCAGTAATAAGGAATGACATTCTCATCTGATCTCTACTTTTACTTTATATTCCATTAGGAGCGCGAGACTGATATAAGCTGCATTGCGCCACGGAACCTAGATCAGGGAAGAGCAAGCTAAACTACAATTCCCATTATCCCTAGCCAGTCAGCAACTGTAGAGCCTCAGGTTGGCATTCCCTGACCTGGATGGTTCAGTAACATAAAGTGGAACGCCAGTGTGTGACAATGACAAAACCATAAAAGTTGGGTTAAACTTTAACCCATCAAAAAAAAAAAAGTACTGTGAGTTATAGTAATATATTATTAACCCCTTGGATGCTAGAAAGTTCTCCAGCTCCATTAAGACTAGAGGAAAGGCTCTTTCGACTAAAACAAAGGGAGAGATTCTTTACAGTAAGGGCAGCAAAGCTATGGAATTCTTTGCCTCGGCATGTTGTACTTGCAGATAATGCAACTGCTTTCAAAAAAGCAATGGATGCCTATCTAGCACAGAACAATATTGAAAATTATGACAGATGGCTTCAAAGCAGATAGGAAATATCTGACTGCCATTTGGAGTCAGGAAGGAATTTTTTTACCTACTTGGGGCTAAATTAGAAATTGCTCCAGATTGCTTTTTTTGCCTTCCTCTGGATCAACAGGGGTGTGTTTGTCATGGGCTGGACTTGACAGACACAAGTCTTTTTTCAGCCTCATCAACTATGTTACTATGTAGCTCAGTGTGTATCCAAGGTGTTAAAGGGCTCATATATTTGTCCAGTGGTAGGTCTGAACCTATTTGTCTGGGTACATTATGGGCATCTCACACAGGGGGCCTACATCAGGTGTAAATAACCTTTGGCTCTTGTAGACTACAACTCCCATCATCCTCAAGTGATGGACATACATGGATTAATTACCCCTGACTTCAATCAGTGCACTAAGACTGGGGCAAGTGCCATCCTACCACCATCTAGATAGACAGGCTAACCCAACTGCACCGATGCGATGGAAAGCATTCTAGCAAATGGGGTGGAATGCAGAATGTTATTTCTCTCCTATGGTGCATGTGATTCGCTCCAGAATTATTCAAGTAAATGTACAGTAACATTCGCATTTAATGCAAAGGTCCTCAAAATTTACTTGTGCATTTCATAACAAAAGAAAGGAGATCTGGCATAGGTAAAATGTGATGGACTTGTGTCTTTTTTTACCCTCATCAACCATGTTACTATGTTAAATCATTTCACTGACACACTGAAAGTAATAATTAAACTAGACGTGTGACTTGCAAACGAAGTAATTGAAGCGGACATGTGACCTTGAATTCAATTTTATGTATCTGAAAACTTCATTCCAAACTGCTTGTGCGTTCTGTTATCCAACAGATACATAGTGTGAGTTATTAATACTGCTAATTCTGAAATGTGATCTCTGTGAGTGAAGCACTGTAAGCTAATAGAGACCTCCGTACTGCACAGGCCTCAATTAGCATACAGAGCTTATACCAAAAGAGACTTTCACCTTTCACGAATTAACACCTCCTAATAATCCCCCACCACCACTTTGCTTATTATGCCCAGAAAATCCAGTGGCCTCATGAATTTATACCTTGCTCCGTGTTTCAAGTTAATCTTGGATGTCATGTCTCTGGATGCAGATATGACAGTTGGTAGAAGGACCTCAAACTCTGCTCATCGAACATGGTAATCTTAACTCTTTCAGTGCCAGAGGGGTGTCCAAAGCTCAAAGGGTTAAGTAACAGAGTACTGCATTGCCCACCCCTCCGATACGTAAAGGCAGAGGCATAATTTATCATTGGATGACTCCTGTACAAATACTGTTTAGGGGTCCCATGACACAAAAATATTCTCCCAGAGGCAGAACCAGAACTCTTGGTCCTTGACGCCAGAAGACCGCCAGGCTCTGACACAACTGCACCCGCTGTACCCCTGCAGTTGCTCCTTGGCTTTAACGGTTAAATAGACTCATGTACTCTGCCTATCTCAGTTTGAAAAAAGCCAGAAACTGTCATGTCCACCTCCATGGATAAGACATCCAGGGCTGATCTGAAGGTGTTTCTCATAAGCTAAAGAACAAATGCAAAATTCATAGAGGCCATTAGGATTTTCTGGCCATAGTAAGGTGAGTGGAAGTTATTAGGAGCTGTTGGTTCTCTTTTAATACGTCCTAGCATACATCTCTGCTGGTCTTTTGGCCAACATGGCACATGGGCAGTTTTGAATGAAGTTTGGAAATAGGTGAATTGAAGTTCCCAGTTCCCACAATAAATAAATAATAGTAATAATAAAACAAAGCATACAAACCGGAATTCAGGACCATTCGGCGTCTGCTTCCCAGGAGTGAAACATGACTGAACAAGAGAAAGCAGGCAAGGCGTGCACACAGACCCAGCAACCAGCACACATTCCCCAGGCTGATTGCAGCTGTCTGCAATCACAAATGGAATTGGGTCCCTGTCGCCTCCTATGCATTTCTGATTTTTCACTCTGATTGTTTGATATCATAGCTCGTTCTTCTTATCAGAAACCTTCTCGAGCGTGGCCGAATCTATGTATTTTGATGACCTCATTATGATACCACCGCTGTGTGCAGTGATAAGCTGGCTCTGTCAGCAAAAGAGTGCTAGGGTTGATTGTTTAAGTCTGGAACAGGCAACAGGTGCCTCTCCATCTGTAATTGGACTATAGCTCCCAACATGCTCAAGAGGCGCCTGTTGCCGACACCCAGTGTCTCTACAGCTATGCTTAACCGCATAGATGCTAATAATGTCTCCAACACATTGTGGATACATCTTTAGCACCCAAGGGGTTAAACTACAACTCCCATCATTCTCAAGTTTGCCATGAATGGAAAAGCACCAGTTGCCAATTTCTGTTCTCACTCCACTGGATGCTGAACTATAATTCTCAACATGCACAATTGGCTATGGATGGGAGCTGAAGATACAGCGTTTGCCAAGCCCTAGTTTTCTCCAGATGCTGTTGGACTACAACTCCCATCATCCTCACCTGACCATAGAGAAGAGTTGTAGAGACATTTGTTGCCAACCCTTGGTGCCTCTCTACCTGCTGTTAAATTACAGCTACCACTGTCATCTGCTAGAAATGGATGAGAGCTGGAGAGGTACCAATGTCTGATCTCTGGTGTTTTTCCAGCTGCTCCCATCATGCTGTCTTGGCATTTGATAAGGGCCGGGTAAACACCTGTTTGAACCTTTTGTGTGCTGGTAGCTGTTTCTTTAAACACACACATATACACACACACTCAATAACACTTGGCTCCCATTCAACTACTGTATCCAAAGCAGAAAGCGCTGGGGGGGATACAGGATAAAGTAGGCTTATAAGAAACTGCTCGATAGCAGAGAAACCAGAATGGAAATAACGAGCTTGAAAGATGCTGTGAAGTTAAGGGGCAGAGAGACGCTGCTGCCAACGCGAGGCAGGGGGTAGAAGCCCAGAAGTTTTTGTACTTCAAAGGAGCCATCCCGAGCTGAACTGAGTACCTATGATTCTGTGAGCAGGGGAAGAGAGCTCATCATTTCTTCATGACAGCTAAACTTTAACATTTCAGTGGTGACTTGTTTATTAAACTGTGCTGTCCGCTGTACATCTAATTACATGCAGTGTGGTACACTGAAGGATACAATGAAGCATATGCATGGGAAGTACCGTTATTATGTGTATATACAAGTTTGAGGCTGATGTACTAAGAAAAGTGGGAAAAATTCTTGGGTGAACCAATTGCACCATAAGGAGCAAATAACATTTTCAAATGATTGAAATCAGGGATGGATTTCCCAATAGGCAGCGTAGGTAACTGCCTAGAACAGATCAGTCCCAGCTTTGTCCTCAGGGGCCACCAACAGGCAAGGATTTAGGGATTTCCCGGATTACACAGGAGAGATAATCAGTGGATCATTCATTGTGACTGACTCACCAGGGAAATCCTTACATCATGGCCTGTTGGTGGCACTGGAGGACCGAACTTGGACAGCTCTGAAGTTTTGAGGGATGGTGCTGCCACACCCACATTCTGAAAAAAGCATGTTTTGGACCAGGGGGAATGGAGGTGGGGTCATATACGTCTCTAATGCATTGCATCACAGAGTGCTGGCACCTTCCTAGCCTTCAAGAGGATAAAAGTACCATTAATATCAATGAAATTTTGGGGAATTTTTATTTGAGCCCAACAGAGTATTTGGTTCTCTCCAAAATGGTTCCTCTTTCCATGTGGTCATTAGAGAAGTATATGCAACCGATCATAATAAATAGTAGGTACGAATGATCTCTGTGTACAAGAGCAACAACTGCCCATTTGTTCAGCTCTTTCCGGATAGCAAACTTTTAAGGGGAAGTATGCCCTTGGAATAAATGACTCTTAATTTAATAAAAGGACTTGCTTAGGTATTTGTCCTTCATACAGCAGTCATTTATATCTATTTACACTCTGCTGTAGTCTATAAGTGAATAGGGACATATTACTATCTTGAGAAGGTATGCATGGCCCTTTAGAATCAGGGGATACTTTCTTTGTGGCTAGAGCTCTACTACATTCTTGTGCGCAAAGAAACAGTGGAGCAATTCTGGGGCAAACCCAGAGGCGTAACTAGAGGCCACCGGGCCCTAGTGCAGAAATTGCCATGAGCCTGCCCCCCCAATCTTCACATTGCCCCGTGTCCATCTCCTACCCGCTCCCGTGCGGTTCTCAGTAATGCAGAGCGCTGGAAGATGGTGTTATTACCAGAGCACAGGGAGATCAGCTGAGTTGCGGGCGCTGGTCGATGGGGTTGCAGGGGGCGGCCGGGCCCCTGGAGTGATGGGCCTGGTTGCAGGTGCGACTCCTGTTGTTACGTCACTGGGCAAACCCCAAATGCACCATATGGAATAAATACAAATTCCCATTGACTTAAATGAGGTCATTAACCTTTGAATGCAGTGGGGAATGCTTCCCTCCCTCTGGAACTAAAAGGGATAAACTATTGAATGTTAACCTTTGAAGTGCCAGATGGGTATGCAACACATTGCTCTCTAAGGGTTAAGCAATGGGAACTTTGGGAAATGTTATTTGTGGTGCAGCAGGTTTGGCCAAGAATGAGTCTGTTTTGTTATTTTAGTGACTGTGCTTCAGTGTACTGCTGGGTATTGAGCACAGACGCATCTGAGTTAGCAGTTTTGCTTTATTGTCAGTGGATGATTTAGTCTACTGCAGGTTCATGGACCGGTTCTCTTTAATAAATAAGAGAGAATTATGTGTCTGCTTTGTGTGTTTGTTGGAGAGAAATCAGTCACCGGGCAGTTAGAAAGGCACTTGATAGTATATAACATTAGAATATATTGGAGAGTTGGTACATCTTCCCCAATGTACATATAATAGGGATGGTTTATTCATTTTATTTCATGCGTCTGTATTTTATATGTCATCATGAAGAATTCATAGGTACCCAAAAAGAAGGGAAACTGAATCTCTCTGTTTTTGAAGAAAGACTCAAAGAGCAGCCAGAATCCTCTATAGAAATACATTGCAAGAGCAGCCACCAAAGACACCACTGCTGACACTGGAACCAGCAAAACACAGACAGTTCCTTATACTGGTGGACATCCCAGGGAAGCAAAGTGTCTTTTAAGGTGGACCCTTTATGTTTGGTTTCATGTGAAAGTCTACACAGGGGGGATGCTAGAATGCAGAATCACATGCTTATGTATGGCCAGAAGACTTCTCTATAAGTGATAAAGGAGTTTTCGGGTTTGTCCTGCAGTTTACTTTGTGGGGGCATTTTTTACTATAGGTTTAAAGGAGAAGTAACATTTTATTATTCAAATAATATATGTTATAGGGGTGGTAAGCCAATTGTTGGACCTCCAGTTCTTGGGGACTGTGACTTCCATCATTTCCAACCAGCCAACTGCTGCTTGGGGATGATGAGAGATGTAGTCCGCAACAGCTAGACAGCCATCAACTGATTACCATCGCTATATGGATTTTCCTGTTAAGTACAACAAGAGCTGCTGCGAGACATTTCACCCACAAATTACATCTCCAACTCTTGCAAAGAGCTGTAGATTTTACTGTCGCCTTCTATGGAGAATTGTACCTTAAGGCTTAGTCTACCAATGGCAGCTATTGAAAAACATATTGCCAGGGGGAGATGCACTAAGGAGTGACCAGAAGGTGATAAAGTGGAGATAACATATCCAGTTTATCACTCCTCTAATTCCTATTTTATTCTATGGAGCCTCTTCACTAAGGTTTCTCCAGTTTTGGGAATCTTAGTGCATAGGCTTTATAGAATAACATAGGAACTGGAGAAGTGATATTGCTGGAGAAGTCCTCTCCACTTTTATCACCTCGATCACACCTTAGTACAAATCCTTCCAGATGGCACTGTTACTAAAAGTCAAATGTAAAAGTTGTAATAACATTTGAATAAAGCATCTCCTAGCAGTTATAGTACTCTTGTTTTACTCAGCAGGAAAATCTAACCTTTAATACATAGTTTTCATAAAGAAATATTACTGCCCCTTTAAAGGGAAAGTAATACTTAAAACTTACTATCTTGCATCTTGTAGCCAGTAAAAAACTGAGTTAAATGAGCCCAGCAGCATCTCTCAAACCTTTATGGCTTGCAAACTAAGCACACGTAGAAGACCATTTCAGTGAAGGATTTATTCTTCCACAACGCGATCTCAGCTCTGCTGAACAGCCTCCGCCGGTCCCGGGACTGGATTTCCCTGCTGTCAGCTAGAACGCTGATGTCAGAGGAAAAGGCAAAAAGAGGGAACTTGAGAGCAGATATCTCTCAAACCATAAAGGTTTGAGAGATGCCGCTGGGCTCATTTAACTCAGTTTTTTACGTACTACAAGATGCAGGATGGTAATTTTTAAGTATTACTATCCGTTTAAGGTGTAACCCATTAAACACAGCTGTTAACCATAATGAAGCACAGTACTTCATGTATGGCTATACCAGGCTCAATTGTAACATCTATAGCCCTGGCATAGTGAACAGCCCTCATGTGGTTTAAGGTCACACTATAGGATCTCCTGACGCTGTGCTGTGGGGTCAATGAGTTCAGCAAGAAAGAATGATATCCAATACTAATTAACAATTAATTTTGAGTTACCTACCCACAACAGATTGATTCATAGTAAACATTTGGATGATCTATCCAAAATATGAAAAATTGGTGTTAATTAGGAATTCTTACTGTTCCTTTAAGATGGAAATAATTTGTCATATTTAAATGGCTTTTTAAATCAACGTATTTAATGAGTAGCTCTTTACTGCCTCTTAATTATGTCTGTCTTTAATAACCCCTGCCCATTACCTGTGACCGTTCCACCTTAAACTCATTTTCCTTGTTGTTGGGAAACAGTCTCTCCCCAGAGATGAGTGTTAGTCAGGCATGCAGAGTGGTCTGGCCATAACCAAAGCAGACTCCGAGGACGTGCTCTGCTTGAGACTGTTGGCCGGGTTAGCCACTTACCAGTGAACCTCTCTTGAAATGACTATACCATGAACCAGGCAGCTCTTTGGGCCAACGAGCCAGTTTATTCTGTAAAATACAACATGAGTTATGGAAACGGAAGTCAAAGTTTTGACCTTACCAGTTTACCGCGCTTGAATTCACTGAACCAGGAGCCTGGGTTTTCTTTGGGCCAAGCTGTAATTCTAGCCTAAATTGTGAAAGGGAGAGGATAGGGGGAAAGAGAAGGTTACATTCCACAGCATGCTCCCAACACCTCCCGAGATATAAACCCAAGGCCACCAAGATGGAAAAAAGTCCAGATGCAATGCTGACATTATCTGGCTCATATTAACAAATGGCCAGTATTTCCCATTAGGCAGGGTATACAACTTCCTAGAATACAAAATTGTGAGGGGAGGAGCCAGTCTTGCTGACCACACCCTCTGTGTTGCGATAAAGTAGAACGGTCACTTTGTAACAACTAGGTCATTCTAAAAAAGCTTTCAAAAGCAAACTAGGTTAGGCATTTTTATTTAAAACAATCTTATATAATAATTCGCTAAATCGTGTGTAACGCCGCGACATGCGCAGTACACACTGCTGCGCGTGCTGCAGTCATGCACAGTACAGACTGCCCATGCCGCGGCTGATACAGAGCTGGGCGCTCCGAAGGAGCGTCCAGCTCTGTATCAGCCATGGCGTGGGTAGTCTCTGCTGGGCGTGACTGCTCCGCGACAGGGTGGCAGTGGCACTGTGGCCCGTGTAACGGGCTGTTCAACTAGTATAAGACATTTAACTTTGATTTGTTAGTTAGTGCAAATCTTCTAGGCATGTCTAGGTATTCGATATAGCTCTGCATTACCAACTGCCATTTCCTACAAGGAATTACTAGCTCATCTGCATAAACTGACACCTAATTAAAGCTAAATATTTCAGAAACTATTGTTTGATATTAAAAATGATTAACATAAATATGGGTGATTCTGGTCGCTCTTTTCAAAATCGCCTATTTGTTACAATGTGAAAACTCCACTTTAAGGGACTGGCCAGCAGAATTCAACTGCTCCTGCACCAGACACCTGCTCCTGGTTCACGTCATGTCTGGCTTATTTACCACTTTACATATTGCTGCACTGACCAGTTGATTTGCCGCTTATGTATTGCAGTAAAGTCCAGTTTTATATACTTATTTGTCCAGTTCATATGACAATTTGTTCAAAGTATTTACCAGTTTATAAGCGTCCATAATGTCCAGTTTATATGCTAATTTGTTTAAAGTATTTACCAGTTTATCTATTGCCCTAATGTCCAGTTTATATATTTAACCAATTTATTGATTTGGTCAGTTTATATAATACTCTAATACCCAGTTTAGATGTTTATTTGCCTAGATGACTTACCATTGCAGTGGCCAGTTAATTTAGGAGCTTTCGTTGTATGTATTATATAGGGCAGGGGTTTTCAACTGCTTGACCTCCAGCTGTTACGAACTACGACTGGTGGAGATCCAACCATATAATCTTTGATGGGGAACAGTCAGTGGAGCCTGGACTGGCATCATGGGATGTGAGTGGCCAAGACTCCCTGTCTAAGGGGCACCTGAGATGTAAAGCTCTACCCTAGATGGGGGGGTGTTACCTGCTTTCTGTGTTACAGTATGCAGAGTGGGAGCTTTTTGTAAGAGGTGGTGAACAGATAAG
The DNA here is from genome assembly GCA_037306005.1 of Rhinophrynus dorsalis. NCBI lineage: Eukaryota > Metazoa > Chordata > Amphibia > Anura > Rhinophrynidae > Rhinophrynus > Rhinophrynus dorsalis. The sequence goes on along the minus strand of CM074726.1, from coordinate 52,595,202 downwards.
TTAAAAGGAATAATTAATTGTACAATAGTGGCCTTTTACTGCAACGCCTTCTGGGTTTTGTGTCTTATGCCCTCGGTCTGACTGAACAAAACAAGGCCATTACCTTATTCATATGAGGTATCTTTATGCTGGCCAGCATTGTATAAACATAAACATTGATTATTTGCATTAAACGAAAAAAGATCCATAGGCAATTAAATATATTTAATGACTGTGCTTAGAGGCAGCTGACACAGATATAAATATTTTAATATTTCTCCTTTGGGCACTGAGCATAAAATAACAATTACAAAACCAGCAGTTTCTTCCATGAATGTAGATTTGTATTGCCTCCATCCTACATCATGACTTATTAGATTAATTTCCAAAGTCTTTATTTAAAAGAACGTCTAAAATATCTAAACTGGTTCAGTTTAACCCCATGAGTGCTAGAAAATGCATTTGATATGTCTCAAGCATGCAGTGGTTCAAACTGAAAAGATCATTAAACAATATTTAAAAACAATGTTTGCTATAGGGCTCTTCCTGCTGAGGAAATCGAGGATACTCCCTCTACTGGGAGATTTTTCATTTGAAAGTTATAACACGTCAGACTTCTTGTCTGCAAACTGTTTGCAACAGCGCCACCTAGTGTCAACATGGCAGTTTATTTTTATAATGAACACTATGGGAGATTGGTCACTGGCTTAGGTTGTCCATACCAAGTGATATGGAGAGCACCACCTGGTGTTCACAGTAGGACAATGCAGTACCCTAGTTTTACTCAGCAGGAAAATTGGGCTCTATATTTTTCATTTAAAAAATGCTTTTTGCTCTTCTACCTGTTTTAGAATCATGATTTTCCATGAATCAGATGTGTCTTTGTGCATCTGTACTGTTGTCAGGAAGGATAGAAAAGCCACAGAGTAAAATATCCTTGAAAGACCAATAAAGCAGGAAGATAGAAAGACAAGCTAACTAAACAGTGGTCTCCAAGGAGAGGCTCTCCAGCTGCTGCCAGACTCCTGGGAGAAATGCGCGAAGATGTGATAAAGAGACGATAATGTGGAGATTTCTTCAGTGTGCTAAACTCTCCAGTTGATGTGTTACTGTATGGGAAGAATGCAAAAACTTCTCCAGCTTGAGAGTTCTTAATAAACAGGATTTGGCAGTTTATAAATCTGGACAAGTCACTTCTCATTATCACACCTTAGTACATCTCTCCCCAGATGGCAGCTGTAATCTGGCATTAGCCAGGGAACTCACATTGCCCATCCCTGAACTAGAAGAAGAACCAAACTGTAACAGAGCCACTGGGCCTTATGTATAAAGAGAAAATAAAGACATTTTGGAACAAACCAATTGCACTGAAGGGGGCATACACAATCTCCCAAACTTCCCAATGTTTTGAAGTGTGCCTTTTAATCCACTGACTGCAAGAGAGGTCAGTGCACTGCTGGGGTTGGACGTCCCATTTAAATCAAATGGAGTTTAGATTTCTTCCCTATGGTACAATTGGTTCGCTCATACATAAGGCATCAAAATAGCAAACCCACAGAGATGGTATGTTAATGCACTTCATGACACAGATTTTCGTTATACCACAACATGGGAAACAGGTTACTTTAGGAACAAGACATACTTGCAATTATCTCAAAAAGTGCAATAATACATCTTATTATGGAGGAAGAAATATAGATATATTCCATATAGTGTATTTGAATTCTGTTGTTGTGTTTGGCTGAACAGTGTTGTTCCCCCAATTGAATATGTTAACACAAGTCTAAAAGGACCTGGATGTGGCTCTCTTTCTGTAGCTAATCTCCTTCAGACCAATAAAACCTATGGCCTACGATTAAGAGACTTAACCCTTTGAGTGCCAGAGAGGAACACAACAGATTGCTTATCCCTCTGGCACTCAAAGGGTTAAACTAAACACAGCCCTAAACTGGAGATCAGAAAATACAGACAACTATATATTTCACAGTGTTTTCCTTGCAGAGTAAAATACTGGTACTGTTACTAATTGGAGATGCTTTATTCAAATGTTATTATGCAGGAAACTTGCATTTTATGGAGAGTTGTGTCAGTGAGCTAAGAAATAACAAGAGGATCACTGTAGAATGGAGTGGCCATGAGAGAGACTACATTCACTATCTCTGTATCCTATTGTAATAATACTGAAACAAGGCATCTCCAGGCAGTTTTACAACAAAAGTAACTACCATTATATAGGGGTTCCTAACATCTGAACTGAACATGTGTTCCTTAACCCCTTGAGGGTCAGTGGCACATCCAATATATTGACATCTCAGAACTGAGACTTTTGCGTATCAGAGGTGTTGCCTACCCCTCTGGCACCCAGAGGGATGGTAGTAAAAGACTTATTCCCAAACCTGTTCTTCTGCTCCTGTTAAAAGACTGGTGATTTAGGAAGGAGTTCATTGTTTGGGAAAGATTAACCTGCTGCGCTCCTGATACATCTCTCATGTCTTGAAGTCTGTGTGCACCCACTGGTCTAAATGAATCAGAAATCGAGTCTACATAGGTAAAGACTCAAGTGTTACTTGGGGGTCCTGTTAAGGTGATACGGTCTCTTTATTGCTTATTGGTCATCATGGACACATGAGCAGACGGGTATACTAACACAGGGCAAAATACCCAAAGAATACTGTAAATTCATTCTCTGACTGCACTGATTTAACCCTTATATGCTAGAGAGGTCTCAAGAAGGTTAAATGCCCAATTTAAATTAGTTTCTTTGTTCCCTATAACTCCTTTAGTTTTCCCCAGAAATACTATAGCTTAGTGCAGATCAACCTATGCACAATCAAGAAGAAAATAAAAGAATAATTTCTTAAGATGGTACAAGAAGTTTACTGGCAGCAAAACAGTGAAACCATTGTGGCTCCCACAATTTCAGGGGTGAGGCTGATGTGAAGATTTCAGTAACACTCAGATTCAATAAGCAGAAGAGGTGGGGTTCTGAAGCAAACCAAGTGCATCAAACAAAAAAATCCCCCTTGATCTAAGTGTTGTTTATAACCCTTTGAGTGCCAGGAGGGTGCGTTGCTCACTCATTCGGCATTCAAAGGGCTAATCCCTTGAATGCTGGAGACAGATCTAGCATTCAAGGAGTTAACCTCCAGTTAAACCAATAGGAATTTTAGAACGTTTTAGCTCTCCCTTATGATGCAGTTGGTTTACTGAAGAAATGCTCCAATTTTTTTTGAACATAGGGCCCTTAACCTTTTGAGCATTAGAGAGGTAGTCAACGTATTGCAACGTTACCCCCTCTGACTCTTAAAAGGTTAATTTCTATAGTTCTGAGCATCTACAGTGTTACTTAAATGGATTTTTACAGCTCAAAGTTTCATCCTAGAACACAAGAAAGGATCCCTGTAGATGTGAGTAATATTAACACTCAGCTTGAATGTTCTATCATGAGTCCCTTTGATCACACCCAAGCAATCAATACCTAAGGCTTGTGGTGTCTGGGGGAAGAGCTCTATTAATTAAGTGATCTAAAAAGAACTGAATGCAAAGTGTTCTGTGATTTACTTGACAATCTTTTCTGCTGCCAGACTTTTTATGACATTACTCTGCCAAATGCAGAGGGAGTGACTCAGTACTCACCCCTTCAGACTTCTTGTCGGGGAAGATGCAGGATTCTCCACCGGCTGTGAAATTACAGAAAACCTTGAAGGAATCTCTAGAGCAGCCCTGATTGGGGTCGATCCAATATTCACCTAGAGGGCAAAAATGAACAATATGAACAAGGAAAAATATTTATTTGCAGTAGTTGTTATCTGGCCTTAATTTGACTATTGTACATATTTTGCTTTTTGATCAATGACTCTCATTTTGGCTATTTTTACTGAAAAATAGTCAGAAGACCATTTGTAATCTAGATTCTGAACATAATTGGAGATCAGTGGTTGTGAAACCTTTTGCTATATAAAAACCATTTACCAGTTTCACATGAAATATCAGTGGAATCCCAAAAATCAAAGCCTTTCTCCCCTTGGATGCTAATGAGGTCTAGACGTGTCTAGCATCCAAGGACTGTCATATTGTTTTCAGAACACAACAAATAACAGACTGAAATGTATCCAGAACTACAAAATGATCTTATCTTGCACACATATAACACACAGTGTGTATGTATATTTATATTACACATAAATACATCTACACCCACTTTTTTCTACTCATAACCCTTTGAGTGCCAGAGAGGTACAAAATGCATTGCTTTGGCACTCAAAGGGTTAAGAATCAAATGTGTGTGCAACGCTTTGCAATGCACTATGCGTGCCCTCTGGTCCTTAGAGTTAATAATAATATTTAATAATAATTGTCACTTTCCCTTTACGGTTATGCACAGTATACAAAATTAATTCCTCTTCGAACTAGGATCCTTTTGCAGAAAACAAAGCATGTGCAATTCTGAATCAAACCAACTGCCCACGGGGAGGGGGGGTAAATGATAAAATCCCATTAACTTAAATGGGTATTTTAACTGTTTGAATGGTCTCCAACATATAACTTTGAAATGCATGGAAACCCCTGTAGCATTAAAGGGGTTACAAGACCCATTTACAGGAATGGTAGCTTTGAGGTTTTATGTGTCCCCTGTACTGGAGTTGGTTTGATCTAGAATTGCCTCATTTGCATTTCTGAAGTATCTGACTTAAAAGCCAAATGTAATATCCCAGTTCCAATTAGTGCCCTCTAAATATGACCTGATTTGTAAACGAAGCCTAAATGAACAGAATGATACAGATCAGACATCTTGGCAGCATACAGTAACTTAATCTGGCACTGAGGAATCTCCACTGAGATTGTCTGAGAGGCTTGTTGTGTTGTCTACACCAGGCAGCTCTTTTCCTTCCTTTAACATTATCTCACCCACCGGGAGAAGTCCTGTAGCACTGCACCTTCTAGTGCAGAGATTTCACTGCCTTGCACAGAGTACAGATTGTATCTCCAAACACACTTTTTCTTTTTAAAGGCACATTCAAGTTTTATTATTAAAAATATATATATATGTTGCAGGGTTTTCTGCTGAGTAAGATAAGAGGACTCCTTCTGATTGGAGATATTTTATTCCAAAGCTATTACAATTCAAACTTTTTATATTAAACTTTTAGCGCAATCTTCCATGTTGTCCAGACAGTTCACTTACTGTTCTATTGAATCCTTGATAGAGATGAACCTTAGGCCACAGATCTCTATGGAATGCCATAGTAGCAGCTACACCACTTTGCAACAGTTTGAGCAATAACACATCATAATGAAGCATGTCTCAGAGGTAGGTGTTCCCTTGTTGTAGTCAGAGAGAAAAGCCCTACAATTTTTTATTTATATTTCATACTGAACCTTTCTCTTATTTTAACTTACCATCTGGGAAGTCTGGATGACAGAGTTGCAGGTCCTTACAGGTTCTCGCTGGGTTACCCTGAGTGCCCAACGGGTGCTTCATTTGTTCAATTTCCAGTTTTAGGGAGTTAAGCGAGCCAAAGATTTCCTCCATGCCATCCGCATAGTCCATATAATTGTCTGTGTTACCATCATCCACTACTTGGCTTGCATCAATGCTGCGCTTTGTCCTCTTGGAGGACTGAATGGGCAGTGGCTGGATCACTTCACCTGGAGGACCCTATGATGAAAGCCATCACAATACGGTTACATTACTGGGTCACTCTTTGCAGGAACATAACCAGAGTTAACTATTAAATACTTTTTTTCCCACAAATATCTGCTTTAAGTCTTTACAGGTGAATGTGTGTGGATCGCCAGTTTGTACAGTAATGTTTGTTAGTCTTAAGACCTTATCCCCTTTGTGCATTGCTATGATCAATGATCATTAAAGATGAGCTAAACGTCCATGATTTGTGTAGCAGATCAATTCAGAGGACCTGGAAAAACATCCAGTGTCTGTCTAAATTAATCCAGAAAGAATAATGGAGGGACAGAGGGAAGGGGAGGACGTGGGAGGGTGGCAAAAACAGAATCTAGGGAGCTCAGGATGACTCACTTTTGAAATGCTGCACTTGTAATAGCTTGCATTAAAAATGCTGCCTGCGCGAAGAAGGGCACATTTAAAATGTCGCCTTTAAAACATAGAAATGTACCCTAACCTATCATAACGTAAGCCCCATAACTTAACATGGACGCACCCTAGCAGACACTGACCCTAACCTAACAGATATTAACCTGACTGGTGACATATTGACAGTGCTATTTTGACACCTGTGACATTGTGATTTTGAGATATTGACATTTTCCATGTAGGTGGCTCCATTTGAAAAGGATTCCTTTGGCATGGGGGGGGGGGGGTAGGAGTGATAGGGGGCTGTGAGCAAGAACTGGCCAAATGTCAAAAGGCATCCAGAGAGGAAACCAGGGGATGAGTGAAAAGTGAAAAGGGCCAGTGAGTACGAGAGAGAGGAAGGAGACAAAGATTGGGGAAGGAAAGTATGGGACAGACATCTAGCAGACCTGTCTGAGGAAGACCTCCTTCCTTGCTCAGATGATAGGAACTTGCTTAACGTCTGAAGATAAGTGAACCTGTTTGTTTTTTTCCTTAATGGTAATGTCATGATCACATTTCCAGCTTTATGTTTGGTTAAGAGTGCAAATGAAACATAAAACTAATTTACAGGTCAACTGTACTTTTTCCAGTGATCATTACACCCATCAGGGCCTGGAAGAAGCCACCTGGATGTAATGGGGCACTGAATAAATGTACACTTTGTATCAAGGAACTTTGTCATTTTATAGCATTAGGATTGTGTCCACAGACCAACAACATGGTAACTTTTAGAGCATATGATGTATTTTGTGATCATTTTAGGTGCATATCCAAGTCTGACATGTTTATTTTTTTACTTACTGGAGGGCCGGGTGGGCCAGGGATTCCAGATTCACCCTTAGGACCAGTTGGACCCTGTGAAAAAAGGACAACTTTTAGGTTGAGGAGGGTTTAAATTTTCTCTATACTTTTGATAAAATCAGTGAATTAAACCAAAGAACAGAGACACTAATGAGAATTGCCTTTGTAGGAAGGAAAAAGTAAATCTAGAACCCAAACTTCCCCTAAAAGAACGTTTTACTCACCGATGATCCTTTAGCACCTTTAGGACCAGGGCCACCCTAAAATATAATCACATTTTTTTTTAGAACAACAATGTGGTATATAACCTTTATTTAAAAGGCAATCATTGCATACATTGGACAGTCTACGCACCTTCATATTTTGGCAACTACAATTCCGATCATCCCTGGCCAGCCAGGAAGTTTGTATGTATGAAAGGGCATACTATTTCATAATATTAAGGATCAACTCCCTTGGACACTAAATATGTTGTCAGAACTTTGAAGACATCTGTAGCATTCAATAACTGGCAGTATGCATATACTTTACCACCATTCCAATCATTACTGTATAGTGAGTTGCACAACAGTATCAACATACAAACATATGTATGATATGCTGTCTATCAACTGTCAAAATGCATTAGCTTTATATGTTTACACATTAAAATTAAAACTTTCTCTTAAATGTGAAGGTACATCTTAGGAGTGGCAAACTCTCTCACCTTCCCAAACAGATAATACAAAACAATTTGGAAAAGGGGAATTGTTAAATTAAATATGTTTATATAATAACTTTTCAAGAAAATCCAATGTAGTGAATACATACCGGTAAACCAGGAGGACCAGGAGGGCCGACAGGTCCAGAAGGACCAAAAACGCCCTGAAAGCCAATCATAGTTGCATGGGATCAGTCATTCAGTTAGAACCAGGAAATACATACATACATATATATAACCAAATCCTGTAGTGTGCCCTGGGGGCATTGCTAGGCAATTGTTGAAGGGGGTGGGGGGTCAAGCCCTAGGTCACATGTTTAAAGCTTAAAGGTTTTTGCTAGTCAGTTAAAAGTGCAATTCCCTGGTGCTGTTCCAGATGTTAATGATGCAAGTAGACTGTGGTACATTAATAAGGTGTGACATCTGGGGTTCCAGGGTCACAAACAAGTTGTGAGTCCTAGGGTTGTTGCTAGATACTGTCTGAAAGGGGTTCAAACCTCAAATCTGATGCTTAACATGTTACTAGCCAGGGGCTTGTAACGCTATATGGCTTTTCCTAATGATAAGTGTTCCAATACACAATGAATGGTAAAATAAAAACATAGAATTTGACGGCAGATAAGAACCATTCAGCCCATCTAGTCAGCCACTTTCCTTCTGTAAAAACCTCAAACCTTATTTGGTCCTTGGTCTTGTCTTATGTTAAGGACAGCCTTATGCCTGGATAGTCATGAATAAGCATGTGTCACGTGAAACGCATAGACTGACTATATAATGTGCTACATAAAGGCCTGAGACTGAGATTGGATGTCTGAAGTTCCGTAAATGTTTTTACTTTTGATACCAATAAAATATCCACTTTTGTCTTTCTGATGCCTTTTTGTGGAGCGGTGCAGTGCTTTTTGTCTTGATGTTATTGCTATATAGGGGCTGGACAGAGCCTTTGACTTGCACGCTGAACCTGTGGATCAAGACTTCAAGCCCAATGCTGGATCTGTTGGGATCGGTATGTTTTCCTTGTGGCACCTGATTGTTTGTCTTCCAGACAGCCTTATGCCTTTTCCATGAATGCTTACATTCCCTCACTATATTAATGTCTACCACATCTGCTGGTAGGCTATTCCACATATCTATCACTGGTATATGTGATTCAGTTGGGACGAGGAGTAAATACAGTATGACCATGTTTTTGTTAATGTTTTTCAGTAGGAAAATGGATAGACTAGGTAGGCCAATCTTTCTAAATACATATAATTGTTTAGCGCAGGGGCAGTACTGGGAACCGACAGAGGCAAAAGCCCTGGGTCTCCAGGATTAAGTTAAATGGGGATTATTATGAGTTGTAAGTGTTACTTTAAGGTGCAGGATAAAGCCTAAAAAATGCATACGTTTAAAGAGATAGCAACGCTTAAATAAGCATTTATGTAGGCCAGTAGTTTGCAATAAGAGTACAATAGATCTGACGATTAAAACTGCTATATTTGCCTAGTTATTTTTTGTCCCCCTCCCAGTTCTGTGACAGCAGCCTCTTCTCCTTTGAAGGGATGTGGAAGTATGCTCGCCAGGCTAGGGTTACCAATGACAACCCTGCACTTGCTACAATACACCTAGTGCTCAAGACTGATTTATAATATTTATAAACAGTGTCTCAATCGGGAGATCACTGTGTAGGACTGCTATTGGCAACCACAGCTCTGTTTGTCAACAGACCGGCCATATCTTTCCAAAAACAGAAGGTGCTGGTATCACAATAAAGGGGGAGAGAGAGAACGGACATAATAAATGTTACAAAAACTTTGCAAACATTGCTTTTTTTAATAGTGTGACTGAAATCAAATCAATAAATTGCTACCTACTACTAAACTCTTATGTAAGCATTGCTATCTATTTAACTGTACTGATTGCTAGATCTACAGCAGTGCTCTTACTGTGTGTTCCGCTTTAATACGTCATCTGATACTGCAAATACCAAGTTACTGTTTGACTTGGCCAGTCTTCCACAGTATCATCCTCTGCTTGCAGTGTGCTCTTCTCTATGGACTCTATTATTGTGAATTGTGTGGACGTTCTGCTTAGCGGCTAATTAAGAAAACAAAATCACATACCTGTTCTCCTTTTTGGCCTTGGGGACCTTGAGAACCAGGAAGACCACGATCTCCCTTTTCACCCTGTTCACCTGGAGGTCCAATGAGACCAATCAAACCAGGGTGACCCTACAACAAGAAATAGCATTAACTGATAAAGCTTGCATGGGAGGACTTCTCCTTGTGTGTAAGCCATTCATAGCATGTTGGTGCTTCATATACAGAAGATACAATTTATATTCCTGTAAATTAATCTACTACAAATACACAAGACTTGGGTTTCATCCAGGTTCAAGCCATCTGCACCATAGGAGAAAAATAAAAATTACCCAAATTGCCATTGGTTTAAATAGAATGTTTAATCCCTTCAGTGCTAGCAAGGTCTCCATTGCATTGTAAACCAATGCACTGCAGACATCTCTAGCATTCAAGGGCATAATAGCTCAACTTAACCCTTTGAGTGCCAGGGAAGTAAAAAATGCATTGCGTACACCTCTGCCACTCAAGGGGTTATATCATTGGGGATGTTCATTTGACGTTTCATTTCTTCCCCTATAAGGCAGTTGAGTTCCTCCAGGATTGCACATCTTTAGCCTGATGACTAAGGCCCTAAAAAGTTTGTTTAAAAGGAAGATTTACTTATGTGTCGCTCATAAAGCAGTCAGTTACATCTATATTTGTTGGCATGCATTTGAACTCTATTGTTGTCTACTGCTAGTTAGTTTACATGAGACATCCAGGGCTACGGAAACCTGTTGTTTATTGTGAGGTGTGACCTACAGGCAGACTTCAGCAGAGATCGTGATATGCAGACAACTGCAAATAAAAGGTGAAAATATATAAAAATACTGCCCTTGAAAGTGGACTTATCACCTTTAAATAAGCTTTAATATTTAAAAATGTCTATGTATCATGTTAACCAAAAGAGCAGCACATACATAGTTTAGGATATAAGCACCGTATGCAAATGAAGTTCTCAGTACAGCACAGACCTTAGTTAGTATATGGCGCTACACTAACAGAATATAAAGTATGACTCTCTCACAAACTATGTATCTTCTGGTCTTTTAACTAACATGGTACCTAGACACACTTGAATGAATTTTACAGATATGCAAACTTAATTCAAGGTGACAGGTCCATTTAATTAACCCTGCAAAAGGAACAGTACATTTTTTTATTTATGAAAACCTATTTGTTAAACAAGTGTTCTCCCCACTGCTGTCGGTTTTTAAGAGTTCACATCTGTTATACTCTCTAGAGGCAGAGATCCAGAGAGCTTGCTTTCTGAAAGTTCACACTCAGAGGAAGTGATAAAGTTGTTACTATAATATTCTATGGGGACTTCTGTGATCAACTCACCCCTCTCATATAATACATACTAGTTGAAATCTGGACACTAGAGGGCAATATTAATGTAAAAATTCAACAGTTTGAACTGTAATAATTCTGGGTGCAAGCAAACAGTAGGAGTACCCTGCTTTTACTAAAATGGAAAAGCCCTACAAAATATTTACTGCTCCTAGAAAAGTGTGCAACGCACTGCAAAGCAATACACCACTCTGGTCCTTAAAGGGTTAAATGTAATACCTATATAACTGAATGTGTTTTGTAAGGGAACTCCAGCCATGCATTAGAGTCAGTTTGGGTGCAAGAGTTCAAGGCTGCTACTAGAGACCTTCGGTCTAAATTGCAACTCTTTCCCATCCCAAAGTGGATGCTCCTGTCTCCAGGCTATCTAAGTCCACTTCCTTGCCAGTTCCTGATGCGTCCGCTGTGAAAGACTGGGCTAACAAGAAACTTGAGGTCTCCCCTCAAGTCCATTTTTGCCACTGCTGGTACTGCCATGCGTCCAGAGTTCACAGCGGCATTGGTGAACGGCCCATTGTGGTCTGGACTGAACAGCTCACCCTGGCTGTCCGTCAGGGTGCTTCTACTTTGGATACGTTGCGGCTTCTTGCCAACAATTCTGAGGTCCAGCACTATGTTTCTGCTGCTTTATTTGATACCATCCGTTTGGTGGCAAGGGTTTCCACCATGTCTGTGGTTGCCAGACGAGCGCTTTGGCTCAAGATCTGGTCTGCTGACACTGCTTCCAAGAAAGCTTTGCTCTCATTGCCTTTTCAAGGCACCTCTTTGTTTGGGCCAGATTTTAAGGATCTGATTAGTGAGGCTACAGGGGGCAAGAGTATCCTTCTGCCTATGGTCCCCAGGAAGAAGACACCTCTCAAGCGTAATCGGCTTTTTCGTTCCTTCCAGACTGAGACACGTCCGGCGAACCAGGCAGTTCCCTCAGCTCCGTGTTCCTCTTCCAAGCCCAAACAGCAATGGAAGCTCAAGGTCTCCTCCAAGCCTAAGGCTTCCAAGCCTTCTTCGGCATAACTCGCTGAACCCATGGCCCCACTCAGCTGTGGGTGGCCATCTGCATCACTACCACAGCGTCTGAGAGGATTCAGTGGAGGACCAGTGGCTTTTACTGGTGGCGGAAGGGTACAGGATTCCTTTCGCTTATCTTCCTCCCGTTCGGTTTTTCTGCTCTTATATGCCCCAGGGCGTAGAGAAATGCCATCTGTTCAATGGCGCTATCCAGGCCCTTCTGGACAAGGATGTTCTGGAACCTGTTCCAATTCGAGACAGAGGTATGGGTTTTTTTCTCAAACCTCTTTGTGATCTCCAAGAAGGATGGTGGCTGTTGTCCCATTTTGGATTTGAAGGATCTCAATTCCTTTGTGATCAAGGCTCATCACCAGGAGTCCCTAAGGATGGTGATTGCTTATGTGTCCCCGGGGGAAATCCTTGCCTCTCTGGATCTTCAGGACGCGCATCTATACATCAAAACTCATCCAGAGAGTCGGCAGTATCTCAGATTTGCCTGCGACCAAGGGCACTTTCAGTTTTCAGCTCTTCCCTTTGGTCTGACTACAGCTCCTCAAGTCTTCATCCGTGTCCTGGGATGCCATGTCCATTCCTTGGTTATTTTCTCTGGCTTACATCTTTCCTCCCCTCTGCATGTTGCACAGGGTATTACGGAGTTGAGACAGGAGAGCTGTCCAGTCATTCTGATTTCTCTGTACTAGCCTCGCCAGGCTTGGTTCCTGGAGCTTCTGGATCTGTCAGTGGCGGAGCCATTCCAGCTCCCTTGCCATCCGGATCTTCTTCTACAGAGTTACCTGTGGAAGGAGGATGTTCATCATCTAGCTTTGATGACTTGGAAATGGAATCCTCAATACTGAAGAAGAAAGGTTTTTCTTCTGGTGTGGTGGCTACTATGCTTAGTGCCCGCAAACCTGTTTCTTCTAAGGCCTACCATCGTGACTGGTCGACCTTTCTATCTTGGTGTGCTGACAAGAACCTGTCTCAGGATTTTGATCTGCCTGCGGTCCTGGCTTTCTTGCAGGACGGTGTGGATATGGGCCTCAGTTTGAGCTCCCTTAAGGTTCAGACTTCTGCTCTCTCTGTTTTCTTTCAGAGGTGCATTACTATTCTTCCTGATGTCAAGATTTTCTTCCAGGGCATTGCTCATACTCGTCCTGTTTTCACGACTCCCTCCCTTTGAGTCCTTGGCTACTATTCCTCTATGCCTTAGGCCATTTTCCATGTCAGTTCTCCTGGCAATAGTGTCTGTTCTCCGTGTTGCGGAGTTGCATTCTCTGTCTTGTAGACCACCCTTTTTGGTGTTTAACAAAGACAAGGCGGTGGTCTTGGAGTTCCACATTAATGAGGAGATTGTTGTGCCTTCTTTCTGCCCTGACCCTACCTCTGACAAAGTGAGGGATCTCCACTTGTTAGATGTGATGCGTTGTCTCAAGTTTTATGTCCACCGCACTGAGTCCATTAGACAGCCTGACGCGCTGTTCATCATTCCTTAGGGCCCCAGGGCAGGGAGACCTGCATCCAAAGTGACTATTGCTTCTTGGATAAAGTCCACTATTCGTAAGGCTTACGAGCTAAGGAAGAAGCCTGTTCTCTTTTGGGTCACGGCTCATTCTACTAGATCTATTGGGGATTCTCAGGCTTACAAGAATCAGGTCTCAGCTGATCAGTTGTGCAAGGCTGCCACTTGGCCATCTGTGCACACCTTTTCGAAGCACTACTGTGTTGATGTGCTGGCACTGGCTGATGCCAGTTTTGGGAGGAAGATTCTGGAGGCAGTCTTGCCTGTCTAGGATCTTCTTCGGTTCTTTGGTGCTTCCTTTACTTTTGAGCCCTGTTGGCTCTAGTTCAGTGTGCTGTGTAACAGTTTGGGGGTGTTGTTACCCCTGTTTAGTGTCCGTTGACACTTCATTGTTTTGTTGGGCTATCTCTGATGGTTCATATCTGCTCTGGAGACTTTGGAGGCCTTGTGCCTGGTCCTTGCCTTACTTCCCGCCTCTGGGAAAATCAATGGTTGGACATCCCAAAGTTATCAGTAACCTGTATTGGACGACAGAGAAAAGAGGAGTTTAGTCTTACCTGTTAAATCCTTTTCTCTTAGTCCATACAGGTTACTGGTCTCCCACCCTGTCAAGGGACCATGCTTGGCCCTCCTGTGGCAGACCATGGCGGTCCTTCGGGGTCATGCTGTCAGGAGTCTTCTTTCTCTTCTACTATCTAGTCAATAGTTAGTGTCTCAAATCTTACTGGAGCTGATTGGCTAGCTACAGCCAAGGAGGGAAGGTAGGCTCCAGCCCCTGCATTCACTAGAACTGTTCCTGCCTAGTTAAAGGGGTGGATCGCCTACCCAAAGTTACCAGTAACCTGTATGGACTAAGAGAAAAGGATTTAACAGGTAAGACCAAAATCCTCTTTTCATTGCTGATGACACTAAGCTGTGTAAGGAAATACATACAGAGTGAAATATTTGGATAAACTGAGTGAATGAGAGGAAAGTAGCAGGTGATATTCAATATAGATAAATATAAGTTTATATATTTGGAGTGCAGAAGCAAACATGCTACATCTACAATTAATTAGAAACTACTGGGGGAGTCCTTGTTCGAGAAAGATTTAGACTTCACAGCAGTGTGCAGTGTCACGCAGCCACTGCAAAAGCAAATAGGGTACTGTTCTGCAAAAAAGGGGTATAGATGCACAGAATGCAAATATAATTCTACATCTGTAAAAAATTCTTGGTTAGGCAACATCTGGAAGATTGTTTACCAATAAATTATGATGTTTTATCACTACACCGGAATGCTGTAAGGAGTGCCGCTTGAATTCCTTCTTTTCTATACTATTGACATACCTAGGTTTGGAGAAACTACAGAGCTGGGCACCCTCGGATATTGGTGAGTCCACCTTTTAGCTGCTGGTCTGTATGACCTATATATATATATACGATACACCTGAACTGATATTCCTGCTAGCGTTGCAGCACTATTTTCTTTGTTTCTATTGAACATCTGGAAGATGGAGTACCGTTTTGGGCAGCAATTCTTAAAAGAGACATTACTGAACTGGAAAAAGTGTAGAAACGTGCCACCAAAGTAATAAAGGAATTGGAGGATCTGAGTTAGGAAGAGAGACTAGCCAGTGGGTTGGTTTACATTAGAGACGTCCAAGGGGTGATAGGATTACCTTTTACAAATATATTTGAGGTCATAACAAAGACCTCTCTAAGGAACTATTTACTTAAAGATCTGAGCAAAAAAAAACAAAAAAAAAAAACCAAGAGGTCATCCATTAAGACAAGAGGAAAGGCACTTTCGACTGCGCAAAGACAGGGATTATTATTATTTTTTTTTTATAGTAAGGGCAGTAAAGTTTTGGAATTCTTTGCCTCCGGATCCTGTGCTTGCATATACTGCAATTGCTTTAACCCCTTAATGACTGGACACGTAGGCACGCTGCGGTCACTAAAGGACCACAGAGCACTTTTTTTTTTTATTTGTGTTTCCGGTTCTGGCCTCCCCGAACAGAGTGCAGCCACAGGGGGAGCCCGAAATTCCATGACGGTCATAGTACGTCATGGGTCGTTAACTCAGATCTACCCATGATGTACTATGACCGTCAATGGTCGTTAAGGGGTTAAAAAAAAGTAATGAATATTTACTAGCTCAAAACAATATTGAGAATTATTGGTTGGTTTCACAGCAGATAGCTTTGTTCCGCTGGTAGTCACAGAATCATACAGAGACTGCCACTCCTCCACATACCCCTCCTTCCCCAAAATAATGTGACCCAGTGGATTCCCATAACCTCCGCTTACCTCACTGACCTGGCCACTCTCTACTCTGCTGTGTTCTCAGTGATGTGATCATGTCACCGGGAGGGCAGGATGGAGAGTGGCCAAGCTCCAAATAAAAAGACTGCCAGCTCACAGGATTGTGCAGGGTTTAAGCGGGTTTGGAGCAGTGGTTGGTATAGGAGGGAGGTGGAGGCAATCTGATCTATTTAATGCAGGGGTGGACGAGGGAGGGAGGTGGAGGACTGTAGCAGAGGACACAGAAGAGTGAGTTAGTTGAAATACGAACAGGTCCCTGCAGGGAAGGAGTTAACAAAATGCATGCCTTTGCCCTGCATCAGTTGCATCCCATTCCCCCTGCATATGTTTGGGAAGGAACAGGTTCCTCAGCAAGGGGACAATGCAAAGCATGCAGGGGTTTTACTATGCTCATTGTCATACTATATTATATTATATTATATTATACATCTTGTTCAGGGTTTGTCCCACCCATGAAAATACTGGACAGACCTTTGTTAAGTTATCAAATATGACTAAGACACAATTTAATTCTGTAGCTTGCAGAAGGAGGTATTCATGGGACACATAACGGGTCAATCATGCATCATCATACTACTTTAGCAATCTCTAATCTGGTCTGAGTCCACCCACTGTACAAAGGAAAGAGGGCACAGGTAAAAGGAACACCCGCATGTGAGAGTGGGAGAATGTCCTCCAACATATTGTACTGCTCAGTCCAGTTCTCTCATACAACAGCTAACAGGCTATATGCACAGAAAATAGTGCAGCAATTTTGTGACCATACATCTGCACCCACAGGGGACAACTTAAAACTGCTAATGAAGTTTTATCCCTTGATTGCTAGAGCTCCTGAGATTTCAGGGTGTTTCAGTCTCACTTAACCCAATTAGAGGTGGGGGGTTCTGCTTGTCCCCTAGAGTCAGATGGTGTGTCATACAATTTCTTCACTTTTGGATTTTGTGTAAATGGCCTTAAGTTATGTGCGGCTTCAGATGTACCTTTTCACCTTTTGGGCCTGAATCTCCCTTCAGTCCTGGTAGACCTGGAGGACCCTATAAAGTAAGAAAAGCAGACAATCAAAATAATTTATAGGTAATCCCATACACAGCTTTACACGTGGACAGAAAGAGTTTTTAGGCCTGGAAGTTTATGTCGAAAGTAGTTAGACAAAGAAGTACCTACCATTGGTCCAGGTGGGCCATCAGGTCCGGGGGAACCAGGAAGACCTTGTTCACCCTGAAAAATACAAAGTAAGATTCTATAATATAGTGTATATTCACATCTCAGCTTGAACACGATGTACAATAGTCACAAAGACAAAAGTGGAGCAATTATCAACTGCATCACGGGGACAAATGAGAATTCCTGTGGGGCTTTTTATGCTTTGAATGACAGCAAAGTCTCCAGCGCTTTCCCTTGCAATGCAATGGAGACGTCACTAGGGTTCAAGGAAAAAAAAAAGCCATACAGAAAGTTTTATTTGTCCACTATGAAGAAGTTGGCTTGACTCAGTGTTGTTCCGCCTTTTCTTTGTGCATATGGCCTGATGTTGCATTTTTAAAGGTAACCCTATCATCACACAGCTTCCCTTTAAAGAGAAATATTTACTGACTATACCTGTTGCTTTTTTTTCCCTCCAGTCTGTGTAATGGTCTTAGAGATCTTTGGATTAGTAGTTAGGAACACTCTTATGTAAGCAGAGCTGAGCTCTCTCTCTGGCCTGTCTGATAAAGCCTGCATTATGAATTGCTAACAAGTCCAGAAAATCCTCTCACCCCACCTTCTTAGAGGTGGAATAATCATGCAAATAATTTCAAGACTGGGGAACCCGTTGAGGGGAAGATTTGCAAAGGTGACTATTCATCTTTAAACATACCAGCCTTATTGCTATCTATGAAAGAGAGCTCAGTCCTATGAAAATATTTCAAAGACACTCACCACAGGGCCAGGGATTCCTCGAAGTCCTTCAGAGCCAGGTTTTCCTGGAGATCCCTGAGGTCCAATAGGGCCGGTCTTACCAGGAGGGCCTTCTAAACCAGGTTCACCCTACAGTAGAAAATGGCAGATCAGTCTAATTGATGCAGACAAGCACACATCACATCATATGTAATATTTAAATAACTAGCTATGTGGCTTACCTTTCCACCCTTCTCTCCTTGTCTGCCTTCAGGTCCTGCTGGGCCAGGGGGACCCTAGGGAATACAATTAAACAAAACATATTAAATATTTTTAGCAGCATAAATATTTTGTTATGAATACAATTGTATGTGTGATAGAGAGATATGCAATCTTGCCCTCTGAAGACCAGTGGTAACAAGCTGATTTAAAAAGTTTCACCTGTAGTAACTTTTGAACAATGCATTTTCCAGAAGCAGAAGTTAATTTGTGTTACTCAGCCAGGAAAGCAGTTTGTTTTTACAATGGCACATTACTGTTTTGTTTAACACACTGACAACGAGTAAGTCATGTAGCAAATATCACTGCTTAAAATGTTCTAGACTCTCTTGATTATAGCTTTTAGAACTCAGATTGGAATCACTTTGAAAAGTACTTTGAGAGTGCACATTGTTATCTGTAAAATGTGCCTATAGTAAGATGAAAAGGATTGTATAAAAAAAACTAGACGATTATTATAACATATGGAGGTGTGAATGAGACAACATTTAGATATTAGATAACTAATCAACTGGAGGCTAGAGATATCAGCAACACATCAGTTAGAGATATGTCAGAGCTATCTGTATGATACTGGACATTTTGCTAGAGACCTCTCCACTACATTGCTTTGCAAGGCACTGGAAATATCACTGTATTAAACAGATTCAACTAGATGAATGGCTACCTACCCTCTTCCCTGGTGGTCCTGATGGACCTGGCTCTCCGGTAGGACCAGGTGATCCCTGGATAATAGAAACATAAGAATAAAGAATTTATTTTCCACTCGTTTTCCAATAAACACAAATTAATTGACACAAGAAAAAAAATGGGCACTCATGGGCACTCACAGGCTGACCCGATTCACCATCATCTCCTTTGTCACCAGGTGGACCGTCTTGACCCTGACATTAGAATAGAGGGAAACGTTTTTTAATATAAATTCATGCCAACTCTAAGTATCAAAGAGCAAGAGGGATATACAAGAAGGGGGTGAACAAAAACATAAAAACATTTAGCCAGACATAATTTTTAGGTTACTTCAAAATGGTTCATACAAAATGGCCCAAAATGTTAGGAACCAGAAGTTAAATCTTGGGATCACAGGAACGTGTGAATATTTTACTTCCTGAATTATGAGTGGATGAGTGGCTAAATATGCAAGTTATTTCCATACACATTAGTTAATCAACAAGGGAGTACAACTATACTTCACTGAAATATACAATTTTCTTCATGATTTTTTTTTTGCTTGGGTATTCTACTAGCAATCAAATATCATGTCATACATGAAAACATTGCCACTACATGTATGTAGCCAGCACAGAATAGGACTTTCTGCTCTGGAAGTCTTCTTGACACTGGTTTCTTTGCATATTTTATTAGTTTGTATAAGTTGGTTCAGGCCAGGCAAAACTGTCCTCAAGCCCTCCAAACAATGCATGTTTTCAGGATCTCATTGATTAAACACAAATATGTTGTTAACTCTGGCCAATACATCAGAATGATTGAACCACTGATTGATATACCTGTGTCCATGTGAGGAGATCCAGAAAACCTGCAATGTAATGAGAACCTGACTACAGATTCGAGCATCCCTAGGCTACTTAAGAAAATACATTTGAACACTGATAAATCCCTGAAAATGTTTATTTATGATTGCAGTCTATAGAGGTACTGTACTGTGCATCTTACACATTGTTTTATCCACTGCTTGATAAACAGACCAGAGACATATGTTTAAAATGTTTTTAAAATGCATTTTTAGTATCAAAATGTCTTTAAATGATAACTTTCAACAACAATTGTATACTTATTAAAATATGTTCAGTTATTTATCTAAAATGTGGGCTTCATTTACATTCATTATGAAAACAGTAAGATATTTTTACCATCTGTTGTAACATCCAAAATGAAAGTAACATGTTCTAATGTTGAATTGTATGTATAAATATTGTAGTTACTTTTACATTTATTCTATATTTTTTAAGGAATGTTTCTATTCACATTTCTGACAAAAGTGCTAATACTCAATTTTAGAAAATGATGTTATGTGTTATGAATCAAAAAGTAAAATTAAAACAGACTAAAATGTAACATAGTGAATGAACCAAAGTCTTCTACTAGACTGGAGTGGGCCTGGATACGGACCAACTTATACATGTAAAATGTGGCCACTAATCAGCTGACAATACCCTACAAGTACTATATGACTAGCTTTTCTGACTGATATATATAAGGGAGAGCTGTAATCAATCTTTGGACCTTCAGTTGTTGGAGTCTACAACTTCCATTCTCCCCAACCAGCTGTTGACTATCCCCAAAGGCTGACTAACCCTGTACTAGGGAATAGGCTACAGACGGTTTAATTGTAAAATCAAATTTCAGGGTGTCAGAGAGTGGGGGTTCATACTTACAGCAGGACCAGGTTCTCCAGGAGGACCAGGGTCACCAGGGAACCCAACAGGGCCCTAAATAAAAAGAATTCACAGTTAACTAGATATCATTTAGAAACCTGACAAGTTAATGTAACAGATACTTTGTAACCAATATGTTGTAGTTGTAAGCCTACTAGAGTATGAATGGTATTTGGTGTGATGTAATGAAGAGAAACAAATTAGGTAAACCTCTACCATCTCACAAGATGGGAGGGATACATGAATATACTTACGGGGCTTCCTTTTGGACCATCATCACCAGGAGGACCTTTAGGGCCAGGTGGGCCAGCGGCACCTTGAAGGCCACCTTCTCCCTTTTCACCTCTTTCACCTTTAGGACCCTATAGTTAAAAAAAAAAAAAAACCTGATTAAATATACATAAAAACAAGAATTCAATGGAAGAGGAGTATCAGATGGCCCATCTATCTGGAAAATTACCGTATCTCATTAGCTCACACTTATTAAGTCTTTTGACTAACCATATCTGTTCCAAGAGTTCTTAAATTAATTTAATGTTCTGGCCTCAATCACTTCTGCTGGGAGGCTATTCCACCCTTTCCTTAAATACTTTTTTCTTACATTTAAATGTTTCCATCCTCCACTTTAAGGACATGTTCTAGAACATCATTCTAATGCATATATAATCGATCTTGGTACCTTCATCTCCCATCATCCCACCATCCCCGTTCTAAAGGAACACTAAAACCTCCAAATGACAACCTGAGTTACCTTGCTTAATTTGAACAGAAACTCCTAATGTAGACTATGAATCAGTTCTGCCTGGATTGGTTCTTCAAAATAAATCTTTAATTAGTACCATGTCTATGGGGTTGGGCATTATTCTTTGTGACTGGACTCAGGGCCCCAAGCTCCACCCACTGAAGCCAAAGAAGGAAGATTAGTTGGTGGAGTTGGATCTGGAGTCTGCTATAAAGAATCACTTTTAACACTGTAGACATAATATCCAACACAAGTTAAAGGTTATTTTTGTTAATCATCCAACTCAGAATTAAATTATAGTGGCCATTGGGATTTTTTGTCAGTCTTAAGGTAATTGATGGTTATTATTTGGAAAGAATGCCACCTGTAAAACCATTAGGGTGCAATTTCTGGCGAAAGCAAGTGAATACAGGGAACAGAGACAGTGTTTGAGCCTGCCTGCTGGGTGTCCATCTGTATATTATATAATGTAGTGGTTTGACTTACTGGTGGTCCAAGTTCTCCAGGAAGTCCAGGTTCTCCAGACTCTCCAGGTTCACCCTGTGAATTGGCACAGCTTAGTGTTAATAATATACATTACCACTCATCCTATGTGATCACTAAATGGGAAATGTTACCTTCTCCCCAACAGGGCCAGGATTTCCGATTCCTCCAGGTGGACCTTGTGGGCCATCAGCTCCCGCGGGGCCAGAGGGGCCTCTAGGGCCAGGGGGACCAGGAGGACCCTGAAAAATACAGGAAACAAATATTTAAGAGTAGCAAAAAAAAACAAAAAAACAAAACCTAAATCAGGGATGAGCAATGTGAGGTCCGCCATCTTCTGCTGGAGTAGAGCTTATTGCCCAGCTCTATATGGTACCATACAGTGAGCTCCATGGAAACATGCAGGGGTGCTGCTATGTATTGACTGACTGAAATAAAGCCCCAAGTTCTCCTGCTTGAACTGCTGGGCCTTGTTACTAGTGTGGGGTATGGAATGGTGCCATTGGCTTGCACACTGCACTAATAACATATTATTATGGTACAAGGTCCAGGTCTCTAGGGGACATGGCAACTCTCCTCGAGATTAGATTAATGAGTCAATTTCTTACCATTTGACCAACATCTCCGGTTTCTCCCTTCTCACCAGGTGGCCCAGGCAAACCCTATGGAAAAAAAATAAACAAACAAAATTAATATAATTTGGTTATAGGAAATATTCATGAACCCTCCGAGTGCCAGAGAGGTACACGTACCCCTCTGGCACTTAATGGGATAATCAAAATAATGTTATTTGACTTAAATTCACAATATATAAAAACATCAACAGCTCTTGCGTCCAAGTTTTTTTTTTAAATTATAGCTTATCCATTTCTAAGTTGTGACACATTTCTGTGATACCAATGATACAAATATGCAAAAAAAAAAAACAGTGTATCTCGATGAATTTATTTAGAATGGTATGAAGCATAAAGTGTGGCGCTGTGACATGTAAATTTGTCACAACACACCTGCATCATTAGTTCACGTTCTCTTTGGAAAACTATGTGTTTAATGCCCGATGACCATCTGTGGGCATTTTATGCTGTTCGTTTCCTCTAAGCCTTGCTTGTGGCTCTGCACTAAATTAGGAGCAGAGGAACTGGAGTGAATGTGCCTCATTTCCCTGAGCACACTATCAGGCTGGTGTATGAGACTTACTGTCATTAAAGTCTAAATGATGGTGGAAATTGTCTGCCGGAATGCACTACATTGCTCATGCCCTCTACTGCATACCCTGAGGAGCAGCAACGGGCGTTAGAGGCCAATACCAGTAGGGATGCACTGCTTAGTTAGTTAGAAAATGCAGACGACTATTAAAGTAAAAATAAAACCTTTATTGGCTAACTGAGTGACTTTGGATGCCCGAAGAAGAGAGCTAGTTGTCTTGAAATCTTGTATCCAAAGCCACTCAGCCAATAAAAGTATAATTTTTACTCTACTAGTGTTGTTTTATGGGATGGATCATAATTGATTGGGAGACACTAATTGCTCAGTGTCTGACTTTACTGCATTGTAGGGCAGCTGGGAAGGGAGATTTATGAAGCAGGCATATTAAGCTGGACATTAGAAATGCATGTAATCTGTCAGATTTTATTTTTCTCCAAAGTAATCAGATGTCACAAGAGGTTACAATAGAATACACTCTTTTCATTAATTAGTACCCATAAAAACACAGCTGATTTATAAACTATATTAGCAAACTCTTGTAATCAGTCTGCTGTGCATCCTTCCTCCATTACTGGGTCATCTGTGGTAACCTTTCCCATGATACCGCTTATGTCAGAACTAGTCAACTGTTGGACTCCCAAAACCGAGAACATTTCTAGTGCAAATCAGGACCAAATAAACTCCTTGGATGCTAGCATGGTCTCCAGTGCTTTGCTTTGCAATGCAATGGAGACTTCTCCAACATCCAAGGGGTTAAATCTTATACCTTTTTTTGCATTTTAGTTCCAACACAATAGCTCCACTTTTTGCTCTGTCTCTCTCTATCTCTATTAATGCCTCTATGAATTAATTTTAGACTGTGGTGTCATCTGTATTCACCTGCAATCCAATAGGTCCTGGTGGGCCGGGGAATCCTCTAGGTCCTTCATCACCTTTCTGTCCAAAGAGACCTTGTTGCCCTCTAGGACCTGGCTCTCCATCAGCTCCCTGTAATTAAATCAAGGGAATAGAGTTAATAATCTCAATGAAATGCATGGTGTTACAGGACAGAGGTTAATATTCCCATTTACACACAAAGGTTACTTTCAATGAAGATAGGGCCAGATTATCCACTAGGCACAGTAGGTATCTGTCTAGCGTGCCAGATGTTAAGGGGCAGAGCCTCAGCTGTGCTTGCCATACCCAAAGTTCTGGCATTTTATGACAACCGATTTATTTACCAGTCTACATACTCGATTACTTAGTTACGTGTCCCTTTGTCTGTTAAAGTGTTATGTAATGTAGCACTGAGGACCTGTCTAGCAACCAAGAACTTTTTTGTGCTTACATACTGTATAGGTTAAGAGTATTTTCTGTGCCCAGAGACAGCAGATCAATTTATGTAAGGAATGAAGTTTGGTCATGGCTGGGGTAGGGCCACCTTGGGAGCCTTGCCTATGGGTACCTGCAAATCTGGCCTTTGGGACATAATTAATAATCCCAGTGAAAGATGATGACATCAGTTATAATCCAGTGTTCTTCTGCATTGTGTATGAGAAGATACTTACTGATGGACCAGGCTGACCAATAGGGCCTTGGGGACCGGATGGGCCTGGAGGACCCTGCAAATAAAGACAATAAGATATTCAGTCCATAAAACAAAGGCACACAATTCAGTCCAAAAACACGCGATTCAGTCCATAAATCAAAAGTGCACATTCAGTCTCTTACTCATGCAGGCAGTCTGTACTTGCATCATACCTGTTCTCCTTTGTCTCCTTTGTTGCCTTTCTGTCCAGGTTCTCCAATTTCACCCTGTTATAGAAAAAGGGAAGTAAAATCAGATCACTGGTTGGTTCGGCTTATAATATGCATGAACTAGAAGAGGGCACTGAAGGAATTGTAATACCTCATTATCATTAGCGACTTTGTTGCAATAAGATTCACTGACTAGATATAATTGTTTTCTATGGGGTAATTAACATGGGTGATTTTTACAGTTACAGTCCTTTCAATGGCAACTCTTACTGCTACAATAAGTTATGGCAAGGTTGCTGCAACTAAGTCTTAGGCCCAGTTTCACAAGAGCAACTATGCAGCAACTTTGTTGCAAAAATGGTTGCACAGAATAGGTGTGTTCTATGGGATTGTTCACATGTGAATTTTGCAACTACAATAATTTTCAATAGCAGCCTTGTGTTGCTGCACTATTTTACACCAAAGTTGGACATGTGAATTAGGCCTAAGGCTAACTTCACACTTCTGATTTGATTGATTCACTGAAATCACATATAAAAAGGTATGAAAATTTGCATGCAATGTATATGTGATTAGCAATTTTTCAATGTTTGTTGAATTGCATGAATCTATACTTTTCCATCCATAATGCTTTGCTTCAACATCACAGCTTCAACATTGCACTGTAATCATTAACATGTAATAACTGGTGTGCTCCCACTGAAATCAACACAAATTGCATGAACATGAACTTGTGATAACACACCATCAGACCAATGTTACCTTGCTAAATGCACTGCATTTTCTGCATTGTGAATAGTCCCATATGACACAATAATACCAGTTTCACTTTCTTTTTTCTGTGCCTTTGTAGAATTGAGATTAGTGCTCCAGTGTGAACTGGGTCTAACTGTATACCAAAAACCAGCAATGGTCCTGAATATATAGCTAAATGTAACAAGTGGTACTTGGATGGGGAAGGAACTTTTAGGGAGGGTAGGTGTTTACCTTATCACCATCTTCACCTGGTGGACCAACTGGTCCAGCTGGACCAGGCAGACCTACAGGACCTTGGATTCCATCACGTCCAGCAGGGCCCTGAGGACCTTTTTCGCCCTGCAATAAGAAGAGATGTAGGTACTGGGTTATATAAAATTCAACACATT
Organism: Rhinophrynus dorsalis; assembly: GCA_037306005.1. Lineage (NCBI taxonomy): Eukaryota > Metazoa > Chordata > Amphibia > Anura > Rhinophrynidae > Rhinophrynus > Rhinophrynus dorsalis. The sequence continues at coordinate 52,569,476 of CM074726.1, read as the reverse complement.
TACAGCGTGTGCACAGGCCAACCCCTAACACACATACAAAGTTGACTGAGGCTATAAATAAGGATTTTCACCTGAGCTACCATGAAGGACAGAGAAGAGCAGTTTAGGTTTATACCAACCACGACTTGTGTGAGCTGATCTATCTAGGTACTGAGGCAGATGTACTAAGACAGCGTGGAGCAATTTTGAAGCAAGTCAGCTGCATCAGAGAGTAAAACAAAAATTCCCCCAAATTTCAATTTTTTTAGCTCTGTGAATGCCACAGGGGTACGCAACACATTTCTCTGCAATGCGTTTTGTACCCATCTGGCACTCAAAGGGTTAATGGGACTTTTAACTCCTTAAATATTAGATACGTCTCTAACACATTGTAGAGCAATGCACTGGAGACTTCTCTACATACAAGGGATTCAAGGTCCCAGTTAAAACGATGCAAGCTTTTATTTGCCCCACCGTGCAGCTGATTTCATCCAGAAATAGTTCACTTTTCTGTAGTACTCATTGTCACTGTTGGCATTCAGACTTGTTTCAAACAAACCAGTGAGCAACATCTCAGTAGATATCAAACACAAGCAATGGCTTGAGATGATCTAACTGAGCTTTTGTATTCAAATTGGCTATGAGTGGAAATGTGGAGGCACATAGCTCAGCCGGTCATCATCATTACAATATCTACTGTCCACTACTAATGCCGTACAAATCAATTTCTCTCAATTTGTTGTAGATTCATGGTGATATCTCATGTGATTTCATTTGTACATATCGGAAAAGCAAACTGTTTAAAACACCCACTCATAATAAGTTTTGAGCTTGGATCTTCACTGTAGTTAATTGAATTGATGGTAACTGTGATGGAGTAAATTTAAATAGCACAACAACAAAATGTGTGCTTTATTCAATTTACTTAGCAAAAGTGAAGGTATTTGAGCCTGTCTACAAAGTGTTACAATAGATCCCTTTGGAAATGTTATGCATACTTCCCCTTGTCCCATTGCATCACAAGGTGCCATATTTGTTCCATGAAGATTTGCAGACCCTTTGTTACTGACCACATTCAGGTGAGCTTGATCATACTTTCAGTAATGAGCTTCTTATCCAAAGAGACTTGTCATAGCTTGCTGGGTGGGTTAGCACTTTGCATCTACTTATATAGAGCCTCTTCCTTATTATTTTGCCAAATGACATAATTTAGGAATGTCCAGATCATGTGTGGTGATTCAGCGAGCTCAAAATTTTAAGACCATTGCTCTATAAAATCTCTCCAAACACAGACAAAAAAAAAAAATCTAAGTTTTTGCTGCCTCTGTTTATTAGGTACTGAACATATTAAAATCTTTAAATAAAATGTTATTGCATGTTCTCAGACTGCTTAAGGGAGCACCAATGCTAAGAATGATGCTTCTTTTCCAGATATCCAAGTACAGGTCTCCATAGCTGATAAAACTTACCATATATGCAATTGTATGTGTGATTCTCAGCAGGTTTAGGGAAGCACCGATAAATGAATTGTCTTAAGACACAGGTCACATTGCGAGATGTAAAGAAAAATAGCTTCCCCCAACCAGATGAGAAAAAGCAGCACATGCAATTTCATGTTAGTTCTATCAAGGTATGGAAGTATTTACATAATAATCTATCCAAGCAAATATATGTTCTTTTATTTAAAATGAAACTAATATGCCATTAGATAAAATGGACTTTATATGGGCTCTGAATAGCAAAGTATAATAGAATATATAGTTCAAATAATTAAAAAGACAAGAAGTAACATACATAAACTATTCCAAAATACATACTTGTCAATTAAATTGTACATTTAATTCCTTCCAGATCAAACCATGAACCAGCGGACAGGACCAACTGTAAGTTTTAACTGACAAGATGCAGTTCAGTACGCCTCTTAATAAGGGATTGTTCATATATTTCACTCTTTAGCCTTTTAATTATATGAAGTCTACATTCCATTATGATTATGTACTCAGAATCTGTATGACCTCACTTATACCTATAGGTATGTTTCTCCTTTAACAGCACATTGGGCTTTATGAATAAAAGCACAGCTGTAGAAAACCAAACGCACCATAGGTGACATAGAAATCCCAGGTGATATAAATGGGACTTTTAACTCCGGTTATAAAGCAGTGAATATCACCTTTAGTCCTCAAAACACACCGACAGTGCAGGTTTTCAAGATCACACTGTTTATTAACCCTTTGTGTGCCACAGATGCATCGCAACATGTTGGATACCTTTGTAACAGGTGAGTGATCTGTACGCTTTGTCCGCCTCTGTTTAATCAGGCATATCATTACATTTTTAAGTACCAGACTGGTATCTAGTACCCTCTGGCACTCAAAAGGTTAAAACATGACCTGTCGGTGTGCCCCAAGGCCAACTATTACAGAGGTTAATGCATTTAAGTCCTCTCTAGAATTAAAGTTGTTAAATGTCTTTATTGACATCAAGGGGAATTATTAGGATTATTTTACTAATTGGTTTGCTCCAGTTTGCTTTTACACATAAGGCCCACTAGATTTTACCATTACTGTTCCTGTAACCTTTTTGCAAGTCAGAAAGGCGTCCAGACTATTGTTTCACAATGGGACTCCGGCACTCAAGGGGTTAAGCTATAAGCTGTGATGTGTTACATGCTTCTAATACATTATGAATCCTGGAAGCCTGAAGTGAATGACCATAAATAACATAAATTGCTCTTTTCATCTAACATGAAAATGTATTCTGCATTATCCCTAAAGCCACAGCTTTTATGATGTTGTTTTTCCTGGCCGCGGGTCTGGCATCTTTTAATACGCCAACGTAAGCGAAAAAGGCAACGATGGAAAAAAGCACCTTTAATAAACTGAATCAATCACCATTAATGTCTTGATTCATTTGAATTCCACATCTGCTTTTAGGGCATCCCAGAGGAATACATACAGCGTTTGATGTATTTGCGACAGAAGCACTTGCTTTAAACAAGAGAAGACAGGAGCGATTTGGAGACTTGTGTCAATTCACTACTAAATGCACATCAAGGAGAAGCCCTTTTCCAATCTTTCTCCTCACTGTAAGTCATGGCTTCAAGATTACATCTCTACCCAATTAATAAATTAAATATTTTTATCACTATTTGACTTATGTTATTTAGCCAAAATGATCCACTTTTCATTCATTCAATCAAAAGAGAGGCCAGCTTCTATCATTTTTAGAAGACTATCTAGTGACCATGAACTGTTACGGTCATAAATACCTTTAGGGATCTTATGCAGAAAGCAAAAAGAAGAGCAGTTCTGGAGCAAGTCAGCTGCATCATGGGGGTGGTAGAATAAAATGATAATTGATATAACCCTGTAAGTGCCAGAGAGGTATCCAAAGCATGTGCGGGATACCTCTATGGCACTCACAAGGTTAAAGGAAGAGTATTGCATGCTTCTGGAAAAAATACAGATCCATGGGTTTTCCCTGCTAATTAAAAGGGCTACCAAGAGATGTTTTATTAAAATATTATTACAGCTGATACATGTATTTTTGAGAGTGAAGTATTTCCAGATCCCCAAAGGTTAGTGTCGCTGTTACTAGAGCAGTCTATGGCTGGATAACAGCACCACCATATAACTTCAGGCTATGGAGGTAGTACACCCAAAAACACACAATTGAATAAAACATCTCAGCAGTAGGAGTGCACTTGTTTCAATCAGCGGGACAAACCCTGCAGTGTGGTTTTCCAGATTCTTTGCCTATAAGTGGGACTTTTTTAACTCCCTGAAAGCTAGAGGCCTCCTAAGCATTGGGAAGAAATTATTTGGAGACATCTGTCCCATTCAAAGGGGATAAAGGACCCATTTAAGTCAGTGGAATTTTAGAAGCTAAGTTAAGAACATTGAAATTGACGGCAGATACAAACCATTCGGCCCATCTAGTCTGCACATTTTCCTGCTGTAAAAAAAGCTCAAACCTTATTTCTTTTCTTATGTTAAGGACAGCTTTATGCCTATCCCATGCATGCATAGATTCTGTCACTGTATTAACTTATACCACTTCTGCTGGTAGGCTATTCCACTTATCTACTACCCTCTCAGTGAAGTAAAACTTTCTTACATTACGTCTAAACCTGTGTCCCTCTACTTTTAGACTATGTCCTCTTGTCCTAACATTTTTACTCCTTTGAAATGTATTTCTCTCTGCACTTTTTGAATCCTTTTATGTATTTGAATGTTTCTATCATATCCCCTATCTCTCTTCTCTCCTCCAGGCTATACATGTTCAGATCCTTTAGTCTACCCTGATATTTCTTTTCCTGTAAACTAGTCACCATTTTATTAGCCCTTCTCTGAATTTTCTCTAGAGTATCTATATCCTTCTGGAGATGTGGTCTCCAGTACTTTACACAATACTCTAGGTGAGGTCTAATCAGAGATCTGTAGAGTGGCATGACCACTTCCCTTTTTCTGCTACTAATGCCTCTAACTATACAACCCAGCACCCTGATTGCATTCCCCACTGCTTTATTACATTGCCTGCCTACCTTTAAGCCACTATAAATAATTACTCTCAAATCCCTTTCCTCTGTTGTCTCTGACAGCACAGTATCCTTAACAGTATATTTTTCCTTTGGAATTTTATGTCCCAAGTGCATCATTTTACATTTATCAATAATAAACTACAGTTGCCACACGCTTGCGCATTCTTCTAATTTACCTAAATCATTTATCATTTGGTTTATTCCCCCTGGAATGTCTACCCTATTGCAGATCTTTGTATCATCTGCAGAAAGGCAGCCCTTACACTGAAGACCTTTTGCAATATTACTAATAAAAATATTAAAAAGAATTGGCCCCAGTACAGATCCCTGAGGTACCCCACTAGTAACACTCCTTTCATCCGAATATTCTCCATTGACTACCACCCTCTGGGCTGGATTCAAGTGCAGGTGCTAATTTCATCTCCAGGCATCCCCATAGACTTCAATAGGAATGTTTTGGATACAACTGGGGGTAACATTTATCTCCTGCATTTGAATACAGCCCCCTGTCTCCTGTCACTCAGCCATTGCCTTATCCATTTAACTATTTTTGCATCCAGACCCAAACACTGCAATTTATTAACCCCTTAAGGACCCTTGACGGTCCTGGTACGTCATAGCTGGATTTGCTTTAAGGACCGATGACGTACCAGGACAGTCATGGAATTCTGGGCTCCCCGTGCAGCTGCACACCATTCGGGGAGTCCGGAATCTGATTCAATAAAAAAAAAAAAAAAAAATGCTCCGTGGTCCTTAAATGACCACCTCGTGCATGCGAGGACGGTCCTTAAGGGGTTAATGAGTCTTCTATGAGGGACAGTGTCAAATGCTGTACTGTAATCTAGATATGCTATATCTACTGCTCCCCCTTGGCCTATTATTTTAGTTACCCAGTCAAAAAAATCTATGATCTTAGTTTGACAAGATCTCCCTGCTGTAAACCCATACTGTTTGGTATCTTGTAAGCCATTCAAATTCAGATATTCCCTAGGATGCAGATGGTTTGTTCCAGCATGGCTCCTCTTTGTCTTCCTGTATATGGATCCAGCTTCTAGTATCAAATGGTCATTGCCTGTCACTTCAGAAATATGTGTGTGTATGTAATCTGTGTGTGTGTGATATCTAACCCTCCCTCCCAATTTGGAATCCTAAATTTGAAGGTATTTATTAATCTTAGTTTGAAGTCTGCTTTCTGTTCCGTCCCGCTCACAACCTAACAAACATAAACACTCTGAATTTGAAACCCATAACAAATGTCCCTCCTAAGCACCTCCCACATTGTTCTTCAGAACCGATCAAGTAGATCAGACTGCAAAATGAATGTCTCCAGCTACAGACAACGCTTTCTGGTGAAATAAAAAACCACACCTGATGCTGTATAAAGGACACCTATTTAGGTATGTGCTTCTGTTACACAGATTAAAAATCACTTATTCCTCTAGATTAACAGAATGTGCTACACCTTGTTCCACATCCTGGGTTCTAAAGTAATTGCCATTTTGGTTGTTTCATTCTAGAAGAAGATATATCTAACATACATGCAATGGGTTGGGTTACACTGTAGATGGTCTACTCACTGGAGTTCCCTTCTCCCCAGCTGGTCCTGGTGGTCCTTGAGGCCCAGGTCTTCCTGGCAGTCCAATGGGGCCAGCCGGGCCTGCCGCTCCTCTTTCACCGGGAGAACCCTACAGAGGGAACAATGTACTCAAAATCCAAACCCAAACACTATACAGACAATACACGGTGTGACACACTCAGTGGATACTTGGGGAAAACTCCAGATGAGATCTGATTAACTGCAGTCCATCTTCCACTCTATATTTTAACGCGGAGAGCCAGGGATGTGCGCAGTGCATTACAATGTGTTGCAGACCCCTCTGGTCCTCAAGGGGTTAAGCAGCAGACTACATAGTTCTATCCCAAATACCCCTATTGATAACCTTGACTAGTGGACACAAGATGAAATGATGACTGCGCAGAACACACATTCCCAGCGTGAGAACTATGTAGTTGGAGCAATTTTGGTGAAAACCAAGTGCAAACTACAGGAAAATACTAGTTCACATTGATTTAAATGTTATGTTTAACCGCTTGAATGCAAAACATTGCACTGGAGGTCTCCCTAGCATTCAAAGGATTAAATACTCCATTTTAAAATCAATGAGAATTTTCATTTCTCCATTATGGTGCAGTTGGTTTGCCTCTTTTTTGAACATAAAGCCATTAGTTGAGTAAAACAAACATAGTATATCTGTTTGCTGACCTGATGAAGATCTGACTGAAACGTTGGCTGATATTGCAATTCAACTGTGCCTGAGTATGTCTTCTCTTAATGGAGTTCTCTCATCCTTGGCTGCTCTGTCTACCCCAGAGTTGTTACACTTTGAACCTCCAGCTGTTGGGGACTACATCTAGCCAACACTTGGTTGAGGATGATGGGAGATCTAGTCCCCATCAGCTGGAGAGCCAAGAAGGCGACTTCCCTGGTCTGCTCAGTGCACTCGGGTGCAGGTAAAGCATCCTCTCCTCTTCCATTCTGGCGCATAACGTTTTCTTAAGTTACTGCCATTTACATAATTGTCTTTAAGGTAAAACTACTACTAAAAAAACTACTACTTTCAGGTGGAACTACTTACTGCTGGGCCCGGTGGACCAGGAGGTCCTTCATTTCCTTTCAGTCCAGGAGTACCCTAGAAGCAAAAAGTAAAAAAGAGTGAGTTTGTCCGCTGACTACTGGTTGTGAATTAAATCAAAGTAATGTGAGTACTCACAACTGGACCCGGAAGTCCTCTTTCTCCAGGAAATCCCCTCAGCCCGGGAGGCCCATCTTTACCAGGCACGCCAGCAGGGCCAGGATCTCCCTGAAACAGATATGAATGGGTTAGTAAGAAAAAGATTCACTCTCATATAATTATTATACTGGTATTAAAGAGACAGCCTCCTTTTAATGTTACATATTCTGCAAATGCTTAATATAGTAAGTCAAACTGACTATACTTTTTTTTTTTTTTTTTTTTTATCTTCACCTATTTTTCTTTTACATCCTTGACACTGAGCTCCTTGGATTTCAGTCCCCAGAGAGTTTTCTGCAGGGGACAGTCAAAGCAGACATATTTATACAATGTTGCAACTTTCCTGCAGAAAGGATATGTGTTTGTAGAGGCAGCTTTTCTACATTGTTTCACTCTTACTGCTTTTACAGTCCCTCACAGGAAGCTTTCTGAAAACAAATTCACATAGCTCCCTGTTATGGACATAAAAGTGTAAAAAGGTAAACACAAAGGAGAAAAAAAAGTATGGCCAATTTGACTTTTCATATTTTGAATTTGCAGACTATATAAAGTCAAAATTGAGGATGTCATTTTAATGACATATTAGTGGAAGAAAATAATCAGATGTGGTTTTTTTATTGTCCATTGATGTCACATTAAAAATGTTGACAATCTTGTGTTGTTAAGGACACAGGCAGAGTCACTGTTGTCAGTTTTTGTAACTCTGCTGATGTCAAATGCGCATATCCCACTCAGACCTTTCAGCACATGCGGCTTCTTAATGTCCCGTCAGTGGGAGGTTTAAAGGGAAAAATAAGAAAATAAGAGGAAAAGGGCTGGCTTTAGAGGCTTTGGGGACATTTTGATAACAATGAAAATATCTGACATTAACTGTATTTTTATGTTTGTAACTGAGGCCACGTAGGACTGTCAAATTTATTTTCCCTATTTAACACTGCTTCTGTAACATAAGGGTTGTACAGAGACGGAAAAAAAAAAGGGAGAGGTCAGTTGTCAGCAATGAACTACAAAATAATTGTGGCTGTGATTAATTATTTTTGAGGGGTATATATATATAGACTGCCGGGTGTTAATGGTACCATGTACTGTTATGTGATCAATATACTCATCAGAACAGATGATTCCCAGTGGCTTAACAGCAAGACCACATTTTATTGAGCTACCAACATGGTGGTAACAGCGCCTTAATCATGATAATAACTACAGAATGACTGTCATTGCAATATATACAAGTGTGGGTCATTATCTTATAGAGGGTTTTGCTGTGGATCATCTATGTCAGTGATTCTCAACCAAGGTGCCGTGGGCATCAAATTAGGGTGCCCTATGTTTTCATATGAAGACTTTGACAAAAATGTGAATATTGTCTTTTAAATGTAGAAATATGGAAATTGTTATGCTCAATAGGTTTATTTTTATGACTATGATTGTGAGATCTAATAATATCTGTATGTTTATCAATTGTACTCTTTATAGTGCAATTGATGAATTACAATAAACATGTTAGAGGTGCCCTGAAAGTTCCAGATTGCGTGCTACGGGTGCCTTAAGTAAAAAAGGATGAGAACCACTGATCTATGTCATTGAATCTCAGTCAGGACACAGAAACAGGCCTGTGTTTTTAAGAAATTCCTTCCTGATAACAGGTGGGAGATCAGAATTGTGACTTATCTACCTTTGTTTAAACAGAGATCATCTTAAAACCTGACCTGTTGTGTGTCCCAAGGACTGGAAGGTGACTATCACTGATGTATGTTGAATCTATAAAACTACAGAATGTTCCAGTTAACTCTACTGACAGATTGTACAGAAATGCCTAAATGTGTTCATTTTGTAACAATAATGTCAACTTATAAATAGAAAAGGATTCACTGGTAGGATGCAGGTGACATCTATCTGTTGGACTATATGAAGACACTAACTACAGATGCCATATTCAGGAAGACAAAGGGGAACAATTCTGGGGCATACTACAGGGGACACCTGACAATTCCTTATGATTTACATGGACTTAGTCCCTCAAATTCTAGAGAAGTGTCCAACACATCATGTCAGGTTAAAAGATCCATACAAACATATATGAATTTGGAGAATTTCCATTTGTCCCCCTACTGTATAGCTGGTTTGCCTCAAAATTGCACCTCTTTTAGCTTCCTGAATAGGACCCAGACTGACAAAGCCAGTATAAATGGTTTCTCTGTGGATAGTATTCACATCAAGCACCATTTATCCATCTTTTTTTGGATTATATTTTTATGTTTATTTTACATTTTGGTTGCTTTGTAATACTAACCCTTAAGGACCAGAGGTCTGGGCAGCCCATTGAGAATCCATGTTTTACCCCCCCCCCCCTCTGGTCCGTAAGGGGTAAAAAATAAAGGTCACTGTTAAGACGATGACTCACCTTTGCCCCTTCCTTCCCAGCAGCACCAGGCACACCTTGCTCTCCAGGAGGCCCAGGAGGACCTGGGTGGCCTCTATCACCCATTGGACCAGTCTCTCCAGTAGGACCCTGTAAACACCCACAGAACAAAATGTAAATGTAGGGTCAAAGCAATAATTCAACACTTAGCCCAGTGAGCAATGTGCAGTCCACCAGCAGTTGTTGGACTACAATTCCCATGATCTTCAGCTGGCTGAGGATGGATGATAGGTGTTGTAACCCAACAGTTGCATGGAGACAGATTGGGAATGATAGTGTGGTACGGGAACTGTAATAATTTTGAAATAAAGCATCTCCCAACAATGGAAGTAACTTTGTTTTACTCAACAGAAAACATCCTAATATATAGAAACTTTTCTTCTTCTTTAAATATAAAATGATTATAGTACATAAGGCTTACCCAGTATGCAGTTTGAATCTAATGGATATGATGATGTGACCCATTACGTATGCAGTACACCCCACCACCACATCCTATCTCCCTCTGTTGTTGCATCTCTAAGGGTACCCATACACAGTGGCATTTTTTTTTGGCCAACTCCTTTCAATCTGGTCGAAATCGACCAAATTTGATGGATATCTGTGTCTCTAAAATGGATATCGTCAAAATGACAAAATCAGAATCTTTGGTTGGTTAGTCTGACTTGAAAATTTTGATTATGTAGCGTAGCCTCAACAGACCAAACCACAGAGACTTTGCATGGGGCTGTGAAGTCAGGCCATTGAGACCTGATCTCACATCACCCCCCCCCCCCAAACACACACAAGCAATCCGATTGCCTGGATTTGGTCTGTTTGTGTGTATGGGCAGGACAGACCAGCAATCTGATTGCCGGTTGGCTCCAATCCCTTGGAAACTAGGTTTCCAACTCATTGCAAAACCTCTCTAATGTCCAAAGGGGTTAACCACAAATCCACACACACTAGATCAAAAGGACATGTGCTATTTGTCGGGAGGCACTAGTAACCTGTCCACACCTGAATATTAAATAGCGAGAAGGACAGCAATGAATCCCTGTGTTACATATGTTGAGATGAAGGAACTGACTCTGGATCACAAAGTATCACTGACACAGATCCTGAACTTGCTATCAAAGCACTGTCACTGCTCCCTCCGCTGGTTATATATACACACAGTGACTTACCTGAGGACCAACAACACCAGGGGGACCTGGGGGCCCAGTCTTGCCTTGGAAGCCCTAGTGATAGGAATAAAAACATGTGAGTCAGGACACAGGAGTCAGGTAGAAGCCATGGGGCACCTCAACCATGCAGTCTGCTGCTCTCAAAAGACACTCTGACTGATGGACTAAGAAGAATTGGATAGATTCTGGAGCAAACTAATTGTACCATAGTGGATACACAAAAATCAGATTTAAAGGGGGCTTTTAACCCTTTAAATGCTAGAGAGGGCTCCAGTACATTGCTTTGCAGTACATTGCATTGGTGACCTCTGGCATACAAAATATTAAAACAAAGCTTATTTATAGGAATGGGGATTTTTATTTCCCCCCATGGTACAGTTACTGCAATTTCTCCATCTCTTATTTGTACATCAACCTCACTGACCTCTAAAACAACATGATTTTCTAGAAGAAAAGACGACACCGTCATCGATTAAAAGGAAGCAGCAGATCAGACACTGACAAGAGCCGCAGGTAGAATAGTAATCTTCCAATACAGAAGCAAACATGCCAGCAACATGCTTATTAGTGGACTTTCTTCAGCAATTTAAGGAATTGCCATATGAGTGACAGAGGGGTGTACAACTAATCAAGAAGCATAGCATAGCTTACCATTCTGGCTTTCAAAGGGGTAACAGCATTGTTTACGATGCCCTTTTACTTACACTGAGACTGGATGGCAAGCACATAACTGCACACATTCTAGTGGTAGGCGAATGGAAAACCAAATAGGACACACAATAGAGTGTCTTTTGATTACATAAATGGTGGAAAATAAAGAGCACTGCAACCTCCTGCCATCATAGTACTAGAGCAAGATGGGGTATTTGTCACTCTTCAGAGTTGTGTACGCAGCCAACAACATCTGGAGTGCTACATATCACCAAGCCATGAGCTAGGCGTGATCTGAAATAATTAAACTTTCTGCTAACCAGGCTTCAAATAATTATACTTCCAACTAACTAGAACAGAACTAGTTATGCCTTCCCTAAACCAAGTCTGAAAAAATTACTTACTGAAATTAAATTTTTTGATAGCTAGGACTGAAATAATTCTGCTTCCTTCTGAATTGTCTACTGCTTGTTAACCATGTCCTAGATTACATTACAGCTGGGTTATCAACTGGTTGTATCTAACAGATTGCCATTGAAGTCTGTGGAGAACATTGTAAATAAAACCTTTAAAATATTGGTGCTTCTTAGAGACCAGTGCATCTTATAATCAGTGAAATAGTAATTCTACTTCCTGCTAATAATATATAAAATAATTTTAATGCTTGCCTGCTACCTAAATCAAAAGTAACTCTACTTGTTAACTGAAAATTAACTATTTCTACTTCCTACCTACTCACTAGGACATACATAGTGTTATTATGATCTAAAATAATTCTACTTCATGCTAAACAGATCTGATGAAGTTTTATATTCATTGTGTAGATTGTTGCACACAAACCTGTCCCCAGCCAACACCCCCCCCCCAGTGGTGCAGGTTTTCAAAGATCTCCTCATCTGTGAATCAGCAGTGATTCAATCATTCTGATGGATGTCAGAGTTAATGACAATCACTTGTGTTTAACTGAGGAGATCCTGAAAATATGCAGTGTTGGGGAGGGGTGGCGTCCCTGTCATAGAACATTACTGCAGTCTAACTTATTTTCCATCAATAGCCATCATCTTGCAACTAAGGTCATGTTTTTTGGGTCTATTTTCCTATATGAAACTTAATTTAAACAGGAATTCCAGAAGACAGAGTGTCACAATTATTGAGATTTCAACTTTGAAAGTCAAGTAAATTATGACACAAAAACAGCTGCATAGGTGAACACACAATGTACGCCAATTCAGATTAAGACTCACCAATGTCTCTGGAACTCAGTAAGCAATGAATAAAACACATTTGTTAATAGGCAGCATGCAACTTTAGCAACATGTCATTAACTTATAGAAAGAGCCAGTGTCGTATGCCCACAACTGTCTGACAGGACTTTAATGTATCTTTCAGGTCTTGCAAACTGAAAAATGATTTATAGTAACAGTAAGGATGACAATTGATGGTTTTCTGTGTAGTTAATATAAACCAATAGGATCTAGCAATCGTTTAAAATAAGCAACTTTGATTTAAAAAGAACTGTGATGTCATATTTAAAGTCTGGTATGAAGGCACTGTTAACCCCCTTAAGGACCCATGACAGACTTGGACCGTCATGGGTTGTTATACCCTTAAGGACCCATGATGGTCCTGAACAGTCATGGAATTCCAGGCTCCCCGTTCGGGGAGTCTGGAATCAGATACGGCAAAAAAAAAAAAAAAAAAAGGTCCGTGGTCCTTAAGTGACCGCAACATGTGTGAGTGGCTGGTTCTTAAGGGGTTAAATAATGTGAATGTGGCTCATTGTAAAATAAATATACCTCAAAAGCATGAATACCAGACAGACTGTTGCCTTTCTGTTATAATTTTCTATGTAAAGGTAGATGTTTTCAAACATGGAGTTGTGATTTTATACTGGAGGAAATTAACAGTCAGGGGTAGGCAACCTTAGCCCTCTAGCTGTTGGAGACTACAAATTCCATAATCTCCAGTGAGTCGTTGGCTAGCTAGAGATGACGGTAGCTGTAGTCTGCAGCAGCTGCAGAGCTAAAAGTTGGTTACCCCTGGTCCCACAACAGACACTGCTTAGTTTTATGCATAAAAGTAGATTTCAGAAGCTAAGATGAGTTTGCACTTTAAAAAAGCAATGCCAGAGACGCAGGGCAGCAGAGCAGACATTGCCACATTTTCATACCTTTTACATGCGTCGTTATGCTCCTTGGTGAGAAACACAGGGTTGTATCTCAGCATTGTATCATCTTACAACTGACCAAGCCGTATACATCCAGAGAGCGTAACCACTTATGAGCACTAGGCAGCCAGGAGCAGCCTTGTCAAAGCCATCCGGGCAAAAATGTTGCATCAAATGTTTATAAAGAGTCAACAGAATTTCTAAGCCTGAAGCAGGATGTAACCTAAAGCACTTCCTAGTTTAAGTCTAGAAGCACTGTAACTACGAGATCCATGCAGCAATGGCAAGCTGGATATGATGGAATATGGTGTCTCTGACAAGTAGTATGCCTGTTCTTGTAGATTAAACTATGTAGTATACTACAGTGGTTGGAACCTATGGCACTCTGTCTATAGTTGAACTACAACTTCCATTACTCTTAGCCATTGGTTCACAGAGAATAATGGAAGTAGTAGTTGTTAAACAACACGTGCAGAATCTAGGTTTCTGCCCCTCTCCTCTTTTTGTTGATAATCAGATCACATGGTCTTTTAAAGGCCATTTTGTAAAAATGTTCCCCGAGACTTGGGCAAAGTGATATTCTCAAATAGGTTCATATGTTTCCCTCTTCAAGAAGCAAAATACAAGATTTGCAATTCTATATCTGAAGAGAAGGAAACATCTACATGTGTTTCTACAGAGGTGTGGATAAGTACTATTGATGTTAGACCTTTAAGTTTAATATATGACTGGGGCCTAATTGCTATTATAGGGGAAATGTATTGAGATATCTTGGGTGGAAAAAATGGAAAAAACAACTTCACCAGATGTACCAATTAGAGATATTCCTGGTAAATTGGTGCTGATGTTTCAACCAAGGTTGCACCCTAGACAATCTCCTTAGTCCAGTGGTAGGGTTTTGTTGTGTGACAATGAGATATATCTAGCTTGTTGTTGACCAGTTTGGTCAAAGAAGACATCATTACTTTGACTTGACCAGACAAACGAGGGTGATTGCTGTAAACCTCTCCATGTAGCTGAAGAAACACACACCATGCATTGAAACAGAAGGCGACATCTCCTCATCTACAGGGAAGGGTTTAGAGTAACCACACAGCTGGTGGAAGTCAGAAGTAAGGATGAACGGAAACCTCTTCATGTACTCACAGTTTCACCTCTCTGTCCAGGGTGACCAGGAAGTCCATCTTTCCCTGGTGGACCCTACAAATATAAAAGAACATTGTCAGTAACCATTAACAACATATAAAGTTTTATAAGTAGTATAATATGAAAGGAAAAACAGCAGTGGGAATTGATCTTTTATTGTGGAAGCCAGAAACACTATCAAGATGTTTTATGTAACAAGGAACAATGAGTCTTCCTCAGGGTTATTTCTGGACTTAAGTATCTCCTGGTAAAATGTACAATTTTGTTTCATTTACAGCTTTCCAAAATAAATGGATGAACGTGTTAACCCATCAGTTTAAGTAGTCCTTTTCCAGTCTGACACAGAGTCAGTTAAGAGTTTGTCATGGTAAATGGGAGGTTATTATTAGGAGATGTTAGTGTTCCTTTAATGAAACAAACATCCAGCTGCATACAATAAACCAGTTATATATATATATATATATATATATATATATATATTCCCTTCTCTATTTTCTGAAACCTTCATGTAACATCAGCTGAAGGACATCTGATGCTGGCCCCTACGCTTATACTTGCATTTCCAGATTCTCTTTGGCTGGGCAAGTCTTTGCCCTCGGGTTGTTATTGAACTACAACTCCCATCATCCTCAACCCAGCAACTGCAGGAAGGGATATATCTGTCCACCATGTTCTACACTGTGCAGGGTACATTGCTCCTTGTATGCCAGTGCCTATAATGTTTTTGTTCTAGCTGTTACTCTGTGACTTAGCATCAACATGCTTTGCAAGTACACAATGTAAAAACATGATAGCAATGATAATAATAATATATAAACAATTAATTAAAAAAAGTATTATTTACTTACAGGGGGGCCCTTCGGTCCTGCAAATCCAGTGGGTCCTTGAGGTCCGGGTGGTCCCTGTGATACACAAAGATGTGTTAAGATAACAAAAAAGGAAAAAAAAAAAAGAAAGAAACACAGACCTTTTAATCTACTACATCAAATAGCAGTGAATAGGAAAAAGCTTACCTAAGGCTGTTACATGCACTGCAAGGCAACCTTTACAAAGCTTGGATAAAGCCATGGGCATATGACTTGATCAACCAGTTTAAAAGAGCTAGACCGCACTATGACGGTGAAGGCATTATGGTATGACATGCTGAGCATATATAGAACTAAATAGTGTTGTCAGAATCTGCAGCAGTTGTAAGCTCTATTTCTAGAGAAATGTTCTAGAAGTGAAAAGCATTTGTACCATTCCACGATAGACCTATGTGCTGAAAGCACAAGGGGGCAAGGTGGACAAAATATTTTCTATGTTAAGGGAAAACTATTGCTATAACAAAACATACCCTTATGTGAAAGGTCATACTGTAACATATCTATGTAATTGTTTCCATATCTAGATAGCGTTTACAATAATGAGATTGTATGCTGCATTTTTCAGCAGACAGAGAAGCACAGTTCATGTCCTGTTGTGTCTTGATCGGCAAAGTATAATTTCCTAAACTGGAAGAGAGGGGCACAATGCAAAAGTGCTTCCCGCATCCTTCAGAAAAAATACCACAAGCAATATCACTAATGTAAGCAAGTATTTATAGATATCTGTGATTATTAAAATCTGATCTTTCATTCACAAGCAACATATATTTTTTGGTAAAGTTCAGCTAAGCCAGGGTAGTCAGACTTTACACTTCCAGCGGCTGGGGATTACAACTCCCATAATCCCCAGCCAGAGCTTGACTGGAGGTAGTGAGTGTTGTAGTCTTTAATAGCTGGTGGTCCACAGATGAATTATCCTTGCTCTAACCACTTTGATGATAGAGCTCCAATGCATTGTTAAGCAAGACATTGAAGATGTGCTTGCTATATAATGGGTAGGCCCTCAGCGTTGCTTAAGCTAAAAAAAAATGATGGTAACAAATCTGAGAATCCAGATCTTAATATTCTGGCTCAGTTATTAACATACTCATAGAAACATTAGTTCAAGAAAAACATTAGCATTAGCAGTTTAGATCTAAATGAAAATATTATCAGTTGATGTATGTTCTAGATAAGAATATATAGATGGTAGGACATAAAAGTCTAGATTAGAGCTCAAACAGCTTGTTCTAATTTATGTAGAACTAGTTCTGACAACACATAAAACCTCCTGCAGAGATTTCATTGAATTACATTTCTCACAGAATCATGCTGCCATGACAAATGCCATATCTAATCCAGCTACTATAACTATAGGTTTTACTGCCAACAAGCACTGCGTATCTGCTGAGTGGAGCCATGCAGTCAACATAAGAGTTCTACCTCCTGATAGTTCTATAGGATGGCTCCTGGAACCATCTGAATTCAGGTCAGGTTGTCTTGTTTATTATACATACCATGTATTATAGCTGGAAATAGATTGATTTGTGGGCTGCAAATCTGTCAGACTTCGGGATATTTAAGGCAACTGACAAAAATATACATACATTTAACCTACTACTTGCTATACTTTTGGCACCCATCAGCGGTGACCACTTTCACTAATCCTATTAATGACTGAAGCAATAACTTAATCGATGAGAATCCAGACTTAACAAGTTAATTGTGTTACAATTTCATGTTATTCTTGAGGCTCTCTGCAAACTCTCCTGGAAGTAATATGCACTTTTGTTCTTTTTAGAGCCTTAAAATGAAATTGTCAAAATCAGTAATTTGCCCTCTGAATGCAGATATTTGTAACCTGACTATTACACCCAACAAGAGTCTTTAATGCTGCTGAACATCTCTCCAGCATTCAAGATACTAAAAGGCAGAATAAGTAAAGGTAACATTTATTTGTCCCCTATGATGCAGCCTTGCCACTATATCCTAAATGTGCATTGGGGCAATTATATTTTAAATATGACCAAGAAGGATGTGTCCTCTGTCACATTCAGTGACGTTGCCCCAGTTATGTAAGAAACTGGACTAAAGCAACTAAACATATTCAAAACGTCACACATCCCAGTATCTTGGGCATTGTGTATAGGACAGAACGAGTGATTCTACAATTCACAGCACGCTGCAATGCATGAGAAACACATGCAGCTTCCTAAGTGATAAATGGACAGTTCTGCTGTTTTCCACATGTATATGTTTTATAAAAATGAAAAACATTGCAACAAATTTGTGACAAAATACAGATATTTTCTTAATATCCCTAGTATAAACATGCATCACACTGTCATACTGTATCCCTGCTCTTTCTGATATGTGCAATGCCCTTCTTTCCTCACATCAATAAAACTGGTTTCTTTCCATCACTGGTGAATAATGGATTTCCACTGCTCGGTGTTACAGCAATACGCCATACTGCCTCACACCTGCATGGAGAATCCTGGAATGCGGAATGTCCTTTGGGTCCTTGTTATCATAACAGGAACAGGTGCGCAGCTGCCTTCTAGAAAGCGGCACATTCCTGCTGGGTCATTTAGAGTGCTGACACAGGTAATGATCTCATTAATAATGAGCTCGTATTGGGTGACTTTCAAATGTCATTGTGAATATCCAGCGCTCAGCGAGTCTGTAATACCAAGTTATTCTCTAATGCAAGTCTCTCCCTTTTTTCCTCCCTCAACGAGCAGAAGGTACACCTTTATCACTCAGACTTTTTAAATAAGAAATGTAGCTCTGTATTCAATAAGCTGAAGGGATGTAATTCTGGAGAAAACAACTAATAATTCCCATTGATTTAAATGTGCCATTTAAATTCTTGAAATTCCGAATTATGTTAATAGGGCATTTAACTCCTAACCCTCTGAGTGCCAGAGAGAGAGCCAAAGCATTATTAAAGGTTTATTAAATGCTAGGCATTTCTAAGCAGCAACCTGGAGACTTCTCCATCTTTCCAGGGAATTTAATTATTTGAGTGCCGGAGAGATCTCCAATGCCTTGAGAAGAATTCAAGGAGTTTAAAACTCCAGCTGACATCAGTGGGCATTTTGAGAATTTGCAGTCATTCCCTATGGGGCAGTTAGTTTGCTATATAATTACTCCCCTTTATCGTCCTCCATATGGCCAGAAATGCCTCCTTTGGGAACAGTGAGAGGTGGAAAAACCCCTTTAAAGGAGCAGTAAACATTTTTATGAAAAAATATATATTGTAGGGATTTTCCTAATGAGTAAAATAAGGGTACTCCCACTGCGGAGAGATTTATATTTCCAGAGTTATTACGGTTTAAACTGATGTTTTTTTTATATTAGCAGTGCCCTCTAGTGGTCAAATTCTAATTAGATTTCCTGTTAGATTCTAATGGAGAGGAAAGTCAGAGACATACAGTTCTCCATAGAATGTGACAGAAACTGCCTGTCACTTCCTGTCAGTTAGAACTATCAGGCAGTAAACACAGTAAATTCACTTCCTGATTATTTAAACTGCTATAAGGTTTGAATAAAACATCTGACAGCAGTGGTAGTGACTTTGTTTTATTCAGCAGGAAATGCTCTATAAAATGTGCTTTCATAAAAAAAAGTTTACAGCTCCTTTAACACCTTGCTAGTGAGGTGTCCCAACACATTGCCTGGAGTGCTCTCTAGTATTCAAGGGGTTATAGAGAAAACAATGTCTAAAAGTAAATATGGTGTTATATAGTATTAATGTCCTGTGTGGGGTGATAAAAACATTCTGACACACTCAGATTCTAAAGGCCACACGCACAAAGACAGGAGAGATTATTTTTGGGCAAATCAACTGCCCTGTAAGGGAACATATAAACATTCCCAAAACTCACACTGATCTTAACCCATTGGGTTTCTCTAGAATCAAAGGGCATTTGTATCTGTCCCCTAAGATGCAGTTGCTTTTCCCCTGAATTGCGCCAGTATTTTTTGTGTAGATGGCCCCGAATCATTGACCATTTGAATGCCAGAGAGTTATCCAACCCATTCCGATGTGAACTGTTGGATACTGTTCTATATGGCCACTGACTAATAGGTTGCTTTTATCTGTGTAAGATTGTAATGAGTGTCAAGATCCAAGGCAGTTCATTTATTGGGATACGTATTCTGCCCTTTTCTATACAGAAAAGCTCATCTTGTTATTACCTTTTCCCTGGCTGAATACAAACCCTTTTGAGATAATCATAGCATGCTTAAACAAATAAGAGGCCTGAACAAGATGTACATAAGTTTGATTTGAGGGATCCAGAACCAAATGAAGAATTTTTATTCCCCACAGAGTTTGGTGTGAATTACAAAGAAAGGTCTATAACCTCACTTCATTTTTCATATTATTGTCTTTTACCCCATTGAAGACCAGAGGGATTGTGGAATGCATTGTGTACCCCTCTGGTCCTTAAGGGGTTAAGGTGCAGTGTGTATGTGTGGGCATGCGACTGTAGCACAAGTTTCACTGCCAGAGACCTCCGCAATGGTTGGTTCTGCAGTTCTTTTGCGGACTTCTCTGGAAGTGAAAGTTGCACTACGCGTTGTGCTTCTACACAATACGTGCATCTCAATTAAAATCTGCTTTTAAAACCTCTTACCCTTTCTCCAGGTGGACCAGATGGGCCATCCCCTCCGGAGTTACCCTATAACACAAGAGAAGAAAAGAGTAGTCAGTGCCGAGCAGTCATCTTTAGGCACAGAACACAAATCTGAAGTAGTGGACAGCTGTTTTAGTTTTTCATGGATAAGAGATGATGAAAAATAATGAATTGTTACTTTTGCCCTTGAGAAAAGCCTCCAAAGTATTATGCTGCAGTGAATTTGGAACATTTATGGTAATACTTTTTTATTAAGTCTGACCACTATGACATTTGCCCTTGTCTCATGGTTCAGGAGAAAATCTCTTCAATCAGCCCTGGATGTCATGTCCACAGAGGTGTACAAAACTCTTGCTGCAAAACTCCTGGCCCTCAGAAATCTGCCCACTGGACCATCTGTATTTTATTTCCCACCAGACTGAAGCAGAAATAGTGAATGAGCCCACAGAAGAGATTAGTATTATGGTGGATGGAGTTTGGGGTCCAGGAGACCTCCCTCTAAGACATGACATCCAGTATTGTGCCTGGACCAAGGCACAAAGGAAAATTAGGATTTTCTGGACATAGTAATGTTACATGAGTATCATTATTTTGTGGTGTTGGAGTTTCTTTAACTGCTATTAAATCTGATAGTAGCCACCTCTCAGAGCTCGAACTTGATTCCCTTTTACTTCAAAGAATAATGCAACTCAGATATCAATGTATCCTGTCAGTAATGATAATAATAATAACTAGTATTTATATAGCGCCTTTCTCCCAGTGGGACTCAGTGCTTTCAGTGCACGCTCTCGGAATTAACCAAATCAGCAACTGAAATAATAGAGGTTATTATTACCCAATCAATGGTACTCATTTATCGACCTCGGAAGGATGAAGGGCTGAGTTGACCCTACCGGGATTCAAACCTGCAACCTTGAGGTTTGAACATGCTCTGTAGTTAGGTCATCAGCTCAGTGGTAAATTCTCAGTAGAAGATTACTTATTGAGAATAAAACTAGATCTACAGGTGTCATCTCTCAATAGAAGACTACTTAGCGAGCATAAAGCTAGAACTATAGATGTCCTTTGTCAGTAGAAGACTACTTAGTGAGCATAAAGGTAGGTCTATAGCTGTACTCTGTCAGTATACCACTAGTCAGTGAGAATAAGGCTAGGTGTACAGATGTCATCTGTCATTAACAGACTACTTAGTGAGCATAAAGATATATCTATACATGCCCTTTGTTAGTAGAAAACTACTTAGTGAGCATAAGACTAGGTCTCCAGATGTCCTCTTGTCAGTAGACCACTACTTAGTGAGAATAAGGCCAAGTCTATAGATGTCCTCAGTCAGTAGAAGACTACTTAGTGATCGTTAGGCTAAGTCTATAGATCTCCTTTGTCAATAGAAGACTACTTAGTGAGTGTTGCATTATTAATCTTTAGTATTAGAGAGCTGATATAAACCCACAGTAGGAAGAACACGGCCACAATCCAGAAAAAAACAGTATGAAACATCTTTTTTAACCTACCTTTGGGCCTGGCTTGCCTGTAGCACCCCTTGGACCTCTTTCACCACGTGGACCCTTAAGAAAGCACAATATAAAATATTAGTATTGTCACAGTTTGTGTACAATTATTAAGATGAGTAGCTGTGTGACATATGAAAGAGAAGGTTGAATGTCTTACCGTTGGACCTCGTTGCCCCCTTGGACCTGGTTTGCCAGGGGTTCCCTATGTGGTAAAAGAAAGAAGAACACTTAATAAATTATTATTATTACAAAGACATAATTCTACCCAGATCTGTTGATCCAGAAAGTGAATGAGAAATTGCACTGCAGGCATTTTTAGTAATGTCTCAAAGGGGAGAAATAAATTGTCCCGACATAGAGAAGCAAATCATATTCCTCCCTGGATCAGCATCCTATGTTTGTCTGCATTAACCCTTCGAGTGACAGAGAGGTATCTAATGCATTGGCACACCAAGGGTTAAGAGACAAACACAAAATTAAAGGTGGTGCAATTCTAGGGCAACCAACTGCACCACATGCAACACATAAACATTTACAAAATTCCCAATAATTTAAATGGGGCTTTTAACATCTTGATTGCTACAAAAGTCTCCAAGGCATTTTGAGATGTCTCTAACATTCAAGGGGTTAAATACCTAGTTTAAATTGACAGGAATGTTTGCATTAGTCCCTTATGGTGTAGTTTGTTTCCTCCAGAATTGATCAATGTTTGTACACACTGGAAGCACAGACCCTTTCATCTGTTTTGTGCTGGTACAAAGCAGGATAGGTTGGGAACTGCCACCCTCACATTTATACAGATAAAGTATTGTGATAAGTCTTATGAATGATTCCCTAGACACCTCCTGGTGATTACCTCATTTGAGTGCTTCCACCACGTGAATGGACACTCACCCTCACAGACTTAACCAACAAATTAATTTTGGAACAAACCACCTGCACCAAATGAAAATCCTATTCATTTAAATGGCATTTTGAATCCCTTGAATGGTAAAGAGGTCTCCAACACATTGCTTTGTAATTAGTTAGATACCTCTCTTTAATTCAAGGGGTTAAAAGCCCCAATTAGATCAATGGACAGTTGCAAAATTTTAAGTTCGCCCCTGTGGCGCAATTGGCTTCTTTTACACATTTTAAGCTGGAGGAATAAGGTGCACAGTTAGTTGTGTCTGATGGATTTAATGTGTGATTCAGCCACATAACAATCTAGGCAGGGGTGGGATAACAGCTGCACTTCATGGGATGTAAATTAATGATACTGGCCTGGATATTAGGACATTAATAGAACGTTCTCATTCAGGTCTATTAATCAAGCTGCAGGTAAACATGCACATTTTGTAAGTTGCTCTCCAGAACAATCCTTCACAGTCCTCTCAACATTTCAAATGGCCCAAGAGGGACACTATTGTTTTAAGTGGTGTTGCTGGGGGAGTGGCTGGTGGGCGGGGCATCATTGAGAAGTTTTAGGTTATTTCAGGACCTACTGAGACCTCTTTGTATAACTGAATAAATTATTTAGAGCAAGACCAACATTTTATTTGTAAAAAAATAATTTATAAACACATTTACTGAAGTTTACACAAACATTAGTGTTGTTATGATACACTAATAAACACACCACACAGTCTGATCTCCTTGAAAGAAGGACACCAGGGTGGGAAAGAGGTACAGAGGAGTTTAGATCTCAAAGAGGGACTGTCTCACCTAGAGAGGGACACTTTGGAGGTAGGGACCCCTAATATCTCCTAAAAAGGGATATGTGGGAGGTACAGAGCATTTATATCTTCTAAAGAGGGATACATGGGCGGTACAGAGCCCCAATAACTCCTAAAGAGGGACACTTGGGAAGTATGCCATCAATACTCACGAATATTGTTTCAGAAAAACACAGTTTGTTTCAGTACAGCTAGGATGTTGACCCAGAGAGAGATTGAACTGCTCCCTGTTTGGGAGATATTTGAAAAGTGTTCCAAATATTTTTTTCTCTCATTCCTCTGGATCAACTAAGGTGATGTGGCCAAGGTTGTACCTGATGGATACAGGTATTTTTTCAGCTTTATCGACTATGATACTATACTTGATCATTCATAAATACCTCTAGGCACTTGCTAATGATCATGCACATTACCAAGTCTTGAATACTCTAGTGAGGGAGATAACTTGAACTTTTCAGTTATGAAAATGCACATAATACAAAGGGGAATGTTCAAGTCTGATAAAAAATAAGACAAAAAGTGTTTTCTGTGCTGCAGCTATAATCCCTCTAAGATGCCGACCAGCACTCCTGAATCCTGTCTGTAGGTATAATACTGGGCAATTGTCCAATCTGAAGAAAATTAAACATTTATTTGAAAAAACACACAGAAAAACAAGTGAGCTACCTTAACAGCTACAGAACATGCAGAGCTGCCGGAAAAAAAATATCTGAAATGTTTTTACAAAAAAATGTTTGATTTTATTCACACCAGACTGTTGCCCAGTATTATACCTACAGACCGGACTGTGGAGTGTTGGCCTCCATCTTAGAGGGGAGGGTGCTGCAACTGACTAATGGCGATGTACAAAGAGAGATGCACTTTGAAAGAGGACCTGTCATCCTAAGATATGTTTAGTTCATTTTGAAGTTAAAGGGAAAGCAACACTTAATGTGTTAAAATATATATTGTAGGGTTTATCCTCTGAGTAAAACAAGGATATTCCCACTGCTGAGAGGTGTTTTATTCAAAAGATATTGCAGCTCAAACTTGAATTTTTAGGTGCAATAGCTTAATGTCCTGAAATTGTACAGTGGAGCTGTTGTTACACCATCCTACAGACAGCTCCGGTCAATTGACCATAAATCTCCATAGGATGCTGTAGCAACAGCGCCATTGTACAATTTCAGGACATTGAGCTATTGCACCTAAATAAAATTCAAGCTTGAGCTGCAATAACTTTTGGATAAAACACCTTTCAGCCCTTGTTTACTTCAGTATATATTTGTAGATATTAAATACTACTATCCCTTTAATTAAAAACCATGTATATTTTGTGCTAACCATGTGCCTAACATATAACTAGTTTTTTCTCCATTTGGATTGCTCCTTACTTTCTTTGTGTATAATGTCTGGGGAGCGGAACTGTCAGTCTCTGCCGCAATTCCCATTTAGAAGGCATAGCTTCACGAAGCAGAAGAGTGATTGATTGTTCTGATCCCCAAGAGTTTCTGCAGCAACCTCAGGCTTTATACACTGAAGCATGAGCCATTTTAGTGCCAGATGGGTATTATCTGGCTTATCCAAGTTGTAATTTGTGCTCCAAAACATTTTTAAACAAAAAAACTAAGAAATTCAAATGAACACTCTGTGTGTGAAAGGGATGTCCAACAAATTGCTAAGCAATGTGCTAGAGACTTTCCAGAGCAGCCCTCCCCCCTTTTCTCCCAGCCTATGTATCAGTACTATAAATATCTCCCAGATTGCTCCCTGCTCTTCGCCTCTGTCACTATTCTCTTTAGATCCCAGGGAGTACAACGAAATCAAACACATGCAGGAGCAGTTGGTGACAGTTTTACCAGCTCAGCGAGTTTGCTCTCGTATTTTTCTCTTCTGTTATTTTCTGCTGCTCAAAGTTTACAGCAAAAAAAAAAAAAGACACCCCCCCCCCAAAAAAAAAAATGTGTGCAGGATCCAAAGATCCTTGAGCATTCTATTCCAAACACAAAGATGTACTTGACAGAAAGAGAATACTTTCTAAAAGTTTCTAAAAGAAAATTTGTAAATATTTACAGCAATTCTCTGTCCAATTTGGCAAACGTGTGTACAAGGAACAGGTCATACTCGTGCAAAACGTGTGAAATTCTACAAAGAACAATTGCTTTTTTAGGGGTAGGGAATTGTTGATTCTTCTGCTTTTGGGGATCACATCTCCCATCTAGTTGGGGCTCATGGGAGTTGTAGTTAGCCTCCAACAGTTGGAGATTGAACAACCCTCTACCACTGCTCTAGAGAATCCGTACTTGTGTATTCTGTATATACTGTTTATTAATGCTCGTACTATAGCAAGTAAGGACTGGGTGACTTACCCTTGTGCCTTTCTCTCCATTTGACCCTGGAAATCCTGGGAAGCCGATGGAACCCTTTATGCAACAAAAGGAAATATATTATTTCAATGCATCAAGTCAAGATACTTGTTTCACCAAGAATGGTCATAGGGGCAGTAAAGTGTTAAATTAGGGTTAGGAAAAGCAAAGAAACATTTATTCTGATAAAAAAAAGTATGTATAACATATATCTAAAAATGCATTCCACGTTATTCTCACCTTCGTATTTCTCCTCGTAATCCTTTGAGTGCCAGAGGGGTACGCAACACATTGCTGTGCAATGTGTTGCAGTACCCTCTGGCATGCAAAGGTTTAAAGTGTGATTTCAGAGAGACTGAAGTACTGAGAAGAACTGGCATAAACCAACTACATCAGAGGACAAATACAAATCTTCACTGATTTAAATGGGGCTTTTAACTCCTTGAAAGCTACAGAGGTCTCTCTTGCATTGCTTTTCAATGCATTAGGGATCTATCATTGAAGGGGTTAAATGACCCCCACTTAACCCTTTGAGCACCAGAGAGGTATACCTATCTGACGCTCCTAGGATTAAATCAGGGGAAATGCTTATTTGTCCATTATGATGCAGAATTCTTGCTCTGGAATGTCTTCAGTTCATTGTAGTACATTAGCCTCAGTGTGTCTCTTATAGCCTTTTGCGTCTTTACAGTGCCTGAGCAGGGACAAACTTCCTCCTCACTGAAACAAGGTTAACTGAACTGCACAATTGAAAATGTAAGCAGATTGCTCTAGAATAGTGATTCTCAGCCCTCTAACAGGCCACAGTTTTAGGACCCCTCTGGTTCAGCACACATGTTTTCTGAGACTGATAAATTCACCTGTATTTGAGCAGGGAAAGCCTAAAGACATGGACTGTTAATGATTCCCGAGGATACAATTAAGAACAAATGCTTCAGTAGTCTTAAAGGGATAGTATTACTTCAAAATTACTATCCCTCATATTGTAGCCCTTAATAAACTGAGTTAAATGACACCAGCGGCATCTCTCAAACCTTTATGGTTTAAGAGATAGCCGATTTCAAAGTTTCCTCTCCCCTGCTGTCAGCGTTCTGATGCCAGCAGGAGAATCCGGTCTCTGAATCAAGCGGAGGCTCTTCAGCAGAGCAGATATCTCGTTATGGAAGGAAAAATGACTAATTGAAACAGTCTTCTACATGTGCTTGGTTACCAAGCACACGTAGAAGACTGTTTCAGTTGATCATTTTTCCTTCCATAACGAGATATCGGCTCTGTTTAAGAGCCTCCGTCTGTCCCGGGACCGGATTCCCCTGCTGGCAGCAGAACGCTGACAGCAGGGGAGAGGAAACTTTGAAATCGGCTATCTCTTAAACCATAAAGGTTTGAGAGATGCCGCTGGTGTCATTTAACTCAGTTTATTAAGGGCTACAATATGAGGGATAGTAATTTTGAAGTAATACTATCCCTTTAAAGGGAAACAATCACCTAGATAGTTCTCTGTCGGCAGATCAACTGCAGAACAGAAGTCTGAGACGAGAGCCTCATGTCTACCAGTTCCATCTAGTTCTGGTCGATGCATTTGACTTGACAGCTAGATACTTTCTGGTTGTGTTCCAGCCAAGGGGTCAATTTTTTGATCCACCCAGCCCCCCTCCCCCCCCCACCAGTCAGGCTTTTTACTGTGTCTGCTCCCATCAGGACAGTCTTAGTAAATCATGATAATTGCCCTTTAAGTCCAGAAGAAATTATCTCTGTGAAGCACTCAAGACTTATGTGGGATGCAAATGCATGTTTGCTTCTGAATATGCATGTCCCTGCTCAGTGAACTAACTAGTTCTGAGCAGGAAAGTGAGTTTAACAAAGTACTTTTTTAAAAAAGAAAATAAGCATCATAAATTGATTTAATCAAGGCAGAATTAATTCAAATAAAACTTTACTATCCTTTAAGATTCAATGGGATTACAAATATAACATTTATTCTTATATACATATATTCAGATACAATAGTGAAACAATTCTGGTACAAACAATGGAGAATATTAACCATCTGAGTTCCAGAGGTGTACACAACGCATTGCTCTGCAATGCGTTGTGTTCCCCTCTGGCACTCAAAGGGTTAATAAACTGAGTCCCTTGGGTGCTAGAGCAATTACCGTTGCATTGCTTTGCAATGCAATGGAGACCTCTCTAGCATTCAAGGAGTTTAAACTATTGAAATCAATGAATCATTTTACTAGTCTTCTATGGTACATTTGTGTGCCCCAGAATTGTTCTGTTTTTTTCTGTATACATATATATTATTCTATTTATCATCTTTTCACGCAGACAATAGTTCTATTGACTGATGTAGTTCTATTACTGCCAGAGAATGGGTGACAGGACTTGAGAATGTTACCTTTGGACCTTGTCTTCCTGGATATCCTGGTAGACCTGGAACACCAAGTTTTCCCTGTAAAATCACAAAGCAGGTCAGGATTACTCCATAACTAACATTTCCACCTTCTGTCATATCTGTTGTTTTGAAACCCTGTGTACTGTTCTGCTCTCTCAAAATCAACAAAATTAATTTATCCAGAGTTGATCTTACTTCATTGCTGTGAACAACTGGATGTCTGGTTCTATGAGGAAGACCTTCAGAAACAATCTGATAGAGATCTGTTCACGCTGAGAGTCAACAGAGTACGATGCTTGAAAGAGTGAACTGCCAGCAATAAAGTATGACAAAACATCTTTTTTGTTCATTGTCTTGCATTTTTTTTTTTAAAGTGTAAAAAGGTTTACCTAACCTAACTGTGTAAAATGAGGGATTCTAGGCAAACATGTAAAGGGTATAACAAAATAATGCTTAAAAAAAAAAAAACCACAAAAAAACACCTCAAACAACAACAAAAAAACCCTCTAACTTCAGAGTGCCATGGGTTACTTTTTTGTGAAGAATGCTTCAAAACAAACAAAGAAAAAAAATTAACATTAGTGATTTTCTTGCAGTGTAAAAGTGCTTGGAGATGCTTCATCCAAAAGTTATTACAAAAGAAAACCTGCAAGGTATTTAGACTTTGAGTTCAAGATTTTTGGTGGTGAGGTGCTAATGCAGTCTATGGAGAGCTCGTGCCTGAGACACTCCGTTCCCCAAATATGGAGACAAAATGAAAAAATCCTTCAACTCAGACTCCATAAATTGCAAGTGTATATTCTAATAACTGGTGACTGAAGCATTTCCCACCAATTCTCCTTCCAGTGCTCTGGGTCCTCTATCATCCAAGGGCATCAATTCCCACACAAAAAACAGTCACAACAGTTCGTCTGTAAATAAAAACCTAGACAGCTGAATATAAATGTTATCAGTGTAAATACATATTGAAAATTGGAAACCTGCATATAAATCCTTAGGTTTAACAAAACATCACACTAGAGTCCTGATGGATGTTATGCAGTATATTGTTTTACTATTTTGCGCACCTGTGGGTCTTGCAGTTATAATCCAAGAAGGGGTAGAAAGCAAAAGCCTGTCACGATTAGTAATAGGCTAAACCAGGGATAAGCAACTTGATGCTTCCAGCTCCTTCAGGACTACAACTTTGATAAACGGGATTGAAACTCATCTATTTTTCAACAAATGTTTGGAATGTCACAATTATATGAGTTTAATCATTTGAATGCCGGGGGGGGGGGGCATGCACTGTGGAGCAATGTGTTGGACACCCCTCTCACACTCTAAAGGGAGGTATCAGAAGTCTAACATTCCAGATCTAGATATGATTGTTTAGAGTGGTGAGATCTCACCTGAGCACTAAGGGTTACTTAATCTCAGTAAATTTACTGGCGGTCAGTAAAAAAACTAGTAAGATTAGGAGGTTTTATTGCCCCTTTAAAGATGTATTTTGGACACCCAACCACACAGAATTGATTCATAGTGGCTTTTAAGATTTACTGCCCAGATTAACGGCTCCAATTGTCAGTGGACAGTCAGTGCCAGGCTTGTTATGATTTACTAACAACAGTGGTTCTAAAGAGTGGTTGGATTCCTCTTACAAGCTGCGGACACAGACTTTGAGCCATTATTAGTGGAAGTAAAGACATGTACCTGCTGATTGCTTTAACCAGAACTCGTTGTACTGGAGCTTTGATCTTGCGCCTCTATACATATTGTACTCTAAAGAGTTAATTTTAACTTCTAACTATCTGTCAGATAGGGGAAGATAATCTACAGATAAAAATGAATAACGCATCTGAAGAACATCTCATTATAACTTGGTTCTTCAAACGCTGACAACATAACAACAGATCAGTGCGCAAGCCAATTACTGTGTCAGCGGCACAGTATGTATATATTTTTTTTTCTTCCAGCCTATATAGTCTTCGTGACATGATATGGGAGTGATGAGAAATTTTAATGAGGTGACAAGATCTCTAGCCCTACTCTTTTCACTATAATCTATGTGTATGTGATTATAAAACACCCATCTGCAGATATGCGTTTCCTAACACCTCTCAACCTCTCATAGTCATTTATCAGAGCATTTCAAATGAAATAAGCATTTTTTCCATTTTGAGAACAAACGAAGAGAGGAAGGTTATTAGCACAAATGAAAATATCTAACAATGTCATCGAACCTTGTGTACCCTTTTGAGTTCAGTGCAATGTGTACCCCTCTGGCACTCACAGGTTAAAAATCGTGTCCAAGACTTTGTGTAGCAATGCTTCAATATGATGGACAGCCATCTGAAACTCAGGGTTAAATGGTCCTGTCACCCTAAGTTTAGTACATTTTAAAGAGGGTTAAAAGCTGCCTATATGTTGTACAAGCCATTTGTTTGCAAAATAAATATATATTTTTTTTTATAAAGTATCCTTTTTTGTTGTTTGCACAGACTAATACCTTATGCTAAGTAGGCACAGCGTGCACTCTGTGGACATTTCTGTTAGCACAGTGACTGGTAAGCCTGACCTCAAACATAACTAACCAGGATACTAAACAGGGAAATAGCATGTGCTGCGCTGTGCCATGAAAACAAAGGTTAATTTCTCAAAAACTATTTATTTTACAGAAACACCTATCTTAAGGTGGTCGGGTCCAATTTCAGGACCTTTACCCCACTGGATGCAGGGACCATGGGGTTCTTTCCAGTGGTGAGGGATTCCTCTACTGTTATAATGAAGACTCTGCTCTGAAGGTGCTAAGAGATGGCTGCTTTTATGTGTGGAAAGTACATGTGCACACATGTAACATGCAATTGTGCAAGTGGCGGTGAACTCAAAATGCACGGTTATGGAGTAAAAGGAAAGGAAACCCACCATATATCTGTTCTGTATAGTACAGTTGGATTCCCAAATAACTGCTCCACTTTACTCAGTGAGTTTAGATCTAGGTCACTCCTATACATCAGCTGCATGTTATCAGTGTCCTGGTCCTGTATCCATGCCCAGTGGACACTGCTCATCTGCTGTGAACACAACCTACCTTTTCACCTGAGGGACCAAGTGGGCCAGAATCTCCACTGGGACCACTGCGACCTTTGGGACCTTCAGGACCATCTTCACCCCTGGGACCCGAAGGGCCAATTTCACCCTGAGTGAAAACAGAGTAACATATATATATAAAAACTGGAGGGCAACAAGGGTTAAACAGCAAAGGCTGAAGTTGCCTGTAATGAGCGCCATGAAGACACAATGAAGGGCAACAGAGTAAGAATTGGTTGGAATAAGCATATTGTATACAGAACATTAAACCACGCTTGCACAAAAGCAAATGGTGTACAGTTCTGAGTCTAGCCAACTCCATCATAGGAAGCAATTCCCATTAATTCAAACTGGGGTTTTAATCTGTTGTATACTAGAGCAGTCACATCGCTTACAGGTCTATAGAATTAAAGGGATTAAAATCCCAATTTAAATCCAAAAGGAAGTCACATTTGTCCATATGAGGGAGCTGATTTTGACCCAGAATTGCTCATCTTCAGCTAAGTCGATGCAGCAAAAAATATAGTTTCCACATCAAAATAAGTAGGACAGAGGCAGTCAACTGTTGGACCTCGAGGTGTTGGCTGAATGGAGATAATGGTAGTGCTGAAGCTGTTATTCACTTCCCGAGTTTAAACTGAGTAAAACAGCTGAAAGCAATGGGAGTATGCTTGTTTTACTCAGCAGCAAAAGCCCTATAACATGTATGTTTTCATAAAAAAAGTAATTCTCAGCCACTGCTCAGTAACACAGAACAACCACTGGTGGGAAAAATAGCCTTTATGGAATCAAACCAAGAGCTCTGAGTTATCTAAAGTTTGGCAGCTGTTTAGAATATTTGGTTTGACAGTGTTGCTTTTGCCCCCCCCCCATTCTTTACCTGCCAAATTCCCTGTTCTTTTTCTTGTTTATACCAAAAAAAGTTTTTTTTTTTCATATATTCTGTATTGATAGTTATATAATCATTCTGAACATTTTTGAACATTTGCCATCTCTTTATGTAAACAATTATAATTTCCCAAGAAGTATTCATGGTAGACATGAGGGCTTTCATATTGGCAGTGTTAAAGAATCACAGACACCTAATAATACGCCCCTGAGCAACTACCTTAATCTGGGCAGAAAATCCTAATAGCCAATATGACTAACAATTATGCGGGGATTGGTTCAGCAAAAATAATCTTTGATTAGTACAAGATATCCAGTGCATGGAGATGGACATGATTCTTTCAGGACTCCAAACTCCTCCCAATAAAGTCTTCCTACCTAAGAAACTTCAGAAGGAATAGTTTAGGGTTTTGGAGTTGATCACCACAGAATGATGTCCATTAGTAGGCAATGAGTCATTTTGCAGAACCAATTCACACATAATTAATTCATAGTGGTCATTAGAATTTACTGCCAAGATTAAGTGTTATTAGGAAATGCAAACAAGAGAGTGATATTTTATCTTTTTGTATTTTTATCGGTACACGCTCCAATAATAGAACAGTAGCACCATTATTTAAATTTACTATACAATATATTTTTTTCTTTCTTGCCTCCACATTATCACTATACAATATAATTGTGAATAATTGTATATGTTTTTTTATTGAAGATGATCCATTACTACAGAGCACTGCCAAAGACAATATATTATTAGGAAATGTTAATTTTTTTAAAATCTCTGGAGGAATAATAAAAAAATTAAAAAACTACACAAGTTGGATTTGCAAGAGATTTAAACCTCTTTGTCAGATCATCCGGTTTCAAGGTGACTTGAAGCAACCTTGTTGAAAAATAAATTGCTAGGTACATCTGTTACTTAGGCGAGAATTTTATGTAGGGTGTTAATTAAACCTGTGTTTTCACCTTTTAATTGCTGGAATATAGCCAGAGCAAACACAAATATTACACAAAATAATTAATATGCAGGTTGGGGGGATATAGCCCCTAATTCTGCCAAGTCAATTAACATCTTCATCCACTGCATGGGTTAGGACAGGTTATCAGTTAATTAATATTTCGATTCTACCTTTATAAGTCATATGATTGTAAAATGGGTCTAGGCAAATCCTACCAGTTCTTCTGAATTGTTAAAAGTGTGATAATTAGGACAATGGTTAAAAAAAGAAAAAAAAGTAGAAATAAAGAAATGTAATCACTTTAAGCTTTTCATATCATTATATGAATGATTTCTTATTTTAATATTGTCCATACTAGAGAAATAATTGTTTAACCTATTCACTGCTAGAGATGGTGCCAAAGTACTGTCTATAGCATCCAGAGGGTCAAAGGACAAGTAACTTTTTTTTTTTTAACAACTTGAGTACCAGAGGAATATCCAGCATATTAGGAAGCAAGGGATACCCCTCTTGCACTCAAAGGGTTTGAAAACATATTGTAGGGCTTTCCCACTGCTTCATTCCAAAGTTATTAGAGTTTAAACTAGCACAGACATACCTGACAAATTAAAAAAAAAAAAAAGCATTTGCTTGGCTGCCATTAGGTTGGACTGCAACAAGGAAGTTTCTGGCACAACCCAACGAAACTGAACTGAAAGACTTCAGAGTCTGACACGTCAGTCTCTTTTGTGAGGCAAACGAGGGAGCATAGGGGTTCTCTTTTTTTTGACACTGGTTCTATTTCACCGGTAGTCGACCAAAACAGCAGTCACCACAGTGATAGTTGCCCTTTACAGCTGTCAGTAGGACAGATCAAACTTTAAACGCCTGTATCTCTTAAACCATAGCCATTTGAGAGATATGGTTTTTTGATTTCAGCTCAGCCTTTTAAGCTCTTCTAAATGCAAATGTGGATATTACTAACACTTAAATCCTGTTGTAGAAGGGTTTCTGCTGGTGTCATTCTACACTCTACTATGGCCCAGTAATGCGGCTCTGTCATGTGACTGGTCACAGGACATATCCCTGGACATGTTTTTGTAATATTGGTAAGAATGTAGGGGTTCCCTGAAAATTCCAGACTGTGCACTGAGCAAAAAGAATGAGAGAAAGAAAACACTGAATGTGCACAAGAAAAGGGTGAGTGTTTTCTTCATTATTCAGTATTTTCTTGGCATCATGCTGTGGCACAGAAGAATGGAATCCCTGCAGTCCAAACCCCACATACAAGTCAGTTCATGTGCTACTTAATTATTTACCTTGAAACTGTGGAAGTGGAATAGAACATTCAGTGTTTGGAAGATATAAATAATGAAAAGCTTCTTCCATCACTGCATCCATAATGCCTCATTAATTAAAACACCCAGGAGAGCTAAATAGCACATGTACAGCCATGTCCTAATGTAAGTGCAAGTACCGTGTACAGCAGCAAGGCCAAGACAACGAGAACAAAGATGGTGTAGGAATCCACTCAAAGAAGGATGGCCATCAATCCTTTGAGGACCCAGGGGTTAATTACCCTTTAAGGATCAGTGGATAGTTTTTGATAACTATACAGTATGAGATTTAGACTATTATTGAGTTTCTTTTTTGAGGAGCTGAGTGCCTGTAAGTGATCCACGTTGGTAATTTTTTGTGGGTTAAACATGGTTTTAGGATCTAATGGCACCCTGTATAAGTTTACATTATACAGTAGTCTCACAGGTTTATTATGGAGTGCCATATCCGAATAATTTGGCTGTAGGAATCCACTTAAAGAAGGTTGGCCATTCATCCTTTGAGGACCCCAGGGGTTAATTACCCTTTAAGGATCAGTGGAGTGCACAACACTTTTTTGGATTGTGTTGAGAACTCGTCTTGTCCTTAAATGGTTAAAGGAAAGGCCAGTTGCACAAACGAAAAGTCAAGCAGTTGTGTTGCAAACCAGCTGCACAATAGGCCACAAACATTTCTATTTATTTAAATGGCGTTTTAACTCCAGCAATTGCTATAGCAATGTAAAGGAGACCTCTTTAGCATTCAGAGAAAAACCACATTTAAACCAGCAGGGATTTTATCTGTTCTTATGTAGTGCTTGGGTTTGCTCCAGAATTGCTCTTTTTTGTCTTTCTACATATGCTACTGTTTTGATTGTATGCAAAATGTATGCATGCAACCAATGAAGTCTTACCTAGGGTAGAGTGTGTACAACGGTATGCAATAAAGTCTTACCAAGGGCAGTGTATGTATGATAGTATGCAATAAAGTCTTACCGCGGGCAGTGTGTATGACGGTATGCAATAAAGTCTTACCGAGGGTAGAGTGTGTACAATGGTGTCCATTAAAGTCTAACAGAGGGCAGTGTGTGTATGACTGTATGCAATAAAGTCTTACAGAGTGTAGAGTGTGTACGACATGCATTAACCCCTTAACGACCACCAGTCCAGGGAAGTGACCTTCCCTTATGGACCACTTTGATCGCTGACTGTGCGCTGGCACACGTGATCTCTGAGGTGTACAGGCATGCTGAGCAGGGGTCTGAGAGACACCGCTCCAATCTTGGAGCAGTCAATTTCAGACCCTGTTTGTGTTTACCGCCCTCCCACAGGAGCACTGTAAGCACAAAGTATGTGATGTGCCAGGACCATCCTGGCACATCACTGGTCTTTAAGTCTTACCATGGGAATTGTGTGTATGATGGTATGCATTAACGTCTTAATGATAGCAGAGGGTGTACGTTGTAATGCATTTGTACAATGGTGTGCATTAAAGGCTTAACAGGGGCAAAGTAATTATAACATTATGCATTAAAGTCTTACTTATTGCAGAGTGTTAACGACAGTGTGCACTGAAGTCTTAACGGGGACATAGTGTGTACGATGGTATGCATAAGTCTTACAGAGGGCAGAGCGTGTACTACAGTATGCATTAAAGGGATAGTAATGTTTCATAATAAAAGCAGCTCTAATTAATCTTCATAGTATTTGGACTTTGGAGAGTGTTATTTCAATTCTGTCAGAGCTGTAGTTCAAGAGTAATTCAATGACAAAGTACCCCCCTCCCACCCCTTTTACTGATGTAACACTGTTCAGCCAGATCAGAAGGAAGGTGCCAACTAGACTGCAGAGTGGGACAATCTTCAATTAAGATAAGAGAAAAACCTGAAAAACTTGTCAAGGGGGGCAGGGCTTTCATTGTTCTCACAGGAAGAAGATTGTCCTCTTCTGTTATCGGTCTGGTCTTACAACCAGATTCCACATCAGAGAAGAGGTGGCTTACACTAGGTAAACGGGGCGGGAGGGGAAACTTTGCTTGTGAATATCTCTCAAACCATAAAGGTTTGAGAGATAAGACTTATATCGTTCTTAATGTTTTTTAATGCCTATAAAATAAAATAAAGATAAAATGAAGTATTATTATCCCTTTAAAGTCGTATTGATAGCAGAGTGTTTACTATGGTATGCATTAAACTTTTACTGAGGGTACACTGTGTAAGATGGCACAGTGTGTATATTGGTGTGTGCACTGGTTATGCATTAAATTCTTAACAATGTTAGAGTGTGCGCTTTGATATGTGTTAAAAGCTTAACAAGGGCAGAGCGTATACATCGATATGAATTAAAGCTCCTACTTACCTCTGAGAGAAGCTGTATGAGTGGCAGGCCAAAGTCAAAGTAACTGCAATGGCTGATTACTAAATTCCCCAATAATATATAAGTATCTTTGTTATAATGAAAGTTTTAAAAAATTGGATGACTCAAGTACCAACAGAGGGGAAAAAATAAAATGTAATTTCTTACTCTGTCTCCTTTTATTCCCATGTCACCCTTAAATCCAGGGAAGCCATCTTCACCCTGTGCATGGAGGTAACGGAAAACACATTATACACGAAGCAGACATTTAACCTGTATTGTTGCAGGGAGTGTGCCGTTAGGCTGATGTGCTAATACTTGGGCACATATTTTCAATGATTTAAATGACACTTTTAACCCCATGAAGGCAACAGAGGTCTCCAATGAATCACAATGAGCCGAAGGCCTATCTAACATTTAAAGGGGTAAAAAGCTCTATTTAAATCAATAGAAAATTGAATGTCCCTTATGGTAATTTACCCCAGAATTCCAGATTTTTTTTTTTGTATTACATCAATATCAATACTCATGGATGCTTCTCTGGCAGGCAGTATATCAGAGAAGTGCATGGTGATATGGAGATAAAACTGATAAATCTATCCCAGGCAACAAAAAACTTCCAGTAACTGAAGTTTTCTGACTTGCCACCTTTCATTTTGATCTCTCGATGCTACCATAGTGTAAATTCCAAATTATTCTGACTATCTTTTCCTACTACAGATTGCAGCCCATATCTCCTGTACCAACAGCCCATTCCTTCTCCATTACCAAGTTTCTGTCCTCCAGAATGGGTTAACTGCTTAGGTGCAAGTCAAGTTTCTACTGCCAGGATAGTCTATCTTTGGATCTCCAGCTATTGGGGACTACAACTTTCACCATCCACAACCAGCCATTGACTGGTTGAGGATGATGGCAGTTGTAGTTTCCAGTATCTGGAGATGCAATAACAGGCTACTCCTGCTTTGCTGCATTGTATTGGTAAACTCTTAGGCACCTAAGTGTGTTATATTATTGGACCAATGATACTATTCAGATGAGCCCACCACCGTGAATAGAGGTTCCTAAGCCCACTTGTTTTCCCTGTTGTGACAGCTGAAAGCTGTATTGTGTTTGCATGTGTGTTTTGCGTAACTCTCTAAAAGACTAAATCTATGGTTGATCTGGGAATTATGCAAACCTACCTTTTCTCCTTTCGTTCCTTTTAAGCCACGAATTCCATCAGCTCCCTGTCAAACAGTAAGAAGAAGAGACTGTTACATAACATACAGTATTATGCTCTGTATTACGTACCATAAAGATTTATTGCATTCACTTGCCTAAATAGTAATAGCAATATGACTGCTTAACCCAGTAGAGGCGGAGTAATGTGTAGCCTTACAACTGTTTATGGACTACAACTCCCATTCTGATCAGTAGAATGATGGGAATTGTAGTCCATCAGCAACTGTAGGGCTACATGTTGCACACTCATAGCTTAACCCCTCATTGTATCAATGGCTTCTAACAGAAGAGTTCCATGGGCATTCCTCCCAGGAAAGGGCTTGACTCCTTCATTACTAGATATGTGACAAAGGCATTGCAAAGCAAACATGTTGAAGATATCTCTAACTCAAAGGATGACACAGTTACTCTCCAATACATTATTTAGCCCATATTCACAAAGAAAACAGAATCAACTCTGGGGCAAATCAAATGCCCCACACGGACAAGTAGAATTCCCTAAATTTCCCACTGATTTAAACAGCATTTTCTAACTCTTGAACAGGCAGTTCCTCAATGCATTGTGACAATGCATTGGAGACCTGTTTAACATTCAATGGGTTAAAAGCC
Source organism: Rhinophrynus dorsalis (assembly GCA_037306005.1). Taxonomy (NCBI): domain Eukaryota; kingdom Metazoa; phylum Chordata; class Amphibia; order Anura; family Rhinophrynidae; genus Rhinophrynus; species Rhinophrynus dorsalis. The sequence goes on along the minus strand of CM074726.1, from coordinate 52,530,763 downwards.
CCATTTATACAGGAAATTTTATTTGCCCCCTTTAGAAGTATTTCGCTTGCTTTTTACTTCATGCAATTGGCCTTCAGTAATTGCCAAGGGGTGATCAACCAGTGGTTCCCTATTTACTGATGAATTAACATTCCTTTCATCCTAAACTGGCAACACAGATCAGCAAATGATGACAGTTCCTCTTAGTCCAGCAACCTCTGGAGAGCCACAGGTTGCTCACTCCTGCATTAGCCACGTGATGTGCTGTCATACATTTTAATGTGGATTTGCCTGTGGCTTCTCAAGGAAATTGTAGACCAATGGAACTGTGACTCCAAGGCTAGAGGGAACACTGCTAGCACCCTGCAGGGAAGAAGTCGTCTAATGATACCTCAGAAACTGACCTCCATTCTTCATATACTGGAGCAGATTCAACTATAAATATTTTATTTCTAAAACTGACATATTAAACATGTTGTTAAAGGTATAGACATCCCCTTTTCAAGGAAAAAATACATTGCAGAGCTTTTCCTGTTGATGAAAACAAGGATACGCCCACTGCTGAGAAATTATTTATTCAAAAGTTATAAAAGCTCAAGATCTTGCTAAGTATGGCATGCCACGCAGGCACTTCCTACATTAAATCCCCCACCTCACTGATACTGCTCACCTCCCCTAGCACTGACTTACTGTATTATCCATATATTATCTCCCTCTCACCGACACTACTCAGCAATGCATTGCACACCTCCCCTAGCACTGATTTCCTGTCTTATTCCTACAGTACCTCCCCCACTCACTGCCACTGCTCAGCAATGCATTGCCCACCTCCCCTAACACTGACTTCCTGTCTTAACCCTACATTACTACCCACTCACAGACACTACTTAGTAATGCATTGCCCACCTCCCCTAGCACTGACTTCCTGTCTTATCCCTATATTACCTCCCCCACTCACTGACACGCTCAGTAATGCATTGCCCACCTCCCCTAGCACTGACTTCCTGTCTTATCCCTACATTACCTCCCCCTCCCCCGCCACTGTAATATATTGCCCACCTCCCCTAGTACTGACTTTCTGTCTTATCACTACAGTACCTCCTCCGCTCACAGATACTGCTCTGCAATGCAATGCCCATCTCCTTTAGCACGGACTTCCTGTCTTATCCCTACATTTCCACCCCCACTCATTGACCCTGATCAGCAGTGCAATGCCCATCTCTCCTAGCACAGAGGTCAAGGCTAGGGTGCGTGGTCTGTGCATTGCTGAGCAATGTCTGTGAGTAAGGGAGGTAATGCAGGGAAAAGACAGGTCAGTGAGCTGGGGAGGTAATGTAGGGCAAGACAGAAAGTCAGTCAGCGGGGGAGGAAATGTACAAGACAGGAAATGCTTGAATGGCATGCCTTAATCTGCATAACTGATGCACCTAAAAAATACCCGAAAAAACAAAAATGGCTAATATTACATATAGGCGATATTGAAAGCTCTTTCAAAATCACCAGAGTTGCTTTTAGGTGACAGTATCCTTTCAACAATGTCTTCCTAAAGGCATTTTGTATTGCCTGTACATTGGTTTATGAGTGTTCTGAACCACACTATTTGGCATTTGAAAAGTAACTATACAATTTACACTATTTCCAGCTAATAGGAAATCTGACTATATGTGGTCCATAATCCTTTGAATGCCAAAAGGGTTATCAATGAATTGGCAAGGTTGGAGACCCCACTTGCACTCAAAGGGTTAATATGATAATGTATAAATGACCGTGTTTGACTCCAACAGATCTATTTGATTCAAAATCCAGTAAGTCACATTGTCCCATTTCTATTGAACAACGTCAGCTTTCCGTCTATTTGCCCTCATTTTACATCTGCTGTCTAACTGTGAATGAGCTAAAAGTGACTAATGGCACCAAACTGCTTCTTCTACAAACTAAAAATATATATATAAAGTACTAAATTGTCTCCATTAAGTGCTGAGGTACATCTATCCATCTCCACTTTAGGAAATATAATTATGACTCTTTGGTGGAGCCGTTCTGCCATTGTGCATTTCCCTTCTCCATTGCAATGCAGAATAATGTAATTAGTCTAATGACGGCTCTAAATCCAGGTTCTTTTTTTCTCCTTAACTTTGCACACTAATGTTCCCTAATGGAAAAATCTTTGTTTAGCCACTGACAAGTGAAACATCTTCCTGTCCAAATTGGCAAGGGTGGGCAACGTGGTTTTCCAGGAGTCATTAGACTGCAACTCCCATCATCCTCAGCTCTCCGTTGTAGTCCAAAAACAACTGGAGAGATTCAGGTTCCCAATCCCTACTGTAATGTCTAAGGGCCCTTTGTACAAAAGAAATTTGGAGTAATTGTGGGGCAACCAACAACTCCATAGGGGCAAACAGACATTCCCGTTGACTAGAATGTGACTTCACCTCTTGGATGGTAAAGATGTCACCAAAATAATGTTTCACAATGCGTGGGAGACCTCTCCATTTAAATCAGTGGGCATTTTGGGATATTTTATTTTTCTCCTATGGCAGAATTTCTCAACTGTGGCCTTCAAGTACCCACAATGCAGGATTTCCAGTCTGAGCACAGGTGAAATGAACACATTGGAAGACCCCCCTGCACTGTTAGGGATACTTCAGGACTGCAGCTGGGAATTTCTGCACTCTGGTGCTGTTCATTTGCTCCAGAATTAAATAAGTTTTTCTTTTTTAATATAGGGCCCTAAATCCTGATCCCTTTACATTCAAAGATACAACACTGCAGGGAAATAACTAGCATCTCCTGGGACCCTGGTGCAAAATCTGAGACTGGGCCCCCTTCATGGTCTGATGAAGTGATGAAGGACAGGCATCTGCCCTGAGGACTACTGTAGGCTCTTCTGCACTCCATGTAAGAAGCTCCCCTACTAAACAGCTGATGATTTATTCTACACCCTAATTTCACATGGTTAGGTTTTGTTGCAGCAAATCTGTTGCAAAATGCAGAAAAGCTAATAACTATAAAGAAACCCAAGCGACCTACCTAATAGAAAACAATAGTATCTATACTGTAGAACTTGTTATCAAAGTTGTTGCAACAAAGTGGCCCATGTGAACAAGTCCTAAAGATCCACCCACTACACTAAGATCTTCATCTCTATGTCACTATTTATTATGACATGAAATCAGTCAAGTAGCTGACTACAAGATATACAAGAGAAAAGTGCCTTTTTTTTGAGTAACATGTTCTCCCCGACTTTAAAGGGATAGTAATACTTCTTTTTATCTTTATTTTATAGGCATTAAAAAAGCATGAAGAATGATATAAGTCTTATCTCTCAAACCTATCTCAGTGAGGGGAAGCTTTGCTTGTGAATATCTTTCAAACCATAAAGGTTGAGAGATATTCACAAGCAAAGTTTCCCCTCACTGACCAAAATGGTCAAGTCTGCCATCTAGCTGTCAGATTTGGAATCCGGTCTCCAGATGAATCGCTGGCTCTTCAGCAGAGCCGAGAGTGCAAGATATAAAAATAACTATTTCATTGGAATGGTCTAAAAAAGCGTGCTTGCAAACCGGTCACACTTTGTAGACTATTCGAATGAAGTAGTTCTTCTTATATCTCTCGTTCTCGGCTCTGCTGTAGAGCCATGGCCAGTCCACGGACCGGATTCCAAATCTGACCGCTAGATGGCAGACTTGACCGTTTTGGTCAGTGAGGGGAAACTTAGGTTGTGAATATCTCTCATTATATCGTCCGTGTTTTTTTAATGCCTAGAAAATAAAATAAAGATAAAATGAAGTATTACTATCCCTTTAAAATGATTATAACCCTTGCTAAGGTACAAAAAAAGGCAAAAATGGGACAAGATTAAGATTAGAAGCAGCCAACTATAGTACTCAGCAACCACCAACAGTGCACATTTGAGTACAAGTGACTCAATCAGTGGATCAGTCACTTTAATTAACTCTGTGTGTTCAAGCAGTGATATCCTGAAATTTTGCACTGTGTGTAGCTCCTGAGGACCAGGGTTGGCTAACACTGTCTAGATCGGTAATAAATTGTGAGAGTAGAAAAGCATCAATTTTCTGCAAACATCCAAACACAACATGGTCTGGAGAACACTGGAGGAGGAGGGATAATTGACATCAGTCCCATATGACAATGTACAGCAGGGTTGGACAGCTTGAGGTCTGCCAACTGTCGAGGACTAGAATTCTCAAATACTGAAGGGCCTCACGTTGCCCATCTCTGTAGATCTTGAGAAAGTTCTGGCATAGAAAGGAAGTGTTCGGTGACTTGTGTTTGCTGTTTTGGAAAAATAAACCACTTTAATTCTTCACGTTGCAGAGTGCTAGGAATCTGGGTATACCCTTCTAGAGACTGGCTCAAAAACACACTCATGTAAGCATCTATGAAGCGATTCTATGGGGCTTGGCACAGTTATGGCTTGCTGCAATGTACTGTAACTGTCACCAATAGCGGAAATTTGCACCATGGCACAACTGTAAATTACTTTTGCTGTTGGCAATCCTCCACGTACAACGGCCCAGAGGCCACAAGCCAAACTATTTTGGGCAACCTATGTAATCTAGCCCTTATACTTCTAGGTTAAAAAGGACATCTCTCCCATCTTTGCTCTCACAGGATCTTACACAGTGAAATGCCTTCACCATATATCTAATGTTCTCTACAGCTACACCAAAAATAGGATTTTAGTCTTACCTGTTAAATCCTTTTCACTTAGTCCATACAGGTTACTGGTACACTGGTTACTGGTACCCTGGGAGGCGTCAGTCCCCTTTAAGTAGGCAGGAACATTCTCTAAATGTATGCAGGGGGGTGGAGCCTCCCTTCCCTCTTAGGCTGACAGTCTGCCCCTCAGAATTGTTTGAGAACGAAGTAGGCTAGATAGAAGAAGGAAAGAAGACTCCTGTGAGCATGCCCCAAAGGACTCCCACAGAATGCCATAGGAGAGCCGAGCATGGTCTCTTGACAGGGTGGGAGACCAGTAACCTGTATGGACTAAGTGAAAAGGATTTAACAGGTAAGACTAAAATCCTATTTTCACTGTCGTCCAATACAGGTTACTGGTACACTGGGATGTCCAAACATTAAGCTTCCCAGAGGCGGGAAGAAGGCAAGGACCAGGCGCAAGGCCCCCAGAGTCACCAGGACCACTATGAACCAAACGGTCAGAGATCCCAACAACACGGAAGTGTCAACGGACACCAACTAGGGGTAAAACAGACCCCATAAACTGTTACACAGCACACTGAACTAGAGCCCACAGAGCTCAACAGTAAGGAAGCACTGAGAACTACAGAAGAAGAAGACCCTAGACAGGCGAAACTGCCTCCAGGACCTTCCCCCCCAAAGCTGGCATCAGAAGAGGCCAGCACATCCACACGGTAGTGCTTCGAAAAGGTGTGCACAGAAACCCAAGTGGCCGCCCGGCACAGCTGTTCAGCACGTGCTGGATTCTTGTAGGCCCAAGAGGCCCCAAGTGACCTAGTAGAATGAGCAGTAACCCGAAAGGGAACACGCTTATTCCTCAGTTCGTAAACCTTACCAATAGTAGACCTATCCAGGATGCAATGATTACCCTGGATGCCCGTCCCCCTGCCCTAGGACCCTCAGGAATGACGAACAGAGCGTCAGACTTCCTAATGGACTCAGTGCGATGAACATAAAACTTAAGACAACGCACAACATTCAACAAGTGGAGATTCCACTCCGTGTCAAAGGAAGGATTAGGGCAGAAAGAGGGCACCACAAGAACCTGATTGATGTGAAACTCGAGACCACCTTAGGCAAGAACTCCGTATAAATACGAAGCACAGCTTAATCCTTGTGGAACACTAGATAAGGTGGTTCACAAGACAGAGCTTGGAATTCCACCACCCGGCGAACTGAAACAATAGCCAGAAGGAAGACCATCTTCCAAGACAAAGATGTAAAGGAATAGTAGCCAAGGACTCGAAGGGGGGCGCTGAAGAACCCCTGAAACCAAATAAGGTCCTACGGAAGAGCTGGACTCCTAAAGGTAGGACGAACATGAGCCACACCGTGGAAGAGAATCCTGACATCAGGAAAAACAGCAAACGCTCCTGGAAAAAGACAGAGAGCACCGAAGTCTGGACTTACAGAGAACTCAGACTGAGCTCCGTATAGACACCGTCCTGCAAAAAGGCCAGGACAGTAGGAAGAGGAAAAGCATGAGACAGATCCCTGTCAGCACACCAGGACACAAGGTCGACCAGACTCAGTGATAGATCTTGGAAGAAACAGGCTGAGAAGCGTGCAGCATAGTAGCCGCCACAGCAGGAGAAAACCCCTTTCATCCCAAAATAGAGGATTCAACATATAGGCCAACAATTTGAGCCGAAGAACATAGTCTTCCACAAAGAACCCTGTAGAAGAAGAAGAGCTGGACGAGAGGAGAGCCAAAATGACTCCACCACGGATAGGGTCAAACCCCCAGATACCATGGTTGACAATGTCAATCCAGAACAATCGAAATCACCGGACAACATACAATTACAATGTCCGTAACGCCCATATTAACATAGGGAGAGAAAGAAAAATGGCCAGAGAGGACGTCCAAGGATGGACATTGCATCAGCATCAGAATTAAGGAGTCTCTCAACAGAGAGCAAAACGGCGTAACCTTCCTGTTGCGTCCCATTGCCAGCAGATCCACTGGGGAATTCCCCATCTCAAACTAGGAGACGAAACACATCCTATTGCAGGTCCACGTTCCAATGTCGACTGCGTGACGACTGAGGAAGTCTGTCAAGACAGTGTCCACTCCTGGAATGAGCACTGCGGAAATGACAGGAACAGGAACCTCTGCCCAGGACAGAATGGCCTAGACCTCTAACCAAGTGACGAGACTTCGTGTCCCTCCCTGACTGATGAAATAAGCCACTGCCGTGGCATTGTTGGACTCGTCCACCAGGTTAAGCACACGAGGATGGGAAGAAGGGACTCCTCCATGAACCACTTCCCCTGGGCGCTAAGCGACCCAGAACAGTTCCCCAGTCCAGGAGGCTGGCATCCAATAAGACCTCGGTCCAGGGGGAAGTAGGAAGGATCTTCCCAGTAGGAGATGGAAAAGGCCCAACCACCTACTCCAAGCTCAACTCGACATGAGGAGGGAGAGAGAGCGTTAGCTTCAGAAGATCTGGTCGGTCCTCCATATCACAAACCTCGAAGTTCCCTGGCGTGTACCATGGCAAATGGAACCGCCTCAATCGTGGAGATGAACCACCCCACCAGAGAAATAACCTCGAGGCCAGTATCCGATCGCGGGATAGGATCATAGGGGTCCTTTGAGTAAGTTGATGGTTACCTAGTCCGGTAGAAAAACCATGGACCTCCAAGATCGAACAGAAGACCCAGGAGCTGAAACAGAACAGGGTCTGACTGACCCTATTTCACAATCCAACCATGAAAAGAAGGAACAGTATACAGGCCTGGACCTGCTGAAGAAGAAGGCCCACAGCTGATGCTTGCGTAAGGCAAGTGGTCCGTGACGAAGAAGTGTGATGCCGTCTTGACAGAGGACGGATATCAAGTCCCACAGCGCCGTTGAAAACCTGGGGCTGATGACAGACCAATGGAAGGCCGAAACTGAAAATGACCTCTGGCGCAGGCAAACCCAAATACTGCCTGCTCTCTAGAAGGACTGGGAAGTGCAAAACGCATCCTAAGGTCCAGAGGAGCTAGAAACTCCCCCGCAGCGAAAACTGTGAGCAGATACTCCTGACGATAAGGAGACTGCACTACAAAGGAATTAAGATCTTTCAGATCCAAAATGAGGCGACATTCGACAACCCTTCTATTTATTTATTTATTAATTGATGTTGGTCACCACAAAGAGGCTAGAATAGAATCCTGAACCCCTGACCGCAGGGGGGACCTATTCCAGGACATCCTTGTCCAGAGAACCGGAATAGCGTCTTCAAATAGATGGCTTCTCTCGTTTACCTGAGAGAACGAGAAGATAAAGGCGAAATGATGGGAGGGAAAAGGGATCTAGTATCCCTCAGACACCACCAGAAAAGCTCACAAGTCCGACACTGAATCATCCCACGGTGTCGAGAGACATTCCAAAGCAGTCACGAAATCCTGGGCTTGTAAATGGCCTAGGGCTGCAATTGCCTCATGTTCTGGGAGGAGCGCGGAACAGATAGAACCACCTGGTTCGTTGAACGTGACTGAGAGAAAAGGAACGAAAAGACCGGTTACGCGTAAACGGCAACCCTTATATTTATTTATTTGTTTTGAAACCAAGGTAGAAGAGGCACTAAACCCTAAAGCCCTTTAATCAGTTCCTTAGTTCGGAACCAAACAAGGAAGTGCCCTCAAAAGGCAAAGAAAGGAAAACTTTCCTGGAAGCAATGAGAGCAGATCAATCTCAAGTCAAAGCGCACGCCAAACCACCACAGAAGTAGTGGGGGCCCTTGCCCGGCATCAAGGGCAGCAGCAGAAAAATAGCATTGATCTAAAGAGACAATAGCAAGGAGACACAATGACTCCGAAGTAAGCACATTCTGACAGACCTCCAGTGGGTTGCACAGTCCAGACTGCAAAAGCCCGGTCAACCCATGCTACAGCAAAGGCTGGAAGCATAGCAGACCAAAAGAAGCGAAAACGAGCTTGAGGGAAACCTCAGTTACTTGTCAGTCCAATCTTGCAGCATCAGAAACATGTAGACAGTAAGTTGAGACAGTCTAGATATGGGTGCGTCCACGTTAAGGGAATGAACCCATGTAGCCATTTCTGTTTGAGAAAAGGGAAAAGGTTTAGCAAATATTCTAGACACTGAAGAGGACTTGTCTGGTCCATGCTCAAGAGTTGGGTTAGGAGGAAAATGAGTAAGGGGCTTTACAGCCCTGATCAGGCCCTCAGTAGAGGTTTCAGGATCAGCTACAAATGGGTCCCTTAAGAGACCTGAAAGATTCCAAAAGAGCACCAATCCTCAACATTCCAAACTAGCAACAATTCTTCCTCAGAAGAATCTAATCAGGTGCTCCCTGAGGTTGAGGCAGGGAGGATCTGATAATCGAGGGGGTCTGCCTCAACTGAAATGCCCCCTAAATCTGGGATGCAAAGAGCTGTAAAGAGGATCCAGTTGCAGCCTTAAACTCTTGCACCCAAGCTGGCTCAATAGCATGGCTGGAAGGCCCTGGGTTGCTGCCAGGATCTCCAGCCTGCTGGGAAGAAATGACCAGAGAACACTCTAGGTAGCCCTGTGTGACAGGAAGAGCAGTGCGCAATGAGGGATACTGAACCCCAGCTTCCTTAGTCATAGGTCTAGTCCCTAGCTCCAGCGGTATAGACAATCATACATTGTCAAAATAACCAACTGTACAATGAATCACCCAATTGTAGTGTGTAAGATTGATATTTCACCCCAGAAACGCTAAATATAGACTGTTCTGGCAGGCGAAGGGTCAATCTGCAGAGGAGCAAAGGATTGTCCAAGCGCTGTATAGGATACTGATTGAGAAAAGTGCCCAAAATGGCTGCCGCAACGGGAGCCAATCAGAAATTAGGCGCGAATCGAGCGCTCATGGGAAATGTAGTTTTTCCCAAAAAGTACCCCAAAACAGTGCCCGAAGCCCCCCAAGCCCCCCAACACACTTGAACTATAAACCGGATGATAGAGCAAGGGTAGACAAGAAACATGAGCCCTCTCTGAAGTTGCTGTGTGAAGCGGTTCCAGAGATATGTCCCAAACAGTGTTGGCCCATTGAAAGTAAAGAAGCAATGGCGTCTGTGCGGTAAAGCATGCCATAAAGGAGAAGTACATAAATTTTAATAAAAGTAACCCCCAAAGGGAAAAAGTTAAAATACATAATAAACACATGTACATCATAATAAAACACTACCCTATAAAGGAAGTGTCCCAAAACCCCATAAAACTAGTCAAACCAGCAGAGAAAGGGTTAATATGCCATATAAACTGCTCCAAAACCCCAGACATACACTTATGTATACTATATATATATATATATATATATATATATATATATATATATATATACATATACATAAACACCCAATGAGTGCTGGAGTGTGCAATGAGAACTCCCAAATACAAGCCCAGTTAAGGGACACTGTGGTACAAGTGGACCTTCAGCACTCAAAGGGTGGCTCACCTTTCTTGTTCTCCACCTGTGTGTCTTACACAGGAACAAACAATTCTAGGGGGCAGACTGGATGAGTCAGCCTAAGAGGGAAGGGAGGCTCCACCACCCTGCATACATTTAGAGAATGTTCCTGCCTCCTTAAAGGGGACTGACGCCTCCCAGTGTACCAGTAACCAGTGTACCAGTAACCTATATTGGACGACATTGAAATACAGCTTTCATGTAAATATGATTTCTGGTCAATTTTAGTGACACAAAAACCAAGCTTACCTTCACTCCACGTGTTCCTGGATATCCGAGTGGTCCTTGTGGCCCTGCAGGACCCTGAAGGAGAAAAAAAAAATAAACAATCAAATGTCATGATCGTGGGAATTAAACCAACTAATTTATGCAGCGATTCCCATATATAGGCTAGAGCTTTGCCTTTGTAGAGTCACAGTGTTGTACACTAAAATAAGGACACAAGGACAGATCACATGAGAACAATACCAGACGTTGGCAACTTGATTCCCTCCTTCTGTTTTGGGATACCACCCCATTGTCAGGATAGTGGAATCTGTAGTCTAAAACACCTGGAGGACATCAGGTTGCCAACCCCTGGGCTAAATCAACACATAAATCATGCTGCAGTGCGCCAAAGTATCCTTGCTATCTGAAAGTGTTGGCCAGGAGGCTGCATTGTGCTATAACTGACTTCTAGCCACCAGACAGGGTACTACTTCCTGATACCAAAACTGGAGCAGCAGTGCTATTTCCTTCTAGTGTATAGCTGCTGCGTACTCATTAACTGCTACTGTAATGAAGTCACTGTATTGTATCTAGACTGTAAGCTCTCAGGAGCAGGGCCCTCTGATCCTTCTGTTCTCCACATCTGATTGTACTATTTAATACCTCTGTATGTCTATTCACAATTGTACAGCGCTGCGGAATTAGTTGTGTCTATATAAATAACGGATAATAATAATAATAATATTGTGGAATTTATTTATATGACCAGAAAGATAAAATATATATGTATGTTAGTACATATATATTGTTTTTGTGTTTTTCTTGGGGCTTAGTGATACTGGGCATTTTTAAAAACCCCTGAGGCCCCTGGCAGAATTGTGAATGGAGGCCCCCCAAATACAGGTTAACATTTAGCATCCTTTGGTTTAGTTGTAGCCTTCCTCTCTCTTTCTTCCTTTTTTGGGAAAAGCATCCACATTTACATCCGCGCTGGTCTTCTGACCAAAGGAATAAATTAGTTATTTTCTGTAAAAATGGGACTGTTGGATGCCCAAGCTGAGGTCCCCTGAGACTAGAGGCCCCCAGTGAATGCCCAGGTACATCTGTGCATTAAACTGTCCCAGTAGTGGCCATTATCTTGTAGTCCAGAGCTGGGAATACATTTTTGTCACAGCTGTCATCAAGCAGTTCTCCCTCTAGTGAATTCGTGGAGTATTAAAGTGGATGATCTGTAACTTTTTTTTTTTTTTTTTTTTAATAACAGAGAATATTTGAAAGAACCTGGAACCTGAGGGATTTTTATTTGCCCCCCATGAAGCAACTGATTTGCTCCAGAATTGATCTAGTTCTTCCTTGTAGCCTGCATGTGTCCTGAAATTGATGAATGACCAAGAGTTCTCTCCTCCTCTGCGACACTCTTGCTCATTTTTCAAATTCAAGATACACTACAGGGAACACAGAAGGTAAGACCAAGGATCTCCACGCAGAGGAAAGATCATATCCTCTTTCTTACTACACTGGTCACTAAGGGAAGATGCAGAGAACAAGGACAAACCAAGAGGTGACATCCATTTGGTCACAAAACTGATCTGAGAAATCTTTGCTGCATTTTGAATGTAGAACTGAACAGTAAAAAAAAAAAAAAAAAAAAAAAAAAAATATAGGTATTGATATTTCATCTGCATTTCATTTTTTGGAAACAACACAATAGAAATCATGGACTTGTCCTTGCAGAAAAAGTTAAAATTTAATATAGGCTCAGGTTTTCATTTACTTTCAACTCACTTAAGAAGCTCAGCAAAAATTATTTTGCTCCCGGGCCCTTATTCAGTAGATCCACATTGGACTTACACCACCAAAATTGAATTGATAAATGAGAGTTTTATAAACTAACCTATTAATTAACATTTTAACAACCAGACTCTGGTCTTTAAAGGGATAAACAGAGAATAAAAAGACTACTAAGAGGGCAAAAGTAGGTTATGAGTGTCCCTCCATTTGCTGTTGGACAACAATCCCAGCAGCCTGCTGGGGCTGATGTGATTTGTAGTCCAAAAACAGCAGGAGGGCTTTGCAATGCCCAAGCCTGATGGAGACAGAAGCAGGTAGGGAGCTTGAAAAAGAGACAGACATAGGAGGGGATTAGAGAGGTTAATACTGGGAGGTGATGTGTATACAAATGGACTTGGAATACAAGGAACAAGGGCTGAATTTCTCATGAGGCAGAATAGGCAACTGCTTAGAGAACAAAGCTCTGAGGCGAGGAGCCTCATCTGTGCTTGTCACACTGATATTCTGAGTTGGTGACAGCTGTAGTATACATGGGATTTAGGCAGTGGTTCTCAACTACAGCTGTGAGGACATGACAACAGGTCAGCTTTTAAGGATATCCCTAATTAAGAGCAGTTGGATCAATCAGAATGACTGAGTCACTGATTACCCCCCTGTGATCAATGAGGGATATGCTAAAAACATGAACTGTTGGTGCCTCGAGGACAAACACCGAGAATCACTGGGTTAGTGTCTGAAAACCTATAAATACCCACAAGTGGCTGTTGCAATGTGCTGCTACAGATGACATCACATTTTTAAGCTCTTCTGAATTAATATATTTATTTAGATTTTGCCACAAATGTATGTGTATGCAGCGCTGAGAAGCAACCCCTTCATCATTGTATCAGTAAGACTGATGTACTAAGGAAAGAGGGCAATTCTGAAAAAAAAAAAAAAAAAAGTGCACTACTAGGGGACAGGGAATTTGGGGAATTTCTGTGTGTACCTAATCATGCAGATGGGTTGCCCCAGAATGTCCCCATGTTTACTTAGTACATCAACATCAGTGTGCGTGTATGTTTTTGCACTGAGTCTTTCCTAACTGTACACAGCTGTGGAATATGTTGTTACTTCAATAAGGATAATCAACTGGTCCTCAAGTGGTTAAAAATCAGCAATCCTTTAAAACCATGGGATTCAGGGCAGTTCAAGCACATTTGACAGTGAAGGGGTTAATGGCGGGTTTTAAATATTCACACTACATTTAACACAGCAGCTTGTGAGCTCCTGGAACTTTTTATTTTTAATCTCATGTACAAACTGCTGCATCTCTGAGGACTTTTCTGGCGGTATCAATTATCACCGTGTGCACAGGAAGTCTGCTTGGGTGGGTGCAAAACTGTAATCAAGTCGTAAAAGGCATCAGCATTATTAGAATGTGTGAGGAGAGATGGGGGGGCTGTTTTACGGAAAATACAGAACAGAGGATGATCTGATAAAATGTATATAAGTGAAGTCATGTTAAGTTAAGTCATGTTTTATTTTTAGTTACATTTTCAGGTTGTTTCTAAATCAGCCGAAATATTAGAGAAATTGGGGTAATGGACCAGGAAAGCAAAGTTATTTCTGAAAGGAAAATAAAAATAACCCTCACTTACCTTAATCTGATCAGATGATCCTAATGGCTAATATGAATCTATTTTGTGTGGATTGGTTCCTCAAATGTAATATTTAATTGGTACTGGATATTATGTTTGTTGTGGTAAATATTTTGTTGCTGGACTCAAGGAACACAAAAAAAGTCACACTGTAGTTTCTTAGAAAAGAAGGAAATGTCAGTCTGAGAGTTTGCTGTCCTGGACTTCGACTGCAATGAATGATGCCCATCGCAGTGGTCTTGATATCCCGTACTAATAAATTGATTTTGGGGTACCAATCCACACAGAATAAATTCATAGTGGCTGTTAGCAGTTTCCGCCCAGATTAAGGTAAGGGAGGTTATTAGTAGGCGTAACTGTTCCTTTAAATAGTGAAGGAATTTTTCCCTTGCATTTACGCCACTAAAATTCAGTTGGCTTTTTTTTTTTTTTAAACAGTCAGACTCCTTTTGAAAAAATAAATAAATAACATCCCACCAATAAGACTAGGATGCAAATCGTGAAGTTCTAGTCCCTGGGTAGCCAACATTTGTCACTTCAGCTGTTGGGGCCTACAAATCCCTTCATCCCCAGCCAGCCTGAGGCTGATGTGCCAAAGGCTGCCTACCTCAGTTCTAGAACAGGCTTGTTATTAATAGTCTCAGGAGGAATTTAAAGAGAGTGTAAACACAAAGGTACTTAACATGAAGAAATAAAAAATATATGGTAAAGCCCGGTCTTTCATTAGTTAATAACCACAATAAACACCTCAGGCAGGATCAGACCTCAGCCCCTCTGGGTTTCTCCTCCCCAATGCTGGTGCTGTGAGAGCTCCTGAGAGGATTCCTGTTGGCTGCTGTGTTTTCACACCCACCAGCTCAGCCAATAGAAATGAGGCTGATGCTGCTAGTGTCACCTCCAGCAGCAGCAGCAATATAAATTTACAAGCTGAACAGCCAATGTACATGGGCCACAGTGCCAGGCAGCAACAGCCAAAGTGCAGTCATGCACAGTAGAGACTGCCCGCACCGCGGCTGATAACGGAGCGGGGAGCTCCAAATTAAGATCTTAGTTTTCTCTGCAATCTGTACTGCACATGACTGAAGCGCTCGCAGCCGTCTGTACTGCGCATGACAGCTTCTGACAAACATACATTAGCAAATTATTATATAGGATAGTTCTCAGTGTACAGGGGGTTTTTCTGCCCCAGAGCTGGTGATGAGTGCTTCAGAGAGGCAGCAAGTGATTTCTGTTGGCTGCTGTGATTTCTCACCCACTTCCACAGCCAATAGAAATGAGACTGACACAGCTAGTTCTACATAGGGGAGGTAGGTAATGCATTGCGGAGAAGGGTGAAGAGTTAAGATGGAAAGTGTCTGCATGGCATGGCTTAATTAGCATAATCTACAGAGCTATAGAACGCACAAATGAGTTTTCTAAATGAAAACAAAATGGCTACTAAAACATACAGGTGATAATTGTTTTCAGAATCACCAAAAGATGTTTTTTAGGTGATACTGTCCCTTTAAATAAAGCAAGTGTAGGATTAGATTTAGGGATCTTACATAAAGTAACTACTTTTTACAGATGTTAGCTATAAGTACATTTTCAGCTTAGAGTTGCTTATCAGTGCTGGAGGTTACTGACACCGCTGAGATGTGGGTAGATCCCCTGTGTTGATCACAGAGTTACAAATTGATTTCTTTTTCACAAAGTGACCACAGGTCCAGCTATCTGCTCCTGAAACACAATCCTGAGCTTCACATACAAGCTCTTGGAGGCCACAAGGTTCAGAACAGACATCAGCAACTCGTCGCTAAATATGGCAGATTGTGTTATCAACGAAGGAACAACAAAACTAAAGCCACAGATAGTTAATTTATGCATTTAGGATCCACTTTTTTCCGCGGATAACCTGCTGCGTCTAACAGACGTAATGTAAAAAAAAGTTAACGCTATTAGGACCAGAGATGTGTGCAAAGCATTGCTTCATAACGCATTGTGCATCCTTCTTGTCCTTAAAGGGTTAAACAGATTATTGATTCCTGGGAGGTGTCTAATGAAAAGTTCTATGTCAGAATAGGCCTGCAGGGGTTCCTGCATTTAAAATGAATTCTCTCTCTGCTTGGCACCTGAAGGAAGGGGAAGATATTTCTTTGCCTATTTTAATTTGGAATAGTTTAAGGCCAGTGGGTCTGTCATCTGCACAGAATAAAGTTGCTGTCAAAGGTGATTCATGGAGGCATGTGCGTGAATAATGAGATGTTTATGTAAATTAACTCCTATTCTCAAATGCTGCAGCCTACAGGCATATCAATGCTGATGTATTAAGATGAAGTGGAGCAATTCTGGGTCAAATCAACTGCACCATACCTGAAAAAATGACATTGCCAATAAGCTTAAATGGGCTTTTAACTCTCCTGCATGTTTCACAGTGCGTTGGAGACCTCCCTTGCATTCAAGAGTGTTAAAATCTCAAATTAAATGAACATGAATTTGGGGAATTTTTATTTATTCCCGATGATTCAGCAGATTTTGGCTTCCATAACTGCAGAAATGTAATTTGTAGCAAATAGTTGGTTTTGAAAGAGCTTTCAAACTCCTATATTTATGTTGGTATTTTTTTTTATTTAAAACAATCATTTATTATGTATTTAACTTTATTTAGTTGTCAGTTTGTGTAAATCTGGCAGGTACTCCCACAGTGCTCCCCATCCCAACTGCAACTTCCTACCAGAAAGTACTAGTTTGTGTACAAATGGACAATAAATAAAGTTAAATAAATCACAAGCTATTGTTTGTGATTGGTTAATTGCCAACATAAATATAGGATCAAAGGTCTATCAAAATCACATATTTGTCAAGAAGTGACAGCTCTAAATTAAAGAGAGTCAAGAATAAACTTAGATAATCATATGTACAAAGTCAAAATACTACAATTCAGGGGCAAACCAGCTGCACAATACAGGTCAAACAAAAACGTACCAATGCCCATTGATTTAAATGGGGCTTTTTACCACTTGAATTCTAGAGGGGGCTCAAAGATAATGAAATGAAATTTGGAGGGGTTATTTGTCTCTAACGGTGGAGTTGGTTTGCCCCAGAATTACTCAGTTTTTATATTTGTGATTAGTGTCTTTGATCTCTTTACTAATGAAATGGACTGTAGAATGCCAAACAAGAAGATCAGCGCTTCTCAGTGTCAGTTTTCAGGACACCAACAGGTCAGGTTTTCAGGATAACCCTGCTTGATCACAGGTTGACAATCAATGGCTCAGTCGTTGTAAATAATCTCTACCTGTCCTTGATTAGGGTTAGCTTAAAGGGATAGTAATGTTTCAAAATAGAAGCAGCTCCAATTAATCTTCATAGTATTTGGGCCATGGAGAGTGTTATTTCAATACTGTCAGAGTTGTAGTTCAAGAGTAATTGAATGATAAAGTATCCCCCTCCAGCCCTTTTTACCTAGTGTAAGCCATCTCACCTCAGATGTGGAATCTTCTCCACAGTCCAGACAGATCACAGCAAGGGACAATTTTTTTACTGTGAGAACAATGAAAACCCTGCCCACCTTGACAGGTTTTTCCCTTATGCTAATTGAAGATTGTCCCTCTCTGCAATCCATCTGGACAGTCTTGCTGCTCTGAGCTGAGCAGTGTTTTATATATATATATATATATATATATATATATACATCAATTACTCTTGAACTACAACTCTGACAGTATTAAATTAACGCTCTACATGACCCAAATACTATGAAGATTAATTGGAGCTGCTTTTATTTTGAAACATTACTATGCCTTTAAACCCTTTAATGACAAGTGGGGTATGCAGCATGTTGCTTCACAATGTGTTGAACATCAAGTCTGGTCCTTAAAGGGTTAAGATCATGTCCTGTTAACATGCCCCTAGGACCGATGACTTCTCAGGAAAGAAGGAATGTCCAAAACAAAATAAATACATTTTTGAGACCATCCATTTAAAATTGGATCAGAGTGACCATTTGGATTCCTGCCTGAATTAAACTCTTTGAGTGCCAGCGAGGTATTTAATGCATTGCAAAGCACTGGTTACCTCTCTGGCGCTCAAAGGGTAAAAGGAAGGTGACAGTTTATAAGGAGTTAGTGTTTGTTTAAAGTAAACTATGTATTGAGTTCCCAGGCCGGCCCTAGACACTCTGGCTGCAGTGGTTATTACTGGGTTGCAATGGTTCCTGTGTACAGTACTAGGGTGACCAGACCTCAACTTTAACCGGGGACACCCATGAAAAATAAATACTGCAGGGATGCTTTGATTTCGGTGCACTCCTGAAATATGCCTGTTTTCTATGTGTCCCCGGTTAAAGTTGAGGTCTGGTTGCTGCAGGCATTTTTTTCATATGTACCCAGTTTTAAAGAAATGATCTGGCAACCCTGCTTTTGTATGCTCTTCCAAACTTAGCTTAGAATGAGAAACATTACTTTACTACTCAGGCGTGCTGTAAACTTCTGTAGTAGGAATATAAACTAGGTCTGAGGCTTGTGTGGGTGAAAGATCAGAAAGAAAGATTGAATTTAAAGATCACCAGTGGCAAGGAAAGAAACAGAAAAAGGAAGAGACTGTATAATGACTGAAAACAGACCCAGTAATCGGTTTACCATTACTGATGGCATGTAATATATATGGCTTACTGCTACTAGGGGCAAATATCGAAATTTGTACCACTGTACGGAACAGAAGGTTATGCAAAGCATTGCTTTGAAATGTGTTACATACCACTCTGATCCTAAAATAATTAAACTCCTTTACTGCCACATCAACAGATACTGATTAACCTCTTTCATGGAAGACGCGTATAAGAGGATTTTAGTCTTACCTGTTAAATCCTTTTCTCTTAGTCCATACAGGTTACTGGTATATCTGGGTAGGCAATCCGCCCCTTTAAATAGGCAGGAGCAATTCTAGAATTGTATGCAGGGGGTGGAGCCTACCTTCCCTCCTCAGCTGCAGCTAGTCAATCAGCTCCAGAAAGATTTGAGACACCATCTACTGACTAGATAGTGAAGGGAAAGAAGACTCCTATATGCATGACCCCGAAGGACCCCCACGGTCTGCCACAGGAGAGCCAAGCATGGTCCCTTGACAGGGTGGGAGACCAGTAACCTATATGGACTAAGAGAAAAGGATTTAACAGGTAAGACTAAAATCCTCTTTTCTCTGTCGTCCAGTACAGGTTACTGGTAACTCTGGGATGTCAAGTTTCCCAGAGGCGGGAAGTAAGGCAAGGACCAGGCGCAAGGCCCCCAAAGTCACCAGAGAAGATATGAGCCATCAGATCAGAGATAGCCCAACAAACAATGAAGTGTCAAAGGACACGAAACAGGGGTAACAACACCCCAAAAAGTGTTACACAGCACACTGAACTAGAGCCAACAGAGCTCAAAAGTGAAGGAAGCACCAAGAACCGAAGAAGATCCTAGACAGGCAAGACTGCCTCCAGGATCTACCTCCCAAAGCTGGCATCAGCCGATGCCAGCTCATCAACATGGTAGTGCTTTGAAAAGGTGTGCACAGACGACCAAGTGGCAGCCTTGCACAACTGATCAGCAGAAGCCTGATTCTTGTAAGCCGAAGAGGCCCCAATAGATCGTGTAGAATGAGCCATGACCCTGAAGGGGACAGGCTTCTTCCTCAGCTCATAAGCCTTACAAATAGTGGACTTAATCCAAGAAGCAATAGTCACCTTGGATGCAGGTCTTCCTGCCCTAGGACCCTCAGGAATGACGAACAACGCGTCTGATTGCCTGATAGACTCAGTGCAATGTACATAAAACTTGAGACAACGCACCACGACTAACAAGTGGAGATCCCTTTCCTTGTCAGAGGTGGGGTCAGGGCAGAAAGAAGGCACCACAATCTCCTGATTGATGCAGAACTCCAAAACCACCTTCAGGAGAAACTCCTGAGGGTTGCGAAGCACCGCCTTGTCCTTGCGAAACACCAAATAGGGTGGTTTACAGGACAGAGCATGCAACTGTGCAACACGACGGACAGACACAATCGTCAGAAGAAAAGACATTTTCCACGTCAACAGGTGTAGAGGAATAGTAGCCAAAGACTCAAATGGAGGGTGCTGAAGAATGCCCCAAAACAAGTGAAGATCCCACAGAGGAGCAGGAATCTTTAAGGCAGGACGAGTATGAGAAACACCCTGGAAGAAAACCTTGACATCAGGAAGGATGGCAATGCGCCTCTGAAAGAAAACAGAGAGAGCAGACGCCTGAACTTTAAGGGAACTCAAACTAAGGCCCTTATCCACACCATCCTGCAAAAAGGCCAGGACCGTTGGCAGATCAAATTCCTGAGACAGGTCCTTGTCAGCACACGAAGATAGAACGGTCGACCAGACATGATGATAGATCTTGGAAGAAACAGGTTTGCGGGCAGTGAGCATAGTAGCCACCACACCAAAAGAAAACCCTTTCTTCCTCAATATTGAGAATTCAATTTCCAAGCCGTCAAGGCTAGACGATGAACATCCTCTTTACACAGGTAACCTTGTAGAAGAAGATCCTGACTGCAAGGGAGCCGGAATGGCTCCGCCACTGACAGATCCAGAAGCTCCAGAAACCAAGCTTGGCGAGGCCAGTACGGAGCAATCAGAATGACTGTACAAAGCTCCAGTAGTAATTTCTATAACACCCTGTGCAACATTGGAAGGGGAGGAAAGATGTAGTCCAGAGGGAATAACCAAGGAATGGACATTGCATCCACTGCCAGAGCTAGAGGGTCCCTCCATTGAGAGCAGAACCTCAGAACCTTCCTGTTGTGTCTTGTCACCATCAGGTCGATGTAAGGAAGATCCCATTTATGAACAATGAGGGTGAACATCTCTGGGTGCAGCTCCCACTCTCCGCTGTCCACTGTGTGTCGACTGAGGAAGTCCGCCATGACATTGTCTACGCCAGGAATGTGCACTGTGGATATGGCAGGAACGTGTTCTTCTGCCCAGGACAAAATAGCCTTGACCTCTAACCAAGCGGCAAGGCTTCTTGTTCTACCCTGCCTGTTGATGTAGGCCATGGCTGTGGCGTTGTCGGACTTTACCCGGACTGGACAGTCTTTCAGCTGAGATGTCCAATGACAAAGGACATAAAATATCACCCGAAGCTCCAATATGTTGATGGGAAGGAGAAATTCTTCCAGAGACCACCGACCCTGTGCACTCAGGAGACCCAGGACCGCTCCCCATCTGGAGAGGCTGGCATCTGTCGTCACCTTGGTCCAAAAGGAAACTAGGAAGGACTTGCAGATTGGAGAGGTCGAGCCACCAGGACAAATTCAGTTCCACATGAAGAGGATGTGACACTGACATCTTCAGAAGGTCCGGCTGACCCCTGCACACCTGGATCACAAACCGCTGGTACCGCCTCTATGGTGGAAATGAATTTCCCCATGAGAGATGACAGGTTCTTGGCTGGAACTGGATCTTGAGCCAATATCGCAGAAACCCTGTGGGCGATATAGTGAGCCACCTCTTCCGTGAGAAACACCATGTTCTTCTGGGTATCGAAAAGGAGGCCCAGGAAGACCAGACGCTGGGATGGGACAAGATCTGATTTGTCCAAGTTGATGATCCACCCGTGATGGGTGAGAGCATGAATGCATTGCTTAACCTGCTGATGAAGAAGTTCAGCAGAAGGGGCTTTCAGAAGAACGTCGTCCATGTATGGAGTAACTCTGATGCCATCTCGGTGGAGGACGGACACTAAGGCTCCCAGGACACGGCTGAAGACCTGAGGAGCCGTCGTTAGACCAAATGGAAGAGCTGAGAACCGAAAATATCCCCTGTCACAGGCAAAAATGGAGATGCTGTCGGCTCTCTGGATGAATGGCAATGTGTAAGTACGCTTCCTGAAGATCCAGAAATGCAAGGAATTCCCCTGGGAACATGGTAGCAATCACCGTCCGTAGAGACTCCTGGTGATAATGAGTCCGGGTCACAAAGGAATTGAGATCCTTTAAATCCAAAATGGGACGGCCACAGACGTCCATCTTGGAGACCACAAAAAGATTTGAGTAAAAACCCATACCTCTGTCCTGAACTGGAACCAGCTCTAGAAGGTCCTTGTCCAGAAGAGCCTGAACAGTGCCGAACAGACGGCGTTTCTCTGTGCCCTGAGGCATATGAGAAGGCAGGAGCGAAAGGGAGGAAGAGAGACGAAAGGGATCCTGTATCCTTCTGTCACTACCTGCAAAACCCACGAGTCCGTCACTGAATCCTCCCAAATGCTGTGATAGTGATGCAGATGACCACCCACAGCAGAGTGTAGACCCGGGTTCAGTGAGTCATGCCGAAGATGGCTTGGAAGCCTTGGGCTTGGAGGAGACCTTGGGCTTCCATTGCTGTTTGGGCTTGGAGGAGGTACGCGGAGCTGAGGGAACCGTCTGGTTCGCCGGACATGTCTCATTCTGAAAGGAACGAAAATACCGGTTACGCTTAAGCGGTGTTTTCTTCCGAGGAACGAAGGATAGAAGTGTGCTGGGGTCCTGGGTTCAAATCCCACCAAGGACAACATCTGCAATGAGTTTGTATGTTCTCACTGTGTTTGCGTGGGTTTCCTCCGGGTAGTCCGGTTTCCTCCCACACTCCAAAAACATACTGATAGGTGAATTTAGATTGTGAGCCCCAATGGGGACAGGAACCAATATGAGTGTAAAGCACTGCGGAATCTGTGTGCGCTATATAAATAAAGGATTATTATTATTATTATTATTACTCTTACCCCCTGTAGCCTCACTGATCAGATCCTTGAGATCTGGCCAAACAAAGAAGTGCCTTGAAAAGGCAAGGAGAGCAATGCTTTCTTAGAAGCAGTATCAGCAGACCAGATCTTAAGCCAAAGAGCCCGTCTGGCCACCACAGACATGGTGGAAACCCTAGCCACCAAACTGATGGCATCAAATAGTGCAGCAGAAACATAGTGCTGTGCCTCAGAAATGTTGGCAAGGAGGTGCAACTTATCCAAATTAGGAGCACCTGATGGATAGCAAAGTGAGCTGTTCAGTCCAGACCGCATTGACCCGGTTCCCCCATGCTGCTGCGAATGCTGGAAGCATAGCAGAGCCAGCAGTGGCAAAGATGGACTTGAGGGAGACCTCAAGTTTCTTGTCAGTCCGGTCCTTTAGAGCACACGCATGAGACACTGTCAAAGCAGTAGACTTGGATAGCCTGTAAATAGGAGCATCCACTTTAGGAGGTTGAACCCACTGAGGAAGCACAGCCTCAGAAACGGGATAAAGCTTAGCAAATTTCTTGGAGACAGAAGGTTTCCTGTCCGGAGACTTACGCTCTTCGGACACAAGGTGCTCAAGAGTGGGGTTAGGTGGAAAGCAAGTAAGGGGCTTTTTAGGCTCCTGAAAGACATCAGAAGGGTCAGAAGGAACCTCCTGCACTAAGGGAATGTTTAGGGTATTTAAAACAGCCCTGATCAGACCCTCAGCCGAGGGCTCAGGATCAGCCTCAAAAGGATCCCCAAAAAACTGAGAGGAGCCCACTGCAGAACATTCCTCAACATCTGAATCCACCAGCAGTTCCTCCTCAGAGGAATCTGACACGTCAGGTACACCCTGATGCTTTGGCAGGGAAGACCTGAGGAAGGAGGGGGTCTGCCAAGAATGAAAGACCCCCTGTAACTGGGATGGAAAGAGTTGCAAATGGACCTAAGGTCCCTAGTAGCAGCCTTGAACTCTTGCACCCAAACTGGCTCTAATGCATGGCTGGAGGTCCCTGGGAGACCCTCAGAGTCATCAGAACATGCTGGGTATAAAGGACCTGAGAATTCTCTAGGTAACCCTGAATGACAGGAAGAGCAATGCACAATAGGGGATACAGAGACCCCAGCATCCTTAGTCTTAGGTCTGGCCCCAAGCTCCAATGGTATAGACATTCTCACAATAACCTTACTGTATAAGAAATCACCCAATTACAGTGTGTAGGATTAAAGTTTCACCCCAGAAATCGCTAAAATAGACTTATCTGGCAGGTGAAGGGTTAATCAGCGAGGAGAGAAGAAGAGTCCAAGCCCTGTGTAGGATACTTATTCTGGAAAAAGCACAAAATGGCTGCCGTGGCCAATCAGAAACGAGCACGCAAAGCAAGTGCTCATGGAAAATGTAGTTTTCCCAGAAAAGTACCCCAAACAGTGCCCAAAGCTCACTGAGCCCCCCCCACACACACACACACACTAAAAACATGAACTGGATGATAGAGCAAGGTCAGACAAGTAAAACGAGCCATCTCTGAAGTCGATAGGTTAAACGGTTGCAGAGATATGTCCCAAACTGTACAGTCCCATAGGAGTGAATGGAGCACTGGCGCCTATGCGGTAAAGCAAATCTTTAACTCAAATTTTACAAAATTGAAGGTGCAATATTAAAAGACATGAAACATCACTAAAACATGTTAGGATACCCAAAAAACACTGAACCAGTAGGAAAAGTGTCAGAACCCCCCCCCCATGAATGCCAAACCAGCAGCTAAAGGGTTAAATACCACATAAACCTGCGCCAAACACCCAACAGACATACAGATAGACCAAATGAACGCAGGAGTGTGCAATAGGTACTCCAAATAAAAAAAACCCTGTGTGGAGGGGCACTGTGGGACATGTGGACCTGCAGCACTCAAATGGTTACTCACCTTTTCTGCAGATCTTCTGTCTTCAGATTACCATGTTTAAAGAAGAAGCCTCGGTGGGCAACTCCTGGGGAAAGAACTTGTAGCCAAGATTTTCCCCATCAGGGCTTAAGGTCCACAAAAAGCACCTGGTCACTGAGCTAGCCACATCTAAGGGCATTGTCAGTTATGGTAATCCGCCTAATTGTGGTATTCCATTTCTAACAGAAAAATAAAAAACTTCTAAAGCTATAGCAGAACTGTTCTCTTGCCTGTGTTATCTTCACCAAGGAACAAATCTTTCTGGAGCTGGTTGGAAAGATGCAGCCAAGGAGGGAAGGTAGGTTCCACCCCCTGCATACAATTCTAGAATTATTCCTGCCTACTTAAAGGGGCAGATCGCCCACCCAGAGTTACCAGTAACCTGTATTGGACAGAGAAAAATGCTTCACTATGCCTTTAGCAACCAAGGGGTTAATTGAGAAGGAGCGAAGTAACTGAGGAAGTTATTGGCTAGATTGCTTTACAAGTCATCTCAATGCCCCACTGATGGTGGTCTTCAATAGTGGCCAAAAGGGCAACACTGCCACCCAGTGGCCAAAGTGGTTGACAAAATGGTACATAAGACAGGTTGCAGCAGCACTTAGTATTTAGACAGACATACAGATAGATGGATATACAAACATATATTTACATATCTTGAAAGGGGGATTAATTTATATTGCAGGTAGAATCAAATGTACAAACCATAACACAAAATTACGCCACTCCGTCAACCTACAGAGCATTTCTGGAACAAACCCGACTGCACCCCAGGGGGGAAATGAAAATGCTCATTGATGTAAATTGTGCTTTTAACCCCTTGAATGCTACACAGATTTCCAACTCGTTCAATCGCAATATTTTGGAGACCTTGCTACCATTCAATGGGGTTAACCCTTTGAGTGCCATAGGGGTGTGTGCAATGTGTTAAAGGGAATTTTTGTTTGTCTCCTATGGAGCAGATGGTTTGTTCCAGAATCTCTCTCTTTTTTTTTTACTTTCTGCACAATCTTTCTTAGGGCCCAAGTTCAAAACAAAAGTGGAATAATTTTTATTCAAACCAACTTCACCATAAGAACAAATAGAAATTCCCATCTAATGGGGCTTTTAACCCGCTGAGTGCCAGAGGGGTACACAACCCATTGCTTTGCAATGCATTGCGTACCCCTCTGGCACTCAAAGGATTAAAGGGATAGTAATACTTAAAATGTAAAAAAAAAAAAAAATATATATGTTGTAGTGTTTATTCCCTTGAGTAAAACAAGGGTACTCCCACTGCTGAAAGGTGTTATATTCAAATGTTATTAAAGCTCATAGTTGAATTTTTTAGGTGCAATATCACAGTGGCCTGAAATTGTACAGTGGTGCTGTTGTTACACCATCCTATGGACAGCTCTGGTCCCAGGACATTTAATCTCCATAGGATGGTGTAGCAGCGCCACTGCACAATTTCAGGCCACTGTGATATTGCACCTAAAAAAATCAATTTTGAGCTGTAATAACTTTTGAATAAAACACCTTTCAGCAGTGGAAGTACCCTTGTTTTACTCAGGGGGATAAACCCTACAACATATATATATTTTTTTTTTCATTTTAAGTATTACTATACATTTAACCCACTGAATGCTAGAGAGGTCATAAATGCATTGATTCACTATGCATTGGAGAGCTTTCTAGCATACAAGGGGTTAAAAGTCCCACATGAATCAATGGCAATGTTTATTTGTTTCCTATGTTGCAGATGACTGGCCGGAGAATTGCTCCACTTTTGATTTTATTTGTATGCCCCAATGTGATGCAACACAGACATTTGTCCTATTACAGGGTGTACACGTACCTGTGTTCCCTTTTCCCCTGGAGGTCCTTCTTTACCAGGATGACCCTACAGGATACAAAATGACAGTAAGCTCTTTGCAGGCATCAACCCTGCATCACTTGTGAAACACACAATTATCAACACACCTAAGCTTCTGTGATCACGCAATCCCTGATTGTGGACATATATCTTGTGTAAATGCAAGCACGTGGCCTGCATATCAATGAACTTGTTCCCTTTCGGTTAGACTGAACCTTATTGTTTTTTTTTCCCATGGTTAAAATCATGACTTGTATAGGGGAGGATGGGATAAGAGAACTGCGTTACCATTTATGGCTCTGGTTTACCATCTCTAGATTCCACACCTTCAATAATTAAATGTGTTATTTTGTTCAAAAGCCCTTGCTTTATATTCACCCTGTGTTCATGTGAATCTCTGCATGTCTCGTAATGAAAATTCATTTCAAATGAGTCTCTTTCTTCACCTTGGAGAGAGGAAGTTTAACTCTCTGAATGCCAGAGGGGTATGCGACACATTGATAATCAATGCGTTGTGCACCTCTCTGGCACTCAGAGGGTTACAGGGATAGTAATGTTTCAGAAAAACAGTAGCTCCAATTAATCTTCATAGTATTTGGGCCATAGAGAGTGTTATTTCAATACTGTCCCAGTTGAAGTTCAAGAGTAATTGAATGATAAAGTATCCCTCTCCCACTCCTTTTACCTAGTGTAACACTGCTCACCTCAGATGTGGAATCTGGTCCATAGACCAGACAGCTCACAGCAAGGGACAATCTTCTTACTGTGAGAACAATGAAAACCCTGCCCCCCTTGACAGGTTTTTAAGGTTTTTCCCTTATTTTAATTGAAAATTGTCCCTCTCTGCAATCTACCTGGGCACCTCCCAGCTGCTCTGAGGTGAGCAGTGTTACATCAGTATAAGGGGCGGGAGGGGGATATTTTATCATTCAATTACTCTTGAACTACAACTCTGACAGAATTGAAATAACACTCTCCAAGGCCCAAATACTATGAAAACTAATTAGAGCTGCTTTTATTATGAAACATTACTATCCCTTTAAGGAAATATCTCTCATCTACTCTAATATGCTCCAGTCCGCACTTAAACCTTATAGAAAGATGACCAACCTGTAGCTCTACAACTGATGTTGAACTACTACTCTAATCAGCTTTAGCCAAAACTCCAGGGGGGTTATGCATTAAAGTGAGATAAAGAGATGAAAACTCTCAGATGACTTCTCCAGTGATTCAGTTCTTCGGTCCCTATGTTATTCTATGAAGCCTATTCACTAAGATATCTCTAGCTTTAGAGATCTTAGGGCAGATGCTCTATCCTATATAATAATTTGCTACAAATTGTGTAACAACGCAGTCATACGCAGTAGAGACTGCCCGTGACGAGGCTGATACAGAGCTGGGTGCTCCGAAGTCAGACGTTCGGAGCGTCCAGCTCTGTATCAGCTGCGGCTCAGGCAGTCTCTACTGGGATGACTGCACCATGACCGCCCGCCACTGTGTCCCGTGTACACGGGCTCTTCTACTAGTACAATAATATAGAAATTGGAGAAGAGATATCACTGGAGAAGTTATCTACACATTATCACCTCTTTTTCACCCTTTAGTTGTTGGATGGCTGAGTAGGATGGGCATTGTAGTCCAACAACAACTAGGGAGAGGTATGTTGCACACCCCTTATATAATAAATAATGCAGTGTACCATACAGAAATCACCTACACAACAACATAACATTAAATATCTGTGGAATCCAAAGTCTGAAGCAAAGCCATAAAAAGCAACTAACATGAAAATAATGTTCAAATGTAGACACATACACATACGTGTTTATTAGTTAATATATACACGCACACACACATGTTTATTAGTTAATATATACGTACACACACATATGTTGAAGTTCAGCCTTTTATTAGTAAATCCTGGCTAGTCCCACCCCTAGCAGTATCAGTCATATAATATAAACTTACAGCCCTCAGTTTAGAGCTTCCCCATAGGCTTCTGCTCCCCAGAGCTGTTGCAGTGAGCTCAAATAGAAATGAGGCTGTCGATGGCAGTTTCAGCTCTTCAGGGGGGGCAAGTAGTTTGGGGTAGATCTGTAAAATTAGATCTGTACATTTTTAATGTTGCTAATGGCAGAGATGGGACAAGCAGGGATTAACTACAAAACGACTGGCCTTTAACATAGTTGTTTTTTTTTTGTTAGTTGCCATCTAATATAACTAAGCTTGTAATAATTAGTTGCGATTCTCTGCATAGTGGAATCCCAGTCTGTCAAAGCGTCTTTACTTGAATCCGCAGATAAGGACAAACTCCATTGAAAACACACTCACCGGTGGGCCGTCAGCTCCGGGCATGCCGGGAAGTCCTGGTTTACCTATCGGGCCCTGAAATAACACAAGCAAATCCAGTCAGACATTTTAAGTCCCATAATCGCTAGTATCAATTTCTATTTAACCCTTGAAGTGCCAGAGAGGTAACGGCCTGCTTTGCAAAGTATCGAAAACTCTTCTAGCTCTCTAAGAGTTAAATCAGAACTGAAATACACAGCCATATTGTAAAAAGTTCAATTGATATTTTGTCTGGCAGTCCTCTGTGAGTTTAGCTTTAACCAAGGTCACGTGAGAAGCTGGAGTGGGTCATGAGTGGGGCTAAGTACTCCCTGCGGGTTATGCACTAAGGCATGATAAAGAGGTGATAAAGAGGAAATAGCTTCTCCAGTGATAATACTTCTCCAAGCCCTATGTTATTCTATGGAGTCTATGCACTAATATTTCTACAGCTTCGGAGATCTTAGTGTATTGGCACCATAGAATAACATGAACTGGAGAAGTGATATCACTGGAGAGGTTATCTCCACTTTATCCCCTCTTTGTCATGCCTTAGTGCATCTCCCCCCTAGAGTGCCTTACCTAGGAGTTCCTGAGATTTAAATCCAGGACTGACCTTCTGGAAATAAGCTGTGGATACCTATAGTCCCCTGCAAATTCTCAAGGTTTCTTCAAGAAGAATAATCTTAATGACTTATCCTGCTGTTCTGCAGTATCTGGGATATTTCAGTCCCACAAGCCATTCTGACCTAACTCACTAGTACATTTTCTTGCTCTGTCTATATATAAAGTGAGAATAGGAGCCATCAACTTCCAGGCCATAAAAATGTTAGCTTTCCATTGCTCACAGTATTATAAATACAGCTCTCTAACATGTCTAGAGAAAATATATACAGCGGGCTGGTAAAATACATTAGGGCTTGTTTGACTTTCTAAGTGTGTAAGAGAAACATGAAATCACTGCCACATTCTGTAGATACGTTTGTATTTGGTTAGTCTAAACAATGTCACTCCTAATAGGCTAGTGTGACATTTTACCATACACATCCCAAAGGATCCCCACCGACATGAAAGAGAGGAAGACTGAACGCGCCTATCTGCAGTGTTCACATTTCATCTCCCTGAACTTGCCTCTTGTACATGGAGTGGGTAACAGATGTTGTGTGTGTTAGCATGAGGCTGGGAAGGAGGTGGCGGGGGGGAAGGGAAGCTTATTCCTCAGAGTCCCTTGAAAGGACACAACAGCTGGGATCTATCTTACCTTCTCTCCTGGAGGGCCAATTGCACCCTGTGGGCCTGGGAGACCCTGCGGAAAAGAGATGAGCAGGAATGTTACATTGTTAGAGACACAAGTGGTTCCATATGTATTCTATTCTTCATTATGTATTATATAACCATGATGCATTATCTGTAATTATCTGCACAGTGGGGAAGTACCCTGTGCTTACTACTATACATTCTGAGAGCTTTATAAACAAAGCAAAAATGAGCCATTCTGGTTCATACCAACTGCATCACAGCTGACAAATATAATTTCCCCAAACTGGCTATGATTTCAATGGTGATTTTGACCCCTTGTATGATAGATAGGTGTTCAACATGTTGCTTTATATTCAAAGGGTAAAACGCTCTGGTATAATCAGTGCAATTAACCCTGCGGGTGCTATGCAGGTTCCAACTCATCTCTCTAAAATCCAAGGAGTTAAAATCCTCATTTAAATCAATGGAAGTTTGTATTTTGTTCCCTATCTCATAGTTGATTTGCCCTAGAATTCTTATGCTTTTGCCATTGTGCATATGGCTTCAGATGGTCTGTAAGGGACCTGTGAACGGGGGAAGATAGAAGAGGCAGACAGCTACACAGACCCATAATAACCAAGTCATAGTCTGATACATGACATATATTTCCATTTTATTTTTTAAAGTGGAAGTCTGCAGTTCTGGGTGTTTACAGATATCCACCTGAAGTCCATATATAGTTCCCTCCTTCTCACAATCCCACATAGACATAAGCATTTGGAAATGAAAAATCCATGGCAAACGTTATTCCAGGACCATCATGCGTGATGTGCAGGACCATGCACGAAGATGATCAAATGGACATCTCCAGCTATGCAGAGCTGCAGACTTCCATTTCACCCTCAACTTATTCAGGATTGCTGTATAAAAGACAGTTGCCTTGGTAAATAATTTTGTTAAATTAAAATGCAGTGATTCTTAAAGGGCTAGCTCCCTTCTCTATAAAGCTATTTTATGGCTCAGTGGTTCTCAACCAGGGTGCTTGTGGCACTTGGTGGGTCACTAACATCCACTTGAGGGGCCCCTTCTTTTCATTAAAGACTTTGAAAAATATGTGAATGATGAGTTTCAATTATGTATTAAGCACTATACAAAACATGTTTGTTATTGTTATTATGACTGAGATACCTAAAAATAAAAATATATATTTGTATTTTTACTCTTCATTAATCCTTGCCAGTTGATCTGTAAGATGTTAGGGGCTCCCTGAAAATCTAATTTTTGTTGTTTCTATTTGTGAATAAATGTCCAACTTTGCATTGTAAATGCTATCCAGGACATACAAGATAACACACACTTTTCAAAATAAAATACTTTGGTTTGTGTTTATGAATAATTTGGATATGTAGATTGTTTTGCATTTAACAAATACTTAATTACAACAGGGAGTAGGGGGCTGTAGTTTTACCTGTGCACCTGGGTTTCCTTGTTGTCCTGGTGGACCTGGCTCACCTTGAGGTCCCTGAAGGAGCAAAGGGTAAAGGTCAACAAAAGAATGCAACCCTTCGTCTATGGGTCTATTTTAGATGTGTGTTAATTCTCAATATAGCTGCATTGATCAGAGTGCAGTATATTTTTAGGCCTTAGTAATAATAAGACACTGCTAAATGTTTGAATTGAGAGCCTCAAACAGTTATTATTAACCATTTGAGTGCCAGGGGTATCCAACGCAATGCAATGGATACCTCTCTGGAACTCAAAGGGTTAATGGAGCACTAACACCTCCTTAGAATAACCATCCACTTATCTTTATCTGGGCAGAAAAATCCCGTGGCCACTATGGGCATTATTTATCATGCTAAACAGGTGCAATTCTGGACCAAGCCGGCTGTGACAAAGGGAGGAAACATGGAAATTTCCATTGATAAACTCCTTGAAAACTAGACAGGTTTCCAAGACATTTGGACACCTGTTTACCATTCAAGGGGTTAAACACCCCATTTAAAGCAATGGGAATATGAAGAATTCTAAGTTTCCTCCAATGGTGCAGTAAATTTGCTCCAGAATTGCACCTATTTAACACGAGGAATAAGAGCCTATGAATAAATTCTGAGTGGATTGGTTCTCCAAAATTATTCTTAAATTAGTACTTGATATCACGTCCATAGAAGCGAACATGATTAATTGTTAACGAAAGACAGGACCACAACTTCCTCCCACCAAAGTTTTCTTAGGAAGGAAGGAAGGAAGACTTCAGGAAGAGAAATTTGGGATATTTAAAGCCTTTTGAGTGCCAACAAGTAGCACTCTGAGGGTTATGTCAGTCAACACAGAATCATGACTGCCTCTGAAGACATGAAATCCAGTAATGATTCATCATTCATTTTTGGGAACCAGTCAATGCAGAATTAAT
The DNA here is from genome assembly GCA_037306005.1 of Rhinophrynus dorsalis. Classification (NCBI taxonomy): domain Eukaryota; kingdom Metazoa; phylum Chordata; class Amphibia; order Anura; family Rhinophrynidae; genus Rhinophrynus; species Rhinophrynus dorsalis. The sequence continues at coordinate 52,498,461 of CM074726.1, read as the reverse complement.
CTATAGTGTGCCAGTAGGGTTCTCTGTTTGTTTGTTTGTTTGTTTGTGTGTGTGGGTGTGTGTGGTGGAAGGGTTATTAAGTGTTGTTAGTGTCTACAAGCCCCATCATCCTAAGATGGTCAGGTGAAGATGACAGGAGTTGCAGTCCAAGAACAACAGTAGAGCCACAGCTTGCCCGGTGCTAACTTAAGTTACATCAGATTTTTGCAGTTACTAGCTGAAGATGCGTAGTTGTATAGAGAACAGTCACAATGTTGAAGATATAAAGCACTCACTGTGACATCTATAAAACATGATCAGAAAGGATGTTAATCTAATTTAGTATTTGTGCAAGTGATGCATTGCTGTAATTGGGTTAAGAGAACACTTACCACATTCCCCTTGGGTCCCACCTGACCGTCCATTCCAGCAACACCCTGTCAAGAGAACAGATTAAATGGCTTCAGATCTCAGGCTTGAATTTTCCCACTCAAGGAATCGAACTTAACTCAATCACTCAGATGCTGAAAGCTTTCGGTAAACATCCATGCCTTTTATTTTAATTCATTCATTAAAGAGGGATATAAAATAAAGCAGATTCTTAAGTGTGTTGCAAAAATGTGTTCCAACCAACATTACTTGTATCCTCTAATAATAATATCACTGGGAACATGCAACAGAAAGTAGCAGACCAAATACTGATGATAATGCCTTATTCCCCTTGGGTACCAAAGAGATAGCTCTCTGACACTGAAGAAGTTAAAGTATTCCTTGTCCCTTAAGGCAAATTAAGCTTGTTTTAATGATAATTAAAATCTGCCTATATTGGCCATTTTTATGCAAAATAAATAGTTTTTTGAAAAATTAACCTTTATATATTGATGGCACCTTATGCCAAGTCCCTGCACAGTATCCTAATTAGTTCTGTTCCAGCTCAATATTAGCATTCAGTGTACTGTTAGACACATCCCCAGTGCCTAGATTCATTCATTGCACAGTGTGTAGGTTCTGCCTAGATTCATTCATATCACAGTGTGTGGACTCTGCCCGGTATAGCGTGGCTGAGGAAGATACCTAAGGTCTTGAAAGCTTGCATTCTAAATCTGCTCAGATAGCCAATAAAGGTATCAAAAACTGTATTTGCCTCCTGTATTTCTACGGCTAACATGGTGCCAACTCATCTCAGTGATGTAATAGGGGTCTCACCTGCGAATGGGCCCACCACTCCAGGGGCTCAGCCGCCCCCTGCGACCCCTTGCCCGGTGTCAGCAGCTGAGGACGAGGTCTGTGCTTTCTTCTGCACAGACCTCGGCTCTAGCAGATGAGGCTCCTTCCGTCGGCACTTAAGTAGTAAGGCAGAGCGCTGGGAGATGACAGCGCTCTGCATTACCGAAGGACCGTGCGGGAGATCCAGCTGTGCAGAAGACCTCTCCTGCTACGCCAACCGCTGGACCACCAGGGAGGTAGTAGATGAGCACAGAGGGTGTCAGTGGAGGCAATGTGGCAATTGTGGAGGCAAATGTGGCTATTGGGGGCAATTGTGGAGGCAGTGTGGGGGTAATTGTGGCTATTGGGGGCAATTGTGGCAATGTGGAGGCAATATTGGGGTAATTGTGGCTATTGGGGCAATGTGGAGGCAACTGTGGCTAATTGGGGGCAATTGTGGTGATTGGGGGCAATGTGGGGGCAATTGTGGCAATGTGGGGGCAATTGTGGCTAATTGGGGGCATTGGGGGGCACAATGTGGTCGGGGGGGGGGATCAATGGCAATTTTTGCACCAGGGCCTGGTGGCTTCTAGTTACGTCTCTGTCTCATCTGTTAGATTCATTCATAGCACAGTGTGTGGGCTCTGCCTAGATTCATTCATAGCACAGTGTGTTGGCTCTGCCTAGATCCATTCATATCATACTGTGTGGGCTCTGCCTAGATTTATTCATATCACTGTGTGTGGGCTCTGCCTACATTAATTCATAGCACAGTGTGTGGGTTCTACCTAGATTCATTCATAGCACAGTGTGTGGGTTCTGCCTAGATTCTTTCATAACACAGTGTGTGGGTTCTGCCTAGATTCATTCATATCACAGAGTGTGAGTTCTGCCTAGATTCATTCATAGCACAGTGTGTGTGGGCTCTGCCTAGATTCTTTCCTACCACAGTGTGTGGTAATATTTGCCCAGCACTGAAACTAATTAGAATGAAGTGCCAGACTTTGCCACCAACATATATTTTTCCAAAACAGATTTATATTATAAACACCTAGCACAATATATAGGCAGGTTGTGTTCTTTTTAACTCTTTGAGTGCTAGAGGGGTACAGAGCACATTGCAAAGCAAAGCGTTCCCTATCCCTCTGGTACTCAAAGGGTTAAGGTTAACTAAACATATCTTAATGTGACAGGTCCACATTAGTGAGCCTTACTAAGCAATTTTGTAGACAACCAACAGCGCCATAGGGGGGAAAACAAATCCCAATGATTTAAATAGACAGCAAACCTTAATTATGAAAATATATATGTTGTAGGGCTTTTTCTATTGAGTAAAACAAGGATACTAACCAATCCTGGCATGGGTGTCTCACAAAAGTTATTATAGTTAACCAAGAGTGTTTCTGATGCTTGAAGTCAAGAGGTTTTGCTGTCAGGTGCTGATGTTTCTACATCAATATATGAAAATTCTGTGTCTGAGACATTCAGCTTTTCAAAGGCAGTAACAGCAACAGTGCCACCTGGTTGTGGAATAAACCCAGGACTCAAACAGTAAAAAAAAAAGGAAATACATTTTTAAAAAATCAGGTTTGCTCTGTGTGAAATTTGGGCATCTTCCTGCAGTAGATATACCCTTGTTTTATTCAGCAGAAAAAGGTCTATACTAAAATTACTTCCCTAACTGGAGTTTACTGGCTCATTAAATGCAGTCTTTAATCTATTGAATGCTACAGAGCCCCCCTATGGGGAAATTGGTTTGCTGCAGAATCTATACTCTCTTGCTTTCCTATTCGAAAGAAAATATGAGAAGCAATCCGTTCTGATTAAAATGGGGCATTTAAACCCTTAAATATTACATTTCTCCAATGTATTGCTTAGAGATTTCTCAAGCATTCACTGGGTTAAAATCCATTTTAATTTTATTGTGCAGTTCGTTTAGTCCAGAAAAACTCAGGTTTGCTTTTATTTGGACCAAGGAACTCTAACGTGTCTGAAAGTAGCCAGTTTTTTTGTTCATAAAAGGGCTTTCTTAAACATGTTAACCCTTGAAGGACCAGATGAGTCTATTAATTTCAGTGCATTGCACACTGTCCTGTTCCTTAACCTTGTTAGTGCCAGATATGTGTTCAAGCATTGCTTTGCACTGTGTTGGATACCTCTCTGGAATCTAAGGGTTATTGAATAAGAAAAGCACATATGCAATGAACAGTAGGTATTTGCAAACCCAGTCAGCTGGCTTGATCACTTTCACTCTCCAGGTTATCAGCAATATTTTGATAAGGCCAAAAATTCTCTGTTAATGTCCCAGTTCTGCCTCATTAGGCTCTGCTGGTTTGCGCTGTGTGTGGATATGTGGAATGATGTGACAGAATGATTACTGCAGATGTGTTCACGGCTTCCTTATGCACCAGCGGGCAGGAACTTTCTCCTCCATTTCTCCCATGCCTCAAGGGCTGAGGTGACAGGTTTGAGAACATCGGTCCTCTATGGTTTTCATGCATCACTGTCTATGAGGATCACGCAAAAAAAAGCTTGGCGCCTTCAAACGGGGCAAATAACACCATTTCCACTGCACCTATACCACCTTAACTCCTTGAGGACCAGGAGTGTGCACTTATTGCAAAGCAATGTGTTTCAAATCCCACAAGGGGTTAAAGGGGCAGTAAAACTACTATATTATAGATTTTAAAAAACACATATCATAGGGCTTTTCACGATGCGTAAAACAAAGGCATTTCCATTTTTGGGAGTTACATTAAAAAAAAAATTCAGTTCCAACTGTTTTTGTTTTTTTTTTAGACTGAACGGTCAACAACAGTGTCATCTGGGGTCCAGACAATTATTCTGTTGTATTCAATGGTAGAGGTTAGACTCAGCCTACAAATCTACCTAGAATGTCATAGTAACAGCTTCATCGCTGTGTAACAGATTGAACTGTAATAATTTCTGCATCTCTCAGAATTGGAGGTACCCTTGATTTAATAGGCAAGAAAAACACTACAGTATACGTTTTTGTTTTCTTTTTCATAATAAAACTTTACTTAAACCTTTCTCACTTTCTATCCATTGTATGTAGAACTCCACCTCTCTCCTGTACATCTGATCTGTGCCCCCAATCTTCAAAATTACTCTGAAATCTTACCTTTAAGGACACTAACATAACATGCAGCCAATCAACCCTATGCACACTTACCAGTGTGACAATACTACAATGCACAGCTCTTGGTACTCTCCTATCTGTCTCTCTAATCTTCCTATTCCCCAATAGGTTGTATGCTCCTAGGGGCAGGGACTGCTTTCCTGTTTTTTCTAAGTCTCTAGCAAATTGGGTGAAAGCAAAAAGCAAATAGAGCAATTCTGGAGAAAATCAGCTGCACCACAAATAAAAATTCCCATTGATACTTATAGGGTTTTTATCCCCTTTAAAGCTAGAGAAATCTCCAGTTCATTGCTCTGTAATGCACTGGAGGCCTCACTAGCATTTTAAACACATGGTTAAAAGCCCTATTTACATCAATGGGAATGTTCATTTGTCCCCTAAAAGAAATTGGTCAGCGATGTACTTATGTTTTCCGATACAATGGGCCCAAACAGGAGCATACAACCCCCGTATCCCAGACACTTTTCAACATGTTCATTTTATAAAAGCCCCTTTTCCAGGCCATGTTCATTCCCTTAAAAACACAGAAGCATTAGTGACAAACTGGAATAAATATATTTTTCTGGTGCTATATAGGTTACCAACAGCATCCAAAAAGCTAAACAAGAAAGACCATTTGCATATGTTTACTTTGGGGAAGTGCCTATGAGGAGGCCTCAGAATCCTAAATGTTTTAAAATGTGGCATTACCTTAAGACAATGGATACAGGCATTTTTAGCTATCTCAGTGACGTCATACTTTTTGTTGATGCCCAGGTAAGTTTTGTCTGTGACGCTGTATCTTAACTGTGATTCTGTACATTTCTTGGCACTTTGTCAACCATGAATAAGGTGACCTGGTACATTTCTTTTCAGAATGTTCCCCATGGGTACAGGCACAAAGTTTCAATGCCACCCAATCTGCTGCCCCTGCCAAGTTCATGTCCACCATAAATATGTCGCAGACACAGGTTTGCTCCAGGGCTGCTCCTCTTTTTCATTTTGTATACAGCACTTTACCTTTTGAGTGCCAGAGGCATGTCCAACTCAATGCCTTGTACACTCAGATGGTTAACGTTACCTCTCTTTTATTGACTGAATATTCTTTTTCTTTAACACGTTGTGTACAGTCTATGGCACTATATGCACATATATACAAACATTAATAGCACTTACATGAGGTCCGGGAGGCCCTGGTGGTCCTTTTGGTCCAAGCAACCCTCGTGGTCCCTAAAAGGAACAATAAAGAGTCATGTTACCATGTGGCTGAGACACAGGGAGCCTCCTAGCACAGAACCATTAACTTACAACAGTGCAGACATAGTGTCTTCTTCCCAGACAGACACCAGCAGGTAGGTACTTACAGGTTCACCAGGCAGCCCTCTAGGTCCAACGTCTCCATCATCTCCCTGAAAAAAATGGAGATTTCACTTCAGAAACCAAAACAAGCACTTCAACAGAATGAGGCAGACTTTTGAAGAAGAATTGGAGCCATTTTGGTGCAAAATAACAAAGCATATCAAAACATTGATTTTGCAATGTGTTTGGGACCTCTCTCTCATTCAATGGGTTAAAATCCTTACTTAAATCAAGGGGATTTAGGTAATTTTTTATTTGTCCAGTAGTTTTTTTTTTTTTTGCACCAGAATTGCTCTATTTTTTCTATGTGCATATGGCCCTCTGTGTGTCTGATTCCCAACCAACCAATCCAGAACTGCCACTACCAAGTGTGAGAACAAAAGTCTTAGGGCATTTTTTACACAGGTGATAGAACTATAGCAGCTGATGCAGGAAGGGTGTGTCTGAGAGCCGGTCCACATGAGCACTGTTATTGGCTCATCCACACGTAGATCAGCCATTCACATGAGGCTGCAATAAGCAACACATCCTCCAAATCTGCTTGTGTGAAAGGTCGGTCGGCAGCCCCATCGGCCACCATGCAGACCTGCTTTGCTGCATCTTTACTGTGCTGCATCTTTACCTGTGTGAACGCTATAAAGATGCAGCGTGCGGGACGTTGGTGCACTCACACAAGGAAATGGTCACATGTAAAAAGCACCATAATCCAGCAAAGGACCTTCACAACAACAACAAACCCAACACACTGTTGTCGGACATATGAAAGGGAACATAAGTATCAGAGGCTATTCAAAACCTATAGGAGTTTACTCTAAATATAGTAATCATTATATATATGTGTGTGTATTATGTATAAGAAAAAAAGAATTTAACAAATTGTGTAGAGATATATTATATAATACATGAAGACAGTATGTAGGAATGATCTAGAGATATAGGGCTGTATTACAAGGTGTAATTCTGGAACAAACCACCTTTGCTAAAAAATGTAAAAAAAAAAAAAAAAACGCCAAACACCATTCATTTTAATGGAACCTTGGAATGTTACAAAAGTCTCCCAGCATACTGTGAAGCAATGCCCCTAAGATCTCTCTACCATTCAAGGAGTTAAAAACCCCATTTTAATCAATGGAAACTTGGGGAATATTTATAGGTCGATTATGGTGGATATGGTTCGCTCCAGAATTTCACCTCCTTAGTTTCCTGAAAATGGCCATTAATAACAAATTGATACATAATATATATTTTATTATATTCTGTCTAAAGTAATTTCAGGTGATAGCTGCTGCAAAAGTAGCTATTATAGTTATATTTATTTTATATACATATATGTTTATGAATTATTTTATACATATCTAATATAACGAGGATTGGTTTCTCTTAAAGGGATAATAAACCCTCATTATAAGAATAGTTATACTGTACGGCTTTTTTGGATGAGTCAAACAAGGCTACTTCCATTGCTGGGAGATGCTTTAGTCAAAAGTTACTACTTGAGCAAATCTGCATTTTTTAAATAGTTTTTGTTCGTGTTTTGTTTTTTTTTGCAGCCAGGTGGTGCCATTGCTCTTACTGCCTATGAAAATCTGAGTGTCACAGTCACAATGTTTCCATGGATAGATGTAGCAGTACCTCTGTCTGGTAACACAACATCTTGAATTCAAACTATTAGAAAATTGCAACATTTTCTCAGTAATAACTTTTGAAAGAAGCATATACCAGCACTGAGAGTGTCATTGTTTTACTTCTCTTTAATTATCTGGCACTGACTTTGTTGTCATTTCAGAAAATGGTGAGTAAAGCTGGCTCTACTTACCCTCTCGCCATCCTCTCCAGGGGGCCCCGGAGGACCATGTGGGCCAGGCTCACCCTACAAAACATAGGCAATCATTAGACACTAAATGTATAGCCACAGTAATATAATCCTTTAGCATCCAAGAGGATACTTATTGTGGCTACTGTTCACAGGCTATAACTATTCTGAGGTGCCCAAACTACTGGGACACCCAGCACCCAATGAAAACCCCACAGAACAAGTTCTAGTCTTGCAGACCAATGGCAGAATTGAGTCCAAGGCCCATAATGCACTGCATCTACACAAAAGCCTAACACTCTGCTACTGCCTCTGCTTTGATCACAGCAGTGAGGAGCAGTGCCTCCAAGGATAAAATGGAAATAAATGAAGGGGGGTTAAGAATAGAGGTCTTTAAATATGTTGAAAGAATTTAATAAAGTTCAGAAGGGAAGGATTTTTCAGAAAAAAAATACTTCTAGGACAAGATGATATCATCAAAAGTTAGAGGGTGGAAGACTCAGAAGTAATGTAAATAAGTGCTATTTTATGGAAAAGGTGACAGGTTCATGGACCAGCCTCCCAGAGGAAGTGGTAGGGGCTAATACAATAAGAGAATACAAAAAATGTCTGGCCATTTTATCTAGATAGAAAAACATGGGCAGACATGGGTCAATGGTGGCAATTTTAATGGGATAATGTGATTTTATGTTTATCCTCATATCTCTTACTCACATAAAATTTAAACAAGACAGTTTAATAAGATTGTGTTACTATGGCAGCAGGGAGAATCTTTGCTCTCAATTACTCCCCTGATGATGATGATACCCCTTCTCAGTTCTTGGCATTTCTTTCCATACCCTTCACTGGGTTTAGTGTTTGCTCATCAATGGGAGGATTAAGGGAGAAAGGGGCAGGAGAAGAAGGAAACAAGCTGAATGTAGACTTCCAGGAGAAATTCAGACAATGGTAAACCATAAGAAACTAACTGTACAGTTGTAAGGTTTGTGCAGCCACTTAATTTTGTCAGTGCTGTATTTATTGAGAAACATATATACTTTTAAACTAGGAGTCACTGCCCTTTTTTAAGATTTAGAAAAATGAGGATAGTTTGTTAAAAAAAAAAAAAAAAAAAAAATAGCAAGGCTGCCCATATGGCCTCATGACACAACAATGGAAAAAACAAATAGACAAACTACGCTTTAGAGAGTAGAGCATGAGAAGCAACACACTGTTCAAACTGTAAATTGGAGACAAACATAGCACTGCATTACTTTGTTTTTAAAAGTAAAATGAGACAAATAATTCAACATACACGATGTCCCTTTTCTCCAGGTAAGCCAGCTAATCCATCAAATCCTCGATCACCCTACAAAAGAAGATAAGGAAATAATTATTTTACCTTCTAAGCTGGACAAGTGTTGCCTTTCATACATAACTAGGTGCAGAAAAGATTACCTTTGGTCCAGTTTGTCCTGGCATTCCACGGGCACCATCACTTCCTGCCCTCCCCTGGAAGATAACATATACGTAAATCAGGTCAAGAACTCAGGAAACCAACACCTTCCCCCCGGTCTTCAGCCTGGTTTGGGATATAACAACTGGAAGCCATGTAAGTCATGGTGAACTACATGGTATCATCAAAGGGGATTTTGTCACACATCCATCCACGGGCACAGAGTTTCCTATTAAACATTTTGTACTTGCGAAAGCAAGAATTTGATCTATCTTTTAAAATGTTCCTGTGGCATTGGGTTCACAGGACAAACTAGTAGGATGATCAAGGTCAGACTTACAGAACACAAATCCACCATTAGAAACTATAAGCTGGGGGGAAAATAGTTACCAGTAGCTAAGCATTTTTTTAATTGAGACATAATGTATCACAACTTAGTTGGGAGGTACTTGAACAAGTTAAATTACTATTCATCAGAGAGGAAATATACAGAGACTGTTATTACAACAGGAATGCTACTGGATACACAAACTAGAGACTAAATACCATAAAGGGTTAAATGAAGATTTCAGCTTGAAATGATTTTTTTCTAATGCAGGTAAACGTTGCAGTAATTCTACAAGGAACGGACTCCTTCATTGTCTCCGGATATTGTACTGGTTGGGATTAACTGCTTCTGATAATGTTACAACTTAAATTTGGCTTTTAAAACCTTGACTGCTTGAGAGGTCCCCAACACATTACGAAGCAATGTGTTTGACGCCTCTCTAGCAAATAAGGCTTTAAAAGCCCCATATAAATCAACATGAATTTTTATTTGCAGTTGATTTGTCCGCTTTGACTTGTAGCTCACAGAAGTCTGTACAATTAATGATACTTCTTTTGCAGAACGTATTATATTAAAGTAGCAGAAACGGGTCAATATAAAACCTTATTAAACTACAGGCAGTGTACTTGCAGCTACAGGAACATTTTACCCACTGCTAAATCTCACCTGTTACCTCTCCATTTGCCCTGAAGATCTCTGCAGGGCTGGGTGATGTCAGCACCTCACTCAGAGCTTATGGAAGAGGAAGCATCAATGTTAGTCACTCCATTGAAGCTCTATATTGGAAAATATGCCAATAATGGACATCTATGGAGAGAACAGAAGTCTCCTATAAATACCAATTAAGGTGCTGATGTCATCCAATCCTGCAGTGGTAATGGGTGAGTTACGCTGCAGGAACTCTTTTCCCACAGCTAGGAGGACACTGCTTGTACTGTAAAAAAAGGTTTTATATTGACCCTTTTACTAAAAGGTGAACTTTTACAGTGTAATGGTGTGTTACCAATTAATCTACAATACAGATAACTGGGTGAATTGCTACCTCAGGGCTGGTTTTCAGCCACTTCATGCTAGGTTACTGACAGCATATTTAATATCGGCTATTACAGGAGGCCAGCACACCATTGTATTCAATCAGCAAGGCAATACACACCATTATATTTCACCAGCAGAACACCACACCATCCTATGTCACTAACAAGGAACTGCATTATTACAAGCTACCAGAAAAGCAATGCACAATTAATGTCAACAGCAGAGCAATACATTATTACATGCCACCAGAAGGGCAACACAATATAAAATGCCACCAGCAAAGCAACACCCAATTACACACCATCAGAGGAGAAATACACTATTACATGCCACCAGCAAAGCAATACACCATCATTACATGCCTCTAGCAGATCAATACACGATTACAAAGCATGGTGCATTGTTCTGCTGGCAGCACGTAATAGTGTATTGCTCTGCTGTTGTACATTCTACGCCATTAAATGCCACCAGCAAGGCAATACACCACTACTTTCTAGCAGCAGAATAAGACACCACTGCATGTTCCCTACATAGAAATAGACCATTTCATGACACCAGTAGAGTAAAACTCCATTACAAAATGAGGTTCACCTTGTACAACTCTTTTAAAAGCAAACAAAATCAAACACAATTATAATTTGTCTCAACTATATAAATAAAAATTAGGTTTCATAGTTAAAATGCTAAATAATCTTTAAACCTAGATCTATATAAGGAAAACTTCTGTGAGACCAAACACAGCTTATAACCGGTAATACTGAAATGTAAGACAGAAAGATCTATGAAGTGATGGTGACAAAAAATAATAAAATGGAGTTGGAGACTTACCCTGCGTCCAGGCTTTCCCGTTGGCCCTGGAGGCCCTTGTATGCCACGTGGTCCCTGTATAGAGTTACAATAAAATCAGCTCACTTGATGTATTTGTAAGGATGACAGCTACAAGTCATAACTACATGTTGTATGTCTTAAGATGATGGCTACAGAAAACAGGTCATAACTACATATTGTTTGTGTAAGGGCAATGACTACAGGCTACGGGACATGACTACATGATGCATTTGTAAGGATGATGGCTACAGACTGTAAGTCATATTCAAAGGAGACACATAAAAAACATACTGTAGATTGCCTTTTAACCAGTGCAGCCTTACAACATAGGTGTTTAAACCTTCCCTCAGGACCCCAAGCAGTCCAAGTATTCAGGATCACTTCACAAGAGCACAGGTGAGTCAATCGGTGATTCAGTTTAACAAACTAAGATGTGATAAAGAGGAGATATCATCTCCAGTGAGATCAACTCTCCAGTTCCTATGTTATTCTATGAAGCCTTTTCATTTAGATCTCTACGTGAGATCTTAGTACATAGGATTTATAGGAATAACACAGGAACTAGATTGTTTATTAGAATCAAGGCATTCTCTCCTTCATATCACACCTTAGCACATAACCCCTGAGAGTAATTATGGAGTAAACCAAGTGCACCATAAGAGAGAGAATAAAAATGCCACAAATTCTCGTTGATTAAATGGGACATTTAATCCCTTGCATGGGAAGTAATGTATTGGAGACCTTTCTAGCACTCAAGGGGTTATAAGCCCATTTACATTATTGGGAATTGTCTTTTTGTTCTCTAATGTGCAGTAGATTTACTTTAGAATTACTCTGGTTCTTCTTAATACAGCACTATCATTTCAGAGACACCTTACCAAAGCGCTGAAGGGAACGTACATACTTATATACCCCAGAGACGTTTTAGGTGTCAATATTCCTTCACACAGAGGCACAAATACAAAGAGGAAATGGAGCACTGCTGGAGCAAACCAAGTGCACCATAGGGGACAAATAACATTTCCCCACATTACCAATGATTTACATGGGTCTTTAAATCCCCCGGATGCAAGTGAGGTCTCTAATGTATTGAGGAGCCATGTGTTGGAGACCAATCTAGCATTCAAGGAGTCAAAAGGCCCATTAATCTTTTGACTGTCAGAGGGGTATGCAGTGCATACCCATCTGGCACTCAAAAGGTTAAGGATATTTTTATTTCTTTCCTATGGTCAGGGCCAGATTTTCCAATAGGCAGAGTCGGCAACTAGAGCTCCAAATTTTGAAGGGTGGTGCCTCAGCTGTGCTGATCACACCCCCATTCTGAATTGTGGGTGTGGCCACATACATTTCAATGTCCCTGTACCAGTTTTATAACCCTTTTACAAACTATTATTTAACAACCTTGGATACTAGAGAGGAGTTAAATCTTTTTTTTTTTTTTTGTCCTTTCTTGTTATAGGACAAGGGCATTTTCTGTGCTAGGAAACAGTGGATGGGACTGAGGGCAGAGTGGCCATGGGGGGAGCTAAAGTCACCTAGTGTGCTCTGCCTAGGGGTTCCTGAGATGTAAATCCAGCTCTGCCTACGGTGCAGTTAGCTTGCCCCCATTATTACTCCAGAAATACTTAGTACATCAGCTTCAGAAGGGTGACAATTCTGAGGCCGTTTATTATTTTATTGTAATGCTGCCCCCCCCACAACTTTCATTGAGTATTTTATTTATTTATTTATTATTTATATAGCGCACACAGATTACTCAGCGCTTTACACTCATATTGGTCCCTGTCCCCATTGGGGCTCACAATCTAAATTCACCTATCAGTATGTTTTTTGGAGTGTGGGAGGAAACCGGAGTACCCGGAGGAAACCCACGCAAACACGGTGAGAACATACAAACTCATTGCAGATGTTGTCCTTGGTGGGATTTGAACCCAGGACCCCAGCGCTGCAAGGTAACAGTGCTAACCACTGAGCCACCGTGCTTGGGGCGTGAGAAGGCAGACTACTTGGTACATGGAATTCCCTCTCCTGTCCCACAGATCCATGTGTGCTGGTATAAATGTAAAATGATTCTGTCCCCTATTTACGAGAGATTGCCTTTATACCTACAACTTATTTTCCAGCAATTACTATGCAGTAAAACCAGCCCTGTTGTTATTTTCCTATCAATGTTTTCATTAATGTCAGCTTATCCTTCTCTTATTCACAAAAATATAGAATAAGAAAGGTTTTGTGCATGTGGGCAATGCAGAAACAGTAAAATAAAGTGTTTATCTGATGTGACGCCATTTCCTCACCTGAGGTCCAATATCTCCAGATTCTCCCTTTAATCCTGATGGACCTGGTGAACCCTGCAAGAAGAGATTCCTATTAGTAGCTCATTCGTTTCTAGAGTCAGAGTGACTATTCTAACAATATTGTTCTTACCATAGGGCCTGGCCTTCCAGTAAGACCCATAGGACCAGATGGACCCCTCAATGCCAGCTGCAGGAATATTAAAAATATCATGGTTAGAACACATCTGGCACTAAAGAACAAAGGCTAACATACAAGAATTTCACACATTTGCCTTTTACATTATATTATTAGGTAGTTATTATCTCCAAAATGTTACTGAATAGCTTATGTTGTTTATGAATTAGCAAATGTGTTTGAGAATGTGGTTAAGGTTAAAATGTCTACCCTTTTGTTACAAGCTTAGCAACTGGAAAAGCAGTTAAAGGGATAGTAATACTTCGTTTTAACTTTATTTTATTTTGTAGGCATTAAAAAAACATGAAGAACGATATAAGTCTTATCTCTCATACCTTTATGGTTTGAGAGATATTCACAAGCAAAGTTTCCCCCTCCCGCCCCTTTTACCTAGTGTAAGCCATCTCTTCTCAGATGTGGAATGCAGTCCATAGACCAGACAGATAACAGAAGGGGACAATCTTCTTTCTATGAGAACAATGAAAGCCCTGCCCCCCTTGACAAGTTTTTCCGCTTTTTCCCTTATCTTAATTGAAGATTGTCCCTCTCTGCAGCCTACCTGGGCACCTCCCTTCTGCTCTGACTGAGCAGTGTTACATCAGTAAAAGGGGCGGGAGGGGGACACTTTGTCATTGAATTACTCTTGAACTACAACTCTGACAGAATTGAAATAACACTCTCCAAAGTCCAAATACTATGATGATTAATTAGAGCTGTTTTTATTATGAAACATTACTATCCCTTTAAGAACATTGCTGCTAGTAAAAGGGTTTTCCAGGTCACTATTGTGATTGGTACCCAAATGAATAGACTGCTGATTCCATAGCTATTTTAGGTGGCCTCTTGTCTCTGATTAGTCTTCTAGAGTTATCCTTTGTGATTATCACCTTACCATAATAACACAGCACATGCTCAGTGGTAACGGAATTAAATGTATTACTGTATCCCATTTAGTGTGGTTTTAATGGCGGTATATGCTTTATGCCCATGGCTTTCTCCCACCACAATGAACTGTATGCAAATAGCCCATATTGAGACTGATTTACTGAGGCGGATTGGGGTAATTCTGGGCTGCTTTATTATGAAACATTACTATTCCTTTAACAATCAGTTTTATGCATCTGTCTAACCGTGGCATTCATTTAGGAACATGTGATATTGAAAATATATTTAATGCACAACAACTAACTGCATACAAGTTGGTCTTTCAAAAAAAGCTTATATATGTAATTATAAGGTTCAGTACTTTTAAAATTAAAGTGGTTCCTTCAAACAACAAATTGTTGTACACAGATATGCAACTTACTCTTGCTTGTTGGAGAATGGCTTGAGCCTGTGACTCCTGTGCAGATAACTGAGGTCCTTTGGATCCACTATCTCCTCCACCAGAGAACCGGAACTGCAAGGGAGGAAGAAAATTAAGAGGTGACTTATCAATACATGCAGTTTCGAGGTGTTTATGAACCACAGTTACAAAACAGTCACTCCAGAAACAAAGATATTATTTATATTTTACTTTCTTTGTAATTACTATAACCCAGAAAATAACTGTGTGCAATAAAGGAATATTAACACAGAATTATAACCCAAAACACTCCTTAATCGGAGGAGAAAATTATAATGGTCAAAATTCATCAAGAACCAGGAAGAGCAGAGTATTAGCTACTTCATAGCAATCACTGGGTGTCTATCATTTATTGTCTGCTTTTTACGGCCTTGCTCAGGAAAAGCAAATAAATACTTTACAAAGATGTATGGGTGGATACACACACCCATAAAGCATATACATTTGAGAATGCCCTCAGATTTCTGTGGCAGCTTGAACCCAATGGATGAAAATGGTGGTTCTGTCTTGCAATCGTTTGCTAACAAATGTGCTAAAGCCAGATACAGTCCAGCCATTGATTAGCTGCATATTTTCAGGGAGGTGGTTATGATTTTTTTTATATATACTTTAGTTTTCTTAGAAAGGACAAACGATTTTCAGTAAGAGGAGTCTGGGGTCCTAGAATCCTATATAATAATTCGATAATGTATGTTTGTCTGAAGCTGTCATGCACAGTACAGACATCTGCGTGCGCTGCAGTCATGCACAGCACAGACTGCCCGCTCCTGATAACAGAGCGGGGCAATCCGAATTCAGACCATAGTCTTCTCTGCTCAGGTGCGCAGAGAGGACTACGGTCTGAATTCAGAGTGCCTCACTCCATATCAGCCACGGCGCGGGCAGTCTGTAATGCGCATGACTGCACCATGGCCGTTGCTGCCTGGCACTGTGGCACATGTACATGGGCTGTTCAACTTCTCTGTTTATAAAAGAAGCAAGACCACTTCCATGGACATGATGCCCTGTACTAATTGAAGATTAATTTTGGAAAACCAATCCATGCAGAATTAATTCACAGATATGAGTAGGATTTTCTGCCCAGAAAAGGGTAAGATGGGGGTTACTTTTAGGACGTGCCAGTGTCCCCTCTGACAGTTTTGTATCTACACTCACCTCTGTCTTGCATTTCGCCACCAATTGGAATGCAAGGGAGGTGTCTTATGACCGGCCCACGAGTTCCAGCAAATATTACTGGCTGGCTCAAAATGTGTGTTGGCCATTTACTAAAGGCTGTGATGAGGACTGCAACCTCCAAAGCTGCTAATGTGAAAATTCTGCTGGCAGCTCCCATAGGCAACTGCTCAGACCTTCCTTACTACAACTTTACTGTGAAGGCAGTAAAGTTGCTGCATACTGGACTTTGTTGCGTTCATGCGGGTTATAGTCACCCGTGTGACAGGCCTCATGGTCCACCATGTTACCTTTCACCAGCTGAAACAAATCCAATTCAGCATCCTAGGTGTCAACAAAGCAGCAATGCTAAGTGAGGTGCAAGTACTGGTCTAGAGTTGTCATCCGAATTCCATCACCATTAAACACAAGAAGTGCAGGATTTCTGGAACTCCCCCTATGTGCACTGGTGGATCAAACATAACAGATCCACCTGTGTTATCCTCAGAACCATTATTTTGAACGTTTAATCGCCACTGTAATGTGACCATGAAGGACGGAGCGAGGCTCGCGTACTATAAAGAAATGTAGCAATTCTTGAGCAAACCAACTGCTCTAGAGGAAAATAAATATCCAAATTCCCATGGATTTAAAAGAGATTTTAGCCCCTGGAGTGCTGGAGAGGTCACCAGTGTATTGCAGAGCAATGCATTGTAAAATGTCTCAAGCATTTAGTCATTATGATTTTTTATTTATACACCATTGTGCAGATGGTTTTCTACAGATTGCACCAGTATTTAACCCTTTGAGTGCCAGAGGGGCACACAATACATTATTTTGCAATGTGTTGTGTACCCCTCTGGCACTCAAAGGGTAAAAATGCATCACAAACTAGTGCAAAACAAACTAATAATACTAATAACAGCACAGAAAGTAGACCGTGCTCAAGAATGGGTAATTCTGGACTCACTGCAAAAGGTGCATATGTAGAACCTACTGGGCCTTGGGATTAAAACTAAGGGTCTGGAGCAAGTCTAAATAACTTGCCAGTACAGAGTATGTTTAAAGTTACGGAGCAAGTTTGATTCATCTGCTGATACAGATACAGCTGGTTTGCTCCAGAATTAGTCATCATCATCTTCTCCTTACGTTAATATCAATAAATCTACTACACACCCTCCACCTCTGAACCATACATGGTCCAGTTCCAATTTTTTTCTGCACAGTATAACACCCTTATCTGTCAGCCACAAACAAACCATTTAGACAATGTACTATTCTCTCACTTATTCTGCCTCATCCGTATCATAAAAAACAGCTTTCTTTTAAAATCATTCTTAGATTTATTCCTGCTTAAAAGGGCCTATCAAGACTCCATGAAATTGCTGTGTATTGAATAATAAATAAATCACATGCATATCAGAAGGATTACTGCAAGAAGAAGGAAATATTTTAAATTAAAAAAATATGCCTGATCAGAATGCATTTAGCCCATCTAGTTGCTGAAAGATGCCAACAGAGACTGGCTGTTATAAAAAAAAAGGATTAAAGGAGCAGTAAACATTTTCTATGAAATCTATATATGTTATAGAGTTTTTCCTGCCAAGTAAAACAAGGGAAATTCCACCTCTGTCAGTTATTTTATTTAAACTTTATAATAGTTCAAATAACCAGGAATTGAATTTACTGTGTTAACTTCCTGGTAGTTCGGGCAGGAAGTGACTCAGCAGTTTATATCACATTCTATGGAGAACTATAGGTCACGGACTTTTTTCTTCATTAGAATTTAACAGGAAAACTAATTGGAATTTGATTACTAGAGGGCACTGGTGATGTAAAAAAGCACAGGTTTAAACTGGATTAACTCTGAAAATATGCATCTCTCAGCAGTGGGAGTACCCTTATTTTACTCAGCAGGAAATACCATACAGTATATATTTTTTATAAAAACATTTACTGCTCCTTTAAAGCTTTGAGTGTCAGAAAGGGATGTAATGTACACTATTCAAGGAGGGTAAGGGTTAAGAAATTTGGATGAGTAAAAAAAATAAACCTTTCTGTAATTACAACTAACATTTTACATAACCTCTTGAGAACTGGAGGGGTGTGCAAACCACTGTTGCTGCCCACCCCTCTTGTGCTTGGAGATGCTTTGTTTCAATGTTATTTCAATTCAAACTGTTGTTTTAGCACCAGAGTGGTGAGCAATGCATTGCAAAGTCCCTTAGGGATCAACTGCTAGTGATAGTTTCACATGGGTACAAATATCACCACCTGGCATCCAGACAATTATTATTTTGCTTTCTATGGGAGAGGTGAGTCACTGGCTACAGTTCTCTAAGGAATAGGATAGTAAGAGCTCCACCACAGATAGATCTGTAAAACATTTGAATAAAACAGCTGTCTAAAGTGATCAAAGTAAGGGTATGAGAACTACTGGGAGAGGCTTCATTAAACATGTATTTCTCTTTAAATATTACAATTAAACTTAACTACTGGCAAGAGTGCCACTTGGTGTCCAGACTGATGTTCTACTACAGTCTATGGGAGAGGTGAGCCACCGGCTACAGTTCTCCAAAATAAATGTGATAGAAAGAGCTCCACCACCATGTAAGACTTTGAACTGTGATAAATATTTATTAAAGCAACTGCCAACAGGTGGAGAGTGCTTGTTGTATCTGGCACTAAAAGCCATATATATATATATATATATATATATATATATATATATATGTTTTTTACAATAAACTTTTAATAAACCTTTAACCCACTGAGTGCCAGAGTGATATCCAACACATTGCTACACATTGACAGGTAAGGATAAGCCACCTGCGAATGGAGTTTAGTGCATCATACAGAAACCGATCACTAAGTTGAAGGTAATGCTAAGAAAAGATGAACTCAAAATGACTGGCATTCAGCATTGAGTCATTCTTCCTGTGATATATATGCACGTTTGAAGGGCACGTAGGTTAGAGACAATTTGTCTGAAAGTGTTGGCCCTCTTCCACAAGTAAAATAAAACAAGGGTATTCCAAATAATGGAAAGTTTGCCATTAAAAAGTGACAACTGGGGTCCAAAAGGATTAAAGGAATAGTAACACTTGAAATGTAAAAAAAAAATATATATATGTTGTATGGTTTATCCCCCTGAGTAAAATAAGGGAACTCCCCCTGCTGAAATGTGTTTTATTCAAAAGTTTTTACAGCTCAAAGTTGAATTTCTTAGGTGCAATATCACAGTGGCCTGAAATTATACAGTGGCGCTGTTGTTACACCATCCTTTGGAGATTTATGGTCCTGAGACCAGAGATGTCCATAGGATGGTGTAGAAACAGCACCACTGTGATACTGCACCTAAAAAAAACTCAACTTTGAGCTGTAATAACTTTTGAATAAAACACCTTTCAGCAGTGGGAGTACTTTTGTTTTACATTTTAAGTATTACTATCCCTTTAAGAAAAGATTAAGTCAGTCTATGGCTCACCATAGGAAATTATGGGAATGGCACCACCTGGTGGTAATGTTGGAAAACTGCAGTTTTACATTACAAAAAAAAATAAAAACTCCAGCAAGTAAGGTATGCCTTCTCCATAGCATGTGTAAAGCATTTCAGTCTAATGGTAAAAAGTAATAGATTTTGGTGCTGAATAAAGGAACACCCCAAAAATCCCCCTTGGTGCAAGAAGTGTTAACCCTCTGAGTGTTAGAGGGGTGTCCAACTTTGGCACTCATAGGGTTAAGGGGAAGGTTTTGGCATACGTAGCTTAGTAAATTGGGGTTAGACAGGTGTAGGGACTTATCAGTGATTCTAGAGCCTGAATTAGCTCACAGGCAAATGATAGATGGAGACACTTATAGACTTAATAGTGAATAACCATTTATATTGATTTTTTGGATCCCAAGGAAGCATTTGTCCAGATTACAAGGGTTAACCTTGACAAAGGCCCTCTTGGGAGTTGAAATAAAAGTGACATTGTTTTGTAGGTCATAATAATTCTTCAAACATCAAATACAGAGTTTCAAACACCTTTAGTAATTTGGACAGCTCCGGGAAGCTCCTTACCAAAACTTTTTCGAATCGCGATTTGTCACTATATGGTATTTCCAATTACAGCTAATTAATGTCAAAATATTCCTTTTTTAAATGTATGCTTTTGAACATTATAAGAAAACCACCTGAAAACATTTGCAGTAAATGAACAGCAGCTCCACTTTGTCTAGAATAAAACGTTGGAAAACCTACTTGTTCTAAGCGATTAGGACAGAAGACTACTTACAGGCAGCATCAGCATGGTCCCGGGAGGTCCTGGTAACCCATCAGCTCCTGGGAGACCAGGTCGGCCTGGAGGTCCCTGTGAAGGAAGTAAACATTATTGATGGTGGAAAATGCATCTCTTGAGGAAGTTCCAAAGACAACAAAATGATTGTGAGTCCAATAAACTGACAAATGTCATCCTTTATCAAATTATAATAGAAATGTCACTTTGTAACAAATAAGCAATCTGGAAAGTGCTTTAAAAGGCACCTATTATTATGAGAGACATTTTTCTTTAAAATGTTATCTAAAAAAAAATAGTTGTTTTTATTTTTCAGTTTAAGCAAATTAGACAGTACTGTCTGGCACACCTCTGTGCCAAACCCTAACAGTCTGCATTGTTCTCCCTTCTACCTGACACTTTCTGACAGTAATAGCTAGTTTGTATAAACTGACAAATAAATAAAGTATTGTTCAAAATAAATAATGGCTAACAAAGCCATTTAAAGCCATTTTAAAAAAAGTTTGATGAATAAGTACACGTGTTTGATACACTTCTTATTCTTCTTTACTATCCTTCTTTACCATCTCAGCACCTCAGTACCTACATGCCGTCTCTCTAGAACAAAGGCTTCTAAATTCAGTCCACAAGGGCTACCAACAGGCCAGGAGTTAGTGACAGTCAACCTCCTTTCTGATTTTACATTTTCTGCAAGTGCATAACATATAAAGTCAGTGTATCTGTACTTTGTACTATTTATTTCCAACTTCCCACATTTTTTTTTTACATTTTCATGTTCATAAATTTGTTTCCAGAGAGTTTTCTGTCAAGGATGTGAAAGCAGTGATATTGATAAAATGTAACACTATCCTTGTGGCACTAAGTGCTCTGTATGCTATATTGGGCATGAGGAAAACAATGATCGAAAGTATAGGCAATCTCACTTTATATACTATTCAGTTATATAAAATGAAAAGGGAAATTGGCTGTCAATTTATGAACTTCCCTGATTGAGTACATGAGTTATTTAGTGGCTCTGTCACTTTAGTTGATCCTCCTGTGCTCATTCGGAGATATCCTGGACACCTGCACTGTTGGTAGAACCTGAGGACCAGAGATGCCACTCCTGAACTGGAACCGTCACATCCTCTGTAATCTTCAGAACCCATACATGGGAGAAGACCCAGCCTTGCCTTACCAAACTTCGTTGCAGGTTGTGTACCACCAGAAAGATGGCTCCTAAACACTTATGTTTTATTTTACGTCCTCTTTCATGAACACTCATTAACCCTTTCAAGTGCTAGACGGGTGTGCAAAGCATTGCAAAGTTATGCGTTGCACACCACTCTGGCACTCAGCTGGTTAATACACTTTACATATGGCTTGGCTTTAATTTCTTTAACCCTCCTTGAACACCAGTGGTTATGCAATTCATTGTTTTGCAAATCCACTCTTGTTCACACAGGATTAATTATGTGTACTTAACTTTTCTGCCTTCCATCCATATTTAGCAATGTGATTGTCCTCTACCTCACATGTAATTCTTCCAGCTGCTGGGGACTACAATTCCCATAAACCCCAACCAGCCAACACCTGGGAGCTACAGACCCAACAGCTGGAGGTTCAACAACTGCCTACACCCTGCTCTGTGAATAATAGTGATAATATCTAATAAATATTAGATTTATTTTTGTGGAAGCATACACTATTGATATTTCCCTGTTTGCTATTTAATATTGCTGCATTCACAACTTTGTCAGTTCAGTATTGTCTCCTTAGTGCTCTTAGGTTTTACATACCTTGTGCTCTACCTGCAGTACAAATATCTGCAACTCAACGTCTGTGTTGGATAGCCCTGTAGCATCTGTGGGGTTAAATCTAACACCTGGATGCATCTCAAGTACAACAACAAGACCTGTTTAGGCTATGATTCCTTACTTCCAATAAGTAAGCTTCATGGCATTATAAAGCTCTGGCCACTAGGTGTCACTCTGAAGTATATGAATGCAGTCTGACATCTGGTGGAATGTATGTTCTCTAATCTGCCCCGATGCTTCCTCTAATTCACCAGATTTTGTCTGGCCCATTTTATAGCATATTTTAAATAACAGAATTTATTTACCTAAGGCACTATGGGACTTATAATAACGATAAAGCTTACTTATTGCAGGTGTGAGCCAAGCTAGACTAAGTGCCAAGGATGAATATATCCCTATTGACTGATGTCATTTTAATTAAATGGGTCACTATGGGGAGGTAATTTGTCAGCCACAAAGAAGGAAAGCATGCAATATTCAGCTTTGTAAAGCTGCGCTACACAATGGGATGAACGTGAAAAAGTGAAGCTGAGATCATCAGTTTTCCTTTTCCAATATGCTCCACAGTGGCCAATGAGAGGGGGAGGTTAATGTAAAACCAGCACCTCCTAATGATAACCCCTACTTAACTTAATCTAGGAAGAAAATCCTAATGGTCACTATTATTCATTTCTGTGTGGATAGTTTCTCCAAAATAAATTTTTAACCCATTGAGTGCCAGAGGCAGGAACGGATTTCCCACTAGGCAGAGAAGGCAACTTCATAAAGCTCCATATTTTGAGGGATGGTGCGAAAGGTGTGATGGCCCCACCCACATTTTAAATTGTGGGTGTGGTCAGATCTATGTCAATGTCCCTGCACCAGTTTTATACAGGCTACTATTTACCCCTTGGATGGTAGAAGCAATAAGTTGGAGACTCCCTAGCATCTAAAGGGTTAATTTAACGGAAATTAAAAAACCAACCAACTACACGGTGTCCATCAAAGAGGAAGTAAAGATGTTTTTTTGTACAGACCACTATATCTCCTATCCCCAGCCTTTCCACATTTGGCCCTCACAAACTGGAACTGAGCCACTGGATATTGTATAAAACAGTTCTTCCTAATAAAAGCCACATGTGCGCTTGGCATTGCACAGGATGATCTCATCCGTTGTTGCTAAGCTCTGAGAACTGGATTACATCTGAGTAGATGGTCAACAAATGATCAGTGGCCAACAGTGGACTAAAATGACATGGGTAAAATAATTTAGAACAGGAATTATTGACTATGGTGACGTGGCACTTTGGTGTGATTTGTGCACCAGCATAGGGTGCTATGCTTTGGGAAAACTATAAAAGTTTAGTTACAAATGCACATTCTGATGGTGATATGATAATAACTATAGTTATGTATATGTGCCCTTCATCGATGTGCTGACAAATCACCTATAAAATCACAGGGGTGCCCTGAACATTCCAAAGTGTTTGTTAACCATTTGAGTGCCAAAGGGGTGTGCAATGCATTGCAAAGCAATGTGTTAGGCACCCCCCTCTGGAATTCGAAGGGTTAAGATGCCTTGAGAAAAAATAGATTAAGAACAATATTTTTGAAAAGAACACAAACTGCACTGAAGATATGATTCTCTCAAATAAGACTGATGTCCTTAAATGAACTGGAGCTATTCTGGTGCAAGCTAATAGCACCACAGACGACAATTAAAACTCCCCATTGAATTAAATGCTAGAGAGGTCTCTGACACATTGTGTCTAACATTTAAGGGATTAAAAGCCCCATTTAAACCAACAGAAGATTGGGGAATTATTTGTCTCTTAAAGGGAAAGTAATGTTTCAAAATAATAGCAGCTCCGATTAATCTTCAAAGTATTTGAGCCATAGAGAGTGTTATTTTATTGTTGTGAGCGTTGTAGTTCAAGAGTAATTGAATTATAAAGTTTCCCCCTACCGCCCCTTTTACCTAGGGTAAGCCACCTCCCCTCAGATGTGGAATCCAGGCCATAGACCAGACAGCTCATATCAAGGGTCAATATTCTACTGTGAGAACAATGAAATCCCTGCCCCCCTTGACAGGTTTTTCAGTTTTTTCCCTTATCTTAATTGAAGATTGTCCCTCTCTGCAAGCTACCTGGACACTCCCTGCTGCTCTAAGCTGAGCAGTGTTATATCAGTAGAAGGGGAGGGAGATGGATACTTTGTCATTCAATTACTCTTGAACTACAACTCTGACAGAATTGAAATAACACTCTCCATCGCCCAAATACTATATATACTAATTAGAGCTGCTTTTATTATGAAACATTACTATCCCTATAAGGTGCAGATGGTCTGTTCCACAATTGATCCAGTTTTTCTTGCTTCATCTATAACCTTAAAGGTCCACAAACTGGCCATAATGTAAGCATTTCACATCATGACCACAGGGGGGTAAATCATGGGCTCTCTTGTTTTTACGGACTATGCCACACAGGGATATATTTTAAAGGAATTCCTATATTAAACTATATTATACTCTCACTCCTGGGATTGTCTCCATTCAGAAGTTATTACAACACAAAGCTTACCAAAAAATATATAATTTTTTCAGTCTTAGAAACAGTTCTGCCCACCAACTTCAGTTCTCTAGACAGCAATATCAACAGGGTTATTATAAAATAAATTTTAATTACAGAATATTAATCTGTTTTGAGCTGCAAAAACTTTCAGATAAAGCATCTCACAGCAGTGGGAATGTTTTAGATCATAATAAGACATTAATATTCCTTTAAATCTAGGATTTATATTCTCATAAGGATGAGCCATAGATGGCTTTGAACTTTAATTGAAATTGGAGCTGATTCATCAATTTAATTGCTAGCATCAGCGGTAAACATTAATAGGGAGAGAATTACCCTCTAGGATTTTAATGAAGTCTCCAACAACACTGAAAAGAACAGTAGTTTATATATCTGCATCATGGAGGTTAAAATATGTTTGGCCTAGAGATGAGGCAAGGCTAGGAACCAAATATGGATTGAAAGTCTGCAGCAAAATGGAAACAAGGAGGGGTATGCACTAAGGTGTGATAAACAGATGATAACTTCTCCAGTGTTAGCTGTTGCTAAGTTAGTCTATTTAGCCTGTTCACTAACATTTCCCCAACATGGGGGGAATTAGTGCATAGGCTCCACAGAATTACACAGGAATTAGAGAGTTTATAACACTGATGAATTCATCTCGTCTTTATCACACCTTAGTACATCTCCCCTGTAGAAGCTGTCCCATAGAATAGGGACTGGTGAGTATCTTGCATCCTAAGTGGAACTACCACCGCTAAGCAACTTTTTCTGCAATAATTCCCTATCTGGCGACTAGCTGCTTAGGCAGCGCTAGTCGCCAGAATTATTATCTGGTTATGGAGAAATAGGGATTCATCGTCGGCTGACAGGCAGGATGGAACACTGACATCTTGCCCTAGTGACGTCCACGCGCCTGCGCTGTCTTTCCCTTCCGGAGCCAAATGGCTCCTAGCAACGCTTCCTACAGCTGGCTGGGACTGACAGCGCAGGCGCACGGACGTCACTAGGGCAAGATGTCCGTGATCCGTCCTGCCTGTCAGTCGAGGATGAATGCATATTTCTCCATAACCAGGTAATAATTCTGGCGACTAGCGCTACTAAGCAGCTAGTCGCCAGATAGGGAATTATTAGAAACAAAGCTGCTTAGTAGCTGCTTGGTAGTTCCGCTTTAGTGCAGTGATTCTCAACATCAGTCCTCAAGACACACCTTAGTGCATATTTTTAAGATATCCCAGCTAGATCACAGGTGCTCGGTGATTATGATTAATCCCCTTGTGACATGAGCAGAGGGAACCTGAAAACTTGACCTGGAGTGACCCAATGGCTGCCTTCCCAGGTGCACAAGATGGAACACAACTTCTAACCCCCTGCATGACAGAACAACATTCCTGCTGTAAATCAAGTGTGGTCAGCCGGTGGACCTCCATCTGTTGGGGCTAAAACTCCCATCAGCATGGCTGATCAGGGTTGACGGGAATTGTAGTGTACAACAGCTGGATATCCAACAATTGACTTTCTCTAGTTTAAATTAATACAGTGAGCAAACAAAGAAGCACTAATTCCTCCAATTTGCAGTCATATTAACGAGCCCATTGTATCAAAAACAGGCACTTCTACTTATTTTTTTAATATGCAGTCTTTTTTGTTTGTAGCTGACTTGTCAGTGACACTCAAAAAACACTGCTGCACAACGATTGGTGCCTTTCTCATGTGACCCCTTGCACTTCAATTTTTCATGACAAGCGTCACCAAACCTGGATATAATATGATATGATTTTGGTCACTCACCAATATGAAGGTGTAACACGGTGCAAAGTGGAGAGAGGAGCCAATCCACCCATAGCTTAAACAATTGAAGAGAATCCACTGCACTCAAATGTTCTTCACTAAAATCACTTCTTCATTCATAAAATGGAACACAGACACTTGGGCATCATAGTCTCACACGTTTCGCACAACCGTGATTACTCATAGTCTATGAGACTATGATGCCCCAGTGTGTGTGTGTTCCATTTTTTGAATAAAAAAAGTGATTTTAATGAAGAACATTTGAGTGCAGTGGATTTCTCTTCAATACCTTACACTTCCCCCAGACACCAGTCAGGGTACAGCAGTGTTTTCTGATGCAGTGACACTTTTCTCAACTGGTTTTTGCACCTGGTTTTTACTGTGAAAAGGATGCAGAAAACTATTAAACCTTTGAGTGCCAGAGGGTTACGCAATGCATTGCGGAGCAATGCATTGTGTACTTCCTGGCACTCAAAGGGTTAATAGATTTATGGAGCTGTGAACAACTCAACACATGTCTGAGTAATTGTTAAAATGGGACAAGCACTTTATAATAACTTGGGTGATTGGTTATCAGTTTATGCAAATTAACTAGCGCTTCCTGTTAGGAAGTGACAGTTGAGAAGGAGAGTGAAATCTGGCACATCAGGCTATACCACCCAGTATTGCTAATTTAAATAAATTGAAAAACAAATGAAGATGAGGCATGGACACAGATCCCCCAATGCTGATTATCGCAGGACAGTTTTCTGTACTGCACAATACAAGTAGACCTGGGCTTCAAAGGCTTGACACAGTGGAACTATGTGGACTGCAAATGCAACCCAGAAGTTTGTGTCTGACAGCCCCATAGCTCTGGGTTGCTTTTCAGTTGAGGGGTTTCTTTAAATATCATACAAATGTGAATGCTGTCCTCTTCTAAAAAACGGAGTGAAATGGTCACAAAGACTTTGTGAATATTTTTCATCAGTCAGCTACAACACACTATGGCGAATGTCTTGTGATTTAGCTCTTACCCTCTCTCCAGGGTCTCCAACTGGACCGGCTGGACCTGTGGTACCAGGAGGTCCAGGATATCCCTGCAAAGAAGAAATAGGTGAGATTCGTGGGGGGGGGGGGAAAAAAAAAAAAAAAAAAAAAAAAATTATATATATATATATATATATATATATATATATATATATATATATATATATATATCACATGGAGACCAATACCCAACACTCATGGGCTGATTTACAGTTTGGCACCCTAGTTGCCCCTAGCCCCACAAATAGTCACACCTCTTGACTTCACGTGACTCCACACACAGCCACACTCATTGTTGTCCAACACGGAAAATAACTCTCGCCTATAGCCAGGGTAGTCAATTGTTGACTCTACAGCTATTGGGGGTCTACAACTCCCATGATTTCAATGGTCCCAACACAGCTGGAGGTCCAACAGTGAACGACCCCTGGCCTATAGCATCCAAACACAAAAATGCTCTTAAATTAACAGGATACCGTTGTAAAAAAAAATAAATTAAAAATTAGTATGTAATCTTGAAATCACAGCCATAAACTGAAAACATGAAAATATAATCTGTAAATTATAGAATATATATATATATATAAAGTGGAAAATAAACTGGCCAAATTAGCATATACTGAATATCATTGAAATATATAAACTGGACAATAAATCAGCCATCATAAAATAAGAGGTACAGAGGTAGTGGCCATGCATACACAGTGGGTGTAGACAATTTGTCTCTATGGACAATGGCCTATCATTTTTAAAGGAACAGTAAACTTTTTTCATAAAAAACCTATAAGTTATAGGGCTTTTCCTGCCAATAAACTCAGCAGTTGCCATCACATTCTATGGAGCATTATGGTCACTGACTCACATCTCCCAGAGAATGCTACTGAATAACTAAATGATACCTGGGCCACTAGAGTGCACTGTTAATAAAACAAACAAACCAGTTCAAACGGTAAGAACTCTGAAAAGATTCCTCTTCCAGCAGTGGAATTACCATGCTTAACTCAGCAAGGAAAGTTCTAGCTGTTTCTTTCATAAAAAAATTAACTGCTCCTTTAACGGAAAATCTGACTTGTTAATACTAAGATGGATAGATATTAACCCTGCACCTGCCAGCATACTGTTTCATAATGCACTAGAAACCTGTCTGCCCCCAAGTTTTTTTTTAGAGGTGGTTATTAATTAACTCCTTGGATGCCATAGAGGTGTTCAGTGCATTACAACACAATGCACTGGAGACCTCCCTAAAATCCAGATATAACACAATCCAATAGTATTTCTGCATACACTGCTGACATCATATTTTGGCAGTGAAGGGGATAACCACAGGGATTCCAACACCATATCTTAACCCTTTCCTTAATGGATATAAATAAACAAGGCTAATTATAAAAAAAGACCAAATAACTTACCGCTGGGCCTTCTGGACCTGGGGGGCCTTCAACCAGCATGCCCTGAGATGAAGAAAAGAGGTTGTTATGAAGGATTTATTTAATTTTCTAGTTAGAGACACCATGTCCAAGTCTCTGGCTACACAACATAATGTGTGGGATGATCTATTAACTTCTTGAGTGTTAGAGAGATCATAAAATCATGGAGCTGCATTGCACTGCATGACCTCCTGCCACTTGATGGCTTAACCCTATGAGTGCCAGAGGGGTACGGAACACATTGCTTTGCAATGCGTTCTGTACCCCTCTGACACTCAAAGGGTTAACCCTAACAGCTCTTGGTTTATGACACATGTGGATTAGGATGGGAATCTGCAATGGCCCACGTGTTATATACAAAGGGCAGTGCGAGTCTCTGCTACAGAACTAAGGATGAGATAGTATTGGGGTTCTGCCTTAACTCCCTTAACATTGTGGATGTTAGCGAGGTTCCCAATGCAAAGCAGTGCTTTGGAGACCTCTCTAGTATTCAAGGGGTTAAAAGCCCAGTTTAAGTCAATGAGTATTTTTATTTCCCTCTCATGGTACAGTTGGTTTTCTCATCATTTTCTTCCTGAATATGGCCCATAGTACATGCTAGGGCAGGGGAAGGTCAAATTGGTATCCGAGTCTGACAGGGGGTTACAACTCCCAACATACCCAACCAGTCAGTGAATGGGAGCTATAGTACCCAACATCAGAAGATCCAAAGGTTGCTGACCCCTATGATAAGGAAAGGCAAACAGTGGCTGCCCAACTGCCATTAGAATTGCACTTCCATCATCCTCACCAAGATGACAACCAGCTGAGAATGATGGGAATTACAGTCCAACAATAGCTGCAGTACCACAGATTGCCATGCCCTGCCAATGTTCAAATGATGTAATCTCAATGGATTCCTTCCATAATATTTCTGAAGATAAGTAGCGGACCTACGAGGCATCTGTCTGGGTCCTATGCCCTCTGTGGGTGGCATGACTAGGGAATGCTCTGCATTTAAAATTGGGTCACAGCTACTGCAATTAATTATCTCTTTTCCCAGTGCAGTCACCAGTTGTGCAAGGAGAAATTCCCAGAGGTTTCACTGGGAAAATGCTCAAACTCTTCAGAAATTCCAAGCAGACAAAGCTCATCAGGGGGCTGTGAATTGGAGAAGAAGGATTCTCTTATACCCTTACATGGCTTAAAGGGATAGTAATGTTTCATAATAAAAGCAGCTCTAATTAATCTTCATAGTATTTGGGCCACGGAGAGTGTTATTTCATTTCTGTCAGAGTTGTAGTTCAAGGGTAATTGAATGATAAAGTATCCCCCTCCTGCCCCTTCTACTGATGTAACACTGCTCAGCTTAGAGGAGCAGGGAGTGTCCAGGTAGATTGCAGAGAGGGACAATCTTCAATTAAGATAAGGGAAAAAGCTGAAAACCTGTCAAGGGGGGCAGGGTTTTCATTGTTCTCATAATAAGAATATTGTCCCTCGCTGTGAGCTGTCTGGTCTATGGACCAGATTCCACATCTGAGGTGAGCAGTGTTACACTAGGTAAAAGGGGCAGGAGGGGGATACTTTATCAATTACCCTTGAACTACAATGCTGACTGCAAAGAAATAACACTCTCTAAGGGCTCAAATACTATGAAGATTAATTGGAGCTGCTGTTTTTGTGAAACATTACAATCACTTTAAGTCCTTCAGAGCCAAAGATCATTGCACTTGGTTTTCCCTGGAGATTCCTCCACCAGCCATCACACAAACATGTTAGTTTGTGCAAATATATGAGTAATGGTAGTCTACTGTAAGCTTATTTACCACTTTGTCCCTTTAAAGGCAACTGCCACTTGGATAGTGTCCATTCGGCAGATCTGCTTCTGTGGGAGCAGACATGACAGTGAAGCTGGAGGGGCATTGTGAGCCCTGGTGGAGGAGAAGAAGGGGTCTGTAAAAAGACCCTAATGGCTCCCTTGTTAGTTTTCCAATGAGTTCTGCAGTTCAGTCTTTGTCCTGCATTGTGCAGTCCCCACACACCCTCTGCTTTGGGCTTGAAAGGCCAACACATACTGTGTATTGCGGCTGGTTTGTGGATGAGAGCTACATTGCAACTGTGGGGTCGGTTTTCTTACCCTCTGAACAACTGATAGGAGCCATTTGGGCCTTCACAGTGCAACTTTACAGCTTTCTTTTAAACCTGCTCCCACAGAAGCTAAATTTGTAAAACATAATAATGGCCCTTTAATCTACAGATGTCTCCACTAACTATTGACTAGGTAGTAAGAAGGTAAAGGAGGACTCCTGTGGGCAGGAACCCAAAGGAACTCCCACGAGTCACAGGAGAGCCAAGCATGGTCCCTTGACAGGGTGGGAGACCAGTAACCTGTATGGACTAAGAGAAAAGAATTTAACAGGTAAGACTAAAATCCTATTTTCTCGTCGTCCAATACAGGTTACTGGTAACTTTGGGATGTTCAACCATTAAGTTCCCCAGGGCGGGAAGAAAGGCAAGGACCAGGCACAGGCCCCCAAAGTCACCAGAGTACCAGTGAACATACAGATCATAAAGATCTCAACAATAACCGCAAAGTGTCAACGGACATTGAACAGGGGTAAAACAAACCCCAGGAACTGTTACACAGCACATTGAACTAGAGCCAACAGGGCTCAAAAGTGAAAGAGTACTGAGAGACTAAGGAGATACTAGACAGGCAAGGCTGCATCCAGGATCTTCCTCCCGAAGCTGGCATCAGCCGATGCCAGCACATCCACACCACAGTGTTTAGCAAAAGTGTGCCAGACGACCAAGTGGACGCCTTGCACAACTGATCAGCTGAAGCCTAGTTCTTGTAGGCCCAAGAAGCCCCAATAGACCTCACAGAATGAGCTGTGACCCTGAAGGGAACAGGCTTCTTCCGAAGTTCGTAAGCCTTACGAATCGGGGACTTGATCCAAAAAGCAATGGTTACCTTGGAAGCAGGCTTCCCTGCCTTAGGACCCTCAGGAATGACAAAAAGAGAGTTAGACTGCCTCAAGGACTCCGTGAGATGCACATACAACTTGAGACAATGAACAACATCCAACAGATGAAGATCCTTCTCTTTGTCAGAAGTAGGGTTAGAACAGAAGGAAGGGACCACAATCTCTAGATTAATGTGGAACTCAGACACCACCTTCGGGAGAAACTCTTGTGAGGTGCGAAGCACCTCCTTGTCCTTGTGAAAGACCAAAAAGGGTGGTCTACAAGACAGGTCATGCAGCTCCGCAACTCGGCGAACAGAAACAATCGCCAGGAGAAAGGCCATCTTCCATGTCAGCATATGTAGAGGAATGGTAGCCAAAGACTCAAAAGGTGGACGCTGAAGGACTCCCAAGACCAGGTTCGCCATTCGGGGAGTCCAGAATCGAATGGCAAAAAAAAAAAAAAAATGCTCCGTGGTCCTTAAGTGACCGCCACGTGTGTGCGTGGCCAGTCCTTAAGAGGTTAAGGTATCACTGAGAAGCAGGGGAATTAAACACCGGACAGGTATGAGCAACACCCTGGAAGAAAACCTTAACATAAGGAATGATAGCAAGAGGCCTCTGAAAGAAGACAGAGATGGCAGAAGTCTGAACCTTAAGAGAACTCAGACTGAGACCCTTATCCACACCATCCTGGAGGAAGGAAAGAACTGCAGGAAGGTCAAAATCCTGAGACAGGTCTTTGTCAGCATACCAAGACAGAAAGGTAGATCAAACATGATAGTAGGCCTTAGAGGAGACAGGCTTACGGGCACTAAGCATAGTAGCCACCACACCAGAAGAAAATCCCTTCTACAAAATTGAGGATTCAATCTCCATGCCGTCAAAGCCAGACAATGAACGTCTTCCTTCCAGAGTTAACCCTGCAGAAGAAGGTCCGGACAAGGGTGGGGGGGAGCGCTAGGGAGTCAAAGAGGTTCCGCCACAGAGAGGTCCAGAAGCTCTGGAAACCAAGCCTGTCAAGGCCAGTACGGAACAATCAGAATGACTGGCCAGTGCTCCAGTCTAAGTTTCCGTAACACCCTGTTCAACAGGGGAACTGGAAGAAAGATGTATGCCAGAGGAAATGTCCACGGGATCGACAAGGCATCCACTGCTAGAACCAGGGGATCCACCCAGAGAGAGCAGAACGTTGGAACCTTCCTGTTGTGCCTGGTTGCTATCAGATCAATGCATGGAAGACCCCATTGCTGGATGATGAGGTTGAACATCTCTGGCTGTAGATCCCATTCTCTGCTGTCCACCGTGTGCCGACTGAGGAAGTCGGCCAGAACGTTGTTTACTCCACGAATATGAACTGCAGAAATGGCAGGGACATGTTCCTCTGCTCATGATAAAATAGTCTTGACCTCTAGCCAAGCTGCGAGACTTCTTGCGTCGCCTTGCTTGTCGATGTAGGCTACCGCTATGGCGTTGTCCGACTGTACCCTGATTGAGCAATCCTCCAGTTGCCGTGTCCAGTGATGTAGGGCATAAAATATCAACCGAAGCTCCAAGACATTGATGGGAAGGAGAGATTCCTCCTGAGACCACTGGCCCTGAACACTCAAGTGCCCCAGTACCGCTCCCCATTCGGAGAGGCTGACATCCGTCGTCACTGTGGTCCAGAAGGGCACCAGGAAGGGTCTGCCTTTCAGGAGATTGTTCAGGTTGAGCCACCAGGAGAGGCTCTGTTCCAAGTGAAGAGGGAGAGATAGGGATCCTTCCAGGTGATCCGGTCGACCCCTGCATGCCAGGATTAGAAATCTCTGAAGTTCCCTGGTGTGAGCTATGGCAAACAGAACTGCTTCTATGGTGGAAATGAACTTCCCCACCAAGGATGACAACTTCTTGGCTGTCACCGGATCCTGAGACAGGATAGCCTGGACCTTCAGTGCTATCTGATGAGCCACTTCGTCCGTGAGACATACCATCCCTCTCTGTGTGTCAAAGAGGAGGCCCAGAAAGACCATCCTCTGGGAAGGAACAAGGTCTGACTTGTCCAAATTGATGATCCACCCTTGACGGGAGAGAGCATGAATGCAGTCTTGCACCTGCTGATGAAAGAATTCTGGAGAAGAGGCCTTCAGAAGGAGGTCGTCCATATATGGAGTGACTCTGATGCCATTCCTATGTAGGACAAAAATCAATGCTCCCAGGACTCTGTTGAAGACTTGAGGACCCGTGGTCAGGCCGAAGGGGAGGGTAGAAAACCAAAATTGCCCTTGGTCGCAGGCAAAGTGGAGATATTGCTGATTCTCTGGATGAATGGTGATGTGCAGATAGGCATCCTGCAGATCCAGAGAGGCCAGAAATTCCCCAGGGGACATGACTGTTATCAATGTGCGCAGAGACTCCTGGCTGTATTGGAACCGGACCACAAAGAAGTTGAGATCTTTCAGATCCAAAATGGGGCGACAGCCGCCGTGCTTCTTGGAAACCACAAAGAGGTTGGAGTAGAATCTCAAGCCCCTCTCCTGAGGAGGTTCCAGGATCACCTTGTCCAGAAGGGCCTGTATAGCTTCCTCGAAAAGGCACGCTTTTCCGCTCCCAAAGGAGAACAAGAAGAGAAGGTCCTGGGAGGAGGAAGGGAGGTGAAGGGAATCCTGTACCCCGTAGCCACCACCTGTAAACCCACGGGTCTGCCACAGAGGCCTGCCAAGCCAAGAGGTAGTGGCGTAAGCAGCCACCTACCTGCAGGTGGGGACCCGGGTTCAGCGAGTCATGCAGAAAAAGGTTTGGAAGCCTTGGGTTTCGAGGACTTGGATCTCCATTGCTGCTTAGGCTTGGATGAGGAGCACTGATCCTGCGGGACCGTCTGGGTCGCTTGGCGTGAGTCTGCTTGAAAGGGATGAAAAAAGCTGATTCCTTTTGACAAGCACCTTCTTCCTCAGGACCACTGGTAGGTGAGTACTCTTCAGTCCAATGGCCTCGCTGATGAGATCCTTGAGCTCAGGCCCAAACAGAGAGGAGCCCTGAAAAGGCAAAGACAGGAAAGCCTTCTTGGGGGCCGTGTCAGCAGACCAGATCTTGAGCCAAAGAGCACATCTGGCTACCACAGACATGGTAGATGCCCTGGCACAGCGTCAAACAGGGCAGCAGAGACATAATGCTAAGCCTCAGCAATGTTAGTGAGAAGTCGCAATGTGTCAGCAGTAGGGGCTTCCCGACGGACAGCTGAATTGAGCTGTCCAGTCCAAAACAGCCATAGACCTATTCACCCACGCTGCAGCAAAGGCAGGATGGAGGGCAGAGTCTGCCGTCTCAAAAATAGCCTTGAGAGAGGTCTCAAGCTTCTTTTCAGTTCAGTCTTTGAGAGCAGAGGCATCAGCCACCGGCAAAGCAGTGGACTTAGAAAGCCTGGGAACTGGGGCATCCACTTTGGGGGGATGGACCCACTGCGTGAGGGCTGTTTCAGAGAACGGGTAAAGATTAGCGAACTTCCTAGATACAGATGGTTTCCTGTCTGGAAATTTTCACTCTTCAGACAACAAGCGGTCAAGGGTGGGGTTAGGTGGAAAACAAGTATGGGGCCTAACAGGGAAACACATCAGAGAGGTCAGAACACACCTCCTGTACCAAGGGAATGTTCAGGGAGGTCAGCACAGCCCTGATCAGGCCCTCAGCCGAGGGAATGGGGTCAGTCTCAAAGGGGTCCCCAATAAATTGAGATGAAGGAACAGCTGAACAGTCATCATCAGAGTCCACCAATAATTCCTCCTTAGAGGAAGTCCCCACCCTGTAAAGTGAATGGAAGGAGTTGTAAGGTGGACCGGAGTTCCCTGGTAGTAGCCTTAAACTCTTGCATCCATACTGGCTCTAGTGCATGGCTGGAGGCCCCTGCAGGGGATTCAGGGGCAGCAACGATTGCGTGGCAAACATGAACTGAGAATTCTCTAGGTAACCCTGAGTGACATGAGGAGCAATGAGCAATGGGGGACACAAACACCCCAGTGTCGCTTGTCTTAGGTTTATCCCCAAGGTCTAACGGAGTAGACATTCTTAGAGAGTCAAACGGTCAAAGTATCCAAACACCCACAAAACAGTGTGTATGATAAATAACTGCACCCCAGAAACGCTAAATAAGACTCATCTAATAGGCAAAGGGTTAAATTGCGGAGGAGAGAAGGAGAGTCCAAGCCCTGCGTAGGACACTCGATCTGCGTATACACAAAATGGCTGCCGAGACAGGAGCCAATCAGAAACGAGCGTGTGAAGCGATCACTCATGGCCCCTAAAACCCCCAACATGCCCAGCACGTTGACTGGATGACAGAGCAAGGGCAAACCCACAAAATGAGCCATCTCTAACCTCGCTATTTGGAGCGGTTGCAGAGATATGTCCCAAACTGTAAAGTTCCATAGGGAAAGTGCCCAAAGACCCCCCAAAAGGTGCTAACCAGCAACAAAATGGTTAGGTTACCACAAAAACCTGCTCCAAACACCCCACAGACATACAGATAAACCCAATGAGTGCATGAGTATGTAATAGGAACTCCAAATGAGACCCCTGTGCGGAGGGGAAACATGGGACATGTGGACCTCAGCACTCAAAGGGTGCTCACCTTTTTCAGCAGGTCTTCTGTCTTCAGATTACCATATATCAAGAAGACGCTTCAGTGGGCAACTCTTGGGGAAAGAACTTGCAGCCAAGATTTCCCCCCCAGGGCTTAGGTCCACAAAAGCACCTGTTGAACTGAGCTATCCACATTTGGGTGACGGGAATTGTCAGTTATGGTAATCCGCCTAATGGTGGTATTCCGTATCTAACAGAAAAATAATAAAAAAGCTAAAACTATAGCAGAACTGTTCTCTTGCCCTTTGTCTTGACCAATTAACAAATCTTACTGGATGGGGATTAGCTAGCTGCAAGCTAAGGAGAGGAGGTAGGCTCCACCCAGCAGTCACCTCTCAGAATTGTTCCTGCCTATTTAAAGGGGCTGATCACCTACCCAAAGTTACCAGTAACTTGTATTGGACGACAGAAAAATCCAGGTTATTACTGAAAAAAGTCTTCTTCTGCAGGAATCAGAGGACAGACAGCGCAGACATCTTGGAGAAAATGTACCTCTGAGTCTGCGCTGTCTGTTCCATTCACTGCTAGCATTAGTGGTGTTGTTCCTTGGTGCCTTAAGGCACCGTAAGGGACTGACCGCACAGGTGCACAGAGCCATTCTTGTAAGATCTGTGCAGCCCGAGGCCTGCGAATGAAGTGTTTTTTCAGCAATAACATGGATTTACTGAGCTTAAAGACAGTAAGACTTTGCCTATCGCTAGGTTAGAAATATAATGGGGGGCAATGTTATTAACATGAAAGTTCCACTTTAAATACAAAACAACACCCAGTGTGTTTGTGTCTTCCCTTACGGGTAATTTTGGCTTAATAACGATATATGTTTCACAACAAGTATAGTAAACACATTTTCACTATATGCTGAGCACATACAAAAAAGTGCAGTATTTCTGTATTAAACCCTTTAAGTGCAAGGGAGGGGGAACGCAACACATTGCTTTGTAATGTGTTGCATATGCCTCTGGCACTCAAGCGGTTAATCCTAAACACAGATATCCTTATTCAGGTTTCGGTAAACTCAACTCAAAAAGCAAAACACAAATTGCTAGAGTGCAACCAATTTTGATAAAAAAATAACTAAAAGTAAAGATACTTGAGGTGCAATTCAACAAGCGGTGGTGCAATGCTGGAGCAAACCAACTATACCATAGGGGAGAAACTAAAATTCCCATTGATTTAATTAGTTATTAACCCCTTGAATAATAGAAAGGTCTCCAGTGCATTACTTTGTAATGCACTGGAGACCTTTCTAACAATTAAATCAATGGGACTAGAGGACATTTTAATTTGTCGTGTATGGTGCAGTTGCTTTGCTCCAGAATTGCTCCTCTTTAGCTCACTGACTAGCACCTATTCTTTTAAAGCACAAACAAAAGACAAACCGATAGGGGACGTAAAGTTACCCAGAAACTCCCTTTGCCCTCTGTTTACCCCTATCAGATCACAGTGAGATACAAATCTTTAGTAACCCCTGTTTTTGCTTACATCTGTCTATGTAGGGGTTAGAATCATGCAGCCCTTCATATGTTACTGGACTAGTTATTGTGATTGCATCATATATTTTTTTGGGAATTCTGGGCTTCCCCTGCATCCATGAGCACTCAACACCGATTTGAAACAACAGGGATGTTGTATAAATTGAAAACATTTTGCATCAGATTTTGATACCAAAGTAGGATTAGTATATTGTGGAGAATTTGCAGCTGGCTTCTCCAGGAAAGAATTAGGACTGTTATGGGAACTAATTGCACACAATGAAGATGGACACTCACGCAGGGCTAACTAATGGACAGGCCCCATTAGCTTATTCATAGTGGAAACATCTGGGCGTGGTGCCAATATTTATTCTGCTGTTTGTTATGTTTGGACATTCGGACATCTGGGGAAACTCTTGACATGGAGAGACCAGTCAAATGTTTACCTTGCCTACAACATATCAGAGCTGCCAGCGTGTCACTTAGTGAAGGCACATTGGTTTAACCCTGTGAGTACAGGAGAGACCTGAAACTGCTTACTGTGTAGCTCATGAAATTTCCAAGACTCACCAGAAAGGGACATCAAATCTTTCTATTTGTGTAAATGTGTAACTCTTTACTGTAATCGCTCTCCAGGACAGTGTTTTTTTCCTGCTAAAACATTTTCTAAATAAATAAACTCTACATCATTCAACGAATGAGGATAACAATTCACATCACATTCTAACAGCCACTGTGGAGGGGAGGCAAGTAGAGAAGACAAGACTCTCTCCCATGTCATATAGGTCTCTCCCCATTCTCATGTGTCTCTCTTACCCCACTTCCTCCTCCATACAGCTCTTCCCTTTCCATGCCTACCCCATCATCCTCCTTGCCTATCTACTCCATCATTCTCTTTGCCTATCTTCCACATCATTTTGTGTGTTTTTAAGACTGTAGGAGAGTGAGAATGTGTGTAACGGACTGCCTGAAAAGCCCAGAGTCCACTTGTCCTCCCCTTAGCACAAGGGGCAGTAATGGAAGGATTTGGGGCATACTTAGCTTAATAAATTGATGTTAGGCAGATGCAGGGCACATGAGCTCAATTCCAGAACCTGATTTAGTAAGGAATCTGTTGTGTACATTCACCCCAGTGTGTGTGTGTGTGTGTGTGTGTGTGTGTGAGACTGTGTGTAGCAGTAGCTGTGTGTGAGACCTTTTGAAAGTGTCTATGTATATCACCTCAGTGTGTGTCTGTGTGTGAGACTATTCATGAAACCTTTTGAGAGTGTCTATGTGTATCACCTCATTGTGTGTCTGTGTGGGAGACTGTGTGTGTGTCACCGCTCCGGTTGCTTCCCCTCCGGCCGCGTCTCTCTCTGCGGCTTCTTCTTCCGGGTCTCGGCGCGTCCGGTCTGCGCATGCGCGGTCTTCGGCTGCCTTCAGCACGGGAGCTGCGCATGCGCCCGGACGGGACTCGGGTTGCTAGTCCTCCTCCCCTCTGATTCGGCGTTTTTTCTGGCCCCCCCTTCGTGGCTCTCTCATTGGGTGGTCCTGCTATTTAAACGGGCTGCCCCTGGCGTAGGGCGCCCGTTCCTCAAGCTTGTTCCTTGTTTGATTCTGGGCTCTGAACCTCCTTCTGGTTTCTTCTGATACCTCCTCTCCTGGCTTGACCTTTGGCTCCGTACTTGACCACGCTGATATCTCCACTCCTGGCTTGACCTTTGGCTCCGTACTTGACCACGCTGATATCTCCACTCCTGGCTTGACCTTTGGCTCCGTACTTGACCACGCTGATATCTCCACTCCTGGCTTGACCTTTGGCTCCGTACCTGACTACGCTGAAATCTCCACTCCTGGCTTGACCTTTGACTCCGCCCCTGACTCTGCCTGGTTTTCTCCCTGTCCAGCTGGCTTGGTTTCCAACGGTTGCAAGGTACTCCTATCCTGGTTGCACCCCGGCTCAACTGGGGTGGAACAATCTGGTTTCGCGACCAGCACCTTTAACCAGCTTCGGCTGCAGCAAGGGAGTACCTGGCACGCCGTCAACGTTCACGAGCTCCGCACTCCAGCCTCGCACTCTAGCACTTGACCAAAGCCAGCACCACACGGTTTCCTACCCGCCGTGTGCGTGACAGTGTGACACTCAGGCTAATGTACTAAGAAGAACTGGAGTCATTCTGATGGAAACTAACTTCACCTAAGGAGGCAAGTAAAATTTTCACTTTTTGTGCATGGGCTTGTGTGCTCCAATGTGAGAGTGTTTAAGGCATGTAAGCAGCAATTTTGAAAGCTCTTTGTTGTTTTAGATGATGGGGTCCATTAAAACGATAGTAGGGATTTTTAGCTCAATCCCTAAGCTTTCCCCATAGGGCTTGGTTTAATGCCTTGAACAATAATGTGTGTCAAATGCGTGAGAACCTCTCTATTTGATTAGAGATTAAAGATGTCT
This sequence comes from Rhinophrynus dorsalis, assembly GCA_037306005.1. Taxonomy (NCBI): domain Eukaryota; kingdom Metazoa; phylum Chordata; class Amphibia; order Anura; family Rhinophrynidae; genus Rhinophrynus; species Rhinophrynus dorsalis. The sequence goes on along the minus strand of CM074726.1, from coordinate 52,458,033 downwards.
TCTTGAGCTTGCAAGTCATTCAGACAGTCAGATAAGCTATGGATAGATCGGGGTAAGAAACCTCTGGGTCTCCAACTCTCATCATCCCTAACAAAGCCATAGGTGGGGTTTTGATAATTGAAGTTGTAGTTTACAACAGTTGGAGAGCCAAAGGTTGCCTACCCTTGGAACAGATTAAACTGCCCTCTATTATGGATAGCTTAGTGCTGGTATTTACTGTAGATCATCAGCATTATCAAAAAAAGGAAACAATGCCAATGCACCATATGGGCAAACCAACCACATGACAATGATCTATGTGCCACAACATCTGTTATAAAGCCTCTATGGAAACTTACATAAATGTAAGAAACTGGAATGGCTCCCACTGCACACAGTTGCAACTAACAAACTTTCCAAAAGAGGTCAGCAAAGAGCAAAATGATGTAGGTAAATCATGCTAGTATGCTAAAGCAGCACCCAGTAAGGGAAACTTTACAAGAAATCAACTTTTGGAATTATCTACTTATTGTGTACATGTTCACTACTGCAAGTTATTTCAAATGTAAAAGGGTAATATGTATTTGTTTCTATAGCCGTTTCAGACCAGTGATTGGGGTTAATAGCAGAACTTACAGGTTCAATTATAGCAGGTTCTCCCTTCTGCCCTTTCTCTCCTCTAGCGCCTCCAGTGATCTAATAGAAACATACAGGGAAATTAGAGATCACTACCAGCAAAAACAACGGTAGAACAAAAAAATCTAACTATTTAAAGCACAGATGGGTCACATGAGGTCTTTCAGCTTCTGCCAGAATTAAAATACTATTATCCCCACCAGCCAACAAATGGCATGATGAAGGGAGTGTAGTCTGGCAGCTCATGTTGCCCTTCCCTGGTCTAAAGGATTAATACAATTTTATTATGAAAGAAGACATATTGTAGAGCCTTTCCTGCAGGGTACAACTATAAGTCCACTGCTGGCAGATGATTCATTCAAAAGTTATTTCATTTCAAACTGTCACAGTGTGGTGGAGCGGTCACTATTACATTCTATGTACACTGCAGTCTGTGACTCACCACTCCACCAGGTGGCACTATTGATAATTATTACTCCCTCAAGGCCCAGAGGGGAATACAGATGATTGCTTTACAATAAGTTGCACATCTCTCTGGTCCTCTAAGGGTTAATAATATTATATAAATATAAACATTTGAATGAACCATGTTTTAATCAGCAGGAAATGTCCTACCAGCCCATAGAAGGCAGATCTAGTGAATAAAGGCCCAGATCCCAGGACATTTTTGGGGCTTATTGGATGATGATGATGATGATGATAACAGAAAATGTTAAGGGTTTTTGAATAATTTGCATTAAACCGGGAGCCCCAAAATGATTTTGTACCAGGGCCCTCATTTGTTAGATCCTCCACTATATGTATTTTACTCAGCTGTGCAGTTACACAATACAAAGGGCCATACGTATTCCCATAAAGCTGAGCAATTCTTGGGACAACCAACTGTACTATAAAGAAAAAAGTTCCCATGATTTAAATGTGAATTTTATGACCTTTAATTCCTAGAGAGGTCTCCAACACAATGATTCTAAATGCGTTTAAGACCACTCTAGCATTCCAAGTCTTAAAAACCCCATTTGACTGAATGGAAATTTTTTAAGGTTTGTTTGTCCCTTACAGTGTGGATGGTTTGCTCCAGAATTACTCGCCCTTGCCTTTATTCATAAGGCCCAATATATTTTTAGATTAGTATCTGGTAGACTGCCTCTCTTTAATCTGGAACTTACCCCGTAATCTTCGTCCTGTTTTGCGGGCATGCCACCCAAGCCATCTTCAGTGTCAGTAATCAGCTTATCATCATAGTCATAGTAAACCTTTTCAGGGTCGTACGCATCAATAGTGACTTCCGTGAATTCCCCATCAGTGTCGCTTTCGTGTTTAGATTCTTCTACAACGATATCTGATGTACCCTAGAAGCGGAATGCACATACAGCTGATAATTAGTGCATATTTCAGCACGTGGACCCCAAACACAATAATACATGTAATAACTTAACTTGCAGGGATGTCTGAGTTTTCTCAGTCGTAGGCCATATGATCAGAAATCCATATGTGTGAAGGCTACATAATTTTTTTGTATTGATAATGGTGAATTGTACCAGGTTAGTAACTCAAAAATAAAGATTTTCTTAAACTGCAATATCTAGTAAATACCACACCCTTTTAACCCACTGCTCTTAGAACTATGGGAACATAGTTCTTTTAGCACATAACTCATCCATTCCCTGCTAGCCTGCTGTGTAGATCACCAATATCTGCACAGCTTGGTGACATTGCTCCTTATTCAGAGCTCATGGGAGCTTTTTCCTGTCTCCATAGAAGCCCACTGACTGCATATTCGCCGACACAGGGCTTCTATGTAAAGATAATAAAAATTCCATGAGCGCAGAGTAAGACAATGATGTCACTCAGCTGTGCAAATATCAGTGGCCTGCACAGAAAACAGGCAAGGAAAGAGTGAGATATAAGCTAGGGGAACTCTGTCCCCATAACTCTGAGTGCACAAGCAGTGAGTAAAAATTATGTCGTATTGAATCTATACTGCCCTTTTAAGAAGTAATACAACTTTTTCATACAAAAGTACGGTTATAGGTCAAATTATAGTCAATGATCAATTTTCATCAACCAAGCAAAATATCCACTCGTTCTGAGAACTGCAGTGTATCAGTTACACAAGGCTACCTGCACGCAGTTGATTAGGCCCATATTATTATGTGTTCTAGATAATTAAGTGAACATTGTTTTATTATACATTTCAGGTGGGCTGCATTTAGCCCAAAGGTCATATGTTAGACACCTATGATTAGGGCTATATTGACAGTTACAAAGCAATGAGCAATTCTGTGTCAAATCTCCTGTACCTTAGGGGACAAATAAACTATATCTGATTCAAATGGGACTTAACTGACTCTCCCCTTGAAAAAGCATTTAAAGTACCATTTATGTTTATGGGGACTTTTAGCTGTACCCTATGGTGCAGTTGGCTTGCACCCAGAATTGCTCCACTTTTGGCTTTACGCATATGGATGCTAGAGAATCAGTCAACACTACTGAATCTGTATCAGATAAGAACATTTTGCTTTCAAGAACCACAGGGGCACATTTATTATAGGATTAGTAATGTTTGAAAAAAAAAAAAAATATATATATTGTCTGTAACCATGTGAACCAGGGGGGTATGTATTGCATTGCTTCGCTAAGTGTTGCATAGCCTCTGGCACTTGAAGGGTTAATCTTCAAGAAGAAGAGGTGGCATTCTGGACTGCACCATAGAAATAGGGTTTGAAAATAATGCACAATTACATGGGGCTTTTAACTCCTTATATGATAGAAAGTTCTCCAATGTATTGCTTTGAATTTTCATTTCTCTTATGGCATAGCCGATTTGCTCCAGAATTGCACCTCTTTATCTTGAAGAATAATGTCGCCTTTGTAACTCCCTTCCCCCAAAACAGCTTTCTGAATGAGTCATCAGGGAACACAATGCAGCCCTGGTTGTAAGGCTGGTCCGATCCCACAGGAGCAGGCCAGCTGACTGTGCATTGTCAAGACTATAGTTGCCCTTTAAATTTCATGAAGATATGGAAACTTTTACATCCCTAGTTCTTTACAAGAAGCCCTTTCATATAACAGCAACATGAACTTTAGAACTGCTGTTTCTTTAAGGAAATCCCTGGCTGAGCACAGGTGAATTAGTGAAAATGACTAAGCTAGTGCTTATCTCACCCACACTCAGACAGGGAAATCCTTTATTCTGGCCTCGTAGGGTAATTGAGGACATGCTTGTTGTCCCTGCCTTAGAAACAACCTGCCCTTTTGTGCTGTATACATCAGTTTCCTCAGCCTCCCACATATGTCTGTACTACTGCCATAACTACAACAACTCTAAAATAGCCTCAGGTTACTTTTCCTAAAAACATAAACACTAGTGTTAGAATGTTTTTTTCAGTGCAGTCCCAGAACCTCTCAGGTGTGTCCAAAATATTGTGAAGAAATGTGTTAGAGACCACACTAATATGATAGGTGTTAATCCTTTGAGGGAAAGAGGGGAGCACAACACAATTGCTGAGTTTATACTATTGAATACTGCAGCTCAAACTTGCAATGTTTTGGGCACAGTGCATTCATGAACAGAAATTTTACGGTGGTACTGTTGCTACAGCAGTCTATGGACAGGTATTGTCAGTGACAACAACCTTCCAAGGCTGGTATAGTACCCCACTAAAATGTCAAGTCATGGAGATAATGAAACAAAAAAAAAATCAAGTTTGAGCTGCAATAACGTTTCAATAAAACATCATTCAGCAGTGGTAGTACTTTTTTTATTCAGCAGTATAAACCCCACAGATGCATTTATTCTGTATTATACAACTACCCCTGACTGTGCAAGTCTATACAATGGCAAATTTCAAATGGATAGGCAGAATTTGCCAACAGAAACACCTGTACAGTCTTCTCCACCCAGTACAGGTGTAGGAGCCCTTTGTGAAATGTTCAAAACAATAGAGAAAAAAGCAACATTGACACCTTATACATACATGGAGGGCTCCCTGACTTTGCATGTGAATGCAGACAACGCAGTATTTTGTCAAGTCTGAGAATATGGAACTCAAGACTTAAGTTGCCTAGGTGTCAGAATTCATGTGATCATGATATACTGACACTTTATCAACAAAAGATAATGAATAATTTAGTTCACAAAGCATTTAGTGCTGTAGAAGGAAGACAAATTGAATTACATTGGAGATGACTGCAGGAACTGTGCTTGAGATGATGTCGCGACCTTCATCGATGGTTTCCTCCCCTTCGGAGTAATTGTCTTCATAGGGTGGTGGGGTGTAATATTCCTCCTGCACTTCATAAATATAGTCATCGACAGTTGGGTTCACCTTTTCAGTTTCGATTTTTGAAACCTGGGTTACGATAACAGCAGGGGCTTCGGTGGGTGCTGGGGTCTCCTCCTGTCAGAAAAAGGAAGATGAAGTTCAGTGGACATCATGTATAGAGGTCAAGTGGAATAATTTCGGTTGCAAACTAAGTGCACTGCACCAGAGGGAAAAAAGAAAAACAACTATTAATAATTAATACTGAAGGCTTCTCTAGCATTCAAGAAGTTAAAAGCTCCATTTAAATCAAGGAGGGGGGCATTTGTCCCAGATGGTGCTGTTGGCTAGCTCCAGTTCTTATAAGGACATCAGCCTTCATAATAATAATACTTGCACTCACTCCTCTACAATGGCCATTTGCAAAAAAAATAAAAGTGGAGCAATTCTGGGGCAAACCACCATCTCCAAAGGTGAGAAAGAAAATGTCCCCAAATGTGGATGTATTTACATGGGGATTTAGATCCAGTGGATGCTCCAACACATTGCTCTACAATTTTTGGAATATGTTTGAGTGCAGTATTTCCACTGGCCAGTCATTTTAGGGTGGAGCTGTTGCATCAATAATCTTTAGAATTAATATAAGTGATAAAAAGATGTCTATAGCAATCAAGATCAACAGTACCACACTAAAATGATAGGCAGCAACAGTAATGTACTTAAAAAAAAATAAAATGCAAGTCTGGGTTCTTATATCTTTTTAATGAGGTATATCTGATCAGTTTTACTCAGCAGGAAAAGTCATACAATGATATAGAATGATGATGTTAGATGCACAATAATGGGTCCCCATTCAAACTGTCACCATTACTGAAACTGCTGAGAACAACAACTCTATTTTATTATGAAATACATTCAACCTTTATGGTCATTATCCACAATGATAGCCCATCCAGAACATGAATCATTTTTAATGAGACTTCTAGATAATGAGATCAGTTATTGTTTCAAAGACCACTTTTATCCATCCAATCACAAGCAGACCTGCACCAAAAATTCACTGTTTGTGTTTATTCTCTAAAATGAAGCGATGTCTTAATTTAGAACTAAAACTTCCTACACTTTTTTTAAGAGGAAAAGAAATTATATATGTGTTTTGTAAGGCTTTTCCTGCTGACTAACCAGGGTCCTCTGCAAAACAGAAGGGTAAAATAATGGCTAGTAAAGAGTTTCGTTAACTGATAATTATTAGACTATAACCTGGGTAATAAAATAGCCAGTATAAATCAGGTGGCACTCCCACAGCTCATAATGTGGGTGTAGCTAGTACAGCTGAGACTCCCTGAAAACCACACTGATTCGGCGGTTACCTACTCCACCAGATTTGAAATCCACACCCTGCAGATGGACCAAAAAACGTGGAGAAATGCTGTGATATCTAGATAAGGCTAGACAACTTATATTTAAGTAAAAATCTAAATATGAAATAAAATGTAGACCAATGAAAACACAAACTAGGCAAAAGACTGATTCCTGCCATGTTATACAATGTATACAATAGGCCTTAATGTGGCGGAATTCTGGGGCAAACCCACTGCATAACAAATAAATTCCCCATTGACTATAGTGGGACATTTTTGTATAAATAGATTTTTATTTAGTTAGCACAAAGGGAAATACATGTGAACAGTACAAGTCATCACACAGGGTACAGGGCTGATGATACAATGTATTGTTCAAAAGAACGGTTGAGCCCAAACTCTGTGGGAACCGGGCAGAAGTGTCAAGTAAATGGCGAGATTAAGATCAATGAAGTCAAGCAACTTGTCCTTGAGTCCGTGTGGTATAGTGCCATCTGAGAAAAGATTTAAAATGTAGGACGAGAGAATAGTAAAGGAGACCAAGGAAGAGAAGAAAAGAAAAGAGGGAAGAAGAAAAAAGAGAAGAGGAAAGAGATGCAGGGGGGACATGCTTTGGCACCCGGGACCATAATGAATAACAAAAAATGGGCCGTTCGTCTGAATAGAGGAGTGTTACCGTAACGTGTCATGTTTATCAAACCAAGTACCCATAATCTGTGTTAAAGGGGCAGGGTCACACTCTCTGACCAACCATGTCATCTTTGTGAGTAAGAATTTATCTTCAACCTTAGTAGCCCAGGCCTTGAGTGAAAGGGGCGATGTGGTCTTCCAACCCAGGGGAAAAAGTGCTTTTTGCTGCATTCAAGAGCAAGAAGAGAAAAACATTTTGTGGGGTGGAGAAGAGGTGGGCAGGTCATGGAATTGTAGTGTATGCTGGGGATCTTTCACGAGGGTAAAGCCTAGCAGTAGTTCAATGAGGGATAAACAGCAATCATAATGGGACATTTTTAACTCCTTGAATGCTTCAGAGCTCTCCAACACATTGCAAAGTGTTGGAATCTCTGTCTTTCAAGGGGTTAATCACCCCATTCAAATCAGTGGGGATTTTAGGAATTCTTATTTGTTCCTATGGTTTGTCCCAGGATTACTTTCTACAGAAGTCACAATAAGCTTCAATTGGATTAGTGAATATGTGAGAAGTTGCTCTGTGTGAGTTGTAAGATTCTGTGATACGAGAACAATAAACACAACACAGACATGCACATTTTTACCTCTTCAATTTCTGCTTCTGGCCTCAATACTTCTGCGTTTTCAACAGGTGGTTTGGTAGTGACGGGTTTCTCGTTTTCCATGTCTTCATAGTATGGATATTCATAGTAATAACCCTCCGAGTCCCCTTCCACTGCTTCAGGGTACTGAAAAAATGACAAAATGTATATCAGTTTTATTAATCCTCACGCACAGGGAAATTATATTTCCTCTATGAGTTTTTATAAAAAAACATATATAGCAGGTATATATAGTAGGTATGGGGTTACCCTTGTTTTACTCAGCAGGAAAAGCTCTATAACATTTAGATTTCATAAGAAACTATTACTGCTCTGATTAACAAGGCACAGAGGAAGGAAGCACCCCGATACTCCCACAGACTGCCCCCACTGCTCGCCTCTTAATGCAGTCATATTAAAGTTATGAATATTGGCGTACACGGCTTAGTAAATTGAAATTAGATAGGTCTAGGGAATGAAAATCTACTCCATTGCCATTTTAATTCACCCACTCATGTATAAAGACCAAAAACGGAGCAATTCTAGGGCAAACCAACCACATCATAAGGGAAAAATAAAAACAACAATTTCCTTTGATATAACGCTTTGGATGCTAGACATGTCTCCAGTGCATTGTTTCACAATGCAATGAAGACTTCTCTCGCATTCAAGGGGTTAAAAGCCACATTTAAATAAACAGGGTTTTTTGTCTGCTATGGTGCAGTTGGTTTTCCCCTGAATTTCTCTTTTGTCTTTATATAAGTGGCTCGCAGACTTTATTTGATGCAGTAAGACAGGAGAGTTTTCTCTCAACGGAAATACTTCTTGCACCTTATTGGTGCATCTACCCCAGTTGGTTATTTCACGGGCAATGGGTCTGCTCAGTACGACAGAGGCTCCTCACCTTACTAATAGGAGCCCTGGGTGTTTTTCTATTCTGCATAATGCGAAATTCATTCCAAGTTGCTCATATATTTCAAGGAAGCACTTCCTGTACCAAAGGTCGTACACACAAAGACAATGAGGAGGAAAGCACCAGTACCAAAGGATACAATTAAAGCTCCACTTTGATTTAAATGAGGCTTTTAACCCCTTGAATACTGGAGGTCGCCACTGTACTGTTCTGTAAAGCTTTGGAGACCTCGGTGTCATTCAAAGTGCTAAAAACAGCATTTAAATCAGAGGGCAGGGGTATTTTTAATGCATGGGCATATCCATCATTTACAAGGGTCCAATGTACAATTTGGGAGGCTCACATTAAGTTCCCAAAGGTCCCTTGGACCAATTTAATATCATCAGAAAGGAGAGGGCTTTCCAGGGTGAACACCCCACCAATGTGCCTACTCTTCCACTAACACTAACTGGGCTAAGGAAGGCAACCACAAAACATAACCCGTCGGGTCCTCAACAGTGTTAAACAGATCCTTAGGTTTAACTATATCTGGTTTTATTTTAACCAGGGAACTCAGAGGTTCTTAACCCTTTGAGTACCAAAAGCAATGAGTTGCGTACCCCTCTGGCATTCAGAGGGTTAAAACTCCTATGTCAAAAGGAAGTTTTTAGTTTTGCTCTACGGTTGCTTCCCTTTACTTTTGTAAATATTGCCCTCCATCCCATACTTACATATTCATCCTGGTTGGGGTCCTGAGACTGGGGGGAATCTGGAACTGAGGTGTCACAGTCGGGGCTGTAATGTACACAATAATCAAAGGCGGCCCGGGCATCAGGAACAATAAGGAGTTGTTGAATGTCTCCCTAAGAAAAAATAAGAGAGAAGACAGTGTGATTTGATGGATACCCTCTCATGTCAACAACTTTAACTTAACTCTTTAAGGACCAGAAAGTTTTTCAACGCATAGCTAAGCAATGTGCCAAGCACACCTTAACGACACTGTGGTCTGGGGGTGAGCGGCTCTAGACATAAGTTTTCCTCTTTGGCCTTTTTGAAATATTGGGAGGAATGCAATCATTTCAGTGCTCAAAAAAGCAGTGAGCTTTCCAAGGTGAACAATCCAGGAAAAAAGGTGGTACAGTGTTAGCCAGCAGAGTAGATGGGATTCTGTATACTTCTGTAGCAAAAAACCTCACAAGAGATATATAAAGTTGGTACCTTTTAATGGGTAACTGAGGACATAGAAAGTGCAAACTTCCAGGACACTAATGTCCCTTCTTCAGTCCTGAAGATGGGACCTTAGTGTCCTGAAAGCTTGCACATTCTATGTCCTCAGTTACCCATTAAAATGTATCACCTTTATATCACTCTTGTGAGCTTTTTGCAAGCAAAGTGCACTGAATCCCAAGGTAAACAATGTAGCAGTAAAACAGTTAATGAAGATTTTTTCCTTATTAACAGAATTGTGCATAATTACATGGGAATAATCAATGCCCAAACACAGTCCTGCATGTGTTTTGTTTTGGATTTTTTTCAAATTTATGCTTAAACCTTTGAGTGCACGGAATTGCATTGGATACATCTTTGGCACCCAAAGACACATTCCTACAAAGTCTGCAATTTACAGGATATAGCAACTGACACCAGTTTATACTTGTAGCCACGTTTTGATTGGTCCGAACGACTAGGAATTCAGAGTACATTTTATGTTAACTGTGATATGTCCATATTTAGACATACACTGACAGTGTGAAGTTAATTACTACACATTAGGTACATATGAACAATACTGTTTTTTGCACTATTGTACTAGGAACACAGGAAAAATCAGACCAGATTGTATTTAAAGGTCCTTTTGATCAAATTAAAAGAAGCGCGTTATGGGTGAACTGCAGGGGTTCATTGGTCCTTGAACATATGGATGTCATGTCCATGGAGGCTGACATGACAGTTGCTGGCAGTTTTTTCAGACTGAAGCAAGAAGAATGCGTGAACCTACTAAACCCTTTAAACAGGGTTAATATTTACCACTTACTATGGTAGGTGTTTGTGCGCTGTGGTTCTGCTTGCAACTGTCATGTCTGCCTCTATGGTCATCCAGGACTGATTGAAGATGTTGTCTCTTGAACAGAGGCACAAGGGCAAGATTCACAGGGGGATTGTTTGGCCATAATTCATTAACCCTTTGAGTGCTAGAGAGGTATCCAATGCATTGCGCTGCAATGTGTTGGATACCTCTCTGACACTCAAAGGGTTAAACAGGGATCATTATGAGGGAAGATTACATCTCCTTTAACATTTTCTTAATATTAATAAGAGGTTAGTTACTTCAATGAATCCTCTCTGCAGTGTAAAACCAAGTTCCCTTTTATCTGACAGTCACATTTCAAGCTCCTGGATGGTTTCCATTACAAGTTATAACATTATCACTGGTTTTATTTGCCAGTGTCATCTTACACATCAGAACAAATCAGTGATATGAAGCTGATGGTATAGTTATCAAGTGCAATGAAATCCATGCATATTTTATATATATATATATATAATGTTTTATAACTGCCCCCCCACACACTTTTGTCCCTGGCCCCCTATGTGCCCCCCTAAAAATGAATGCTGGAGACGCCACTGCATTTAAGCCCTTGCAAATCTCTCTGGCCTTCAAGGCGTACCTCCCACGTGTCCCTCTTGAGTCCCAAATCCCTCTGTCCCTCTTTCCCACCCTGGTGTCCGTGTTTAGGAGATCAGACTGTGTGGTATGTATATTTGTATCAAATTGCTCCACAGCAATAAAACTCACATCAATGTTTGTATAAATGTCAGTATATGTGTTTATAAATTAGTCTGTGTAAATAAAATACTTTGGTCTTATTATAAGTAATTTATTCAGTTACACAAAGAGGTGTCAGTAAGTCATTAAATAACCTAAAAATTCTTGATAATGGCCCGCCCACCAGTCACTCCTACAGCAACACCACCTAAAACAAAAGTATCCCTCTTTGTCCTTTTGAAATGTTGGGAGGTATGTTCAAGGGGGTATAAACATGGATATGAACTGTAGAAAATAGGAGCTCTTGGTTCAATAATCAGAACTACTGATCTGTGAATCTCATCTAATGCAATACATTTCTGTTGCTGATTTCAAGCCATCGCCAAAGGGTTGTATGTATGATGAGAGATTGATCTGGACTCGCAAATCTTGGCTGCCCGCCTCTTCCTAAACCAACACATGGCAATTTGTAGGTTCTAACTGCATCTGCACAATAAGCTAAAGGAAAATTCAAGTTTTTTTGCAGCTAATAACACCAAAGATAAAGAACGAAAGAGTTAATTCAGTAAAGTTAAATTAGGGGGGATGGTCCGGGTTAAGCTGCCATACCAGAGTCTTTAAACAAACTAAGGCAAGAATGAAAATTCAATTAGGCAAGGTGCCCGCTGATGAATCAGTGTCTGAGTACAAGAGGCTGAAATATGTCAGATACCAACATGAGACAAAGCAGCAATGTTTAAAGGGATAGTAATATAAATAAATGGAGCTCTGATTCAACAGTATAGGTTTTTTTTAACTATGCACAGCAGTATATCAATGGTATTGGACTTGCAGTTCAACAGCAATTCAAGTATAAAGGATCCCCTTCCCACCCCTTTTACCTCAGGGTATGCTGTCTCCCCTCAAATGTAGAATCCGGTCCTTGGACCGGACAACTCACAGCGAAGGACAATCTTCATGCAGTGAGTATAAAGAAAACCCTGCCCCCCTTGACAAGGGAGGGCAGGATTTTCCTTATGCTCAGTGAAGATTGTCCATTGCTGCTCTCCATCTGGACTGGCATGAGAGGCAGAGTTCTGTAAGTAAAAGGGGCAGAAGGGTGATCCTTTATAATTGAATTACTGTTGAAGTACAAGGGAGACACCACTGACATACTGCTCTACTGTGGAATCGGAGCTCCGCTTATTTTCTTATATTACAATCCGTTTAAGCAAATAAATTATATTTAAAGGGGCAATAGCTCATGGAACAAAATTCACTAAGTCCAGTAGAGTAAAGGAGAACTAACACTTCTTAATAATAACTCCTTACTATAGACAGAAAGTCTTAATGTTCTTTATGAATATTGTCCTTGTTCCTTGGTTCAAGATAGAACATATTCAGTCAGTCTTGGATGTCAGGTCCATGGGGGCGGACATGACGGTTACTGGCGTTTTTTCATCCTGAAGCAGGCAGAGTACATGAGCCTGCTTAACCCTTTAAGAATGAGAGTGGGTGAGCTTAACACTAAGAAGCAATGCATTACATACCCCTCTGGTCATTAAAGGGTTAAGATTACAATGTGAAGTGGACAGAGTTTGTACCTTGTACTGCTGCCAGCAACTATCACATCGGTCTCCATGGGCATTACATCCAGAATGAACTGAAGATGCCAACTCTTCAACCAAGCAACAAGGGCAAAATGCATAGGGGCCATTATAATTTCCGGGCCATAGTAAGGTAAAGGGGGGTAATTATTAGGACTCTGTTAGGTCTCATTTAAGGGCAGAAATAAAACCGATTTGTCTTTTTCATGTTGTTCCTACATCTTAGCCATGTAAAAATATTAAAGGAATAGTAAACGTGTATGCTACATATGTTTTTTTTTTGTTTTGTTTTTTTAAACCTTTGAGTGCCATTCATACCCCTCTGGCACTGAAAGGGTTAAGTGTCTCATAATTCTTGTAGGCACAGCTGCTCTTTATTTGCTGTTTAAAGTCAATGTGAAACATCTACAAGGTAAATGTGGGGAAATTGTGGAATAACCCAATTGCATTATAGGAAACAAATCATTTTCCAGTTGATTTAAATGGAGCTATTAACCCATTGAATGCTAGGGAAGTGTCCAACGCTTTGCACAGCAAGTTGATGGGGACCCTCTCTACCATTTGATGAGTTAAAATGCCAGATTAAAGTAGTGTAAATTTTATTGTTCCCTATGATGAAATTGGTTTGTCCTATAGTTATGCTGGCTTTTCTTTTATACATCAACCCCAGTAACTTTTTCACAGTTGAATAATGGAATGCATCAAACAAATACGTCTTCTGCCTTTATGTATTAACGCCCTGGTGATATCCTAATAAGGATATATATATAAAACCTCTAGATATGTGAAAGCCCAGATGAGGAGCAGGAGCTATGAGAGCAGTAACACAAGTCAAGTAGCCTCTACAAACCACCTCGGAGAATGTGAAGTATGTACAGAGCCAAACAAGGGCCCTCTTGGTTGGTTTGTGTGAGACAAGACAGTGCTAAAGCAGACAATAGGCTACTTTATAGCAAGCCCAAACACTGGGCCCCAACAAGCTCTCTACACAACACAGAGACCTTCAACATCTGTGTCTCTCAATAGAACGTGCCTGGTAATGTACAGCAATGATCTAACAATTCTCAAAGGAAACAGGGACATTTCTTCTTAGACTTGGGGCCCTATGCATTAGAGAGAAGCTGGGCGACTCTAAGGTCAACCAGCTGCACCATAATGGGCAAACGTATGTCCCCAGTGAGTGGATTTTAGGAAATGTTATTTTTCCCCTGTGGCGCAATTGCATTGTTCCAGAATCACTCCAATTTCTTGGGGCATATGACCCTTGGAGAGAAAGTGAGAATACACTATTTAACCCTTTGAATGCCAGAAGGGTATTGGGCACTCAGAGGGTTAACTAGAACACACTGTAAGATCAGAAAACCTCAGACCTCCAACATGTATGGGAAAAGACTGACAAACTGGGGCATTTTAATGCACGGGTGTACCCAGCGTTCACAAGGTACCTCTAGTGTCAGTGGCCTCGCCTTGGGTTTCTGAAGGCTCCCCGTTTTCATAACTGGGAACGCACCACATCGATCCCGGAGACTCAGTTTTTTGGAGTTATTTACTGGGTCTCCCAGGACAGTGGTGAGCTTCCGGGTTACTAAGTTCCCTGGTAATTCTACCATTTCTCCATCCAATTCTGCCTTCTCCCTTTAAGTAACTCCCACATTATGACATTGTACACTTCCATCCCCAGCCCCAACTGTTAGTCTGTGGGAAACACAGTTCCCAGGTCTGCCAATTTAACCCTGTGATAAGGAAGGAAAAAGGATGGTCTAGGTGCACGGCACACCAGTGTGGCTGACTTTCCCTACAAATATCTATGGGCTAAAGAATGGAAACCAAACTTAAAGGAGCTCTGTTCCTACATTTTGGAGGCCTCCATTCACTATTTTGCCAGGAACCTCAAAGGCCCTTAAACTCCCCTGCTAAGAAATGCACTAGTATACTCTTCCAAGACAAGTGTGGCATTGGAAGTGACCTACAAAGCTAAAAAAAAACCCAAAAACCTTAGGTATTATATAAATGCTTGGGGAGAAGACTGGTCAATAACTGTACTGCTTCTTAAAAGAGTAGTGACGTTTTAAATTATGAATAATATAAGGGTGCTGCCATTGCTGGGAGATACTTTGTTCAAACATTATTACAATTCAGCTGTTTATTTTTCATCAGACAGTTAATGACTGTGCCAGATGGCAATTTATTTTGCATTGCTCACTACAGGAGAGCTTGAGTCTCTGTCTAAAGCTCGCTATAAAAAGTGACTGTAATAGTGCCGCCTGGTGACCACAACGGAAAATTGCAGTTAAATAACAAAAGTTTGAGCTGTATTAACTTTTGAATGAACCATCTCTCTGCAGTGGGCGTACGCTTGTTTTACTCAACAAGAATAGTCCTGTAATTTATATTGAGTTAGATAATTTTTTGTTCCAGGATTAAATACTACTACTCCTCCTCTAAAGATGCACTCCACTGTTCCACGTGGTGTAAACATGGTCAAGCAAATGCATTTTTTAATGTAGTGTGGCAGATTTATAAAGTCAAAAGTGGAGCAATTTCTGGGAATAACAAAAGCTTCATAGATACATAAAATATTATTTTCAAACTGTCCACTGATTCAGCGGCCTTTTAAACCTTTAGATTCTGCAGAAGCCTCTGATGCATTGGAAACCTCCCTAAACTCCAATGGGCTGATTTTTATAAATATTCTGTAGTTATTTTTCACTAGAATTGTTCCACTTCTCTTCATACATATGCCCCAGTGAGACAACTGCCCACAGGCCACAGAAATGAGGCCGTTATTACAATTACATGTTCCTAACGCCATTTCTAATTTTAGATTCTGCAAAATCAGGGGATTATTTTAAAGGGGAAAGGTAAAAAAGTGGGGAAGACAGAGCTCTAAGGCTTGAGAACATGTTCATTACCAAGAACAAATAGGAAACAGATGTAGACGGAATATTAAAGAGGTAACCACAGAATGTTTTAGGAGCAGATGAATGGGAGTTTGAATTTCACTTCTGCTAAAACAATATCGCCCTGTTCCACTGATCACGTCACTTTATGCTGAGTTGGGTGGATTTGATACATATTTTGTTCTTGGTTTACAGTAGGTTTCCTGAACCGAGGGATGACAGGAATTTGCACAAAAAACTCAAGTTTCCACATGGAGTGCATGTAGTTCATTAGCAGTCATTACTTTGATTAATATAATTTGTCTTTACATGGCAGGGTAATAAGGCAAAACAATCTGATTTCTTATGAACAGCCATAAAATAAATAGTCTGGACTCTTCCCAGTTTAATCGTAGAATGCTGGAGACATCTGCTATGTATTGTGAAGCAATGTGTTTAGATGTCTCTAGCATCCAAGGGGTTAGTATTGCAGACTATAAGAAAAATAAGGAGGAATAAAACCACTCTTTGTATCAGAGAAAATTTATCAATTTTTGTAGTGATTTTTCCCTAAGCAATAAAGTACGTGAGATTACAAAGTGATGCTGGGATGAAACAGATCCACAGCACCGCATCAAACAGTAAAGCTACAAGGTAAAACGCTGTTTATAGAAGTTATCGTAAAGACAAAGTTGTTACATTCACAGATAAATGTGTGTTTCCCTACCCTCTGGCACTGAAATGGTTATTAGATTACTGGTATGGCAATTCATATGACTGCAAACTGAAAAACACACACACACACACACACACCACACACACACACAACAAATGCATGCTGGAGGGGATAAAATTTGAGGTCTGATAACATTATTTAGGTCATTCGCCACAGATGTAATGAATATATAGCTATTCTTAGATTTCACAATCAGAATGACAAAAACAAGTAAACTGTCTCCATAAACGTACATTTGAAACTCAAGATTCACATTTTTTTATCTGTCTTTATTGAAAATAGTGGCACACCTCAGCTGGCTGGTATCCACACTTCACAGCACCCGGGCTGAGAACCATTGATCTACACTAATGGTCCAAATGTTTTAGAGGATACAGATATATGTGATTAACAATCTTAGAAGACGAGATGTGAGGAATGAAAACATCATTTGTAGATCATCTCTAACCAGAAGTCAGCAGGGAAAAAAATGCCAAAGTTAAAATAAGGCCAGGAAGTGACAATTCCCAAGCGTCAGACAAAATGACTGTAAGAAGCCTTATAGGACCAGCCCTAGAAAGTTAATAAACCAAGACACTTTCGGGAATGTGACCTTTCACCTGCCATGCATGTGTCACACTCATGGCCACCTGGTAAAAATGGCACGTAGAGTCAATGACAGGCTGAAGAGGAACCTTATTTCCCTCAGCTCTAGCCCCTTGAAACAGCTGCAGGCCATAAATACATAATGGTAAAATTCTTGTCTCTCTGGAAGCAATAATAAAGATGGAATAAGAACTGACACAATTTACAGTATTCCTGAATCCCGTAATAGAACACTTTGATTTAGACCTTCTGAACTACAGACACGGGATACGATTCATTCTATTCAGCAGCACAAAACCTAATAATAAACTCCAACTTAACTTACTATGGGCAGAAAATCATAATGGCCCTATGATTTGTGCCCTTACACCTTTGTTCAAGAGATAACATCTTCAATCAGTGCTACATGTGATGTCCGTAGAGGCAGACATGACACTTTCGGGCAGGTTTTTCAAGTTGAAGCACTAGAGCAGTGTTTCTCAACTCCTGTCCTCAGGACCCACTAACAGGCCAGGATTTGATGATTTCCTTGTTAGAGCACAGGTGAGTTAATCAATGTGAATGAGCCTCTGATCACATGATTTCCTTGTTAGAGCACAGGTGAGTTAATCAATGTGAATGAGCCTCTGATCACATGATTTCCTTGTTAGAGCACAAGTGAGTTAATCAATGTGAATGAGCCTCTGATCACATGATTTCCTTGTTAGAGCACAGGTGAGTTAATAAATGTGAATGAGCCTCTGATCACCACACCTGTGCTCTAGAAGAGAAATCCCTAAGTCCTGGCCTGTTAGTCGGTCCTGAGGACAGGAGTTGAGAAACAATGCACTAGAGCCTACTTAAAGGGATAGTAATGTTTCATAATAAAAGCAGCTTTAATTAATCATCATAGTATTTGGGCTTTGGAGAGTGTTATTTCAATTCTGTCAGAGTTGTAGTTCAAGAGTAATTCAATGACAAAGAATCCCCCTCCTGCCCCTTTTACTGATGTAAAACTTCTCAGCCAGAGCAGAAGGGAGGTGCCCAGGTAGACTGCAGAGAGGGACAATCTTCAATTAAGATAAGGGAAAAAGCTCAAAAGCTTGTCAAGGGGGCAGGGCTTTCACTGTTCTGATAGGAAGAATATTGTCCCTTGCTGTTATCTGTCTGGTCTATGGACTGCATTCCACATCTGAGAAGAGATGGCTTACACTAGGTAAAAGGGGCGGGAGGGGAAACTTTGCTTGTGAATATCTCTCAAACCATAAAGATTTGAGAGATAAGACATATCGTTCTTCATGTTTTTTTAATGCCTACAAAATAAAATAAAGATAAAACGAAGTGTTACTATCCCTTTAATTATTTAAGAAACAGAGGGATGTGTGCAACACATTGGCACCCTCTGGTCCTTAAAGGTTTAAGACTTCCATGTGCGGGGGGGGGGGAGGGTCGTATCCTGTGGACCTGCTATCAACTGTCATGTCCGCCTCCATGGATCTGACATCCAGGGCTGATTGAAGATGTTATCTCCTGAACAAAAGAACAAGGACAAAATTCATGGGGTTATTAGGATTTTATGGCCATAGTAAAGTAACTGGGGGTTATTCTGAGGTGTTAGTTATCCTTTCCTGTACTCACCAACAACACCACAGTCATGGCTCAGAGTAGTGACAGAGACTTCAACCCCCACTGGACCAACAATAAAATCACTTCTAAATAAATACCAGGGGCCATACATGCAAAGAAAAGAAGGAGAGAGATTCTGAGATACACCTACTGCATAACAGGGGACAAATGCAAATTCCCATTGATTTTTATTTAGCTTTGAGCACCTTGAATGGAAGGGAGGCATTGCCCTGTGTTCAAAAGAAAAGTGCAGCAGCACCATAGTGGGACTAAAAGATTCCACTAATTCCTACTGACTTCAGTGGGACTTTAACCCCTGCAATGCTAGAGAATTCTCCAACACACAGCAAGTCCTCTCTGCAACACAAACAGCTTGAAAGCACCATATAAAGGAATGGGAGTTTTTATTTGTCCCCTTTAATGCTGTTGGTTTATACCACTTTGTCTTTATTAAAAAGGTCCAGTTTTCCTTTACAATCATGCAAAGTGCAATTAACCCTGTAAGAACCATAGAGATGGGCAACACAATGCACTGCACATCCCTATGGTCCTTAAAGGACCACTAGATCCAAACAAATGCGGCCCTTCAGGGAAGTATGAATTGCAGGAGGGAAATGTTTGTCATTTACATGCTCTCTCCATTAACTGTCGCTAACACCGATATCACAGCTGCATTCTGATTGGCTCACAGCCCACCTGTGAAGGAAACACTAAACAATGCAGTCTAATGCACCTGACAAGAATATTATAGAAGTCATGTAATGACTACATCTGTCAGCTGGAAGTAGTAGCTAGAAATGCTTTATAAATATGAATAAATACATATTCAAATTAGGGCCCCCGTGATTGGTTAACTTCATCACAAAATAGGGAGAGCTTGCCAACCAATCTATGGCACTTTCCAGATGAAGGGGCAAAGACTTCGCCAAAACGCGTAGAAGTGACGACACCTGCCACATGTGACGGAGACGCTGAGACATCGCACACAACTGGAGATATCGAGCGAGGGAGAAAGAAGAAGGAGAACCGGGACTTGTGTATATGTGGAGACCAATCAGGAATAGAACGTAAGGGGCCATCTTTAAACTGGATTGAGGATCATAAACTGAGCTCTACAACTATATGTATTGAAGCACGCTTATATGCAGACTGTCCAGTAAGAGGCCAACCTATTTTTATATTTAAAACTGTCTGGTCCGATAATGCTCATTTACAAGTCCTGCTATTCACCTCAATAGTTCCTCTGCTAATATCAAATGCTATGAAGACTCTGTCACATTGTAGTCTACCAGCTAAATCCTATTAGTGATTTAAAGATACATTACTCTTTTATCACCAGCATTATTTCTCTTACGTTGGATCATAGTCTTTGGAGTTATACAAAAGACTTGAGGAACCATAGATCTTTTCTTTAACTTTCTTTTAACTTCATCTATGTTTATACTTTAACTGTTTAACGTAAATAAATTGTTTTAATACTACAATTAAATGCTCTGTGCACTGTCTCTCCCGATCCCTATCTATTGAGCTGGAAGTATTTAGCTGGTTGTGTGCAGCCTCCATAGACCCTAGGTAAAGGTTCTATGGGGACTGCATCGTGCAGGACAAGAGACTGAACTGAGAGACTTACTGATTCTTACAGATCAGTATCTTCTCACAAGACCAGCAAGGTAACCCCAGAGATCTCTCTTAAAAAACCTGTTGTACTCCCCAATTGGTCCACCAGGGCTCACAATGTAGCATTTACTTCACAGGCATGCCTGCTCCAGGGGATCGAATCTGTTGAAGGGGATGTGTCCCAGAATAGTTGTGCTTTAAATTTGCATTTTAAACTCATTTTCTATTTGCACAGTCCTCAAAAACCTTAAAAACCTACATGTAGTTTTTGTTATTTCTGCCATTATCGTAATGTCTTCTGGGCCTCTATATTCATTGGGTTTTTTCTTCCTCCCTTTTCATCCCTTAACACCGTAAGGATAAGATGGTTGTGCAACTCACTGCAAAACAATGAGTTGCACACTTATCTAGTCCTTAAGGGGTTTCATTTCCTCACTTATAATAAAAAGCCAATCCCACAGAAGCAAACTGGAAGAAGCAGCCTGAGCAGGGAACACTGGTTGGGATCTGAACAGCTGACATCACCACAGTAGAAGAAAAATGAGAGCAAAGGTTCTCACAGTTGCCATAGCAACTTATTTATGAAAATAAGAGAAATGTAAATATTTACTAATTTTATTTCAATGTTTCATCATTTAAAACTAATAATACTAATAATTTTGCTTTCAGTTCAATTTGACCCCACAATATTATACTGAAGTGTTTAATTAATTGGAAGCCAGTGAAGCTGCCACCGCAATGCTTTGATTTTTGGTCCGAGTTCTGTCTCTACACGGCTTTTTCAGCCTCTTCACCCATAACATTCTAATGATAAATCTTCACCTTCTGTACAGACATTAGTGGGACAGGGGCCTACATTCTCTGGATGACCCATACCATCTCTTCTTAACTAAAAAGGCCTTTCAGTGGGCTTCCGAACACCATGAATAGAGCTATTGTCTGCCCTGACCTAGCAGGTCCTGGTCTGGCTGCAGAAGCAGAGAAGGATGGAACTTCTGACAGAAGCAAAATTATTTCCATGTCTGTCCCCATTTTTCTCTGTAATGTCACATGGAAAAATGAACGTAGGAAGAATGAGAAGAACTTTAGAGGGGACCCACAGGGTTACTCATTGATTGGAAGGTTGAAATATCTTAGTGTTTCAGACAAATGATAGGGTTTCTGTGATTGTACAAGTGTAGGGTTTGTGTAAAGGACTGATCACAGAAGTCTATAAGCTGTAATAGACAAGCACTATTATTTTAGATGGTGTGCTTATACCTATGGCATTATAGAAGCCATAAACATTATGTTCAGGTTCGGCTGCGTTATGCGTCCATGACATCTCTTTGTAGAGCCTATATCAGGCGTGTTCTCCCTTCTGTCGGTGCACTCTCACAGTGTTACCGTGTTTCTGGGATCCTGGCCCAGTCTTGCCTTAGTCTGGTCCATAGCCTTGTATCCAGACTCCTGTGTATCGACCTGGTCTGCCTGACAACTCTACTGCATTCTCCTGTTACAGATGCAGGGGAGATCGTACTGTGTACTGTGTAGCTATCCTGGTCAGGGTCCCGGCTCAACCAGGATCGGACATCTGGCTTCGCAACCAGCACTTTATCCGGCTTTGGCCGCAGCAAGGCCTCGCAGTATACAGTCTCCGCTCTACTAGCCCTGAACCCCAGCAGCGCACCCAAGCACTCCCTTCCCTGCAGGTCTTCACCTGCGCCGTAGGGCTTGTGACACTTGGGTCTGGGTGAGCACATGATTCAAACTTGCTGTAGACACTGGGACAGAGGGCAGGGGGGCAGCATCAGATTTTGCTCAGGCACATTAGGTTCAGATTACGACCCTGGATGGATAGATGCATGTCTCTTGGTCTGATAGGATTTCTCATTCAGACTGCTGAAGCCTATTGTTGCTTGTGAAGAAGAGCAAACTTACTGCACGCTTCAGTGGAGATAATAGGCAGCTTCAAATTTCATGCTCAAATATATGGTCATTCTGTTATACAAATTAGCAGCCAATTATTCCCATAAGCATAAGTTCCCCTGTCATAAGGCATTGCAATTGAATTCCTTGTGACAATCTATGAATGAACTCTCTCCTGGAATAAATAAGTGATTATTTAATCAGGAAGGAACCAATTGGCTGTTGGTTAGAGCTGTCTGACTGGTGCCCTGTTTTATATCAGTGGATTTCACTCAAAAGGCCTTATAGCAATCGTTACCCTTTATTTTGACTTTACATGTTCTACAGACACATAATATATATATATATATATATATATATATATATATATATATATATATAGTCAAACTGCCAATATTTCTATTTTTAGTTTTGTATCTGCTTGCAGACAGCTCTCTGCAGGAATAATATTACGCTGTTTTGAGGGTCAACTGACCTGAATATTTTCTGGAAACAGAGATACAAGTAGCTCAATCACAGGGATATAAAAGTGTTAAAAAAAAGAAAGTGAAAATAAGTAAGACTAAGAAACTTTGATGTACATAATATGTACATGCAGATTATATGCCAAAATAAAGGGTTATTATTCCTTTAAGCAGAAAGCAAACTATGAACAACACTAGAGAACACCAACAGAACATTAGGAGCAAGTAAAATTCCTATTAGTTTAAAGCAGATTTTTAACCCTTTGAGTGTCAGATAGGTACGCAACGCACTGCAGAACAATGCTTTGCATACCCCTCTGGCACTCAAAGGGTTAAGCACCTTGAATGCCATTGAAAGACCCATTTAAATCATCGAGAATTTGCGGTTTGTTCTTTTTTTATTTGTCCACTTTGGCACAATTAATACATGTTAGAATTTCCCTTATTTTGCTTTCTGTCTAAATACGACTTTTCTACACCTTTCAGCATACCACAATTCCCATTCATTTGTGTCATGAATATGTCTTACGCCATGTGCCCATTCATTTGTAAAGGCACCAAAGGCCATATACGAAAAGGAATAGAGTAATTCCAGGGCAAAAGGAAATAAATAAAATCTTCCTAAAATCAAACTGATTTAAAAGGGTCTTTTAAACCCCTAGAGCAACCAAAGAGTTAAGAGTGTTTAAACTTAACCACTATAGGCCAAGGAACTCTTTGATTAAAGGGAATAGTAAATGGGGCTGGGGGGGTGGAGTCATGAAAAGTTGGGGATGTGGCTAGGATGCCTTGCCTGGGAGAACCTGAAATAGAAATCCAGCTCTGGTGATATCACAGGCAAAATTAAAGTGAGCTCTGAAAAATGTGCCCATTGCTAATTAGAAACAACTCATAAATTAAAAGATTTCAGGTCTCACCCCAGACGAATAAGAAAAAACAAGAAAGTGCAAGTCGAAGCAATATATCTTGGCGTGGTTCTCACATCAGACTTAAAAAAAAGAATGATAAATATGATACAGGTTTGATTTTGTAAAGTTAAAAAAAAAGAATAAAAAGGAAAAAGCGCTTCATTTGTGGTCCTTCAACAAATAAACAGGACCACCTCCTTAGACATAATATCCAACAGTAATTCAAATTTAGTTTGCAGAATCTATGTATAATTTATTCCTGGGGGCTATTAGGATTTTGTACCCAGAATAAGGTACTTGTGGGTTAATATTATTACTCTTTTAATGATTTATGCATTCAGTATAATGCAGATGCCTACATTTTAGCCTTTGGGAGAAACCAAAATTAGAAAAAATTGTACCCAAGGTTATTCAAACTAGATTAATTAGGCACTAAAGAGCACCACCTAAATGAAAACCACTAACACTTTTTTGACCTTGAAGACTGAATTTGACTAAAACTGCAATTAACATCTACAAAATATGCATCCACTTAACTAGCCTATTTAAGTGTATAGATATTTCCTATTGAATGTGCAGCGTTCTGTCACTTAATGACTCTAGCAATCGTTTCAGTCTGTTCTTGCCTGGGAACCAGATGTTGCCACAGAGCCTTAGAAAGGACTAAATGAGGGTATCTGCCATTCCAGCAAACCTCAATGACTGGTAATATTGTAGTGACTTAAGTGAAGAATAAGGATGGGCATCACTGGATTGGATTATAATTAATTCTTCTCCAGAAACAATAGAAATAAAATGATACACTAAAGTTTCAAACTTGCCATTATTATAATTCTAGGTAGAGAGGACTCTTTAACCCAGTGGTTCTCAACCGGGGTGCAGTGGCCCTTTGGTGCACTGTGGACATCAATTTAGGGTTCCCCTTCATTTCTATAAATACTTTGACATAAAAAGTGCTTTGCAATGAGTTGTGTACCCCTCTGGCATTGAAAGGTTTAAAGCAGTGTCACAGAACAATGACTGAAAGCTCAGCCATAAGCGAGTTTTAGCACCAGCAGATGATTTAAAGTATAACCATCCATGTGAGATAAGCAGACTCTCAGGATGGTCTGAACTATTAACTTCCAAGAGGCAGTCACCCTCCTCTCTCCTGTCTTGACCTATCTGCCTCTGCGCACGACTTATGGTAATTTCATATTCGGAACAATTTCATATTCGGAACAACTGATATTTACATTTTCCATGTAGGGAAAAAAAAAATTAAATATATATATATATATATATATATATATATATATATATATATTAAAAGGTAGCACACAGCAGTGTTGATTCTCATTACACTGATGAGCTAAATAACCACATTATTTGGCAACATCTTCTGGGACAAACAGATAGTATGAGAACAACATCTGCTTCCTTACTAAAATGATACAAATCTCCATTTTACAATCATTTCAGCTTTTGGACAAGTAAGCACAGATTTCATTTCCAGCTGCACAGAAACGAGAGACACACGGCATTTCATATGCTGCTATAAACACAATCCAACTACACAACAGCACCTAATAGAGCAGGATTCTGTTCATATGCCCTACTTGTCTACTGAGACAGTGACCACAAAGCTGTTACACTGAGAAACCTCCAGTCTTTTAAATTAAAACACTTTTAAGTGCACCTTACATGCTGGTATCCAACATACTGCATTGCAATGTGTTAGATACTCCTCTAACACTCAAAGTGTTAAAGTCCAGATCTATACTAGTTAATCTCTACACTAGGAACATTATACACTAATGGTCCTACTTGGCCAGGTCTTCCCTGATCATCTTGTTCCACCTATTGTAATAGCTGAAGCTACCAGCAGTGGCAGCCTCATTCCTATTGGCTGTGTCTGTGGATGATGTCAAAGCAGCCAATAGTTATAATCAGCTGAGACCCCAAGAAGCCCATGAGGACTCTTTCACTGAAGTCTGCAAGTTTATAATACCGTTACTGACGGCAATCAGAAATCATGCATTGCCTCTCTTGAGCTCACAGTACCCTGAGGATAAATCCAGATTAAGGCAGTGATGGGCAACTGATAGCCCTGGGGTTACAGTCTGTTCACTGATTGAGTAGGAAGAAAACATCATTTTCCTTTACCACACCACACGACATTTTATCACCCCAAAAAACATGCATCCTCTTTTGCCTCAGAGCTTTTCTCCCTTTACACTTACTCTGCTCCACTTTAAAGCAGGACTTTCATGCTACATTAAGGATAAGGATTAGTCTCTCTCTATCACTCTATCCAGCCCTAACCTTCGTTGCAGGGCACTATCTATTAATCATCTAATTAATCATCACAGTATCTGGGCCTTGGAGAGTGTTATTTCAATTCTGTCAGAGCTGTAGTTCAAGAGTAATTGAACAATAAAGTATCCCCCTCCCTCCCCTTTTACTGATGTAACTGCTCAGCTCAGAGCAGCAGGGATGTGCCCAGGTAGATTGCAGAGAGCGACAGTCTTCAATTAAGATAAGGGAAAAGGCTGAAGAACCTATAAAGGGGGACAGGGTTTTCATTGTTCTCACAGTAAGGAGATTATCACTTGCTGTTATCTGTCTGGTCAAGCAGACACTAGGTAAAAGGGGCGGGAGAGGGATACTTTACCATTCAATTACTCTTGAACTACAACTGACAGTATTGAAATAACATTCTCTATGGCTCAAATACTATGAAGATTAATTGGAGCTGCTGTTTTTGTGAAACATTACTATCCCTTTAAATGCAAAAAATGTGTAAATAGATATAACAGCCTACTGTGTGCAGGATACTTCCTAGGTAGATCCTTCTGTTAAGCAAATTAATAGACGACTATTCCAAAGTGATAATTCCCATTTACCAAGAAATTACATGATACTGAAGATGCAGCACAGAACTTGCTCTTCATAAAAAGTGAAGGGTTGGACTTCGATCTATGAAAGTCCAGATCTTTCTGTAATTTTTCAGAGACACGTCTCCTTATTGCCTGATGTGCAGACTTCAATAGTCCACATGGACTTTCTATAAACTCAATCTTGGCACAGCCCTAAGCTTCTGTAAACAGAATATGATGCTTCTGTCACAAAATTCCAGATGGAACATTCCAACTTGCAACAGCTTAAACCACTCACAGAGTTAAAATATTGATTGTTAACATGAGTGACACCAGCTCTTAAAAGATAGTCTGCTTCATGTCTAGATTCCTTTGCCAGAACAGTGTAAGAAATTAAACTGCACACCCCCTTTCTAGGTTCCCATCAGCCAAAACAAATCAAATTAAAATATTTGCACTTGCTGGCACATTTTTTCAGCACAGAGTCATTCTGAAGGGAGGCAAATGAAATAAAAAAACTATAAAACCCACTGACTATTGGCAGACAAAATCGTATCTGTGTAAATAACTCCTTAACTCTTTAGAAGTCAAAGGTCTCCAAACCACTGCAATGTCACTGGGCCTAACAGTCAATGGGGTAGATTCACTAAGCGGTGATAAAGAGGTGATAAAGTGGAGATGACTTCTCCAGTTCTTATGTTATTCTATGGAGCCTATTCACTAAGATATCCAAAGTTTAAGAAATCTTAGTGCCTAGGCTCCATAGAATGAGATAGGAATTGGAGAAGTGTTAGACAGGAGAAGTAATCTCCACTTCACCACCTCTTTATCACCGCTTAGTGAATATCCCCCAGTGTGTTCAAAGTACATCACACAGCCTTTTATTAGTTAATCACGCTTACTTCTGTCTCAGGCAATATCAGTATTATAACGGTAAAGCTCTCAGTATACTGTCCCTCTACGCTACAAAAATGTTAATGTGGGCTCCAAAGGCACCAGATGATTCCTATTGGCTGCTTTTGTGTCACACCCACCTTCACAGCCAATAGAGATGAACCTGCCATTGGCAGTTTCAGCTTTTTCAGATAAGAAGCTTCTGGTTCACCTGTATAATTTTTGCTGTATATTTATAATGCTGCTACTGCTATGATTGTTTTTGTTTGATGTACTTACATATTTTTACCACTTGTTAAAAAATACAACTAGCTATTATTTAAAAATAAACATCCAGGCATTACCAAGCAGCAAAATCAGACACTTATAATTCTTTAACTTACCAATATGTGCATATCATTGTCTAGAAAAATAATTGAGAGACAGCATGAACGTGACAAAATGATCAAAATGTATTCAGCTCTATTTAATACCAAATACAAATGTCAGCTGCTAACCTTGAATTTCCAAAAATTAACATATCTATGATTAAAATACCTTAAAATTTTGTGTAATTCTTTCTAAAAACAATTCACTGATCAGGTATGGGAAACGAACATTACTTCAGCTGTTGGACTCTACAATTCCCATTATCTTCAGCCATCAAGCAGCCAGCTGATGATGATGGGAGTTGTATTTCAACATAAGCATTTTTCAACATTTCAACAAGTTGGCCACCACAAGGTGCTACAGTAAATTTAGTACTCTAAGGAGCGTTTTCCTGTCACTCACAAGAAGTAAAGTTTGCAGGTTAAGTTTGCTGAAAAACAACACAGAAAATGTTATATGTCTCAAGTTCCATCCAGAAGAGGAAAGTTTTTGAGCTGTATCTGGAAATGATAGAACATGCTTTTTCATATAATAACAGGTTGTATTTTAGCATTACTGTTTCTTGGATGCAATGTTAGTTGATTAATGTTCTAGCAAGGAATCTGTGCTCAAAGTCTGATTTTTCGCCAACCTGGTCATCTCCCCACGCAGACATAAATGTGCAGTCTGGCCCTCTTGGCACTACAGTCTAGCCCCCACAATGGCAGGAAGCCAAGATCTACTCAGGGATCTACTAGAGTCTGTATTTTGTATAGACCCATGAGAAGGAATAAGTGGCTTTTTCATATGCTTCTAACTCTTAAAGGCCGGGGAAGGGGTGCAGCACATTGTGGCACAATTTTCTGCAACTCTCCAGGTTCTTAAAGGGTTAAGGAACACATTAGCAGATGCATTGCTAGGTACTGGCTTATGGGCGATTGCTAGGTGCTGGCTGAGGGGACACAAGCTAGGTGCTAGCTGAGGGGACACGAGCTAGGTGCTAGCTGGGGCTGGCTGGGGCTGGCTGAGGGGACACCGGCTAGGTGCTGGCTGAGGGGGACACCAGCTAGGTGCTGGCTGAGGGCGACACCGGCTAGGTGCTGGCTGAGGGCGACACCGGCTAGGTGCTGGCTGAGGGCGACACCGGCTAGGTGCTGGCTGAGGGCGACACCGGCTAGGTGCTGGCTGAGGGCGACACCGGCTAGGTGCTGGCTGAGGGCGACATCGGCTAGGTGCTGGCTGAGGGTGACACCGGCTAGGTGCTGGCTGAGGGCGACACCAGCCAGGTGCTGGCTGAGGGGGACACCAGCTAGGTGCTGGCTGAGGGGGACACCAGCTAGGTGCTGGCTGATGGGGCACGGCTAGGTACTGTCTGAGGGGGTATGGCTAGGTACTGTCTGAGGGGATAAGGCTAGGTACTGGCTGAAGGACCATGGATATGTAATGGCTGAGCGGCCATAGCTAGGTCCTGGCTGAGGGGGTATGGCTAGTAACTACCAGAGGGGCCATCGCCAGGTATTGGCTGAGGGGGCATTGGACATTGCTAGGCACTGGCTCAAAAAAATATGGAAAAACGTCTGCATTGATAAAAAATGGGAAACGTAACCCTTTGAAGAGCAATGCAGTGTGTTAATAGTCCCATGTAAATAAATGGGGAATTGGGAAACATGTATTGTGCGCTGTGGTGCAGTTGCTCTGACTTTATACAGCTGCACCATTGTGTCCATTTTATCTCCCACTTTTCTTCAATATGGACCCCATATTTGTGGCACATTTACAAAGAATAAAAATCTGGGCAAAACTAATAACATTCCTGTATTTTAACCCCATGCATGCTAGAGGTCTCCACTGTATTGCTTCACAATTAGCTGGAGACCTTGCAAAGATGCATGGAGTTAATTTTATTCATACTGGACAGATGATTTGCCCCAGAATATCTCCTGTTTTTGTCTTTACACATATGCTGCATTATTCTATTTACAATTGCTCATAGAGAGTGTGTTATTAATACACATATCCACATCTGATAGCCCCCCACATCATTACTATATCTGACACGCACAGCAAACACACACTGTGTGTCCACAAGTAATTTTCATTTTTTTTTCAAACAATACACAAATGTTAGCAAAGGTGGTGCAATTTGAAGAACTCAAAGATCACAAGGTAAAAGTAATAATCCCCTATAGACACAAAAATCTGCAGTGAGACACACTCATACAAAACACACACAAATCCACAGAGAGACACACAAACACATACATATCCAGACATGGGTACAAACCAGAATCCACTGACACGCACAGACACACAAAATACACTTCCATAAAAACACACACACAAATCCACAGAAACACATATACAGAGACAAACACACATCCACAGATACACAACTAGAGACATGCATAAATTTAGTGTCCTGAATATGGCCCCTAGTGTACATAGCTTCTAGCACAGCTGAGCATTGTGGGTAGTGATATGCAAATGAACAATCATACATATGACCATTCTCTTCCAATCACTTTAAACATGGATATCCTATGCATGGCTCGGATGCTTCTCAAATTCAAAATGAATTTGGTCAGAGGAGATGCTAGGCTCCAAAACCAAAAGGCGAATATACCTGTTGCATGAGCCAATCAATGCATTATTAGTGCACCATTCCTAGCAGGAAAATTACAATAATTATATGTCCTAAGCTTTCAGCAAAGTCTGGGGCTTTAAGAAAGAGACCTGGAGCTTAAGCCATTTCAGCCATTACCTGTCTATGGTTCACCCTATAATTGCACCTCATATATATATATATATATATATATATATATATATATATATATGTATATATGTCATTATGATTTTTATGAACTGGAAGAAAAGTGTTGCCCACCCCTCTGGCCCTCAAATGGTTAAACACTAGCTTCCCCTAATAAAGCACATCTGCTGGTTCAATGTCCCGTAACTGCAACAAAAACATGCTCAGTATTCCCAGTCGTTACACTGCCCAACAAATGCCAAGTACATTTCTTGGGGTCCCAGCTTGCATAACAGACAGACAATAAAGGCATTATGTAGGTTAGGAGCCAATAAACACCAGCTCTCTGTATGTATGGGGTCATTTAGTATGGTCTGGCCAAGAGTCATAAGCAAGGAGATGAGCACAGTTATTCTGGAGCAAACCATATAAAAGGTTATAGGATTTCCTTCAGTTTAAATTAATCTTTTAACCCTTTGAATGTTTGAGAGTTATACAGTGCATTGCTAAGAGACTTCTCTAGCATTCAAGGGGTCAAAAGCCCAATTTAAATCAGTGGGAATGTTTATTTATCCTCTATAGCACCGATGGTTCCTCAAAAACTGTTCCACTCCTCTTTGTATTTTAATGGAGAAATAAATGCATTATGGATTAGATCAGTGGTATGACTAGCCAGTATTTCTCCAGCTTTTCTTAGATTACAACTTCAGCTAATGATTGGCTAAGGAAGGTGGGGAGCTTTAGATAGCAAAACTCTGCCTTACACAGATACATGTGTTCATATATTGTTACATGTTGCATGGGTTGACAAAAAGACAAATGCCCATCAAGTTCCTCCTTCAACAAGTTAAGGACAAGGGGGAAAGCAACTCTATTTAACAAACCCGTCTGGGACTTAAAGGTTTAAATATTGTAATCCTGTATATCCTGATTTTCTAAAAAGGTCAAGTCTCATTTGAAAATTTGAACTGCATATGCCAACACCACCTTTCTAGGCAGAAAATGTTTTTACCACTCTTACAGTGAAGACCCCAGTACATGCGTGAAGTTTTGTGTACCTGTGTGTGTTCATTTGTACTGAACCAATTTTCCTAGAAAAATAATTTTCCCTTTATCTGACAGATTTCAATCCAAACTGCGACATTTTTGCTCAGCTCTTTTTGTTGCAACAATTACAATTATATTTTCTGTTACTTCAAGTGCGGTTACCCAAAGGAAGGCATCTGCACAAATCCTCACAAGATCCAGTCCTGTATCCGTGCCAATCTCCTACCAGCATGGTCTATACATTCACAATCCTGCCCGATTCTGAGTCACCATTCCACCTGCATGCTGGGGATATGTTCGATGAGAGCAGGATTTTCCTCTGGGCCCTGGCACACTGCCCAGGCTGTCAGGGAAAATACTGAGGCAGAACAAACATGTGTTTCATGTGCTGTTGCCTCTTAAGAACAGAGTGCAAGCTCCTGCAAAGTCGAACTTGTTTATTTCAATCACAAGGCATGCACTTTACCTTATACTACACTAGATTAAAGTCCCTTGGAAGGCTGCTGTGTGTTGCAGGGCCTGACGGTGCAAACTGAAGAAATACTTGCCTTTGTAAATTATGTTATACCATTGATTCTCAGCTCCAGTCCTAGAGGCACACCAACTGGTTCTGTCTTCAAGCTATTCTTAATTAAGCACAGGCCGATCGATCACAATGACTGAAGCACTAAATACCTGTGTGATTAAGCAGGGATAACCAGAAAACGTGACCGACTGGTGTGTCCCATTGACTAGAGCAGAGAACCATTGTTCTATAAATTCCAAAAGCAAGATCTTCAAAAACAAATTGTTTTTCCATACGATATCTTAATTTGCCATAACCCTGTAACCCCTTGAGTGCCAGAGGAGCACACAATGCATTGCAGAACAATGTGTTGTGTACCTCTCTGGAACTCAAAGGGTTAAGGACCAGAAGGGTGTGAGAAGCAATGCATTGCACACCTCTCTGGTCCTTAAAAGGTTAAAAAAACACTGGGACTGTGTGCAGAAATAGGAGAGCAATTCTAGTATAACCCAACTCTGTCACAGGGAACCAATGAAAATTCATATGGATTCCAATCGTATTTTTATGCTTTTGAAGGCTAGTTAGTTTTCCAGCAAAGAAGCAATTCACTGAAGACCTTTTTTAGCATTCGAGGGGTTAGAAGTCCCATTAAAATCAATGGAAAGATGGGGAATCTTTATCTGTCATTTAACGTTGTAGCTGACTTATCCTAGAATTGGTCCACTTCAGCCTTAAAGCGGAACTACCACCCCACGAAAAGTTTCCCCTGAAAAATTACCCATCTGTCGACTAGCTGCTCAATAGTGCTAGACGCCAGAATTATTACCTCCTTATAGAGAAATTCTGCTGCTCCTGGGACTGACAACCAGGAAACAGCGCAGACATCTTTGCATAGTGACGTCTGAGCTGTCAGTCCCAGTCTGCTCTAGGAGCGTTGCTAGGTATCATATGGTACCAGCAGGGACTCACAGATCAGGCGCACAGACATCACTATGCAAAGATGTCTGCGCTGTTTCCTGGCTGTTAGTCCCACGAGCAGCAGAATTCCTCTATATGGAGATAATAATTCTGGTGACTAGTACTATGCAGCTAGTCGCCAGATGAGTAATTCTTCAGGGGAAACTTTTTGTGGAGTGGTAGTTCCACTTTAACCCTTTGAGTGCCAGAGAGGTATGCAACGCATTGCATACCCCTCTGGCACTGAAAGGGTTAATGCACATGGCCTATTATCTTCTAGGACCGATTTATATCTTGTTTGTAATTTTGTTACCGTGGCCTCTGTTAGGTGACCTGGAAGCTATGAATTAAAGGAACACTAACCCATCATAAGAACCTCTCCCACTTACCTTAACCCTTTGACTGCCAGAGGGGTACGCAACGCATTGCAAAGCAATGCGTTGTGTAACCATTTGGCACTCAAAGGGTTAATCTGCTCAGAAACTCCGAAAGGACACTATAAATCAGTTCTGTGTGTGTGGGGGGGGTTCCCTCAAAATTAATCTTTCATTGGTACTAGATATCATGTCCATGGAACCGGATATGATTATTTGTTGCCAGACTCAAGGATGCCAAACTCTTCCTAATGAAATCTTCATACTTCATTCATAAGAAGACTTCCATGGGAAGTGTTTGGAGTCCTGCAAAAAGAATCATGTTGGTCTCCGCGGGCTTGAAACCCAGTGCAAATTAAAAATTACATCTGGAGAACCAGTTAATGCAGAATTGATTAATAGTGGCCACTGGAACTTTTTGCCATATTAAGGTAAGTGAGGATTTATAAATAAGAGGTGTTGTGGTTCCATTAATGCATTGAACACAATGTTCTGTAGTGTGTTGCACACTCTCTTGTCCTGAAAGGGTTCAAAGGAATGTTCTTTATACAGAAATAAAACTGAAGAACCCAGAACTGAAAGAGTTAAAGAAGACTGATTATGCTGGGCTGCTTGGAATAAAATATGCACCATGCAGCCCAGTTTTAATTTTCAATGTTAGTTGTTCACCTTAGAGGGAAAGTGGTTGAGAGGCCTCTCTACATCCAGCCTCGCAATGAGTAAAGCAAAAGTGCAAAAGGCATTTTGCCATGCTCCACCCCTTAGTATCATGTGTAATATATTGTTCATGGTGGTTAGCATTTTTCCTCTATCAGTCCACTAGAGGGCAGTATTACACGAAAACAGGAAGTGTACTGATTTATATGCAATAAATGCATCAGGCAAAGGATGTTAATCAATGCATGTCCATAAATACATCAGTGATGTAAAGGGGAGGGGCAACATAGACACTCCTCTTAATACATCATGCCCAGTTGATGCCCTGGCTCTCTGGTAAATGAACATATAATGATATACTGTATTTGGGTTTTAGAGCAGGGGTTCCCAAACCCATCCTCTGCTCAGTTTACTGATTATTTAACCCTCTGAACAAATCCTGGGCTCCAGTGGCACTCAAAAGGTTCAACTCATCATTGCCACGAATGGCAGCAGCATATTGAACTGCAGGGGGAAATTTAATAAGCAGTATTTTCTACCAAGCTTGTTCTGCAGTAAGGATGCAGTTTCTAACATCAACAGAAAAAAAACTGGCCATGTCAAACAGTTTGATGAAAGCCAGCAAGAAAGACAACCTGCGGGGTTTAGAAAGACGCTGGCAGGAGCAATGTTTTTTCCATCATTCCCTGCCATGTTATACATTTCTAACGTTCCCTTACTTTCAAACTCACTTAAAATATTACAAGCAAGTAAAAAGGTGATGAGATCAGCACTGGCAGTGTAGGAAGGTGGACAGCCAAAGATAGAAACTAACTTCAACAATTCACAAGGCTTGTGGAAAGACAGGGCTACGTCCTTGCTGACATTAACTCTTCGAGTGCCAGAGGGGGGTGCATTTGTAAATCCCTCTGGCTCTCAAAGCGTTAAAACCAATAAACACATAGGGCCTAACGTACAAAAAAAGTGGAGCAATTGTGGAGTAAACCAACCTGCATCACAGGGGACAAAAACATTGAGAACATCCCTATTTATTTATGCATTGCTTCAAATGCACTGGAGACCACTAACAAGGGGTTAATTTAATTCAATAGATATGTTTATTTGTCCCCTATTGTGGAGTTAATTTGCTCCAGAACTGAATCTATTTAGCAAAAAAATACACCCCCCCAAAAAAAAAACCCAAAAAAAACCACAAATAATAAGTACAGGCAATTTGACTTTACCTATTATGCACTTGCAGAATTTGTAGTCATTTTAATCCTATGGATGCTACAATAGTCTCCAACACATAACCAAGAAAAGAGTTGAAGGTATTTCTAGAATCCAAGCAGGCAGATTCTAAGGACTTGTTTGAAGAAAGAGAAATCCATACAGAGACATTATCACCACCAATATACTGCTGTTTGATTGGCTTCCAGGTCCCTCTCTGCAGTTCCTGGATTGAACTGGTATACTTTTGGCTACAAGAAGATGGAAATCATGCTCTCTCTCGAATGGAATGTGGTTACATCCTCAATCCAGCCAAAAACAGCTTGTTCTAAAATTTTATAAACAAACTGGGGAATCCATTAGACGGACTATTCTGCAAACAAGGCAGGTTTTTGGTTTTTTAGTAACACATGAGCTGCTGCTTACCTCAAAGACTTCCTCATCCAAGATTCTGGTCCCAAACACAACAATGCCATTGGTGTCCACGATGGGATGATCGCTCCGCTCGAGCTTCTTGACAATTTTCTTTTTACAGTCCAGAATTAGTGTGACCTCTTTCTTCTCCACGCTAATTGCTATTCTGTGCCATCTGAGGATGAAATTCAACATATAGAGCTAAGCACATACTGAAATAATCAGCACTAGCGGAGCCAGTAATGCTCTATACAGTTTGGCATGCCTACATAGAGGTATTTCACTATTTTTCTGCTAAGGAAGCACATTGATTGCACAAGGCTTTAATTGCTTCTGTGGACCTGTCATTTGGAACCCCTCTCCCCCCACCCCAAAAAAACAAAACAAACAAAAAAAAACAGCTCCTTTAATTATACAATTTTTAAAAATAAAATAAACAGTTTCATTTAATTTTATCACTTAAATGTTTATTCTTGAACTGCCCCTCTGCAGTCTGCTCTTAGGATTCCAACATGTCCCACTAAATGCAAATTAACACTTCCTTAAGGAGGCGATTAGGTTTCATATGTCACACTATTATAAATTCAACTTAGTTTTTCATATGTACCAGTTGTTTCATTTCTTTACATTCCTTTACTTTTATTATCTTTTTAGAGAGTTATGAGTGCAACAATGCAAAATAATCCAAAATTCAATAAGAAGTAAAATAAAACATTAATTATGTAAGACAAGCGGAATGATATTCAGGTTGTGTGTTGCACAAAAGATGGCATTGATGGAGAAAACAATGTGTTCTTCTCTTAACTCCAGTGATACTGATGTCCACTGTAGACAAAAATATATTACAAAGTAAAATGTCACAATGTCAACATGTGATGACGCCATCACTTCCAAGGGGCCCCCAGAGCTAGACTGACTACAGTAACCATTTCTGTAACTACGAATGTTCAAAAGGAAAGTGGAGTAATTGTGGGGAAACCAAATACACCACAGGGAAAAATAAAAATTTCCTAAACTCACTTTAATTTAACTGGGGCTTTTAAAACCTTAAATGCTAGAGAGGTCTCCAACACATTGGGGGGCGACTTACTAAGCTGTGATAAACAGGTGATAGAGTGTAGATAACTTCTCCAGTGAACTCACGTCTCCAGTTCCTATGTTATTCTATGGAGCCTATTCACTAAGATCTCCAAAGTTTAAGAAACCTTAGTGCATTGGCTCCATAGAATAACATAGGAACTGGAGAAGTGATATCACTGGAGAAGTTATCTCCACTTTATCACCTCTTTATCACAGCTTAGTGAATCCCCCCCTCCTTGTGTCGTAATGCATGGAGACCTCTCTAGCATTCAAGCTAATAAAAGCCCAATTTAAATCAATGGGAATTACTAACCTATGATGTACTTGGTTTATTCTAGGTTTTCAAATCTCTTTGCGTTTGAGATTGCCTTCAGATTTTGAGAAATCAGTGTTATAGTTTTATTATTAATTTAATATTTTTATTAAAACCCTTTTCTACACGAACACTTGAAGCAGCACCTTAATTTCTACAGATTTTACCCTGGAGAGCTGAGCACAGACAGGCATATCTTCTCTGCAGGCCTTTACTGTTGGGAGATGGTATATGCCTTTTCCCAACCATCACAATAGTGAGTATTTTGGAACATATTCTATACACCGGTTGTTTGGTCAACAAGAACTATTGTTCTTTTGATATGTTTGCTCTTCATATCTAATTTCCGGACAGATGTACTGAGAAGCTGCTTAAGTATCTTAGCCAATAGATGATCATCTACAAACAAGTGTCACATTGAGCAATATTCTTCTGAGTAGATTTTCTATACTGGTGAAGGGAACTGGTGAATTCCACCCATTTTGATGATAGTACACTAGGAGTGCCTCCTGTCTTTTGTTTTCTTATGCGCCTCAGTTTACTACATAATTACTCCAATGTTGTTTTAAAAAGAACATCTACAATGCGTTGCACACCATTCTGGCACACAAAGGGTTAATAAAGGGTTTTTGAGATTTTGGGAGGCCTGCACTTACTTTCCATCGGACAAATTGATACCACTAAATAGGGGATAATCTTCTGGGCCTGGTTTTGACAAGTGATCTTCATAAAGGAAGACAGGAGATCTGCCCAACTCAACACCGATCTGCTGAATTCCCTGCTCATTGTAGATGGATATAAGGAAAGACTGACTTCCCTTTTTAGGTTTCACAGTTGCCAAAATAGAAAAATCTTCTGGAAAAGGGGTATCTGTAAAATGAGAAGACAAACACTCAT
Source organism: Rhinophrynus dorsalis (assembly GCA_037306005.1). Taxonomy (NCBI): domain Eukaryota; kingdom Metazoa; phylum Chordata; class Amphibia; order Anura; family Rhinophrynidae; genus Rhinophrynus; species Rhinophrynus dorsalis. The sequence goes on along the minus strand of CM074726.1, from coordinate 52,420,278 downwards.
GAGAGACTACTTTAATGACTTATTGAGCACCATCCAAGAACAGGCTGTTCTCATTCAGCTTTCAGTGTCAATTCAACCAAATAATACTTCATCCCTGATAATTAATGTGCCCACAGAGCTTCTATTGCATGTCAATTATTTTAAAGACCAGGGATATGAATCTTTTGGATCTCAAGCTGTTATGAACTACAACTCCCATTATTCCCATCTGATAGATGGGGAAGGATGAAAGGAGTTGTAGTTTCCAGCAACTTGCAAGTCAAAGGTTTGACATCCCTGTTCTAATTCTATTGGCCAATTTACTAACAAAATAAACTTGATATTTAGTCATCATATAATGTCTTCTAAATTCCTTTTGATAGTAAAACAAATCATACAGTAGTTCAATCAGAAGAGACAATTCCTGTCAACATAAAATATTATCAGCGCACAGCAGAGTCCATTTGTACAATTACTAGAAAGGAGAACTATTACTTTCCCTAAGCTGGAGAAGGCTAAACTTTTTTTTTTTTTTATATATAAAAATACATATTGTAAGGCTTTTCCTGCAGAGTAAAACAAGGGTACTGCCACATCTGGAAAACAAGTAATTCCAGAGTTATTACACTTTAAACTGTTGTTGTTGGTTTCATTTATGTGAACAGTGCCCTCTGGTGTCCAGAAAGCTTACCTCTAATTCACTTGTGTTCAGACATTGCATTCTATGGGAGAGATGAGTCAAAGACTGCATCTCTCTATAGGATGTGAAAGTAACAGTTCCATCACTGTGACACTTTGAGACCCTATAACTATTTAATAAACCAACTGTCAGAGGTGAAGTGCTCTTATTTTATGCCGCAAGAAAAGCTATATAAAATATAGAGTTTCATAAATGATTTTGCTGTTCCTTTAAACATGAGGTCTGGTGCTTTAATAACCTACTGCCTAAGACAGTGTTTTACAATGCCCATAGTGTTAGTAAATCAATTTTTAGTGAGCATTATCTCCAAATAGAAAACTGTAATCTTATCAGAGTGATCAGAATTCAATGGCACTCCCATTGTATTTATCACACATGAATAAACCAGTTCTACAACTTGTATAATCACTAGCAATTCTTCCTAACCCCACTGCTCAGTATATCCATTTTCAGCGGTTTGTGAGATAAGTATCGTGGTGACATTTCTATCCAGAGGTATTTCTCACTTCAATACAGAAGCCTGCCCTACATCCCCTTCATATACTGCTAAATAGTGTGAAATCCTACAGGGCTTTCACATGTTCATACTTGAATGGACGTAAATGAGCGCATGGAAATTCCATCTCCAACACAGCAAGCTAGAGAATTCGTCTGTTAGAATCGACTTTTCTATTGACCACTCAAAAGTCATTTCAAGTGTTGAAATAGCAGGAATTCCAGATCACTGTTATTCAATCACTCTGTGTTATTACCTTAAGATCCTTCTCCACCTAGAAATACCAATCTCGTTATCTTTAACTCCTTGCATTCAAAAAGCAATGCATTCGGGTCCTCTATAGAATTTATGAGGTTAAAAGCCTCATTTAAATCAACATTTTTGTTTCCGTTGATTATAATGGGCATGTAACCACTTTAAAGGGACAGTAATGTCCCAGAAAAAATATTTATCATTTTGTAGTGCTTAAAAAGTTCAACTATATGCAACAAATCCTATCTCTCAAACCACTATGGTTTGAGGGATATTTCTATTCAAAGTTCTCCCCTCCCTCCCCTTTCCCTGACGTCAGCGCTGTGATGTCTGCAGGGGAATCCTGTCCGGGACCAATTGGTGTCTCTGCAGCAGAGCCGCAATCACTTTATTAAAAAGAATAACTTCATTGGAAAGGTCTACAAAGTGTGCCTGGTTTGCAAGCACACTTTGTAGACCATTCCAATGAAGTAATTAGTTTTAAAGGAGCAGTAAACTTTTTTTATGAAAACACATTTTATAGATCATTTCCTGCTGAATAAAACAAAGTCACTCCCACTGCTTTCAGATGTTCTATTTAAAATTTATAGCAGTTCAAATAACCAGGAAGTGAATTTACTGTGTTTACTTCCTGATAGTTCTAACTGACAGGAAGTGACAGGCAGTTTCTATCACACTCTATGGAGAACTGTATGTCTCTGACTTTTCTGACTTTCCTCTCCATTAGAATGTAACAGGAAATCTAATTAGAATTTGGCCACTAGAGGGCACTGCTAATGTAAAAAAACATGGGTTTAAACTGTAATAACTCTGGAAATATAAATCTCTCGGCAGTGAGAGTACCCTTATTTTGCTCAATAGGAAAATCCCTACAATATATATTTTTTCATAAAAAAAAAGTTTACTGCTCCTTTAAATAATGTGACTGTGGCTCTGCTGAAGAGTCTCCTCGTGTCGGCTGACACGTATCTCCTGCTGTCAGCATTACAGCTGAGAGCAGGAAACAGAAAACTTTAAAAACTAATATCTCACAATCCATAGTGGTTTGAGAGACAGGATTTGTTGCATTTCGTTCACTTTTTAAGCACTGCAAAACGATAAGTATTTTTTCTGGGACATTACGAACACTTTAATGGTACAGAGGTTTATCACCCACCTGCTAGTCCTGGACACCCAGATGCTAACAGTACACACTGCTTTCCCTCCAGCCTATTATTCCCTAACTGTCAGTATTAGCTAAATATCTAATAAACTCTTTTCTAAAATTAAAAAAATGTCTAACTATAGGCGAGTGTGAATACTTTCAAAAGCACCTAAGTTGTTATAAAGTGTTCCAGTTTAAGTAACACAAAGCTCCATTATAAATTGCAAGAATAACAAAGCAGGACTTAACAACTAGTATAGGGCATTTGAGTTTGTATCACTGTCTGTCTTATAGCCTGATCTAGTCCAAGTCCTTTAGTGCGGGGGGGGGGGAAGAGAGAGAGAGAGACTGTGAATGATTGCTTCACAATTCTAATTAGAACAAATGGTGTCCACTCAGCAGAATTCCTTTGCTTTGATAAAGGCAGAAGGGAAACCAAAGCAAATGTTTGTCATCGAGATACAAAAATAAAGTACGGAAAAGGGTTATATGGCTAAATGATTACACACTCTAAAATGGGGCTGGGCTGTGGCCCATATGTTGCAGGAATACACGTACCACCATCTTCAAACAACCAATGATGTGAGTTGTAGTCCGACCACGATTGGAAGGCCACAGGTTACCTACCTTGCTACAAAACCAAAATAAGAATAATTTCACAGCAGCACAGAGGCAGATTAACCCCTAAAGGACTGCACAGTCCGGGAGTGAGGGACTGTGGAGCAGTAGGGCACAGGATATTATAGGCTACATACACTTGCATGGATTGGTGGGTATATACCTGGGAACAGCGGGTTCTCCTGTCTGACATGATGTGCATCAAAGTGGTGGTGGTGCATAAGTGGAATGGGCAGGAATAAGGGAGTGGAATAGGCCGAGTGTAATATTGAAGCTGAAGGAATGGGGCAGAAATGTGAAGGGCCCCATGATGGACAGTGAAAAACAGGGTCTCTAGGGCAGATCTGGAGAGTTCATAAGTATGAATGAGACTGCTGGCTTGGATTGAAGCATAAAGTTGGTGGGTTGGCCCAACCATTTCAGCTGCCCATATGTGATAGGTTTATTTTTTAAAGATAATGTAATGCGAAAGCTGGATGAGGGACAATTAGGAGGCAAGACATTTGAACCCCTTAGGTGCATTAAAGAGGTCTTGAGAATTTAAGGGATTAATTAATATAGACACCTTGAAGGAGATGCATTAACCCTTTGAGCGACTAAGTGGTATCAAATGCATTGCACAGCAATGTACTGGATGTCTCTCTAGCAACCAAGGGGTTAAAACTTTTTTCATTGTTGCCAGGGTGTCAAGGAGATTTTCTATGCCAGGAAACAATGAATGGGACAGTAGGTTCTGTCATGTGAGTAGTGGGTGTGGCCATGGGCAGAGCTAAGGGTGCTTAGAGGCATTTGGAATGTAAATCAGGCCTTAATGGGGAACATTAACTGTTAAAGCAATAGTCATATTTCAAAATAAATGGAGCTCTGATTAATATTCATAGTTTTTTGGACCACGTAGAGCATTATTTCAATACTGTATGAGGTGCAGTTCAAGTGTAATTGAATTAAGTGTCCCCTCCCACCACTTCATTTAACAATGCATTTGAATTTATCATAAGGCAGAGTAGGCATCTGCCTACAAGGGCATCCCACAGAGGGGCGCCTGTCATTGGGACCAGTTTTTTTTCATTAGCCCTGCCAAGCGTATTAACTCCCCATCTTTCCGCCCGGGGAGGTCTGTGCCTTCTTCGGCACAGACCTGTTGCGGAGAACCTTCGTCGGCTCTTTAGTAATGCAGACGCTGGGAGATGACATAATCTCCCAGCACACACTGCATTACTGAAGAGTAGACCGGGCGGTTGCTCCAGCAGCTACAGGTTTGTGCAGAAGGAGGCACAGACCTGTCCTGCCGCTGGACCACCAGAGAGGTAGAAAACGGACACGGGGGGGGGGGGGCAATATGGAGATGATGGGGGAAATGTGGAGATGATGGGTGCAATGTGAGGGTAATATGGAGCTGATGGGTGCAAGTTGCAGGTGATGGGGGCAATATGGAGCTGATGGGGGCAATGTGAGGGCAATATAAAGATGATGGGGCAATATTGAGCTGATGGGGGGATGTGAGGGCAATATGGAGATGATGGGGGCAATGTGAGGGCAATATGGAGTTGATGGGGGCAATGTGAAGATGATGGGTGCAATGTGAGGGCAATATGGAGCTGATGGGGGGCAAGTTGTAGGTGATGGGGGCAATGTGAGGGCAATATAGAGAAGATGGGGCAATATGGAGCTGATGGGGGGATGTGAGGGCAATATGGAGATGATGGGTCAATGTGGAGATGATGGGGGCAATGTGAGGGCAATATGGAGCTGATGGGGGGGCAAGTTGGAGCTGATGGGGGCAATGCGAGGGCAATATAGAGATGATGGGGCAATATGGAGCTCATGGGGGGATGTGAGGGCAATATGGAGATGATGGGTCAATGTGGAGATGATGGGGGCAATGTGAGGGCAATATGGAGCTGATGGGGGGCAAGTTGGAGCTGATGGGGGGCAATGTGAGGGCAATATGGAGATGATGGAGGGCATTGTGGAGATGGCCAGTGGTGGTGGTGGTGTGCTTCAGATTTCTGTGCCTACAGGCTCCTGAGATGTAAATCCGGCCCTGCTTTCCGGATGGATTGTAGTGAGGGTCAATTTTCTGTGTGCATTAAGTAAACCCCCCCCCCCTCCTTCTTCAGGGGAGGGGGGGCAGAGATTTCCTTATACTCACGGGCAAAAGATCGTTCCTCACCGGTCTAATGACCAGACTGCACATCTGAGGGGAGAAGGATTACTATAGGTAAAAGGGGGGAGGGAGGGGGATACTTTATAATTCAATTACTCTTTAACTATACCTCAGACAGTATTGAAATAACGAACTACATGGCCCAAAAACTATGAAGATTAATCAGAACTCCATTTATTTTGAAATATTACTATTCTTTTAAGAATTGTTTCCATTGATTAATCGCAGGTTTTAACCCCTGGAATTCTAGAGAGGTCTCTATCCCTTTTTGTGCCAGAGGGCTACACAACTCATTGCTTCGCAATGCAATGCGTTAACCCCTAAACGACCCTTGATGGTCATGGCACATCATGGGTAGATTTGCATTAAGGACCCATGACGTGCCAGGACAGTCATAGAATTAATGCACGCCGTTCGGGTAGCACTGAACCAGATGCGGAAATTTAAAAAAAATGGTCCATGGTCCTTAAGTGATGGCCACATGTGCGATCGGCCGCCCTTAATGGGTTAAAGACCTCTAGCATTCAAGAACTTAAAAGCCCCGTTTAAATAAATGGAAATTTCTGTTTTTCTCCTATAGTGTAGATGGAATTCCCCAAAATTGCTTCTATTTCTGTTTATGCATATGGCCCTTTAAAATCCATTCTTTTGGACTCATCGGGACAAAAAGTAAAAGAAACAAAAAAAACAAAACAAAAACAGAATTTGGTATTCATACCAGGAAACAATTGCTTGGTTGGAGCGCTGAGCTGGGCATCCTTTGACACCCTATATGCCACATCTGGTCCCTTTGCAGATTTTCGGTGGGCACAGAAACCCGTCGTTTTTGCAATACCATCTGGTGAATTGTGGAATTCTAATGCCTTCAAAACATCTGCTGGTTCAGCTGTAAGAAAAGACAGAAAAGTAACAAGTTATTAATAATAAAAATAATCATTCACTATCAATATGTATATTATTACAAGTACAAATCATGATCTATAAATGGCCTGTACAGAGATGATTGTGGGGTAGATAATGAACAGACCAGGACACCAGGGATACAATAGATACAGAGAGAGAGAGAAAGAGAAATAATGTGTGAAAGAAAGATGGATAGCTAGACTGAGTGGGATAGATAGATAGATAGACAGACAGACAGACAGATAGGGGTATACAAGTCTCATCATCCCCAAACAGCCGGTGGCAGTTGTAGTCCCCATTTAGTTTGTTTGAGGCCTTTTGAAAACGAGTTGTCATGCACTAGGCATCTAGTAGAACAGGGATGAGCAACCTGCAGCCCTTCAGCAGTTGCACTAATACTATTTCAAACGGCCTGGGTTAGGAAGATGGGAGTTGTAGTCCAACTGTAGCTGAAAGGCTACAGCTTGACCACTGTAATGATATATAGCAAGTGCGCCTGCTTTAGCCTCTTGCATTGTAGAAACATCAACAATGTAAGTTTACCATTCCTCACTTTTAACTGGGAACAAAAAAAGCATACTATAATGTTGCTTTGATCACGGTGAAGCCCTGAAACACGCATACTATATATGTGTTTAATTGTCAGAGGAGGGACAAAAAATGGATCCATCTGAGGCACCAAAAGGGTTACAACTTTCATTGTATGACATTTTTGAAGACTGAGTCACAGTGAAACAGACTGTAATAAAAACAAAGATTTCTAGATGTCAGACAGGGAACAGGTAATGGATATATCGCTGGCACTAAAAAGCTGTGTGTGACATCCCCAATTTGTTACAATCCATGATCTGGGACAATGGACTTGATTAACACATCAATCATGAAACTAAAGCTACCTTAAAACAAACAGCATATTTCTTCATCAACTCTAAAAATCACTGGATGTAATTTTCAAGATTACTATCATTTATTTTGTTTTTCTCTGACCTTTTTGCTATGATTTTTTTCCCATTTCATTTAGCCCTTTGAGTGTTACCGAAATATCCAATGAATTGCTTTCATAAAGTTTGAAATAAGAAAGTAATAGGTAAGCTGAAGAAGGGCTTTACTGCATTACATACTGGTGACTATAATTATGTGCAAATGCACAATACTCCAGCAAGCTGCACCTTTACTGGACTTATACAGGAATGCAGTGTAGATGCATTAGATCAGAGATGTACAGAGGCCTATGGGACCAGTGCCAGATCTTTCCCAAGAGCTACACTAGAGGCTGAGACGCTCATCACATGCTATTGCTCAAGATGATGACTGGGATAACCAGGACTGCCAACAGGGGGTTACACTGCAGTAACTGTGTACGGGGCCAAGCCAAACAGGGGGGGGCGGTCTCCCTGATAAGACAGAGATGCCCCTGTGATGTGGGGAGAAGGAGGGCACTTGATTCAAAAGGGGACCTCACATGATCAGACTGGCCCATGAGGATTTGGGAGGATCTTCTGGTGGGCCCCCTTTTTAGGTATATTCTATAGAGTACAATACAGGAACACAGAACGTGAGCAAACTTCTTCCACTCTGTTCTCTGTTTCCATGGGCTCTATCTTTACATATACTTCCAGGTTGAATGGAAATGATGTGTGGTATGGGACCCTGGCATTATGTTTGTAAAGGGCCCCAAGATTTCTTATGACAGCCCTGGAAATATAGTAGGGGGTTGGTACATTTCAGTCACTAGTATTAATGAGTACTAATGCTAAAATTAATGTATAAGTGTATAAGATTCACAAATAAAACATATCAGCCTTAAATTATTTATACAAAATCCATTAAAAAGCCAATCTCCAACATTTCAGCATCTATACATAGCCACTGAAACTCTGGATGATGTTTTTTAATGGATTCAGAAAAAGTAATTTAAAATTAGTGCACCCCATTTTGTCTACTTGGCAACAGCTGAGGAGTGAAGTTACCCATGAACATAAACCATAGATGGGAACACAAAAGCCCAATCAGAATTGCAGGTATTGGGGTACCTGTATGTTTCCAACTTGTTTAAATATTTTTTACTTTGAATTTTACAAGTAAATGAAAGAGTATGCTATAACATTTAGAGACACATAAGTAAGAGTCAATTTCTTAAAAAAAAAACATTATATTGAAAGTGCCATTTTTTTTAAGACATTTGAGGCAGAAACTTTTCTTTGCCCACTTTACTCTCTGTTAAGAAGACTGTAACAAGAGGTGGTGTTACAGCTTACCTTAGTTTCAGCTTCATCTACAGGCACAAGGCTTCAAGCATGCAGCAGGCCTCTGTTGTATGTGTTTGCTTCCTGTAGTCTCCTCCTACATACTTCCTCCCTCTTAGCTGCTCCTCCTACCTACTCCTGTGGAGAGGTTTAAAAGGCAGACTGAGTCCTGACTCAGTTGCCCTTGCATTGTGGTTCATAGCAGTTTTGTTGCCTTGGGGTCTGTGTATGACCTGGCTAGTCTTCCATCCAAACTGGTGCTGACCTCTGGCTCAGTCTATTCTTTTGCGTATTCCTATTAGTGACATCCAACCTGGAGCAGACCTGTGGCTCTGGCTGACTACCTGAACTGTGCATGACCTGGCTTGTCTGACTACCCCCTCTGGTGCTGACTTGTGGCTCTGTCTGACTACTCTTATGTTTGATTCTTTACCTAGCAGACATCCAACCTAGTGCGGACCTGGGGCTCTGGTAGACCAGCTCTGATACTGACTGCAGGCTTGAGTCAGCTATCTACTTCCACTCTGATTGCAGGCTGAGTTAGAGCCCTCTCCTTACTGTCGGCAGGTGTGCGTTGGTACATCTTCCACTTCGGATCAAGATCCTGTGTTCCTGTTCCTGACCCAGTTCCTGCTCCTGTTCTGGTACAGACTACCAGTGGCTGAGGCCTAGTCTCTAGCATTGTGGTCAAGCCTGGAAGCCCAATATTTCTGATAACCAGGGTTGCCACTCGGCCAGTATTTTACCGGCACAGCCGGTAAATAGCACCTTTGAGCCAGTGCCGGTATAACTACTAAACCGTCAATTGAAAAGCCAGTATTTGTGTGTGCGATGCGTCCTGACAGTTTCTTCCACTCAGCACTATCTGACAGCTGCTCAGGTGGCTCGCTCAAAGTTGTCAGAGTCCATGCACCATCACCAGCCAATGAGAGGAGAGTATTTGGACAATAATGGTCCTCACTGGCTGGCTGGTGTGAGTTGTGTGACTGACAAGTTTCTGCGCTGAGATGTGGACTGTGGACACGCACGGAAGAGCACAACAGCAGGCAGCAGCAAATCTCAACTCCAGTCCAGTCTCCAACTAACAGTAAGTCTTCAGAAGACAAATATTACTAGCTATACTAACTATTTTACCATATATATGAAAAAAAAGAGAGAACAACCTCTTCCCCTGTTCTGATGGGGAAGAGATTCACCACTTGTTGCACTCCCTAGCAGTTCTAAGACTTATCCTGGCTAGCATAGTAGCATTCCTCGCCAATATACAGATCTATGTCAAACCCTATTAGCTAGCTTCTGTATGCTCCCATAAGTGACAAGCCGCATCACTTAATTGTACCGAACAAATCGTTTTATCTGCTCACCCTTTAGGATTATGTAATCTTGACTTTAGTTATCACATGGGAATCTTCCAATTGCGACTTCAGAGCTGATGCTACATATGGTCTATTGACTTGGTTTATTAGTATTATATCACTCTTGGGGTTCAAGACCAACACTCTAGCCCAATTAACCAACAGCTCTGTGATTCCCCATCCCCAGTAGATGCAAACTAACACTTAGGGGTACAGATTATTATTACTATCCTACTACTAATAAAACCTAGCTAGCTAATAAACAGATACACACTGGCTTCTGCAAAATCAGTTAGACGCAATTACCTGGATTTTAACAAGCAATATGTTTTCTCACTTTATTTGAAAGATAAGGAGTCATGAAGTTACTTTACTATGATATTTTATCTGTTTTTATTTGTTTATTAATTCGTAGCTTCCTTGACCTTTTCAGGTCTGCAATATTTTAAATATGACCAATAAAGGTTAAGTTTTACTATGACATAATGTCCATTTTTCCATTGCATGTGATGACATACAACATACCTAGAACCACTAAACAGTGAAATAAGTGGTGAACTTACAATATCTTCCCCTTCGGAATAGAGGATAAGGCTGTTCTCTCTCTTTTTTCATATATTTCCCCATTCACCACTGCACCCTGCTCAATGCGGATCTTTTACTTAAAAGCGTGTCTACAGTGGTACGTTTGGTAGTGCGGTTCCCTCATTCCACATTTTTTTCTTCTATATATATATATATATATATATATATATATATATAGGCTTACTCGGCTCACCCTTCCTTCTCAAGTAGACCAGTTAGTTCGGTACATCTAGTTATTGCTTGGCCAAGACGTAACTTTTATTGGTGTAAGTAAAATTATCTAAATATGCCCCTTGGCTTTAAAAGGGGCCTGGATACTTATTTAAAACAGCATAACATAGAGGGCTATGTACGTTAGTATTGGGATTAATATTTAGTTAGGGCTTGTTGATCCAGGGAGAAATCTGATTGCCATTTGGAATCAAGGAGGAATTTTTTCCCCGCATTCAAGGCAGAATTTGAAATTGCTATATTGAGTGGGGGGGGGGGTTGCCTTCTTTTGGATCAACAATGGTAAACAGGAATAGGAAAAGGGTTGAACTAGATGGACGCAAGTCTTTTTTCAACCTAAATTACTATGTTACTATATTTAGATTATTTTACTTACACTAATAAAAGTTACATCTTAAGGATTAATAATGGCCAATTACCAGATGTACTGGACATAATGAGGATCCTGAAGCTCAATTTTATAGGGTCATGCAACATTGAGCAGTTCTGCCCCTTTTGTGGACCCTCCATTTTATGGATCATCCCTTTTGTGGCTCCGTCCTCAACGACCCACAACTATGGCCGGTATTTTTTTCAGGAAAAGGTGGCAGCCCTACTGATGACTGTGCTCGCTGGCTTGTAACCCTCTGCTTGTTACGACTGTATATATTTGCCTGCCTACTACTATCAGTAGCTGCACTATTATGGAAGACTCCAGACATAGTAAGCAATGCAATGAAAATGTATCCCCAGTGTGCTGAAGCACAACCCATGCCATGCTGAAAATATTATCTATTTTCAAGATGAAGAAATGCTTACTCATTTGTTTGAACTTTCCATAATTTTATTTTATGACACTAAACTGTACTGTAGCAGTACTGTTCCTTTCATGTTTTCCTCCAGTCTCCAAAGTGGTCAGTGTCGAGACCACTTAGGTGCTGCAGAACCTCTGTTTTATTACTTTATTTCCAAATAGAAAAGTAAAGTGGTGATTGGAAGGTCCCATTCAAATCCTGAAGCAGCTGAGATGTTTTAGTTAAAGGAACACTAACACTTTCTAATTGAAGTTTTATTATGAAAAACATAGATGACTTTTCCTGTTGAGTAGAACAAGGATGCTCCCACTGCAGACATATTTTATGCACAAGTTATCACAGTTCAAACAAAGTTGTGAAGCTGTTATTATGATATTCTTCAGAGGCCTGACTTTATATGCAAAAGATGCAGGAGAGCTGTCCATAGCATGATATCTGGGTGGTAAAGATTTAAAGAGGAATATCTTCACACTATATAAATAAGATATAACAATAATCAGCCTTCAGTCAGAAAGCTGTCAGCCATAATACTGTAGTAAATGTGGATAGCAATTCATGCGGACTGGATTCTTCTTCAAATAGGTCAGGAGAAGAATTACATTTGCAGGGTGTCCCAGGTGGCAGACAGCCAAAGTCACACTGCTGGCAGTCATTTCCAAAGCTATAAAAACATCCACATGCACTTGGAGCCAGCCCCCACCCAGGAAGACAGCTGTCCTGAGATCTGACAGCACTTAGCATCACTGCACCAGCAACCAGAGGCCACTGGGATCAGCACACAAACAAGACATGAGCACTAAGTACAGCTAGGAATAGACAGGCATTACGCTGGACAATGAAAGACTACTAGAGTACAGCGGAACGTAAGAAACAATGTACCTGGCTACTATCTATCTATATAACAGTGGCACTATTCTGGGTCAAAGCAAATGCACTACAAAAATCAAAATAAAATAATTCTTGTTTTAAACAGACCTTTTTATATACCCTTTGTGTACCTTGAATGCTGGAGAGAACTCCAGTGAATTGATTCACAATACATTGGATACTTCTCAAGTATTTTCCCACGAAACGTGTATTTCTCTATGGTGCAGTTAGCTTGCCCAAAAATTTCTCTACTTTTCTTCATACATTTTACTGCCCTCCCGAAATATTTTCTGTTACTTAGGCCATATGTGAAAATTATTTTGCGTAGCGCACCCCTCTGTATCTTAAAGGGTTAAGATTACCAAGTACAGTGTTTAAAGAATGCGTCCCATGGTCATGCCCACAGCCATCATGACCGCCTCCAAGGACATGACATAGTAGACGAATTGAAGAGATCTCTTGAATAAAAGAGAAAAGCAGAATTCAGAGGGACCATTAGGATTTTCTGGCTACGGCCAGGTAAAGGGGCCCAGGCAGAGTTGGCTGATTCCAATCTATCTGCTCAAAATCGACCAGGTAGGCCATTATCACACTGTGTGTGGGCTACATCAATCAAGTCGGTCCAAGGTGGTTACAACAGTCCAATCCACAGCTATCTTGAATGGGGCTGTTACGTCAGGTCATTCAGGACTGATCGCACAACCCACTGCACACACGCAGATAAACAGGCAAGCCGAACGCAGATTGACTGGATTTGGTCTGTGTGTGCGTCTGTGTGTGTACAAAAGGAACAGAAAAGATGGTGACAGGGTCAGTACAGAGATCAGACATGGACAAGTGTGTGTGTGTGTGTTTGTGTGTATATGTGTACAAAATGAACAGACATGAGGATGAAACGGGGTCAGGATAGATGTAGACAAGAATGTGCGTGTGTGTGTGTGTGTGTGTGTGTGGTCAGGATAGACATGAATAGTGTGTGAGTGTGTGTGTACAAAAGGAACAGTGTATGGTGACACAGGGTCAGGATAGACATAGCCAAGAGCCTTTGTGCGTGTGTGTGTGCACAAAAGGAACAGACAAGAAGGTGACACTGGGTCAGGATAGACATGGACAAGAGAGTGTGTGTGCGTGCACAAAAGGAACAGACAAGATGGTGACAGGGTCAGTACGGACATGGACAAGTATGTATGTCTGTATGTGTACAAAAGGAACAGACATGATGGTCCAACAGGGTCAGGATAGATGTAGACAAGAATGTGCGCGTGTATAAAAGGAACAGACAAGATGGTGACACAGTGTCAGGATAGACATAGACAAGTGTGCTGTCAAAAGGAACAGACAAGAAAGCGACATAGGGTCAGGATAAACATGAACAAGAGTGAGTGTGTGTGAGAGTGTGTGTGTGTGTGTGTGTGTGTGTGTGTGTGTGCACGCAGCAGCAACCAGAAACCTGATCTCTGTGATCAAATCACTGGTCCGCTCAAAGGGGTACCTCAAGTATGGGGGTTACAAGGATATGTTATTTCATTTTAAAGTAACCCATCCAATAAAAAGCATTGCAATACTAGTGGTTTCAGACAGTTAGGGTTGAGAACAAATGTTCTAGGTTACACTGATCATTCCATTTGTTAGTTCACCACCATTAGCAACCCCTTGGATGCTAGAAACATCTCCAATGGATGGCATCTCAAGCATCCAAGGAGTTAAAGGATGATTTATTTTGCAGAAAGCAACTTTTGAATAATGTAATGTCTTGCAGAATCATTTTAAATGATTTAAATGGGCAGCTCTCCTGATCGTTCTGTTACAGAGGCAGCAGATCTCTCCATTATCTCCTTATCCTGGTATGTTGTCCCAGTCATAGAGATAAATCATCAAACTTCTAAAACTAAAGACCTGGAGACAGGTTGATAAATGTATCATGATCTCACTGGACTAACAGCTGTGGCTTGTTTTTATTAGAACCTAAAAATATAGCTTTTATTTTTTTTTGTGCTTCTCCCACAGGCTTCTGGGAGTGAAGGCCTGGCACATGCTAGAAATAGAATGAATGGGAGAAGTTCAATAAACTGGGGCAGTAGAAGAACATGGAATAGTTTGACCTTCTAAAGGTGCAAGATGAAGCAGTAGATTGAAAAATGAATAAATCCCTCATGAGACCACATGCTCCATTGCCCACAGTGATACACAAAGTGACCTACAGATTGAAGCAGCTTTATACCAGAAATTGATGTACAAAGTATATCACCTTGTCAATCTGTGCAAAGATGTATTAAAGGAAGACTAACATCTTTTAATACTAATTCTCGTTAACTTAATTGGGGCAGAAGATCCTAATGGCCACCATGATTAAAGTGTGTGTGTGTATATTGGTTCCACAAAAATAATTTTTAATTAGTACTGGATAGCATGTCCACCGAGGCAGGCATGATTAATTGTTGCCGGACTCAAGGACAGCAAACGCTTCCCTCTGAATATATTGGCAATCCATTTAAATAAAATAAATACATTTGTCACCTATGGGGTAGCTGATTTGTGTTAAAACTGCACCTTGGTACCTATCAACTGTTACTTCTGGGGAACCAAATCAGCAAAGAATTAATTTCATAGTGAGATGTTTAAAATATGACCCCTTAAAGTTCCCCGGAATGTAGATTTCAGGTGACATATCCCTGCTTGCTGTAATCGGGAGGTGCTCTTATCGGTCCTCTAGGTACCCATATCCCTTTGAGTGCCAGAGGGGCAATGTGCTGAATACCCCTCTGGCACACAAAAGGTTAACCTTGTGTATATTGGCGTTGTCACTTCCTTGTGGTAGAAATGGCAACAATTCAGGTATTAAACAGTTAATTTGTGCAGCTGCAATAGTAGATAACACTGGGCTCTCACCCAGAGAATCTGACCTTTCACCCTGAGAGTTGGGGTCAAATCCTGAGAGTTCCCAGGTATGTCTGTGGTACAGCTGGTTTGCCCCAAAATTCCTCCTCTTTAGCTACCTTAATAAAGGCTCTTAGGACAGTGCTGAAAAAAACTACAGAGGCATAACTGTGGGAAAAAAACAACTTTGGGAGACAAAGAATTGTGAGGAGCACCCATCAAGCATGAACAAGATAAAGTGTCTTGTTCTAGGCATGGTAGCCTCTCAATGGTGCTACAACTCATGATTTCACTCCCATGTGCCATTGCAGAGAGGAAATCTTCATATCAGACTGGTCTCGCCCACAGACAGTCCAGCTCCGAAATGTCAGGCAAATCTTCTCCGCATGGGAGAAACAGCATAACTACAGACGTACATTTCGGCCTATGTGGGCCTCGTCGGTTTGGTGCAGCTGAATCCCTCTAGGCACATGGAAGCAAGGGCCCATGCCTGGGATGCACTTATACTTAACAAAGAATTGTGAGGAGCACCCATCAAGCACGAACAAGATAAAGTGTCTTGTTCTAGGCATGGTAGCCTCTCAATGGTGCTACAGCTCATGTTTTTCACTCCCATGTGCACTGCAGAGAGGAAATCTCCACATCCATATCAGACTGGTCCCGCCCACAGACAGTCCAGCTCCAAGGAGAAATTAAAATCCTCATTAATTTAAATGAAGATTGTAACCCTTTGAGAGCCAGAGAAGTATCCACTGCATTCCTTCGCGTTGCTCTGGATGTTAATGAGGTCTCCAAAGCATTGAGTCGCTAGCATTCAAGGGGTTTAAAATCATATTTAAATCAGTAAGCATTTGTAGATGTTTTAGGTGTCCCCTCTGATGCAGTTGGTTTGATCCGGAATCGCTCTTCTTTAGTTTCCTGAATAAAGCCATTAGATTCTATTTTTCGATCTGAATGGGACACGAGGGATGCGGCTTTAGCTAATGGACTAGTTATCTGCACACAGTGTGCTCTGCCTCTCACTGTCATGCTTGTCGCAGAGCAGGGGAACAGCGCATCCAGCAGATGGGCAGCCTTCCAAAGTCATGGCTGAAGGGCCTTCCAACAAGAAACTGACATCAGCTCCAAAGAAGAAACCAAAAGCTGATCCTTCTCTGTCAGTCTGTACATCTCCAGTCTGTAATGTCAAGTCTCCAGGAATGTGATCCAGGATCCTCTCCCTTTGAGCATCAGAGGATGGGGTGTTCAGCTCCCACTAGACTGTACGCTCTCGCTAGCAGAGCACACATCACCACCTATGTTTGTGTGTAATGAGTATTTCCTGACTGTTCAGCTCTGTGGAATATAGTGATGCTTTATAAAGAAATAATAACATGTCGTGTAGCAATGCCCTTTGGCACTCAAAGGGTTAATTCAGTTGGGTTGTTTATCTGTTCCTTGTAATGCAGTTGGTGTGCCCCAGAATGACTCTCCTTTTAATGTATATATAACCTTCTATGTAAACTAGTTCTAATATGAAGCTTAGTTCCAAGCAGTAGCCATTAAATACCAATTTCTTGCCTGTGTTTTTTATTTTTTTTATCATTTCCTATTCACTCCAATATCCATCAAACTTGACATGCCAACGTTATATTGGCAGAGTGTGAGGGACAGGTAGTTCCTTCATTAATAATAACTGCATGCAAGGTCTGGCAACGCTGATCATCAAGTCTCTAAACTTAATCCTGTACAGTTAGTTCAATGGATAATGTCTGCATATTTGTTCCACTGCAGCAAAAGGGAGATTGCACTGCATTGCAGCATAACAGCTTAACGGTTTGATTGCCAGAGTGGCATTAAAAGCATTGCACTGTATACCTCTCTAGCACTCAAAGGGTTTTAATGAACATTGAAGTTAAAATGCAAGATACTATTATATGACAGATATGGGGGGGGGGGGGTTAATCTGAATCCACTAGCCCAGTCCCAATAGTGTTAATTTCCAACCCCAGAGGTGGTAAGCATTAGAGCATATCAGGACTTGAGTGCAAACCAACACAAGCACTGCACCATGATTAAGATTAAGCACCTTAAAGGAGAAGTACTATCCAACCCCCCCAACTTAATTTACTAGGCCAAAATTTCCTAACGGTTCCTATGAATTCTACAACTTTGAGATCTCACTGCTTGATCACACATTAGAGAAGCAGAACTTCTTCCTTTCTAAGTAATGATTTCACTCGAGAGACTAAAGAAGCACTTGGTTGGCTCAGATTAGATAGTAGGTAACACTGGACTCTACTTGCCATGAGAATGTGACACCATTACCCTGAGATTTGGGTCAAAACCCTGAATCTTAAGGTCAAACATGAGAGATCCCAGGTATGCTCAGGCCTTAGATAAGCAGTATATATAGCTCATTATTTAATACCCGCCATGATTAGAAAATCCTAACAGCCCCTATGATTCCTGCTCTTGTGTCTTGGTTCAAGAGATAATATCTTCAAATCAATCCTGGATATCATCCATGGAGGCAGACATGACAGTTACTAGCAGTTTTTTTTTATACAAAGCAGTCAGAGTGCAGGAGCCTATTTAATCCTTTAATTATCAGTGGGGTGTGCAGCCCATTGTAAAACCCATCTGTCCTTAAGATTAGCGTGTGCAGGTCTTGATCCTGTGGTCCTGCTAGTAACCGTCAAGTCCGCTACCATGGAAGTGACATCCACGACTGGATGAACCAAGGCACAAGGGAGAAATTCAAAGGGACAATCATGATTGTCTGGACAAAGTAAGGTAAACAGGGGAAATAGTATGCGGTGTTAGTTCTCACTTAAGGATAATCACAATGAAAATGTCATGGTAACTTTTCCTTTCAGGAAATTTCTAATGTTTGTAAGTAAACTGATTTTATTTGAAAATACAAGTTAGAAATATTATGTCAACAAACCCACAATATTTAAAAGGAACTGGTTCTCTTACACACATTAAGCAACAACACATTTTAACCTTCTGAGTGCCAGAGGGGTGAGCAACGCATTGTGTAGCGTGTTTAAGGCCTTGTTTAAAGGAAACTCGAACAATTCTGGGGTAAACCAAATGCACTAGAATGAGACAAATAAACATTCCCAAATGTCCACTGATTTAAATGGTTTTTTTTTAATCCACTGAATGCTAGAGAGGTCTCCAATGCATTGATTAAAATCAAAGGACAGCTTCATTTGTCCACTATAATGCTGATGGCTTGCCCTAAAATTGCTCCAGTTTGCTGTTCTACATACGACCTTTAGAATGAAGGACCTAGAAGCAGTTTCACTGCCAACATTTTTGTTCTAAATTAAATTGCTGTTACAAATGGGAAAAATGATGCAGTGAAGTAAAAAATGTATGCCACAGAGCTGGCGGGTTTTGTATTTTTTCTATCCTTCTGGTTAAACATTTTTCAGCTTGAATAATTTTAATTCCAATGAATTATTTAGCAGTTCTAAAAACAAAACAACAATACTGAGGCAAGATACTGTATTAGTAAAAGTGCACCATGTGAGAAAAAGAGAACATTCCCAGAATTCCAAATGTATAGAATGATGCCTTTAACCCCATGAATGCTGCCGTGGTCTCTAACACATTGCCCAGTTCTTCCTCTATGTGCTATAAAGACTTGGTGGGTCTATAATGACATACATCTGACATGATTGGCTGGCATCACACGCAGCCCACAGGATTGGACATTGCAGTGTGAACTGATTTAGTCTCTTGTGGATTTCTACACAGAGCTCCCATAATGCTCTTTGCAGATGCATCCCCTGGCATCTGCCCTGTGAGCACCTCTGGTAACAATAAAATATCAGCATGCTGCATCCACACTTAACAATGGTGTAGCGGTTGTATCTGTCAAATGCTCCGTAATGGACAAATTAAATTATTCAGTGTGAGAAGATACTGCAATTGCACAGCAATATGCTGCAGACCTCCCTCGCAAGCAAGAGGTTAAAAGGCCCAGTTTAATTCAGTTTGAAATGTTATTTGTCCCCTATGGTGCAGTTTGATTGCTCCTGTTTAGCGCATAAGGCCCTCTGGAGAAATCCATCTGCGCCATAGCAGACAAATAAATATTCCCCGTGATTTAAATAGGACTTTAACTCTTTGCACCATAGAGAGGTCTCCAATTGCTTCTACTGGAGTATCACCTTAACGTGGGTTCTGGGAATTAAGCCAAAGGCGATGAGGTTTGCGGTTAAGCAATACACTGGGGTTGTCAAAGGAAGAAATGCAACTGGAATAAAGAGGATTTCTGTGTCTCATATTTGGCAGAAGCAAATACATCTGGGATGTCCCACATCACACAGGGCTGCAAGAACAGAAAAAAGTGGAGTAATTCTGGGGCAAAAAAAACTCCAAAGCATTGTGCGACCTCTCTAGCATTCAAGGGGTTAAAGGCCCCATTTAAATCAATGAGGTTTTTTCTCCTCTATAATGCAGGTGGTTTGCACCTAGAATTAGTACTTTTATTTTTCTTCTGAACATATGGTCAAAAGTTATTAGTTTACTCACTTCAATGGTTATTAATGAACTAACTTTCTACTAGATTCTAATTAAATGTCACATCTTATAGAAGCACACAAGGGGTGAAAATATGAATTAGACAGAGTTAGGACTTTAATGTTGGCAAACCCCACACGACACCCCATAACACGTGCAGGGAACTATGTGATATTATGCCATGTCTTCTATTCCTTGTTTAATACATTGTGATAACACCTTAATGACCTATAACATGCCAGAACTGCCATGCCTGTCGGGAGGTTAAGGACCAGGGACGGTCCTGGCACATCTCAGAAGTATGTGATTGCAGTGCGGCTGCAAACAGTGTTATGATTGCAAAAAAAAAAAAAAAGTCTTGTGGTCCTTTAGAGCGCCCCACCCCCAGACCTCGTGGTGCTTAAGGAGTTAAAGAAGGCATAAAGGAAAGCACTGAAATGTCCGCAGACTGCCCTACTCTCCTCTGCTTGGCACAGACAGTATTAATGGGGAGAAATGTTGGCATATATAGATATTAGAGATGCGTAGGATCTAGAAATCAATTCCATGCTGATTTATTGTGGAATCGCCATCATACATTCACCCTAATAAGTCTAGTTTTTTTTTGTTTGTTTTTTTTAGGGGAGTAAAAACTGACTGTATGTTGTGCTGGTCATTTGTTTGCAAACAAAATTATTTTTCCAACCTTTGTTGCTGGGACAGTCTGGCATTTTATGCTAACTACTTTATGCTGCAGGCCAATATTACCACACCATGTTCTATGAATAAATCTAGGTGGAACTCACACCCTGGGGGCATGTCTAATGGAGTGAGTGATAAGTTTGGTCTTGAAAATATCTAACTATTAACAAATTGTGTCGGAAAGGGACATTCAAGTCATGGGCCAAGATCAGAAATCCATGGGAGTAAGGGTCACATTCATTTTTTTTAATTGATAACAATGATGAATATAGTCTATCGGCTATTCAAAAATATGGATTTATGTATTGAACAAGTCAATGAAAATACTGATATTTAGGTTACTGGCAGACAGTTAAGCCTTACAGGCCTGCTAGTTCATGTGTGATAGTTAATTAGGATTTTGTTAAAAATCTCAGTTGGGCCTCACATTCCACTCCCATTGTGTACAATATCAGCATAAAGTGCTACCAAAACATGACGGTTAATTTCTCAAAAACTATTGATTTGACAAAAAAAAATTGATAGTTCAACATACAGGCATATTTTATTTCTCAGTAAGACAACATAAACCTTAGGGAGACAGATACAAATTTAAATTGTTCATGATTACACAGCTAACCCAAGAAACTGAATGATTTGCAAGGTGGTGGAGACCTCTCTGGCATTCATTCAAGGTGTTAAAAGCCTAATTTATCATAGAAAATG
Organism: Rhinophrynus dorsalis; assembly: GCA_037306005.1. NCBI lineage: Eukaryota > Metazoa > Chordata > Amphibia > Anura > Rhinophrynidae > Rhinophrynus > Rhinophrynus dorsalis. The sequence goes on along the minus strand of CM074726.1, from coordinate 52,399,160 downwards.
TTGGGAACAGTTCCATTTTGTGCATAAGGTCCCACACCTTTTACTTCTAAGATTTTGTTCGCACTCCAGCATCGTAGCTGAAGCCAAAATAAGAAAGTTCAGAACTCCTTACTCTGAGCAGGATATTTCAGTAATGAATCATGCTGTTCCCTCAGGGATCACAAAAGCAATATTCCCATCATCAACAAAAGAATGTATTATATTAAGACAACACAGGATGAGAATGCTCCAGAGGGAGAGAGGCAGCGATCATAGCAAGAAGGGCAGGAGATGGAGGGGGAGATAGATAGGAGTCTATTCCAACTATTGTTCTGAGCCTGGAGATATTCATCTGCTTATGAAGAGAGGTTTGTGCCTTCAAGCTGTACAAGGAAAATAGAAATTTGGAAGGTGTAGTAATAATAATAATAATAAAAAAAAAACAAGTTATAATCTTTCCCAAAATTATATATAATTTTACGGGTTAAAAATACAGAATAATATTGGGAAGCTGTACCAAGCTGGTGTTTACCCTTTCAATGTGGACAAAACAAGGAAAGCAGTTTTATGTTATGTGCCCAGTTGTGGTCCTCTATGGTGTTTATCAGGGTCTCCCTGCTAGAGCACAGGCGGATTCATCACAATGAAAGAACCTCTAGTTAACCTGCATGTGCTTAAGCAGGCAAATCCTTAAAAGGAAATGTATCAACCTGGAAACAGATGCGTTTATGTTAAACACTTCCCTTGTCCTAAAGTGCCCTAAAACATTAGTGTGGGGATTTCCCTGCAAGAATACAGGTGAGTTAGTCTATGGAGCCTATGCACTAACACTGGGATGGGCAACCTGAACCCTAACCCCCCCCCCCCCACACACACACACACACACACAAATGGAATGGACCACTTGAAATGCTTAAGCTATCAGAAGAGCCAAAGAAGCTGGACACTTGATTACATGTTACAGTTAAAGGACCAGTAACCCTTTATTTTTACTTTAAACATTATGAAAGTACATAATTATGTACAGTCAAATTGGCAATCCATTTTTTTTTTTTTTTTTTTTAAACATATATGACCTTGACAGTTAAATACCTGGATCTCAGTTTCCAGATATTTACTGGTCTGTGGTCCACCAAACCAGGGTCTAATACAATGTTACAGTCTCACCACAACAGTGAAACTTTGTATGATGTAATACAATTACACTCTCCCTGCACTGAATGCACTGTATGATGTAATATAATGTCACACTTTCCCTGCAGCACTGAATGCTCTGTGTGATGTAATACAACATTACAGTCTCCCTGCACTCAATGCTGTGCATGATCTAATCATAATATAATGTTACACTTTCCATGCAGCACTGGGTGCTCTGTATGATGTAATACAATGTAACACTCTCCCTGCACTGAATGCTCTGTATAATGTAATATAATTTTACACTTTCCCTGAAGCACTGACTGCTCTGTGTGATGTAATACAATGTTACACTCTCCCTATAGCACTGAATGTTCTGTGTGATGTAATACAATGTTACAGTCTCTTTGCAGCACTGAGTGCTCTGTGTGATGTAATATAATGTTACAATCTCTCTGCAGCACTGAATGTTGTGTGATGTAATACATTGTTACACCCTCCTTGCAGCACCAAATGTTCAGTGTGATGTAATACAATGTTACACTCTCCCTGCAGCACTGAATGTTCTTCCTGCAGCACTGATGTAATACAATTTTACACTTTTCCTGCAGCACTGAATGCTCTGTGTGATGTAATACAATGTTACACTGTTCCTGCAGCACTGAATGCTGTGTGTGTGATATAATACAATGTTACACTCTCCCTGCAGCACTGTGTGATGTAATACAATTTTACACTTTTCCTGTAGCACTGAATGCTCTGTGTGATGTAATACAATGTTACAATCTCCCTGCAGCACTGAATGCTCTGTGTGATGTAATACAATGTTACACTGTTCCTGCAGCACTGAATGCTCTGTGTGATGTAATACAATGTTACACTTTCAGTGTAGCACTGAATGGTCTGTGTGATGTAGTACATTGTCACACTCTCCCTGCAGCACTGAATGTTCTGAGCTATCAATACAACAGCACACATAACATTAAATAAATGCTCTCCCAACAGAACAATTTATTTACACATTAAAAAGCAAATTTAGGATTATAGTGTAGAGATGTTATCATACCTGGAACTCTTTGGATCTGTCCTGGAGACTCCAGTTTTTGCAGTGAATTACCGGGTCTACAGGGACAGAGGATGATTCTCCATGATTCTCCAGTTTCTTATGAAACTCTGCCCACTTCCCACACACTTTATGACACAGGCCATTAAGTCTTGCCCCTTTGTAACACGAATCACATCATTTATATTCCCCACTGCCAATACATGAGCCCTCTCTGGGGGCTCAAGAAGACAAAGAATAATATATACATATGTTAGCAGTAAGTACTTGATTAGTAAAGTTGTATCAACCCAATTCATTTTTTTGTCTTAGAGTTCCTTGAACTGGGGATGCTTAATTATCCTATGAAATAGTTAGATCAAGTGTGTCGTGGTCCCTCATTTTACACTTTAACTGCTGCTTTCAGTTATTTCATTAAATAACGGATTTCACACTTCAACTTTAACAAAGCGCGGGATAAATAGATTTTAACTCCTACAAAGTGCAAGAACAAAAATGACCAATGAACACAACTTAACTGCGGCTTTCATCTTGCTGTCATGTATGTCTCTTTCTGACACAAAACTGTTCTAGCAGTGTGTAAATTCTCCTAACATGCCATTAATGTATTAACATGTTGGGTAGGCCGAACACGCCTGTGTGATTACCTTTCTGTCTCGTGTTGTGCCTTGGGGCCCCAGATTAAATCACAAGTTATTTCATAATGAAAACGCCATCGCTAATCATTTGGCTCAAGTCCCGCACTATCAAGTTTGAACATGGAAAGGTGTTAAGTTATGATACATTCTCAATGAGTTTAACTCCTAAGTGCCAGAGAGATTTCAGATGTTGTGCACATCCACTTATTTCGGGAATGGGAAATCTGTACCCACCAAAGCAGGGGTAGGCGATGTGCCTCCCAGCTGCTGCCAGACTGCAACTCCCATCATCCTCTGCCAGCTCTTGGGGCCAGATGTGGTTATATAAAGAAGAGACCACCAGAGGGCAGCAATGAAAAGTCCCAATTCTTTTGCAATGCATTGGAGACTTCCACAGGACTCAAGTGGTTAAAAACTCCTCAATCATTCCAGGGGTTAAAAGTCCATTTAAATCAAAGGGAATTTTTTTTTGTCCTTTTGGCATTCAAAGAGGTGTGAGATGCATTGCTCTTAAGTGTGTTGCACACCCCACTGGTCCTTTCAGGATTAATCTCTTTAAAGGGATAGTAATACTTAAAATGTAAAAAAAAAATATGTTGTAGGGTTTATCCCCCTGAGTAAAACAAGAGTACTCCCACTGCTGAAAGGTGTTTCATTCAAAATTTATTAATTTTCAAAGCTGAATTTTTTAGGTGCAATATCACAGTGGCCTGAAATTGTACAGTGGCGCTGTTGCTACACGATCCTATGGATAGCTCTGGTCAGTTGACCATAAATTTCCATAGGATGGTGCAGCAACAGCGCCACTATACAATTTCAGGCCACTGTGATATTGCACCTAAAAAATTCAACTTTGAAAATTAATAACTTTTGAATGAAACACCTTTCAGCAGTGGGAGTGCCCTTGTTTTACTCAGAGGGATAAACTCTACAACATATTTTTTTTTACATTTTAAGTAATACTATCCCTTTAAAAAATGTGTCCTTTGCTATATTCTTATAGCAGACAGGCAAAGAGCCCGGGCAATGCGTTGTCTACCACTCCTTCACTCAAAGGGTTAATGTACATTATATAAATTGAAATTAAAGACAAAGCTTACAATAGTTAATTTATTGAGATTTTTATCCACTACTCATATTCACAAAGGCCATTACCTTATCTCAAGCTATTTACAGACAACACAGCATTACCACTTCTGAGACACCTATCAGGGCTGATATAGTAATGGAATTCAGGAAGCACTGCAAAAGGCAGGAATGGTTGACCCCACAGAGCATATTTAAGACTAGATTTTGGCCAGGAAAACAAATACAGGTTTTTGTTTTTTTTAATTCCCCCTCCCCACCCCCATTTGAGTTGGAATGCATTGCATACCTCTCTGGCATACAAATGGTTAAATTAGTATAACCCCAGGTAATTTTACGTTAGTTTTCCTTTACATCAATTTTCTAAATTGCAGCAAATTACTAGCGGGTTTGACGAAACTACTAGCTTTTTTAAAATCTATAATCACAGTATCGCATAATATTTAGTTACAGTTATACTGAATGCATACAGTAACTTGTGTGGCCACATAAGAGTATTTATACATCAGACATTACTATTGACATTGGGATCAGCTAAAAATGTATACTGGGAATAACTATTCATCACAAAAACCTTCACATGAGAAAATTAAGGGACCACTTGCAGCAGTGCTAGCCAAATGGTATGGTCAAGGATTGAAATAAGACAGGATTTTTAGAGGCTTTAACACTTACTTATGTTAGCGCTTAAGTTCAATTCAGTAAGCTAAATTCTGGAGCAAATCAACTGCATCATAAAGGACAAAATTCAACAAAATACCATTTATTTAAATGGGGATTTAATCTTTTGAATGTCAGAGATGTCTCTAACATTCTGTTGGCACTAATGGGGTTAACACTTGCTAAAATCTGTTAGAAATTCTTTATATAAAAGTGTGGTTTGTTTTTAGGAGCTCTGCAATACTTTCTGCAATTCTGGAGCCACTGATACTTGGTCCCTGTTTTTTTCTCTGCTCTAAACCTCATTATTTTTTAAAGGGCAACTAACATGGGAAGGGAACACAATAAAGCACAGTAATTTATTCATTAACTGCCAATACTAAACCTCAGAGACGGATTAAGGCTCCATAGGGCCCTAGGCAAGGTACCAATTTGGGGCCCCACGTCTCCGGATCTGGTGCTTCTGACATAGAAGGCTGATAGCACGTGTTGGCACTGTGTTCCTAATGGATGTGACAGCAACTGGATGACGTTGGTCTCTTTCAAAATAAAAGACATCTGACACAAGATATTAGTGGCAGCAACAGCAGGGCCTCCTTCTATGACCCATCACTTGCAACCAGGGCCCCTGATATTGCCTGGGCCCTAGGAAGTAGCCTAGGTTGCCATAATGGATGATATGGCTCTGTCAAACCTCTGATCACAAAAATAAATCTTGCACTCATACTATCAAATACAGGCTTGCCTCATAATAACTTTTAAATGAAACATCTCCCAGACTGGCTGTATTGAAACTGTTTATCAACATAAATCACTGCACTGATATAACAGGAATCCATCATTAGCAAACATTAATCCTGCATAGTGTCAGATGGGTACTCAACGAAATTGCAAAGCAATGCATTGCGTAACCCTCTTGTACTCAAAGGTCTAAATGCAGTGGTATGGCTTCAATCACTCATATGCCCTACGTATGTGCATACAGGTCTCGCCGGTCATCCAATCGTGTGGAGGAATTATGCACTGGCATGCATGTATGTCAGCCATACAGACTTGGGTAACACGCACTACTGATCATTTAGCTGTGATGAGCATCACAACAATTCAGTCACTTGTCTGAATGTCTGTATAGTGGCCACATAGGCCTTCATTCTGACCTCCCATATTTGCAGCTTCTCAGAAACCAATGCTAGTTGAGTGGAGGTTTCTGCATGGTGCATCTATGGGGGGGGGGGATGGTTGATACAGTCAATCATATGGTGCAATTAAATGCATTTAGGAATGAATGTAAACAGCAACACAGGATCACCACGGCAGTCACCTGTGTGAATGAGAGGGGTAGAAAGAATCTTTTTTATTGCTAACTGGGAGTTTTAGAAGCCAGTGAAGTGTTTGAATGTATGCCCCCTACTCCTTCTGGATTGTAGGCTCTCACCACTCTATCCACTTGTTTTGGGCTGAACATGTATGTCACATGTATTACTACCTTTCTAGCATTCAAGGTGTTAAAAGCCCCATTTAAACCAGTGACTTTTTATCTCCCCCCCCCCCCCCACACACACACACACACACATCTTCCTGGAACAGTTATTTGGCTCTAGAGCTTCACCTTTTTAGCTTCCTGCATAAGGCCTTTGGACCTCTGGCCTGCATTCAGCAGAGCGGTGCTCTTAGAGTAGCTGTGGCTAATGGTGTACACAATGCTGGCGCCAGGAACACAATACCACTTTTGGTGCCTGTGTCTGTTTGGAGAAGGGAGATTGGGTTACTAATGCTGCTTTTGCCTATGTGTGGAGAATGGGGCCAGGACAGCTATTTAATGTAACAGACATGAGACTCTCTGGTGCTACTGTCTCTTCATTAGTTCAGTGCTACAATGCACAGTTTTTACCTAGATCAACAGTTATTTCTCCTGCTCTAATATACTATAAATCCCAACATCCTCAGTTGGCCGTTGACAAGATGAAAATAGCATGAGTTGAAGTCCAACAACAGCTGGACAGATACACATTTCGCTCAAATTAATTCCTCCCTATTTCAGTTTTGAAGAGTTTCACAGTTGATAGGAAAGAAAGGCAAGCAATCTAACAGGTTTCATCTGTTAGAATATTTGAACAAAGCAGCTTCCAGTAGTGAGGGTTCCCTTACTTTATTCAGCACAAAAAACGCTATTATACATATATTTTATGCAGGAAGAAAATGATTAACTTCTAGAGTAGGCCAATTACGTTATACTGTACAAACAAATTCCCATTCATATATTTGGCCTCTTAGACACTTTTAACCACTCTAGTTCATTGCAAAACTCTCTAGCATTCAAAGCGTTAAAAGTCACATTTAAATCTATTTTTGTTTTTTACTTTTACATCCCTGGCTTTTGAGCTCCATACATTTTCAGAGAGCTTTCTGTCAGGGACTGCGAAGGCAGAGATATATATACAATATTGCAGCCTCTGTCTCCCTGATTGATCTGTCTGCAGTGCATTGCAAAGCGATGCACTGGAGATCTTTCTAACATTCAAGGTGTTAAAAGCTTCATTTAAAAACAATGGAAAGCTTTATTTCTCCCCTATGATGCAATAAGTTGGCCTCAGAAGGACTAATACTTCTTAGTAAATCAGCCTCTACGACACCTAAGACTTGGCAATCTTCACCAGTAAGAAGAAATCCCTGGGCCATATCTATCTTTATAACAGTGCAATTGTGGGGCAATCCAACAGCACAGGGGAAAAATAAAACAGTATAATAATCCTGCTAATTTAAATGGGCCTTTAACGCCATCAAATGTTAGAAAGGTTTCCATCCCACTGCCAAGAAAAGATCCAGAGACATCTTTAGCATACAAGGGATTTGGCAAAGTTTACATGGGCATTTTTAGCTCTGTGTTTTCTATGCTGTGTTAAATACAGCAACATGCTCCCCATTACTGCAGATTGGGCTGTCACATTGGAATCGTTGCAACGTGTTATGCAACCCAAACACAGATTGCTGAATCTTTCCTACTTACAGAACAGAATGAAAGAAAATTTTAGCCGCATTAATCTGCGTTGTGGCCTATGGGGCCATAGTGCAGATGGTTCACATGGATGACTGAATCGAGGTTGCTCACATAACAGTACAATCAATGTCCAGTCTATGTGGATGTCAGCCATTGACATTTGGCTGACATTCCCATGGGACAGCCATCGGCTCCACTTCCTGACCTCCCCCCCACCAGGTGATGGTATCACTGGGGGAATGAAGGGAATGCTGCTGCAGTTTGACAGGGGTAGATGAGCAGTGCTGAAGCACAGCACATTTCAACTGTCTGTGTCAACTCCTTACAGCCTTACTGTATTGCATGCAAATGTCTATGAACAGAGAGGGTTTTCTAAGTTCAGTGCAGCAACCAGCACTGCAAGAATCTCACTACCGGTACTGTCTGCTACATCTTCCATTTTGGAATTATACAGCTCTATTACTGAAAGAAATACATAAATATCACAATTACTCTTAAGAAGCAGAGCATTAGAATAAATGGTTAAAAAGTTTTTTTTTGAGGACAGAATTTTTTAAAAGGAAAACTATCACCCACTAATAATAATCACTTCACCTTCCTTACTAATGGCCCCTATGGATTTCTGCCCTTGTGCCTTTGTTCATCTTCAATCAGTCCTGGATGTCATGTGCACAGAGGTGGACATGAAGCAGAGAGTGTGCATGAGCCTACTTAACCCTTTAAGTGTCAGAGAGGTACACAACACATTGCTTTGCAATGCGTTGTGTACCCCTCTGGCACTCAAAGGGTTAAGGAGAAGTGTGCAATGCATTTCAAATAAATGTTCTGCACACCTTTGTGGACCTTGAAAGATTAAAAACATACTATGAGCAGTGAGCAGAGGTTGAGGTCCTGTGGTCCTGCTACTAACTGTCATGTCCGCCTCCATGGACACCTAAGAACGAGTTGAAGATGTGATCTCTTGAACAAAGGCTCAATGGCAAAATTCATAGGGGTCATTAGAATTTTCTGCCCATAGAAAGGTAAATGTTTGTTATTCTTAGAAGGTGTAAGTTCCCTTTTAAACACAGAAAGCATTGTTTGACAGCAGATAAGAACTAACTGGATGACCCAGTCTCCCCATGTCTCTGTGTATATATAAAAAGCTCAGCCTTATGTAATCCTTACAGTAAGCCAAGTATGTATCCCAAGAGTCCTTACATTCAACTTACATTTTTAGCCCCTACCACTGCTGCTGGGAGGCTAGTCCATGTACCAGTAACTCTTTCTGTGGCCACGTCCTTTGGTTCTTGTATTCCTTTTTTCCTGAAAAGTGGTTCCCTCATGAACTTTATTAACCCTTACCCTTTAGCGTGCCTCAGAAAAGTATCCAATGCATTGCACTATAATGTACTGGATACCTCTCTGGCACCCAAAGGGTAAAGACCAAGCACGTGTGCAACACATTGAAAAGCTTTGGGCCTTTAAAGGATTAGAAGCCATATACAGGAAGCTAAAGATGTGCAGTTTTAAGGAGAAACCAACTGCACCATAGAGGACAAACAAAACTTTCCTCATTTTCTATTGATTTAAATGGAGAGCTTATTATTTTTGAATGAGAAAGTGCTCCAGTGCATTGGTTTAAAATATGCTGTACACCTCTCTAGCATTCAAGGGGTTAAACCACCATTTCAATTATTGGGAACTTTCATTTGTACCCCCAGGGTGCAGTTGGTTTGCCCCAGAATTTATTTAATCTTTCTGAATGTGGCCATGAATCTCTTAACCCTTTGAGTGCCAGAGAGATGTGCAACCCATTGCTTTGCAAAGCATTGTATACACCTCTGGTATTCAAAGCGTTAATATATTTAAAGGTTTCAGTCTCGTCACTCCTCTGTTTAGTATCCTCCAAGTTCTACATATTAAGACGAAATCTTGTAGACTGCCAAAGGTCGACAAAGGTAATGGAATATTACGTCGCAGTTTAAGTTATTGGTGAAGATAATCAATCTGTCGTCAGCTGGTTCACCAACTTATCTTCCTCATTATTCACATGGAAAGAATGTTCCGGATAAAGTCTTGGTAGCCAAGAGCAATGGCCTGGGGTTTGGCTGACCCCACTCTATTTCTGTTCACACACTATGGACCTTATTAAAAAAAAGAGCAACTCTGGTTCAAACTAGCTGCATAACTGGAGAAAACTAAAAATTCCTAAAACACCAATTAATTTAAATAGGTCTTTTAAACCCCTGAATGAAAATGCACTAGAATACTGTGAAACAATGCATTGAAGACTTCTCTAGCATTCAAGGGGTTGAAAGTCCCATTGGGACCTGTCCCTGCCTCACATACACACACTGGAGCAAGTGTGACTATCAAGTACCAACACAGACCTTTGCAAATTGAAAGGTACCTCATTGGTGCTCAAAGGGTTAATTAGGAAATTTGAATGGGCTCGCCAATGCTATTCATGTCGTACTGGCTGCAGCAGCCATGTAAGAGGATGTCACAGGCTCCAACCATGACATCAAATTGTTCTGATTGTAAAGGGTTGCAGGACTGTGCCCCCTTGGATGGAGGGCCCTGTCTCGAATGAATCTTTCCCTGGGTGCAGTTGGTTTGCTAACTGAATAGGGACCACTTTTGTCATAACTAGAGAAACAAAAGACCTTAAAACTAATAACTTTTAACCCTTTCAGTGCCAAATGGGTATGCATTTTTTAATAAGAAATCCCACTTATCAATCTAGGCGGAAAATCATGACCACTATGAATCAGTTCTGTATGGATTGCTTACCAGAATATGAATGTTCCACGTTACATCAATTTATATGCATAAAAACCACCCTTCATCTGTTTCTATTTGTACCCACCATTTAAACGTAATCAATGTTGCTGTTCGATAGCAAGAGGGAGAGAGAGTGGCCATCTTGATACTGTGTCACTTAATTGGCAGCACTCTCCCTCCAAAGAACTGACATTCTTCAACTGTAAGCCTGCCCTTTCACAAGAGATCAGCCTTTGTGTGTGTATGACGTGCGCATAATGAAAGGAGAGCACCACACTGTTAGGAACATGGTAATAATGGCTGTGGGTGGGCTCTGACCTGCAAGAGGACAGACTTCAGAACCATGCCATACACAGTGTACCGCAGCGAGCTTCAGAACTACGTCACCAGGTAATTTTATTTTACATTCAATTACTCAATAAATATAACAAGTTAGAAATATTTTTCTGAGAGGCATCAAATGTAATGCATTGTAATTGGGGTGAAAGTTCCACTTTAATTTGGTACTTGATATTACGTACATGGGGGGCAGACTCTATTCTTTTGGCAGGACTCAGCTCCTCCCTTCAGGGAGGAGTCTGAGGTCCTTGAGTTGCACAACATACACAGACTCATGTCTGCCACAATGGACATGATATCCAGTATTAGTTTTTTAGATTATTTTTTGGGGAAGCAATCCACACCAAAATGATTCATTTTTCATTAGGATTTTGTGCCCAGTTTAAGATACGTGGTGGTTTATAATTAATGGGTATTGGTGTTCTTTTAATCCCTTGATAGCTAGAGGTAACCAGTGCAGTTGGTTTGTTCCAGAACACCACTGCTTTCCCATTGTTCATGTGGCTAACTTTTGTCATAGCCAAAGAAACAAAATGTTTCCAGTGATATTTTACAGACATGACCTACCACCTGGCTACACTAATCAGTATCTCTTTTATGTGACTAAATGGAAAAAGTGAGTCAGATCATAAGGATCTGTCTAACGCTGCTACTTAAGGTAGTCATGGTCATCCTGTGGTAATCTCAAGGCCCCCTTCCCAGACAACCCCAGAATTCCAGTCTGTGGTCTGCCGAGAAATAACAGCTCTAGGGTTTAATGAAATCAGCCTGTTTTCCCATACTGGAGATTTGGATTTTTTTTTTTTTTTTTTTTTTTTTTAAACGACTTGTATTTCAATTTTTTGTGTTAAAATGAGATGTGTACAGACAGAAAAACAGTGTACTGAAAATGTAACTGTGCCATGTGCACATTTAATGTTTAAATGCATATAAGGCCAGGGGGAATTTGGCGAGTATGGCGTGGACCAACATCCTTCCTGGTTGGTGTAACTTTAACCCCAACCGATGGAATTTTAATGATGGTACCATTGGCTTTTCACACAATTCTACCACTTTTCTTAAAACATCAGCCTCAATACTACGTTCCTTCCCTTACAGTAGTACGTTCAAATAGGGCTTTTAAACCGATTCAAAGCTAGAGAGGTCTCCAACACATTGCTTTGCAATGCTTTGGCCACCTCTCTAGCATTTAAGGAGTTAAAAAAGCATATTTAAAACATCTGCAATTTTCATTTGCCCCCTTAGGTGAAATTTGTTGAACCCAGAATTACCCCAATCCGCCTCAGTAAATCAGTCTCAATATGGGCTATTTGCATACAGTTCATTGTGGTGGGAGAAAGCCATGGGCATAAAGCATATACCGCCATTAAAACCACACTAAATGGGATACAGTAATACATTTAATTCCGTTACCACTGAGCATGTGCTGTGTTATTATGGTAAGGTGATAATCACAAAGGAGAACTCTAGAAGACTAATCAGAGACAAGAGGCCACCTAAAACAGCTATGGAATCAGCAGTCTATGCATTTGGGTACCAATCACAATAGTGACCTGGAAAACCCTTTTACTAGCAGCAATGTTCTTAAAGGGATAGTAATGTTTCATAATAAAAACAGCTCTAATTAATCATGATAGTATTTGGACTTTGGAGAGTGTTATTTCAATTCTGTCAGAGTTGTAGTTCAAGAGTAATTCAATGACAAAGTATCCCCCTCCTGCCCCTTTTACTGATGTAACACTGTTCAGCCAGAGCAGAAGGGATGTGCCCAGGTAGATTGCAGAGAGGGACAATCTTCAATTAAGATAAGAGAAAAACCTGAAAAACTTGTCAAGAGGGGCAGGGCTTTCATTGTTCTCATAGGAAGAAGATTGTCCCCTTCTGTTATCTGTCTGGTCTATGGACTGCATTCCACATCTGAGAAGAGATGGCTTACACTAGGTAAAAGGGGCGGGGAGGGGAAACTTTGCTTGTGAATATGTCTTAAACCATAAAGGTTTGAGAGATAAGATATATATTGTTCTTCATGTTTTTTAATGCCTACAAAATAAAATAAAGTTAAAACGAAGTATTACTCTCCCTTTAAGACAGAACAAACTGCCCAGGCTGTTCACAAGGGCATAGATCATCTCTCATGAAAGCAGACTTTCTTTCATTGAATGCAGGGAGGGTGCCATAGGAATGATATGCATAGTGACCTACAAGGCATCATGAAGGTTCCTAATATTGTAATAAAACTATATTATTAAAAAAAAAAAAATAACATATTATAAGGTGTATCCTGTTGTATAAAACTGCCAAATGTTGTCTTATTAAAAAGTTATGAACTTTCACACTATCAGGAAGTGAAGATGTTACTGTCCCATACAATTGTGAACTGAAGCCAGAGGCCAGTCTCTCCCATAGAACGCAATAGAGTAACTGTCACGACACCTAGTTAAATTAAGGTATCTATACAACAGAGGGCACTGTTAATGTAAAAAGGCACCAGTTTACATGTTTATAACTTAGCAACAAACATTACCCAGCAGTGGGAGTACCCTGGTTTTACTCAGCAGGAAAACCCCTCAATATATGAGTTTACATAATACAGGTTTCCTACTACTTTAACACTGATCACACCGGAAGTTGACAATGAACAGTCCACTCATGAGGGTGTCAGCCAACCATGTAAGTGGGAGACAGACATGAGTGGGATTTCAGCTTCAAATTTTGTGTTTGCTCTTCAGGCTTTAGACAAATCACTTTCTCCCTGAGGCACCAGGTTGCAAGCTCTATGGTTCAGGGGCTTATTGGGCAGTATGAACAAATGTAAGTGCAGCAATGTTGGGGCAAAGCAAGAGAACCAATGAAAATGCCCAATCATTTAAATGTGTCTTAACTCCTTGGGTTCCAATGCATTTTAACCCCTTGAAAGCTGCAGAGGTCTCCAAGGCATTGTGAATCTGTGTGTGTTTGTGTGTGTGTATATATGTGTGGTGTACATATGGGCATGTATATAAATATCAAGTGTATATGTATGTGCGTGAATATATGCATGTATGCAGGTATATGGCTAGAACCTACTGGGCCCTGCATTGAAAGCTGAATCTTGGCCCCCATCCCTCATATGCTGGTGTTCAAATATTTTATTGATGAAAAGAGGCTCACCAACAATATTCTTATGTTACTGGCTGGCAGAGGTCATCTGTATGATATCAGCACCCATCAGCCAAGACCAAGATAGTAAACTGGTCAAGTTGTAAGAGGTAGTGGGATAGTTTAGAGATGATTGGTCCTAATGAATGCACCCACTGCATCCCCTGTACTAGGTGTGGGTATGTGTAAGAGAGAGAAAGAAAGTGTCTCCAGGGATTTTTGCACCACTGATTTAAAAACCACTTGAGTGTGTGTTGTATTAGACGGAACAGGCTGGGGGCCATAGGAGAAGCCTATGAAGGCTGCATGTGACCCTACAATTGTCTGTTGGCCATTATTCCTTTATAGTTGTTTTCTTTTTATTCTTTTGCACAGCTCAAAGGAACCAAGCCATCTCAGAGATCTAAAGATCGCCCTGCTTCTTCTTTTTCAAGATTACTATTTTAGATATGAAAAGAATTAATCAAACATCAGATCGCATTCCTCTCTCTTATCTGATTACCTGGAGGGCAGAACTCCTTTGCAGTAATGTCAAGAGCTGCCACATAATTCCTTCCCTTACAGAATTTTGCACACATACAGCCAGCTCACTTTTCAGGGGGAGGTCACTGAAGGCCACAAGTAGTAGATATGCTGGGGAAATCATTTGTTATGTACTCTCATGGATATATGTATAAAGTTAACAGTGGAACAATATCGGAGTAAAACAACTGCACCATAAGAATTCTCCCTGATTTAAAGGGAAACTATCACAATGACAGAGTCACCAAGGCATGCCTGTTTTTCAGCGAGCAGACCTGCCAAAGAAGCCTCGAGAGAGGAATCAGTCAGAAAAGTGACCCCCTGTGGTCCATCTATAATCCCATAATGGGCTATGAACTGTAAGACTTCAAGTCCTGTGGCACACACAGTCTCAAACACTCTAGGGTCAAGGGGGCCTTACTCATCAAGCTAAAGAGATACTATTCAGAAGAAAACAAACAGAACATTGGGGGGGAATGAAAATCCCATTGATATGAAAGGTCCTTTTAACTACTGAAATTCAACAGAGGTCTCCAACGAATTGTCAAGCAATGTATTGCAACCCCTTTGGTTTAAAGATGCTTTACAAAGGGTATGCTCCATATTTGGGATCACTTTCAAGATAATATCCGAAAACAAGTCCAGTCTTTAAACACCCAAAGGGTTAAATAACAGCAACAGCACCGCTTGGCTGAAAAAAATCTTGCACTTAAATTCTGAACAAAACAAACTGCATGTTTGTTTTGTTATAACTTTTGACTTAAGTAACTCCCAGCATTTGAAGAACCCTGGTTTTACTAAGCCAGTGGTTCTCAGTCATTGTTGTGCTATGGACACTCACTTAAAGGGATAGTAATACTTTGTTTTAACTTTCTTTTATTTTGTAGGCATTAAAAAAACATGAAGAACGATATAAGTCTTATCTTTCAAACCTTTATGGTTTAAGAGATATTCACAAGCAAAGTACCCCCCCCAGTTCAGCCAGATCAGAAGGGAGGTGCCCAGGTAGACTGCAGAGAGGGACAATCTTCAATTAAGATAAGGGAAAAAGCTGAAAAACTTGTCAAGGGGGGGAAGGGCTTTCATTGTTTTCATTGTAAGAAGAATGTCCCCTTCTGTTATCTGTCTGGTCATACAACCAGATTCACATCTGAGAAGAGATGACTTACACTAGGAAAAAGGGGCGGGAGGGGAAACTTTGCTTGTGAATATCTCTTAAACCATAAAGGTTTGAGAGATAAGACTTATATAATTCTTCATGTTTTTTTAATGCCTACAAAATAAAATAAAGATAAAACGAAGTATTACTATCCCTTTAAAGAGTATCCTTTTGAAAGGTCGCACATGAAAGAGCATGTGACCTTTTAAGTCATTCACAACGTCGCCATGCTCAAAATGGCGACATGACAATCTCGCACTGCATGACAGCACAAGATTGTCATGTCGCCTACTTAATGGTCGCATACACGGCCATGATAACTTGGAGGCGAGGACAATAATACTTGCGTTGGCTAAGTGTAAAACTGCTTTGGGGAAGCTGAAGAGAGGCAGCTGGAGTGCCTCCGTGTGCTGCCTACAAAAGGAAAGGTATGTACACAGCACACTGAGGCGCTACTTAATGGTCACGTACACATTTTCAGTGGCTTATTTCTTTTAATGCCATAAACATATCTGATTGTAATCCTGATGCTTTATGGATACATTCTGGTATTTACTAATGATCAGTTGTATGCAGTGCGAGATTTTCATGTCGCCATTTTAACCACGGAGACATTGTTAATGTGTCTTATGGGAACGCAATGTTTTTTATGTGACCTTTTAAAAGCGAATCCACTTAACCCCTTAACGACATGTGACGTACTATGACCGTCACGGTCCTTGAAATACTCAAGGACCGATGACGGTCATAGTACGTCACGTACTTTTTACTTACAGCGCTCTACCTGGAGCGCTGTAAGTAAAAATAGGGCCTGAAATTGACCGCTCCAAGATCGGAGCAATCTCTATCAGGCCCCATAATGACGCGCCGATACACGCGACAGGTCACGTGTACCGGCGCGTCCAAGTGCTCCTATGCGGTCATTATGGGACGGAAATGTCCCGGGACCGCCGGTCGTTAAGGGGTTAAAGTGTCCCCTTTTTTCTATAAAGACAAAAATGTGAATGTTAAATTTCACACATATATTTATATGTTTATTTTAGTCATTCTGATTGTGAGACCTAATTATAAATATGTATTATTATATTTTATCCTTTACATATAAGACATTTAAGGTATTATGTGTTCACTGAAAATTCCATCTTATGGGTTATAGATACCTAGAGCAAAAACAGATTGAGAACTGCTGCACTAAACACACTCATTGTCCACGGTAAATATTTTCTTTAGAAGATCGTACTGTCTCTTTAATTGGAAACATTCTCTAAACTGTACAGGGCTGATTTTATACAAAGTCATGCCAGGTCAAAGCCATTTTTTACATGCCTCCAGCAATGCACTATTATATACACCAGCAGAGCAACACAACATCACATGAGCCAACATTCCAAGTCCCCAGCAGGGGGAATATAGCATTGTAGCAATGGATAGTATGTTTTGCTGCTTTCATTTAATGGTGCATTGTGCCAACAGAAATTTGTGGAGAAATGCATCCTGGTCTAAAAAATTGGGAAGTCGCACACCCGCGGTCATGTAGTATACAAAACAATTTCATAATACAGAACATGACAGCTTCTGGCAGGACCATAGAACCACAAACTATGCTTACTGCATATGGTAAGATTAACCCTTTTATGGACCAGGAGGGTGTGTAATGAATTGCTTTGCAATGTTCTGTGTGCTGCTCTGGTCCTTAAAGAGTTAAGTAGGATCCCTCTTAAACAAAGGTGCAAGGACAAAATGCATACGGGCCAGTAGGATTTTCTGGTCATGGTGAGGTGTTCATTGTACTTCAAATTCCATTAAGAGAAGAAAGGTATATCCGGAGTGCTCACATTTTCTAAACTTAGTGTTACAAACAAGCGTGCAGTCCACGTACTACAGCTCATGGTCTAATCCTTGTACGGCTGTTAACCCTTTGAGTGCTAAAGAGGTATCCAACACATTGCAACGCAATGCTTTGGATACCTCTCTGGCACTCAAATGTGTTAAATGCCAGATTCGTATCTGCTGTACAATGAGATTACGTGCCAATAAACAGGCAAGAATAGCATAATAAAAAAACAGAAAAATGATGAGGAAACCCAACCAAACCAAAAGGGCAAATACAAGTTTCCATTGATTTTAAATGGTAGTTTTTAACCTCTTGAATGCTAGTGAAGTGTTCTTATTTGCTTAGTACATCAGTGTCACCATGTACAACCATAATATAAATTTGGAAAGAGGCTTGTGTCTTGTATGCACACAGTGTGTCCAATGAATAAAAATCCACTTTGCCAGTATACCACTGAATGGCAAATTGTATGGCCAAAGGGGATTTTTCAATAGAAAAACTTGCTGCCTAACAGCTGGGCATCGTACATCAGTCACTTGATCTGAACACAGACCAGAATCATCAGCATCTTTCCATTGTGCTGAAGTAGAAAACTCTGGTTTTATAGTGCTGATATCTCACCTATGGAGACCATAGGGGAGATTCACTAAAGCCTGATATAGAGGTGATAAAGTGGAGATGACTTCTTCAATGACATCACTTCTCCAGTTCCTATGTTATTCTATTCAGACGCTCCCTGAAGACTCACCTCTTCAGGGAGGCCTATCAACTGCCTCCATAAACATCATCACCAAGATTCACCCCTTGCACGGACTACTGCACTCAACGGCACTTCTCACTCCCACCCACTGACTGGCAGTTCATGTGGCAGGAGGCACTTAAACGCAATAGCACTTACTCCTTCTGTATCAAACCTACCTTCCTCTAGACTGTAAGCTCTTACGAGCAGGGCCCTCTGATCCTCCTGTTCTCCACATCTGATTGTACTATTTAATACCTCTGTATGTCTATTCCCAATTGTACAGCGCTGCGGAATTAGTTGGCGCTATATAAATAAAGAATAATAATAATAATAAAATACAGCCTATGCACTAAGATTTCTCTAGTTTTAGAGATCTTCGTGAATAGGCTCCATAGAAAAACATAGGAACTGGAAAAGGGATATCACTGGAAAAGTCATCCCCACTTGATCACCTCTTTATCACACCTTAATACATAACCCCCCACATATCCCTTTAAATCGGAGAAGCTTATGAAAAAGTAATTGTGCAGGATGGCAGAGGAGTCAGAGGAAGCCTACAGTGTGTGCTTTTCTAAGTGCCCCTGATTTAAAGTGATATGCGGTCACCTTAATATCAACAGTTCTGAAAGGTCTACTGTATCTTGCAAACAATGGCAAAAAGCAACAAGCTTCAAAGGTAGGGTGACCACGGGTCCCGGAATGTCCGGGACTGTCCCTTATTTCAAGCCTATGTCCCGCGTCCCGGGTCATCTCCCACCGGGACAATGAAGTGTCCCGGAATGAAGCCAAGCCGCCCTGGATGTCAGCCTGCAAGCGTTGTGTCACATCATGGACGCCGCGAGGGAGCGCTTGGTAGCATAAATCAGCGCTCCCTCGCAGCATTCATGATGTGACACACCGTTTGCAGGCTGACATCCAGGGCGGCAATCCAGCTGATCTCCTGGAGGCAAGCGCTCTAGTAATACAGAGCGCTGGGAGATGACATCATCTCCCAGCGCTCTGCATTACTGAGCACAGCGCGCGGGAGCTTCAGCTCTGTGCCGGAGGAGGCACAGAGCACTTTCCACACCGCTAGACTACCAGGGACTCAAGGTAGGGCATCAAGGGGCAATGTGGAGATGAAGAGGTTTTATGGTAGGGTGACCACATGTCCCGGAATGGCAGAACGGAAATGTGGTCACCCTATTCAAAGGGATTATATTAGGGATGCACTGAATTTGTGATTCTTTGAATCTGGCAGAATCTCAAATCCAGCTCAAAAGATTTGGCTGAATATCAGGTCCCAAGAGCCACAGGAGATGGGTGTTCATATCAAACCCTGGATTGAGCTGGAGGCCTACCTAGCATTCAAGGGGATAAAGTACTGCACAACCGTGAGTGTGCATCAGGAATCACTTTATTAACTCGTTGAGCACCAGAGGGGTGACTGACTCATTGTGAAGCAATGCTTTGGATCCCGGCACATTGCAAAGCAGTGGTGGCATGTATCTGTCAGCAAGAAGGTTATCTCTTCCTAATTATTGTATATTCAATCCAGCCACCAGTAAAAGTAGAATGATAATAAATTGTATGCAGTATATAGATAGAGAAAGAGAGAGTGTTCATTTATCCTTATAACCAAAACAAAGGTTCTTCCTCTGATACAAGTCAACCTCCTAATCGGGCAGTACCTGGTAGAACGACAGAGCCAGTGTGTACCAGCGTACCCACCCACACCTCTTCTCCTACCTGCTCACACAGAAGGCCACACCCACATTCCTGCGCATAGAGGGAGTTCTCAGGCCTCCTAGGAGGCCCACGGTCAAGAAGTGAGTCAGTAGCATCTCTATGACCTAGCAAGGAATTTGGCCTATGCTTTGCTGCTTCATCTCATTAACATTTTGTGCAACATGTGGGGCATCTAATTAAATGAATACTTAAAGTAAAGTAATATAATTGTTTCTGTTTTAAGTTCCATTAAGCCCCTGAGCTGCCAGTATCCACACTTGTAGTTATTAGGTCTCACAAAGATGAACTTTATATACCAACGGGACACAGTGTACCACTCAAATGGCTGTGCATTGTGATATGATCATTTTCCTGCTTTTAGGGGCCCTTACGTTCAAAACTAAACTGAAATAGGTCTACAGCAAACAAACAGAACTATTAACCCTTTACTGTAGCATAGGGTTGAAATGAAAATTCTGCTAATTTCCATTGTTTTAAATGGAGATTTCAACCCCCTGAATGTTAGAGAGGTCTATAATGCATTACTTCACATCTCTAGCTTTAAAGGGGTTAAACGTCATTTACATAATTGGGAATGTTGAGGATATTTACTTGTTCTCTACAGAGCAGATGGTTTGTCCCAGAATTATTCCACTTTTCTTTCATATAATGACCCAGTAACTCTTGCCTTCTCTGAACATGGGAAAATACAGTCATCAAGCCTCAAACGGAAAAGGAAAATTACACTTTCTGTACAAAGAACACATCAGTGTATTGTAACATGATCATTATCCTGCTTCTAAGTCTTTGTCAGCAATATGTATAATGGGATGTGATTAAGTTCAGAATTTACTAAAGGAGGCACTGCTCTTTTGCGAATAAGAACTACTAAGTATTTAACCTATTGCAAACCAGAGAGGTATCCAACACACTGCATACCTCTCCCTAGCACTAAAAGTTATCACCAACTGCAACTAAATTTCATCTGTTCCACACCAACAGCATACAGAATAGCACATGTAATGGCAAGTTCAAAGTGGGAACAAACCTCAAGGCCCAACACACAGAGCACAAGCCATTGACAAAGCAAACCAAAAGCAATGTATACCAAACTCCCAGTGCAAAGAACAAAAATATAAATATTAACCCACTGAGTGCTAGAGAGGTCTGCAACACTTTGTCAAACAATGCATTGGAGAAATCTCAAGTATCCAAAGGCTATTATGTAATATTTGTACATTTAAAAAAATTGCCTCATCCATTTCAAAGAGGCTTAAGTCTCTGAGTGTCAATTGCATGTGCAATGCTATGCAAAGCAACATATTTATCACCACTTAAATTTCCAGGTAAGAAAAAATTATATGAAACAGATTAATGCCTCTGGCACAAAATAGGCCCATATTTTCACTGCGTATTGCCAATACATGACCTGAACAGTGACACTCCAACGTAATTTCTTTCCAGATGGAACTGAAAATGTCTTGGTTATTTTTAAAATGGATTTGGCCCACTGTTCAGTTAAATCATTCTTATAGGACTCAGTACTCACCTGATTTCTAAATAAATGTATAATGTAGATTTGAAGTTAAATCAGCAGATTTTAAAACATTAATCCATTAACAACGGGTCATGACGGTCCCAGCACACCACTGAATTTCGTGATCACATTGTACCTACACAGTGTGCTGTGATCACTGGGTATGCCAGTTAAAAAAAGGACAACAAAGTCCTTAAGGGGTTAAGGACCAGAGGTCTGTGTAAATTCATTGCTTTGCAATGCGTTACTCACCCCTCTGATCCTTTATTGTTAATGTAGGCCTGTCACTTTGAATTAAGTTTGCATATTTGAAAACTGAATTCCAAATATCCACGTTAGCCAAGAAAACAGCAGATGCTCAGTTAAAGGGGAACTACCACCTCTTCAAGAATTTTAACTTCAATAAATCCCCATCTGGCGACTAGCAGCGTAGCAGCGCTAATCGCCAGAATTATTACCTTACTAGTTGAAGAGCCCGTTACACGGGTCACAGTGCCACTGCCAGCTGGTCGCAGGGCAGTTATGCGCAGTAGAGAATGCCCGTACCGAGGCTGATACAGAGCAGGACGCTCCTTCGGAGCTTCCAGCTCTGTATTAGCTGCGGCGCGGGCAGTCTCTACTGCACATGACTGCAGCATGCGTAGCAGTCTCTACTGCGCATGACTGAGGCGTTACACACGTTTTAGCGAATTATTATATAGGATTCCAAAGAAACGTGCAATGTTCTGAGGCTGACAGCAGGACGGTTTGCGTGCATCTTGCCATAATGACGCCTGCACGCCTGCGCTGTCAGTCCCTTCCGGAGTCGGCTCCTAGCAACGCCTCCTAGACCCGGCTGCGACTGACAGTGCAGGCGCGCGGACGTCACTATGGCAAGATGTTTGCGATCCGTCCTGCTGTCAGCCCCAGAACAATGCACATTTCTTTGGAATGAGGTAATAATTCTGGCGACTAGCGCTACTAAGCTGCTAGTCGCCAGATAGGGATTTACTGAAGTTAAATTCTTGAAGAGGTGGTAGTTCCCCTTTAATACTTTTACTTCTGAATAATGATTCCTTTTATTCAACATTGTATGCCAATAAAGATCTGACCTGTAGGGAGAGGTAATTTAGCATACAGTGCTGCACTCAGACAGAATGTGTGGCAGAAATAAATGTATCTTTTGGTTACCAGTTTACATCGGTAGTTGTAAAGCAATGCTTTGACTACCCCTCCAGCACTCAAACGTTTATGCAATCTACAATGAACAAATGCTGTAGCAATTATCTATATACTTTTCACCATTTAAGCTTAAGAATGAACTACACATTAACCCTGGACCCAAAGAAGGCCGGCTATGTAATCTACTCACACGTATTATGACCTTATCTCATCCCTCTATGTTTTACATTTACTTCTCTTCCACAAGAATGACAGGTACTTAATGAAGCTAGCATTAAACTGAGAACAATTGACAGCAACCTAAGAATAAACATGAGTTTCTCTCTAGTTCCTGCATTTTCAGATAAAAGTAGTCTGCTAAGATCAAATGCTCCAGAGGTGTCCAAACGTTTTTCCTCAAGGGCCAGACTGTTGGAAAAAAAAAGTGAATCAAGGACCAAATGCATCTAATTAATATAACTACATTAAAGGGACAATAAGCTACCTTACAGGTTTTATATAAATGTATCTACCAAGCATAAAATGTCTAATCAACTTAAAGATTTAAAGACCAGAGTGTTGAGCTACTCATTGCACACCCTTAAATGGTTAAACGGGCAGGAAACCCTAATGCTCCCAATGCTGAAAGATGTATTTTTCAAAGGTTACTAGAGATCTAACCTGGCATTTTTCTTAAAGAGTGATTTTAGGATGTTTTGTAGCCAGGTGGTGATGTTCTTACATCAATCTATGGAAAGTGTGTCTACAGCACTCAACGTTCCACAGGAAGAAATAGTAACAGAGCCACCTGGCTACAAAAAGACCATGAACACAAACTCTCATTCAAAAAAGTGTTTGCTCTATAATAACTTTTGAAAGAAGCATTTCTCTGTACTAGAATTAGAAGCTTTATTCAGCAAAGTCCTAAAATATAGAAATGTACATAATAATGGCTTATTACTCCTTTAAAGATCAGGTAAGACTTATAGGTTGCAGAAAGTCACATTTTTATTATTTTGTATGAAGGGCTAGATTGGCCAAGCCCGAGGGCTGCAAAGGCCCTGGCCCGTAGTTTGGATGTCCCTGCTTTTCTCTATACCAGAGCTGTCCAAGTTCAGTCCTCAGGGGCCACCAACAGACCAGGATTTAGGGATTTCCCTGATCAAACACAGGTGAGTTAATCAGTGGATCATTTATTATGACTGACTCCCCTGTGCTTAATCAGGGAAATCATTACATCCTGGCCTGTTGGTGGCCGCTGAGGACTGAACTTGGACAGCCCTGCTCTATAACAAGCCAGCGAATCCAACATGGGAGATACCTGCCTGATCAGGATATGAAAAGGGATAATATGCTGCAAGGCAAGGGTTGCCTACCATCTCTACAGTCACAGAGGTCACAGAAAAGGGTTATGGACTGCACATCCATTTAAGACACAGAGGAGTATTTGTAATCCCTTTGAGTGGTTTACAACAAGTTGAGAACCTCTCTAGCAGTCAAGGGGTAAAAGACTTAACTACAATAAACAATGGTGTGTTTAACCCTATGAATGACAGAGAAGTCTGCAAAACCTTCTAATCCTTTGAATGCTAGAGAGGTCTGCAGACCTTCATAGTACTCAAGGGGTTAAGCTCCCCATTTATATAAAAGGACATTTTTATATCTTCCTTGTGGTGCAATTGGTTTGCCCCAAAACTGCTCCAAGTTTCTGTTCGTGCAAATGGACTAGTAAATTTCCTAAGAAGAGGGGGATTCCTGCAGCCAGAAATGGAGCAGTTCATTTTGTGGTTGTTTCTGTTAGAATGAATTGAAGTCAGAACATTCTGTTCCCTATACATTCACTTCCTAATCCAGGGCTGGAAGGATCCCAAGTGGTTGGGAGTCCAACCTCTTACAAATCTTACTTCTGGCTCCTAAAAACGTGGGGAATTTTATATTCATCTTTAAACACGCATCCCTTTACCCAGGAACATTACAGTGTGATTTTACAACAACATGTGCTTTCAAATATGAGCAAGTGTTATTTTTTAATAAGCGGAAAACATGCTGTTGTGTCACTAACAGAGCAAGAAGAAAGGAAAGATGTCTGGTACTTGTTAAGAAAAAAATAACTTGCTCTTCTTTGAAATTCTGTTATCATTCACTGGTGAAGGGGTGCACAATGACAATTGTTCCTCCAACCCACTGAAATTCTTCTAGCTAAAGTTCTGCAAAAGAAGTGTCAACACTTCTCAATAATAAGCCCCCACGTAACCCTTTCAGTGCCAGGGGAGTATGCAGCCTTGCAATGAGATGCATACCTCTCTGGCACTGAAAAGTTAAAGGCCCTTGTACCTTTGTCCAAGGGATGACATCTTAAATCAGTTCTGGATGTCAAGTCCATGGAGTCAAACCTAACAGTTGCTGGAGCAGGACCACAGGACAAACTAATAATTGTACATAATAATCCTAACCCCTTAAGGTCCAAGAACGTATATGTACGTCATGGGGTCAACGTGCCTAAAGGTCCCACGCCGTACATGAACGGCATGGATTTCAGTGCTTCACACCATTCAGAGAAACCTGAATCGGATTGTTAAAAAACAAAACAAAACAAAAAAAAAACAACAAAAAAAAACAAACGTCATTGTCCTTGAGTGCCAGCCACGCGCGTGCATGCCTGTCCTTGAAGGGATAGTAATGTTTTACAAAAACAGCAGCTCCAATTAATCTTCATAGTATTTGGGCCATGGAGAGCGTAATTTCAATACTGTCAAGAGTTGTAGTGCAAGAGTATTTGAACGATAAAGTATCCCCCCTCCCACCTCTTTTACCTAGTGTAAGCCACCTCCCCTCAGATGTGGAATCTGGTCTTGAGACCAGACAGATCACAGCAAGAGACAATCTTCTTACTGTGATCATAAGGAAAATCCTGCCACCATTGAAAGGTTTTTCATGTTTTTCCCTTATGCTCACTGAAGACTGTCGCTCTTGCTGTTCTGAGGTGAGCAGTGTTACATCAGTAAAAGGGGCGGGAGGGGGATACTTTATCATTCAATTACTCTTGAACTACAACTCTGACAGTAATGAAATAACACTCTCCATGGCCCAAATACTATGAATATTAATTGGAGCTGCTTTATTATGAAACATTACTATCCCTTTAGGGGGTTAAGGATTTTGCAGTGCATTACACACACACTTCTTTGGTCCTTAAAGCATTACATAAGTTAACATACTCTGCATGCTTAACTTTGAAAAAAACTGTCAGCAACTGTCATGTCCGTCTCCATGGACATGACATCCAGGATACTTTAGTAAAAGTGTAATCTTCTGTTTATCTTCCTAATAATAAAGATGCAAGTGGGCACATAAAAACGTAGAAGGGAGGCCCAAACCCCAGGTTTTTTGTTAAATTAGCAATATTCCTGAACTACTCCAGGACAACAAAGCTAATGACTATAAATCAGGGGTATTTATTTGTTGATTCCAGTTGCTGGGGTCTATGTTGCCTTGGTGAGGATGATGGAATTTGCAATGCCGAAAAGATGGAGGTCCAACAATCGACTATCCCTGTTTTGAACAGCAAATATGTATTCCTTCCATCCTATGCACATGTCAGTAAGAATCAAAGAAAAAGCTCCACTCTGCCACAATTATTCCAGGCAATTAATATATACTCATTTACTGCTCCACCACTGAGGTTTTATGTACATTATACAACTAATCAGTTCCACTTGGTGCAGGCCATCGAGTGCTAAAGCACAAGTCGGTTCCATGTTGATTACATCACCAAGTGCTAAAGTCAAACTTGTGCAACAGGAAACATGCTAAGAATTTGAAAGACAATAAAAGCACTCTAAATGGACATAAAACAAACTGGCACAAGTCCTGAGCTTTAAACAATCTTAATAGCTTCATTTAACAGGCACATACTCAGAACGTGGGTGATCTGAAACATATGTCCCATAAGAAAGCTTGATGTATGCTAAAATGGGTGCTCAAAATAGGCAACATATGTGTTTCCGCTTCATAAAGAGCAAGCCTTCCCCTCTTGCCAAACCTCAATTCAATTTGTGAGGTTCAGTGGTTACTTTGTTGTAATATTTACCAAATAAAGCAGGTTTAACACACCTTGGGTGCCAGGAATACTTTAGAGGCCTCTGGCGCCCAAGGCTTAAGCAGCAAAAGGTTCCAGAGCCCATTACAACCATCTTCCGTTGTCCAGCTGACATGACCTAATGTCTCATTCTCCACTAAGAGATGAAGTACATAAAGCCAGGGTGGTGACAATCTGCTTGGCAGACTCTCTAAGATTAGGACTTTTATATAAGTATATGGCCCTGAACCAAGGCTTAAAGTATTCCTTAAAATATACAGCGATATTAAACAGTGAAACCAGCTGGAAATGGAGTCATAACAATCTCTGAAGTTTAAAACATCTAATGGTTCTTCTTGAAATGAGAGTGGGATTTCATAGCACGTCTCTAAACATACTCAGTGCAATTTCTTGGTACTCAATCAATACATAATCATGGAGTAAAGGCCCTGCTAAGTGATCTATCCTGGGAATACTGTGCTTTTTCAAGTCACCCGTAAAGTCTCCTCAAATTCTACCTCACAGTTCACAAAGTTCTACCCCATGCTTCTACAGGTTTAACTCCCGGTTCCCCAAGTTCTACCACATGATTCCTCAGGTTCTGTCTCATGGTTCCCCAAGTTCTACCCCATGATTCTTCAAGTTCTATCACACGGTTCCCCAAGTTTTACCCCAATGCTTCCTCAACTTCTGTCTCATGGTTCACCAATTACTTCCCCATGGTTCCTCATGTTTTGCCTCATGATCTACATAATCGACTGAAGTTCTACCCCATGCCTCAAGTTATCCTGTATGCTTCCTCAAGTTATCCTGTATGCTTCCTCAAGTTATCCTGTATGCTTCCTCAAGTTCAAGTTTTAACCAGTGTTTTTTCAAGGTCTAATTCAAGCTTCTTCAATTTCTACCCCATGATTTCACAGTTCCCACCACATGCAAGTTCAGGTTATATCCCATGCTTCCTTAGGTTATACACCATACTAATTGTATTTCACTGCTTAAAGCTAACTAGAAGCCTTGAATGCCAAAGGCCCTGATCTTACTCACTGGAGTATCAGAGAGGTAACTTAATACATTGCTCAACCCTCCAGCTCTCAGATTATGGTATACCTATCACCCCTAAGAAAAAGTTTTGTTTGTTTGTCATAGAATTTAAATGATGTCCTGATTATGTCTCTGTAAAATACATTTTTTTTTTTTTTTTTTTAGAAATGAGCCATTATATTTTCATGGCACAGTGTGGCACTTTATGCTAATTCCCAAAACCATATGCTTAATAGCTTTGTTGAGATCCAAACTTAGAACTTGCTGTGCTATTACAGGACTCCAGTGCGTGTGTGTGTGTGTGTGTGTGTGTGTGTGTGTGTTTTGCCTAGATTCATTCATATTATATAGTGTGTAGTAATAAAGATCAGAGGGAAGCAGAGCTTCACAATGCGTTGTCCACCCCCTCTGATCGATATAAGGTTAAGTCTAAAATATGCCTCTGGAAGAGGTGATGATAAATATTCTAGATTAGCCCATGCCTTTGACATTGCACATTCCAAGGTAAGGTGAGTGAAGTGTGCAGTGTGTACCATTCATGATTAGCCAGAGGCATGAAATCCCAACTTCAACAAGAAATTCTCTGGGCGCTCCATTCCCCTGCTCTTTGAAATCTGATCCCTTTGGAGAATCTCTTTGAAACAATTTTTTTTGGTCATAATTCAAATGTCTGCTTCTTATCTTGGCAAAATCAGTCTCTTGTGAACAAGAAGAAGTTGCCCATTTGTATGCAATTAAATAACTACATCCACTGTGACACTGAGACTTCCCCAGTAGTTCATACAGAAATGTGAAGTGGCATGGTTAATCTGTTCAGCAAAGAAGGCTGCTAGAGCACCAACAGAGTTAAAAATACCAAGTTGGCCTGAGACACTTAAGACTGTATGTTCAAAAGAAAATGGAGAAATTCTGGAGCAAACCAGTTGCACCACAGGAGAGAACTAAAACTTCTCATTGATATAAAAGTGGATTTTAACACCTTGAATACTAGCGAGATCTCCAAGGCATTGGAACGCAATGTGCCTTTTCCAGGGCTTGAGTTGATTCTGCAAGATTATCTGTAAATGGGCTAAGATACGATAATAGCATTTCTACAACAAGAGCAGTAGGCACTACTCACAATTAACTGATGTTACATCTTATCTGTCAATACAAACAATATTACATAAATGCTCTCTGAACAGAACAATTAGGATTATATTTTAAGGATATAACATGAATAAATAAATTGTGCATATGATAGCTGTAAGTACGTGATATTTAAAGTTATATCGACCTATTTCTTCTTTTGGTGTTAGTGTTCCTTTAACTCTGATACATGAAAACCTCCTACATTATCTGAACTTGGCATTGGACTTCACTGAATTTCTACTGGAGTCCAGCGCCATCACTGCTCTTTGGCCAGACTGGGAAATATTAAACAACTGACACTTGTCTAAACTAGATTGGGAGCTCTTGCAGACAGCTCCCCCCATACCTTGTATATCAACGTGACTGTATATTTCTTGCCTATCTGTCACCCTTGTTTATATAGTTCTGCAGAATAAAGTGATGTGCACAAGAATGCATCATTGATATGTAAATCTATGGCCAGGGAACCTTAGCATTTCACAATCCATGGATATTCACTCGTGGAATTCCTCAAATACTCTGAAGTAATTAAAGGAGAACTAACATCTCCTAGTATTAACCCTCAATGTGCCTTACTTTGCCAGTAAATCCTAATGCCCCCCTAGTACTGACTGAAGATGCTATCTCTTCAACCAAGGAGCAACAGAAAAATTAATTGGGGCTATTAAGATTTTCTGTGAAGTTCTTTTAAGGAGGTAATAGTTTTCCTTTAACACTTTAAGGAACATATGGGCATGAAAAGCATTGCTTTGCAATGAGTTGCACAGTTCTCCGTCCTTTAAAGAGTTAATTATGAACCACCTCAGGGTTGGAGACCTCTCTAGCAATCAAGGAGTCAAAACCCTAAATATCAATCAATAGGGATTTGAGCAATGATCATTCTCCCCTACGGTGTGGTTCGTTTGCGCCATAATTGCCCCGCTTTTTGAACAATGAGTAGAAAAGATCAAGTTTGAGAATTTTCTGTATTCACAAGGGCCTATTGGTCTGTTAACCCTTTAAAGACCAGAGGGAGTGTGTCAAGCATTACAAAGTAATGTGATGCCCAACCCCCCCACACACTCTCTGGTTCTTATAGGGTTAACAAAGCCCATCTGGTTGCCCCTTCCCCATCTCTCCTGCCACATCATTTCAGAAGCAAGAGTAGGCCAACATGAGAGATAGGGTAGGAAGTATTACTAGGGAAATTTGATAACAGAAGGATCTTGACCAGAAGTGGGCACCAGGCGGCCCTGAGAAACTTCTCCCACCCAAAAAGCACCCATCCTCTTTCTTTTGCCTCAGATACCTCCCTTTACCACATTTACTTTGTACCACCATAAACTCTTTGATGTTGGAGAGGTCTCCAATGCACCGGAGGCCTTTCTGCCATGCAAGTGGTTAATCTACAGCGTGAGGCCCTTTTGTGGACTTGAGGGCCAAATATGCAGTTCTTCTGGTGAACCTGGTTCCCTGTCTCTGTTCTAGGCCAAAGGGAGGCAATATTTGGCTCTCCAGCTGTTGAGGACTACAATTATCATCATATCCAACCAGGTGCTGGCTAACTGTGGATAAGAGGAGATGTAGTCCCCAACATTAGATGAAACAAAGGTTGCCTAACCTTGTTCTAGACTGCATATACAGTAAGACAATTTACAACCACCCAGCATGGTAAAGTGTTAAGCAGTCCACTGCAAAACCATATGTCACAGTAACACTTTGAATGACAGAGGGGTATCCAGGGCATTGCCATTCTGGAACTCAGATGGATAAAAAGTTATAAAATTGCATTAAAATAAAACAGTTTCTACCAACTCATTTTGTTAAAGTAATGCTACTAACACCTTAGATGCTAAAGAGGTCTTCATCTGATTAGGAAGCAATGTACTGGAGACTTTGCTGTTATGCAATGGATTAACACTATCTACTTGAAGGATGGGCAAAGCTCACCCTTTTGGCATTCAAAGGGTTAAAACTAAATTCGTAGTAGAGCTGCAGAGGTTTTACATTCATACTGACTATGGTACATCTCTGCCAAAAAAATACTAGGGGGGTGTTATATTAGCCTAAAACACAAGTGCAAGTGTTTTTGATTATCTTAAAGGAAAACCAATCCATTGACTTATTTATAACACAAACATATAAATGATCATGTACTGAAGCAATATTGCTGCCTAATCTATTTTACATGAAGTGATATACATCATGAAGACCAAGCCTTAAAGGGATAGTAACACTTCGTTTTAACTTTATTTTATTTTGTAGGCATTAAAAAAACATGAAGAATGATATAAGTCTTATCTCTCAAACCTTTATGGTTTATGAGATATTCACAAGCAAAGTTCCCCTCCCCGCCCCTTTTACCTAGTGTAAGCCATCTCTTCTCAGATGTGGATCAGGTTGTATGACAGTACAGATAACAGAAGGGGACAATTTTCTTTGTATGAAAACAATGAAAGCCCTTCCCCCCTTGACAAGTTTTTCAGCTTTTTCCATTATCTTAATTGAAGATTGTCCCTCTCTGCAGTCTACCTGGGCATCTCCCTTCTGATCTATTTGAACAGGGGGGGGATACTTTGTTTGTGAATATCTCTTAAACCGTAAAGGTTTCAGAGATAAGACTTATACCATTCTTCATGTTTTTTTAATGCCTACAAAATAAAATAAAGTTAAAATGAAGTATTACTATCCCTTTAAAGTGAAGGGTTACTTTGTCTTGTGCCTCCCAGTGGCCACATCTAAAAAATGTATCTATAGTACACAGAACACACCCATGCAACTCTCAGGCAGCTCCTTCTGAGAAGATCCGACATTCACCTTTATTCAATGCAGAAAGAATGTTATTATCCCTTTTAAGGGTTCATAACACTTGCTATGTCAGATTATTTCTACTGTAGGGTTTATCCTCCTTAATAAAACAACAGTATTCCAAATCCTGTAAGGTGCTTTTTGCAAAAGTTATTGCAGATCAAACTTGACCCTTTCAGATGCAGTATCACAGTGGCCTGAAATTGTACAGTGGTGCTGTTGCTATACCATCCTATGGAGGTTTATGGTCATCTGAGCAGAGCTGTCCATAGGATGGTGTAGCAACAGTGCCACTGTACAATTTCAGGCCATTCAGATATTGCACCTAAAAAAAAAAATTGAACCACAATAACTACTGAATAAAACGTGTTTCAGCAATGGGAATTCTTTTTTATCATCTCAGGAGGATAAACCCTACAATATAAAGTTTTTTTACATATTAAGCGTTATTATCCCTTTTAAGTTCAGAGTGGTGTGCAGCCCCGTGGTCTTTAAAGGGTTAATAATGCACCAAAATGTATCTAATGCCTATGGCAGTTTTATAAAGTAGGAAATGTACTAAATATTTTAAAAGCAAAAACAGGTGAAGAGAAGTGTTTTTTAGGATCAATAAAGAAGTAAACCTATACGTTAACGTGGCCGGTGATGATATAAAATTAAGGTACAATAAAAAAAATTAAAATACATTTATTAAGTTTAACAATTCCACCACAGTTTAGATCAGCATGTGGCTCACTAGATGTTGGACTACCCAAGATGATGGGAGTTGTATTAAAACAACAGCTGGATGGCCACATGTTGCCTATGTCTGGCTTTTATTCAGGAATGTTAAAAAAATAGTTTTTGCAAAATTCAATATATAAAACTTGAGTAATGACTGGATGAGGTTGATGGAAGTTCCAGTACAGCAGCTGCTGGAAGCCACAAGTTGACTATGTCTGGCTTTCATTCTGTAATTTTTTTTGTGCAAGATCCTATAAAATATATGTATTATCAGACTCAAAATAGGTGATTCATTCTGCTTTTGTACAGTGTATAGAGTCTGACACATTATTCATAAATTATGATCATAATCATTGGTGTCGGTAGGAACTGGCTGAGGGAGCTCAGCTAGACTCCTTAAAGTCCTGCATCTTGGCGTAGACTTTGGGGCATGTAATGGTGCTAATTTCCCTAGCATCAATGTTGAAATTTAAATGCACTAATAACCTATTAACCATTTGAGTGCCAGGGAAGTTGCAAATGCGTTTGGATCTCTCTGGCACTTTAAGAATCAAGTCTAGGATCTTTGACGAATTTAGCATCTCCCCTGATTATTATCAAGTAGAGGATGCCCCAAAACTGTATAAAACGGATCCTACAACCCTAACTTTGGTCCTTCTCTCTTCCTAATACAACCACTAGAAGCATTGATCCACCACTGCAGATCAACATAAATCAAATGTCAAACCAAGTTCTGCAAGCATGCTTCGTGTCCAAGTACCACATTAGCTACAAAAGCATTATCATCTTGGGAAATCAACAGATTGGCAAATATATTGAAATGTACTGCAAGGCTGCAGGAATTCGTACTGGAAGACGATTGCCAACGAAATGAATCATTCAGTGTAATTCTGTAAATCCACCACAGGGGGAGCACGTTTTCTAGTTTCACAAGAACGTTGAAATAATTAAAAAAAAAAGTTTATTTTAAAGTTTTTCAACTGGATTCAGAGAGATATCATGATTACATGTCAGAAAATTTTGCGAATCCTTGGAGACTGAATGTACAAAACACAGAAAGTAAAAACTGCAAAGCATGCAAGAGAAGGGAATACTGTACAAAAATACCAGATAATGGATATGAAAAATGCTGTATTCCCCTTAAAGGAGGTCCAGGAGCAATCATGTAGCTAAAACATTGCAGAATTGTTTCATTGTTTTAAGTGGCTATGCAACAGAGTTGCAAAGGGAGTTAACCCTTGAGTGTCATAGAGGTGTGCAACAAAGTTGCAAAGGGCGCTAACCCTTGAGTGTCATAGAGGTGTGCAACTGCACACCTCTCTGACACTCAAAGGGTTAATTAGGGAACGCAGACGAGGGTGCTGAAACAATCTGCAAGACTGCAAGATCAAGGTTAAAAAAAAATCGATCCTTACCTGCATTGCACTGAGTACACAGATAGACGGACAGTGTAAGAAGGAGATGCCACTTTCTTATAAAACTTCGTTTCCACCTTGTGTGTGAATCCATGGTCATAATCTCCCTTCAGACTGAGGGGTCCCCAACTTTAAATCTTGAAACGAAAAATGGGGGGCAAACACCCTTCTGGAAATTCAACTTTTATAAAGCCATAGGGGTTGAGTATTGATGGGAGCTGGCTTTGAAGTGTGGCTAATTAGATTATAATTAATTTTTTGGGTGTGTGTTTGCAAACCCCCAGGTCCCCTCCTGATTGTCCTTCTTTCCTCCTGTTCCCTTCTCTCTCTGGTCTGGTCCTACTGGGGTTGTCTTGAGAAGTGATGCCCCCTTGTCGACCGGTTAGAGAGAGTGAGAAACCTTTTTTAGGCAGATGTAAGGACTGTCAGTCCCAGACTGGGGCAGCAAATCAGGGCTTCAAGAGCTGGGAAGCTCTGCCCCCTATACTGGGATCAGGAAAAAGGGGGGAGAGGGAGGGAGAAGAGGGAAGGGGGGGAGGGAGAAAAGTTTTGTTACAAGAATAAGAAAAAAAAGTTTAGAAGAGAAAAAACTGTGAGTGTGTGGCAGGACATGAACATGGGGGTCCAGAGAAGCGCTCACATTCTACTTGGCTTATGAAATAAGATACACCAACATCCCCCCCCCAAAGAAATCTGGTAACTCCAGTAATACGCTTCCCTGCTTTGATCCCAGTGTACAGAACTACTCTAACCTTTCGTGTACAAGAGACGTATCGAAAGCAAGGAGTTCAAACGCGTTGGGTGCCTCTCCAGTACTCAAAGGGTTAACTGAGCATACTAACTGCACCATAGATGTCATATAAAAACTCCCCAAATGCTCATCGATTTAAATGGGAATTTTGACTTGACTGCTAGAGTGATTTCTAATGAGTTGTTCTGTAATGCGTTGGGGAACTCTAGCATTCGTGGAGTTAAAACCCCCCTTGACAATTTGTATTTGTCCCCTCTGACACAGAATTTCTACTTAGCACATCAGATCCAGTGCATCCCTCCAGTATAAATATCTACTGAGCCAAGTTAATGAAGAGGTCCGATCAGCTACATACAACTGGAGTAGGGCTGGGCCACACGAGGCTCTCCAGCTGTTGTAGGACTACAAACTACCACCATCAGCAGCAGCTTACAGACAGGACCGAGGATGATGAAGAAAGTTGTAGTAAAACAACTGGAGAGCCACACGTTACCCAACCCTGGAATGGGGAGAAGGGAAGCATGTTAAAAAGACAACATGCACAAAGATTCGGAGCATTTCTGCGCAAACCAACTTCACTATAAGGTTCAACTAAAAAGTCCCCAGAATATCACTAGTTTAAATGGGGCTTTGACCCTCTTGATTGCTAGAAATGTCTCCTAAGCATTGTCATGCAATGTGTTGGATACCTCTGTCATTTAAGTGGTTAAAAACGGGGGAGGGGGGTAATTTATCCCCCTACAGTGTAGCCGGTTTGCACTAGAATGGCTCCACTTTTCTTAAACCAATTGCTCACTGTCTGGGCTATGCTAAAATCACACAGCTAAGTCCTTAAAGTCAGATCAGTTTGTAGAATTTAAGGAATTTAACGACCTTAGCTGCTGCAGTACCTCTTATGAAGCAGATTTGTCAATCACCACCCCTGGTTTCTGAATCAGAACAGTGGTGACTAACAGTTTACTTCTGAAGAATCCCACAGCAGTCTGGCTACCTAAAATACCGCTAATCTCTGTGTTAACTAGCACTTGTGGTGAGTGAACGTGTGATCCAGTGGATGGGAATTCTCATGACTATAGACAGGGGGGTGTATCCCAAATCCCCCTGTGTATCAGCTGAGAGAGGAAGAGGCTGATGATGCGTCAAGTCCAGATTCAGACAGGAAAAGAGATCCCAAGTCTTCAGTCTAAGAATAGGCAACTTTTGTATCTTGTTGGAGACTACAGCTCCCATCATGTCTAACCAGCCCAATGATGAGACATTAAACCTCTGGCAGCTGAAGAGGCAGCTGTTGCCTAACCATGCCTTATAGAAAATGCAACCCTGCCCTCTGCTTCCACAGCTCCTGAGTACAAATGCTAGAAGTTACCATATCTGAGCACTTCGTGGTTATGCACTAAGCGGTGATAAAGTGGAGATGACTTCCCCAGTTCTTATGTTATTCTATGGAGCCTATGCGCTAAGATTTCTCAGACACTGGGGATCTTAGTGCATATGTTTTATAGAAAAACATATGAACTGAAGAAGGGATATCACTGGAGAAGTTATCTCCACATGATCACCTCTTTATTGTGCCTTATTGCATATCCCCAACATGTATCAGCCAGAAATAGCACTGTGGATACTGGGGGTGAGGGAGCAAAAGCAGAAAGAACAACTTTAGTAGTGCTAGCAGTGAGCAGTTAACCAGTATTGGTCCAATAGAGGCAGTATGCACATCAAGGCAGGGACAGCAACATCAGCACTAAGTCCAGTCAGGCAGCCCTCTGATCTGATGTGCTCACTGTGTGAGGGTGGATCTGACAAGTTACCATTACACAATCTCAGGCAGGACTCAGATGCTCCTGCAGTAAAAATACCTTATCTCTTGGAACTAGATTAGACAGGTGGAGAGAGGCATGGCACAAGCTACACAGGCTTAGGTATGTGCATTTAAGGGGCCTCTAGGTAAAGGTGCGGCTTTGGTGGTCTGCCTTCCCCTATATGTAGTGCCTTGTATAGAATAATTTAGGGGTGGAAGATGATGGTGCAGAATGTTTTGAAGAAAAAAAAAAAAACTCCCAAGTAAAATTCAGATGAACAAGGTATTTGTTTGACTGGGATTTCTGAATGAACCTACCTGTATGAAGCATTGCATTGAAACCAAGGCCCTATTTACTAGGTGGCTCTGGAAAGTGTTAAGCAAAATCTTAAAAGCCGAACAAACATATAATCAGGAAACACGGGGCATGAAGGGTGATGGGAAAATTAACTCTTAGCAGTAACAGTGCTTGCCATGAAATTGCAAACTCTGTTAAAGCAGAACTAAAACCTCTAAGAAAGTTTGTTTGTAATAATTCCCTCTCTGGAGCCTAGCTGCTTAGTAGCCCTAGTCGCCAGAATTATTACCTCTTTATGGAAAAATATGCAGTCATCCTCGACTGACAGGCAGGACAGAGCGCGGACATCTTGCGCTAGTGACATCCGCGCGCCTGCTCTCTCAGTCCCTTCTGGAGCCGAATGGCTCCTAGCAACGCCTCCTACAGCCGTCTGGGACTGACAGCACAGGCACGCGGACATCACTAGGACAAGATGTCCGCACTCTGTCCTGCCTGTCAGCCAAGGATGGCTGCATATTTTTCCATAAAGTGGTAATAATTCTGGTGACTAGCGCTACTAAGCAGCTAGTCGTCAGATAGTGAATTATTGCAAACAAAGTTGCTTAGCGGTGTTAGTTCCACTTTAAGGAGGTATGCAAAAAACAGTAAAGCAAATCTGAGGCAAACCAATTGCACCATAAAACTTCCCTGATTCCTATTGACTTAAATAAAGATTTTTAACCCACTGAATGTTAGAAAGGTTTGCAAGGCATTGATCCGCAATACATTGGGATACTGTATGCATAGCTCTGGGAAAGTTAAATCCACCCCAATAGTGTGTTTGGTTTGTCCCAGATCTTCTCCACTTTTCTGCCATTCATGTGTCCTTAAAATAGCTCCTGTCTGGTTACTACTTTAACTGAGCTGAAGCCAGTCAAGCGACCCAGTCATCCTCTCAGCTGAAGAAGGAGCTGATGTAAATGAAAAAGAAGGAATAAGAACACCAGTTTCACTCTTTAATCCAACATAATAAAATAAAAAGGTTATTTTAATGCATTATCAGGGGTGTAACTACAGGGGTGCAGTGGGTGTAGTTGCGTCTGGGCCAAGCATCCAAAGGTGGCCTATGGTAAATGGGTTATATTACGCCTCTGTGAAAGTATTTTAGTGATGGGGACCAAAATGCTTTCCCTTGGGCCCTGCCATTTCCATTTACATCAATGACCATTAATTACTATAACATTAAAGAAGCAACATATATCCCCCATATGATAGGAGTTACAATCTGTGGTTCTCCAGTTTAGACCACATCTCACATGACAACTGTCCAAGAACGTTGCAATCGAACATTAGCTGGAGAGCCACGCTGCCCTACCACCAGATAAATATTTTCTTTGAAAAGGTGAATATACTGCACAGGATACACAGCTTGTTCCACCTGATTTCCTCTAAGCACCTATTTTTTCATTCATATTTTCCAAATTCTCATTAGCAGTAGGTTTATTTTTGCTTCTCTAAGTTCCACAGTGGCTGATCTTTCATCAAGGCCTCAAATATATTAGAGTGAACGGCATCTGTATGCTATGTCATTTTCCGCAGTACATGAGAAATTCAATTGCTTTTCATACTGCTGAGACTTTCCAACATTAATATCTTTGTAATGAAAACTCAATTTTATTACTTTTATATACATGTGCCAGAGCACCAATTCCATCCCTTTCCTATGCCTATAATTCGGAATGAATTTTAAGTGTGACCGAATTATCACTATGGGCCATATTTAGTGGATCAATTCTGGATCAAACCAATGGCACCACAGTGAACAAATAAACATTTTAAAAAATCCAAATAATTTGAAATGGGACATATAGCTTTCTTAATGCTAAAGCGGTCTCCAATGCATTGCTAAGCTCTCTCGCATTTAAGGGGCTAAAACCCCCATTGAAATCAATAGTAAATTTAATTTACCCCCTATGGTGCCATTGCTTTTGGTCCGGAGCTGCACCTCTTTAGTTTAAAAAGAACCTAAGAGTTTTAGTTCCCCCTATACACATTTCAGTTTAGTTAGAAGTGAAGATTTACTAGCTCAGTTGTCACAGCAACCTGCAGGGAGCTCACTCACACAGAGACAAATTTCTCAAGAGGATACTATGTTTCTAGAACAACTCAAGAACAATATAAGGAAAAATGCTCAAGGACATTCTGAAATGCCCCTTCCATTTAAACAACGTCCGTACTTATCTGACAACAGGAAACTTGCTGAAATCAGACTCAATCATTTGAACAAGAAGTTCTATATAAATGAGACATACAAGACAGACTACATCACTTACATGAAGAATATCATTGAGAGAGGTGATGTAGAAATAGTGAAGGCAGAAAGGTCTGATGGTGAAAGGTGGTATATACCCCATCATGGCATCTATCACCCAAAGAAGCCAGACAAACTAAGGGTCGTTTTTGATTGTTCTGCAAAATTTAAAGGCCAGAGTCTTAATGAACAATTTGTTAACAGGACCAGACATGATAAACAATCTTATAGGTGTTCTTTTGAGGTTCAGAAGACATCCCATAGCTTTAATATGTGATACTGAAAAAATGTTCCACCAGTTCCATGTCAACGAAAGTGACAGGGATTATCTACGCTTCCTATGGTGGGAAAACAGAGACACAAGTTCAGCGTTTCAAGATTACCGAATGAAAGTGCATCTTTTTGGTGCAGTATCCTCACCAGGATATTCAAACTATAGATCAAAATATTTGGCCAATGAGTATAGTCAAACACACTCATCAGACGCTCAGTTCATTATAAAAGACTTTTATGTTGATGATGGAGTCACAAGCGTGGAGACAGTAGAAAAGGCCATTCAATTGGCAAGGGAAGCACAAGAGTTATGTGCAAAAGGTGGTCTTTGACTTCACAAGTTTATATCAAATGACAACGCTGTCCTGCAAAGAATACCAGCATGGGAACGTGCTATAAACTTTGAAACAAAGGATCTTATCTTGAATAACATGCCACTCGAGAGAGCTTTAGGGATTCATTGGAACATACAAAGTGATAACTTTAAATTCCATATCTCATTGAAGGGACAAACTACAACATGTCGTGGCATATTGTCAACCGTTGCCTCTATATATGATCCTTTGGGCTTTGTAGCTCCATATGTTCTCAATGGTAAAAGAATCCTGCAAGAAATGTGTTGTCAAGGTATACACTTAGCCCAAGGTGGGAGAGATAGCAGAACGACTTTGTCAATCTAGAAAAGGTGATCATACCACAATGTTATGTACCTGCTGAATTTGGCAAGATTGTTACGGTCAGTGCTCTTATCTGAGACTGATCAATGAGAAGGAAGAGATTCATTGCACTTTCTTCTCTGGCAAAGCCCGAGTTACTCCTACCAAGATTACTATAATACTGAGATTAGAGCTGGCAGCAGCAGTAGTAGTAGTATCAGTCAAAGGGAGCGATATGCTCAGAGAAGAGCTTGACCTGAGCAATGTCGATGAATTCTTCTGGACAAACTGAAAGGTGGTTCTGGGTTATATAAATAATGACGTCCGTCGCTTTCATACATTTGTAGCCAATAGGGTACAGAAAATACATCAAAGTACAATACCCAAACAATGGCTGTACGTCCCAACGGATGAGAACCCAGCAGATAATGCTTCTAGAGTAGATCAATAAATTAGTTACTCTCTTCTAATTGACACTCTGGTCCCTCATTCTTGAGGAAAAGAGAAATAGAGACCTCTAATGTTGTACTGGAACTCCCAGTAGGAGACCCAGAAGTAAGAAAAAGTCAGACATTACAAACAAAGACCACCGAAAGTAAAGATCTTTTATCCCATTTGTCCAAATTCTCATCTTGGTGTAAAGCGGTCAAAGCCATTGCTCTCCTTCTAAGATGGATTAGGAAAGATAAAACAAATTCACCGGCATTGTTAAGTGAACAAGAGGATGCAAAATGCTTGATTTTAAAGGGAGTGCAAAAACAA
Source organism: Rhinophrynus dorsalis (assembly GCA_037306005.1). Taxonomy (NCBI): domain Eukaryota; kingdom Metazoa; phylum Chordata; class Amphibia; order Anura; family Rhinophrynidae; genus Rhinophrynus; species Rhinophrynus dorsalis. Next base: position 52,358,712 of record CM074726.1, on the reverse strand, counting down.
TATATATCAGAAAGAAATAGATATTCCGAGTCATAAAAAACAGCTTCCAGGTCATAACAAACTTCATCATCTGGACTCCTTCATAGATACAGATGGTATGATCAAGGTGGGAGGAAGATTAAACCACTCATCATGCATTCACTTATTCAAGCATCCGCTGATACTTCCTAAAGATCATCATGTAACAAAACTGATAATTGCACACTGCCATGAAAATGTAAAGCATCAAGGAAAAGGTTTCACGATTAATGAAATCAGATCATGTGGGTATTGGATACCTGAAATAAGCAGAGCTGTCACAGCCTACAATCATAATTGTGTAACTTGTTGAAGGCCAGAGAATGAATGATCTCCCCACAGAACGTGTAGAGCTTTGTCCACCTTTTGTATATTGCTGTATGGATTGCTTTGGTCCTTTCATGACTAAAGAAGGAACAAAACAGTACAAAAGGTATGGACTGCTTATAACATGTTTTTGTTCAAGAGTCATTCATATAGAAATGTTAGAAGACATGTCTACTGATGCGTTTATTAACAGTCTAAGGTGCTTTATTGCTATTCGAGGCACAGTTCGACAGATCAAATTTGATCAAGGTACCAATTTCATAGGTGCAAAGAAAGAACTGAACTCAGCATTACAGGAGCTTGATTCAGAAAGGTTCACTGCCTTTCTTGCCAATAAACAGTGCTACTTTGTTATGAATGCCCCTCATTCCAGTCATGCAGGTGGTGTATGGGAGCATCAAATCAAAACTGTACGGAGTGTTCTTAATGCTACAGTCTCCCTTTCAACAGGTAGACTTAATGATGCTTCACTACATACTTTGTTTTATGAAGCCATGGCAATAGTCAAGAGTCGCCCCCTTTCAGTGGATAACTTGAATGATCCCAAGAGCTTAGACTCACTCACACCTAACCATCTGATCACTATGAGATCCACTACAGCCTTGCCACCACCTGGAGAGTTCATAAGAGAAGTTGTATGTGGGAAAAGGAGATGGAGAAGGGTACAGTATCTTACTGAACAGTTTTGGAGTAGATGGAAAAAGGAATATCTACACAATATTGCTGTTATGCAATGTTGGCTTGCTCCCAAGAGAAACTTTAGAATTGGTGACGTAATCATGGATACAGATGATACAAATGGAGACTAGGAAGAATCATCGACACTGTAACTAGTCCAGAAGGATTGGTAAGGAGAGTTACAATAGCACTTGGAGACAAGAAACTAAACAAGAAAGGTGAATGAACAAAAAAGACTTCACTAATAGAGAGACCAGCTTAGAAGTTGATATTGTTATTGGAAACTGATTAAATGAGTCTTTAAAAAAGGACTTTAACATGCCTTATATGTTTTGATTAAGATTTTACAAGTTAAAATTATTCATGCTTAAAAAACGTTATAATTTGGTGGGAGTGTAACAGACCCAGCTGTCATTTATTGTACCATTTATTTTGTTTGTATTTTAATAATTCTGTAAGTTCAAATAGGCATAATGTTTACACTGTCTATGTTGTATAGGGAAGGAGTTTAGGGGAGGACTTGTAGCAGGAAGTGAATACAACAGGATATCCTGAGAGGTACAGGCCAGCAGAAAGGAAATATAGCAATGCTGTGCATCTATAGAGTTCTTGCATAAATACAAAACTTAATAGTTTATTAAGCAACCCCTCCCTGGATAAGGCATAAGGTCAGTATATAAGTTCATTTTACTGTTTGTGTGAATAATAATGCAGTAGATAGAGTTTATGGATGAGATATTAATGTGTATATTTCTGTACTTTTGTTCAGCTTTTATGGTGAATTTTTGGAGTTAAAAGAATAGAGCTCAATAAAACTTCATAAACCATCAGTAAAGTTTTGGACATCATTTGGGAAGGGTCTGCTACAGTCCCTGTTAATAATATTATATATATCATCGTCATGAAAGCTTCCTCAGCAAGCCTTCAACAACTTCAGTCCTGTGCATTTTGTTGCCACTGTACAGATAAAATTAATTCCATCAGATCTCCTTGCTATGTGGCCTGCCCATTTTCACTTCAGGCGCTTTAGTCTTTCAATGACTTCATAGACCTTTGTTTGCTGACAAATCCATGCACACATTTTTCAGTCTCATTTTGGTATGTCTACAATTCGCCGATCCATACTTCTCTGTGTAACCTTAAGTTTTTGTATGGCATTAGCATTCAGTGCCCATGTTTCACAGCCATACGTAAGGATTGAGAGGACACATTAGTCAAAAACCTTTCACTTGAAGCAGAGTAGTAAATATGTCTTAAAGACAGTACTACTACATTTTCAAAATGCTTGCCATCCCAATTTTAATAGATGCTCAATTTCCATCATGGTGTTTCCATCTGTTGACATTTCCTGTCAAGGGTAAAGATACTTGTCCATTTCTTCTACTTCTTGTCCATCTACTGTGATTATTGTTTGTTTGTCCATCTACTATTGTAGCTTTTCAATTTGTTCTTGCAGTTCTTCAGGACTACTGGCAAAGAGTATGATATCATGTGCAAAACGTAAGTGATGAAGGTAGTCTCCATTGATGTTAGTTCCTTTCTTGTCCAATTTAGTTTGTGGAAATTTTCTTCTAAACAAGCAGAAAATAGTATCTCCCTGTCTGACCCCTTTTTCTACGTTGATCTGGACTTTATCATTGTTCACCTGTAGTGATGTAGTTACATTTTCAGATAGTGATTGGAGGATACTTATTTAAGAGCTATCTATTCTGTGGTTGATCAGGATATCAATTATTGCTTGCTTTTTTTTTCAGATCCTCCGTATCACCTTTTTGTGCAGTAGGAGGACTTCTGCATTTTTCCATGTTTCAGGCAATTTTCTGAGTAGAAGAATTTTGAAAAGAGTTTAACTAGGGCTTTGAATAATGTCTGACCATCAGCTTTCAACATTTCAAGAGTAACTTTATAAGGTCCAGCTGCTTTGCCATTTTTCATTGATTTTATTGCCGCTTCTGCTTATTCTACCAGAACTTCTGGCACAGCTTCAGCCTCTGGCACTACATTCAATTGAAAACAGTTCTTCCACTTGTTTTAGTATTTGTTGTAGAGTTTTCGCTTTTGTACTATCTTCAAACTTTAACGCAAATATTTGGCTCCTGTGTGCGGCTGTCTTTTGTTTTGCTTTCTTTAGCCCTTTATTTTCTTCCAGGTGTCCTTTTGATGAATCCAACATTGAACTTGCGCGTTTCTTCTTTAATGTGCTTCCTTATGGTTTTGCACATATAGTGAAGAAAATAACATCTGTTTTGCTAGTTGTATGTTATGGTTCTCAAGCAAGACAAGGAGTCAGATGGTATAGTTAAAATCACCTTTATTAGAATAATAGGTAGTAATGCAAACAGCTAGAATAACGAGAAAAAGCAGAGGGTGAAGGAAAAGGCCAGATACTCTATCAGAAATAGGAGTCTGCTAATGGGTCAACCACAACTGATGGAGACTAGGCCGGAGCCAACTGATAGTCTCAATGGAAATGAGTGGAACTCAGAATAGATCTATGATCTCCCAATAGGTAGCAACAAGGGACGCTACTGACTCACGCCTGCAGTCAGTTAGGGAAAGCTCATCTCCAATAAGGGATCGCAACAATGGAGACACTGACTCACGCCTTCAGTCAGTAAGGCCGGAGTCTGCCAGAGCCCCAGATCCGCACCAGGATGGATGTCTGTGGGAAACGGGCAATGCAGCAGAGTGAACAGACAGTGCCACCGGTCAGCACCAGTTAGGATAGTCAGCCAAGCCATGGTCATACACAGAGTGGATAGTCAGCCAGAGCCACAGGTCTGCACCAGGTAGGATGTCCAATAATAAGAGGCAACACTGGAAGGATAGTCGGACAGAGCCCCAGGTCAGCACCAGGTTGGATAGTCAGTCAAGCCAGGGTCATATACGGAGCGGGTAGTCAGCCAGAGCCACAGGTCTGCACCAGATTGGATATCTATAGCCAAAGGAGCGCAAAGGTAGAATGGTCAGACAGAGCCACAGGTCAGCGCCAGAATGGATAGTCAGACAAGCTGGGTCAAACACAGGATACCTGAACAACAGGAACTAGAACTGCACTGAAACAACTGAAAAGAGATCCAGTTCCCTTTTAAAGGCAGCCAGGAAGTAGATGGGTGGAGCTATCAGCCCTAAACAGTATAAGACAGAAGCCTGCAACATATAGCAACCGAAACTGACGCATGAGATCGAGAGGTGTCAAACCTCCGACCCATCGCCAATTCATTTCCGGTTGGGGATGATGACAATTGTAGTATCCGATGGCTAGAGAGCTAAAGGCTGCCTATGCCTAGTATAGGAACTGACAGCAGTTTGATTCGTCATATTCACCTCCGCATGAAAAAATTAGAAGATGTTGATTAAAGGATTTTTGAAAACACACATAATTTCACAATATTTAAACAAACCTACAGAACTTTAACCCCATGTATGCTAGAAACATCTCAAATGCATTGCTTCAACTACCTGAAAATACATCTGCTTGCAATAAAGTGATTCCACTGACATAATTGCACTGTAGCAGGAAAGTTGCCGCATGCGGCATCTCTCTAACTAGGGTTAAGCTACAGTGAAGTTCAAATGATACTTTTATGCAACTTGTTTATAACATCTTAACCCTTTGATGCAAGGTAGGTCTCAAGAACATTGCTTTGCAATGCAATTAAAACTTATCTGGCAGCCAACAGGTTAACAGACGTGCTATAAGGTAATGTTCAGTACATTCCAGAACACTGTTGAACTTTCATTTGATTACACTGGACACCATAAGCAACTTGCATCGCTTAATTGCTGTAGTATCTGCATCTAGTAACATTCTAGATCAGGAAAGGATAACCTGGAGCCCTCCAGTTATTGTGAACTACAACTCCCATCATCATGGTCGGTGATGATGGAAATTCTATTCCTCAATATTTGATGAGCCTCAGATTTCATAGAGTGTTCTAGACACCTCTCCTATGGGAGCAACAGGACATCAGGCTGCAAGGGAACAGAAGTCAATTTGTGAAACATCATGGAAGTAAACATAACATCAGGCCTCTGCTCTGTAATAAGATCTCGAATTATGACCCTATTCAAAATATTATCACGGTGCCCGTGATTGCTCTCTTTTTGTGTCTATCACCAGTAGGAGGCTCTCTATTGGCTGGATGCCTTCAGCCTGCCCTGTATTGCCTATTTAAACCGAGCCTGGGCACCCTTTGGTTGCCCTTTCGTGTTGTCTCTATGCTGTTCGAGTCTACACCTTGTTCCTGAGTATCCTGGGCCTCTGCTGTGTTCCTGCGACCTGTGTTTAACCTGTTCCAGTGTTTCCAGTCGAGTAGTTCCTGCCTCCGTCTGATCCGGTTGAGCCTCCGCTTCCTGCTGCCAGTCTCCGCTGTCGTTCCTGATGCTGGTTGATCGTCTGCATGCTGGTTCCTGCTTCCATCTGCTGGTTCCGTTTCAGTTCGTCTTCAGTCATCTGTCGTTCCTGAGTCGCCTTGGCGACATTTCTGTCTTGCCGGTTATTCAGTACGCAGGTACTGGTTGCTTGGCAGCCACTCGGCTGTCTCAGTATTGTTAGCGTTCCACGTACAGGATACTGGTTCGCTCCTTTAGCCACCTGGCTGCCTCAGTATGTTGGCGTTCCACGTACAGGGTACTGGTTCTCTCCTTTAGCCACCCGGCCTTCTTAGTATGTTAGCGTTCCACGTACAGGGTACTGGTTCGCTCCTCTAGCCACCCGGCTGTCTCAGTATTGATAGTGTTCCACGTACAGAGTACTGGTTCGCTCCTCAAGCCACCCGGCTGTCTCAGTATTGATATCGTTCCACGTACAGGGTACTGGTTCGCTCCTCTCACCGTCCGGCTGTCTCAGTCTGTTAGCATTCCACATACAGGGCACTGGTTCGCTCCTCTAGCCACCCGGCTGTCTCAGTCTGTTAGCGTTCCACGTACAGGGTACTGGTTCGCTCCTCTAGCCACCTGGCTGTTTCAGTATTGATAGCGTTCCACATACAGGGTACTGGTTCACTCCTCAAGCCACCTGACTGTCTCAGCATTGTTAGCGTTCCACGTACAGGGTACTGGTTCGCTTCTCTAGCCACCCGGCTGTCTCAGTATTGTTAGCGTTCCACGTACAGGGTACCGGTTCACTCCTTAAGCCACCCGGCTGTCTTGCAGTTTTGTTTGCGTTCCACGTACTGGGTACTGGTTCGCTCCATGCACACCCGGTTGCTACTATAGTGTTATGGCGTTCCATCTGTGAGAGCACTGGTGAGCTCCACATCCATCACTATCTCTGCTGCTGGCAGCCTACTTACTGACTTAGCCTCATTTTCATCATAGTGACTGTTGTTCCACCTTCCAGTCACTTAGGCGAGTGGTTGCCATTATCTCCTGTCTATGGGCTGCCTTGCCCGGTATTGGTAAGGCCGGTAGAACCTGTCCTATTCCTTGGGTTGCCTTACCTGGTATTGGCAAGGCCGGTAGAGCCGGTGTTATCTCCCGTCAATTGGCTGCCTTGCCCGGTATATGGTAAGGCTGGTAGAACCTGTCCTGTTTCCTTGGGTTGCCTTACCCAGTATTGGCAAGGCCGGTAAAGCCAGTCTTCTCTCCTGTCTAGTGGCTGCCTTGCCCGGTATCTTGGCAAGGCCGGTAGAGCCTCACCTCACAAGTTCCAATCCTTTGCCTGCCCTGCCCGGTATATTGCCAGGGCCGGTAGAGCCAATATTGCTATTATTTGTATTGTATTCCTGTCTAATAAAGATATATATGTGTACGTGTACGATATCCTACGGGGCTGCATTAGCTTTTCAATAAAGTTGTGTTTTTACCTAATTCTGCGTCTGAGAGTCTTAACAAACCGTGACAGATATCCTGTATGAACCATGTTAGCTTCCTGTATCCACGGGATATTTGTTTTAATTAGGTGCCTTTTAGGGTAACATTAAATTTGTTTTGTAGTAGCCAAGTCATTAAACAAAACCAATGAGTGGTTTACTCCAGTTGAGTATAACTGCATATATTTCAGAGTTGTTTTAAGAACCAGTGGCGTCTGCCTTTTAAGGACCACTGCATTTTTTTGCAATTAATTTTGGTATGGCAGAGCAAAGTGTAGCCTCACAGACATCCCAGAATTCCATGACGTGCCAGGACATTCACCGTTCCTTAAAGTCCGGACCGCAGTGACTGTCCTGTCACATCACACGTCATTAAAGGGTTGAACTTACCATTTTCAGTAGCCATGTTGTGCCAGCAGCTGACATGTCTATCTGCATGAACATGACATTCGAAACTGATTGACGATGTTATCTCTTCAACAAAGATAAACAGGCAAAATTCATAGGGGCCATTTTGGATTTTCTCATCATAAGGGAGAGTAGGTGGTATGTTATTATTAGGGGTTGTTAATTCTCCTTTAACTTCTTTGATGCTATTGAGATGAGTAAATCTGTGTCTTAGTATCAGGAATTTTGGGATTGAATGAAACAGGAAAAAAGTCTTATGAAACAGGTTTCAGGACATGAAACAGCAAAATGAATCAGAATGAACATGCTGAACCATTCACTCTTCTCTATTGAATGTGATATGTTGGGGACATTTCTACCCTTGGTGCAGATGATTTGCTCTAGATCTTCTCCACTTTTATCTTTGTACATATGGTCCATTTAGTTTGTACTACACAGCATACAGAACTCTCTCCCTTTATGAATGCCTTGAAAGTATTTTAATGGATCCCAGGCCTGGAAATAAGGTACAACCAGGCAGCGGTTAGCAGTTATATGTTTCCCCGTAGAGCGTCCAGCTGTCAGTCATCTGGCAAATTCATTTGTACTACTCCACACCAGAAAGGCCCAGATGTGCTTAGAATTCATGCATTTCATAATCATACTTTATTGGGATGAAACACATGGAATGCTTAAAGGAAGTTTTGAGTGTCCCCTGTGGTGCAGATGGTTTGACCCAGAACTCTTAGAACATCAGACTCACTTTGTTTTACAGTGAGGGAGTGCAACAAATGGCCCTCCAATTATAAATGGACTACAGTTCCACAATGAATTGGAACCCTCCATAGGATCCAAGAGGTTAAAGGGAAAGCATTACTCCAAAAATGTTAGGCTTAATTAAATGTACAAAATAAAAGGTCACTAATGTTTTTTGATTTTGCAATTTTCAAATTTGAAATCTTGTCACCAATATAGGATATTGTGAAGAACAAATATGCGTTTAGCTAAATTAAAGTGATAGTAATGTTACACAAAAGCAGCAGCTCCAATTAATCTTGATAGTATTTGAGCCATGGAGAGTGCTATTTCAATAATGTCTGAGCTGTAGTTCAAGTGTAATTAAATGATAAAGTATCTCCCTCCTGCTCCTTTTACCTAGTGTAAGCCGCCTCCCCTCAGATGTGGAATCTGGTCTTGAGACCAGACAGATCACAGCATGGGACCATTTTTTTACTGTGAACGTAAGGAAAACCCTGGCCCACTTAACAGGTTTTTCCTTATGCTCACTGAAGAGTGTTCTTTTCTATGATCCATCTGGACAGTCTTGCTGCTCTGAGGTGAGTAGTGTTACATCAGTAAATGGGTTTGGAGGGGGATACTTTATCATTCAGTTAACCTTGAACTACAACTCTGACAATATTGAAATAATATTCTCCATGGCCCAAATACTATTAAGATTAATTGAAGCTACTTTTATTATGAAACATTATTATCTCTTTAAGATTAGTAATAATTACTACTTCGTAACATTATGTAAATAGTACTAGGTTATGCGTTCTGATTCAGATAAATCCAAGTAGCTTGGACTTACCTCTGAATTCCGTTGTACCCCAGAAATCCTCTTGCATGGGTCGAATGGCACGTGTCAGAATTCTGGCTCATGTGGGAGTCCACCATGAATGACTGGCTGAGTCCACATGGATGGTCAATTATTGGAGGTTGATAGATATGAGAATCTCATCCTATAGTATCGTTCTGAATGGTCTACACAGTCACCCATAGGCTGAAGTTCAGTTCACAAATTCTTCAACTTGGATTTTCTAGCCCATTCCAATTGCAGTGCTATATGTATGAAAAACACCTGGGGGGGGCACAAGCTGTTTAATTTTCTTTGCACTTAAGGCAACATTTGAAACCCTGCTCTAATGTCACCAGTGAGAGCTTGCCCTTAGTGACATGCAAGTTCAAAGTGAAAGCTATAACAACAGATTCAATAAAATGTCACAAGCAATTGTATCAATAGAGTAAAGACTGTATTTGATTGCCGCCAGCATTCATATGGTATTCTGGGCTGGATTCTATTAACAGAGCTAAATAGGTCACAGGTTTTATGTAAAAAAAAAACAAAAAAACCCATAGACGGAAGTGGGAAATTTTGGAGTTAAAATGTACTGATAAATGTATCTATTTCTTTTTTGTTACAAGTAATAAGAACAAAAGGGGGGTGGTTATGTTTATAGCTGTTTTTATAACCTGGACTATAACTTTGGGCTGGATTCTCTTTACAATGCAAAACCATGAATAGCATTCTTGTGAGCAATAATGTGACAAAAATCGCTTTGCATTCACTTTTTTGTTGCTGCATGGAATTCTGGGAATGTAATGAATACTTTATAAGTTTTTGATTCTTCACTGAAGTCAGATTTTCTGATCTGTTTCAAACTACAGGAAATAAAAGTACATTTGTATTGCTTAGGGTGCTCAAATCTGAAATTAGTTATTTTGTAAATTTACATGGCATTTCAAGGGCAATCCGAGAGGGGTTTCCAGTTGTACAGCCCCACTCCCCTCCCCATTCTACTCTACTGACCCTAGCAGATCAGAGTGACAATGCACTAGCACCCCACTAATTAGAAATTGTTGTTATTTTGGTAATTTGTCTATGCCAGGAGTGGATAAACTGAATTGTCCCGGCTGTTGGTGTACTGTAACTCCTATAGACCTCAATCAGCTAAGAATAAACTGCAAGTTGGCCACCTCAGGTCTGTGAATAGGCAGCTGCAATGGATTCTGGAGGATGAATTGTACAATATAAGTTTTAGGTATTGTTATTACATACTTAATTTGTTGCAACCCTTCTCTGTGTAACCATGCATTTCTTTGAAATTGCAGTAAAATTTAAAAGCAGTTGAAACCGAATCTGCTAGTGCAAAAAAAAAAACTGGGGGTTCCATATTGTTTCTTTTCATATGAAGTGACAGGTTGAACACATTAACTCAGAACTGATTGCTCTTTGTGAACTACATATTTTGTCAAAGAATATTATGATGTTAGAAATGGCCATCATGAATGTTTATACTATAGCATAAAGGGGGAAAATAATCATCTCATTAAAGAAACAGTTAAGCTTAAATTTAAAACATGTGTTACAGAATACAGATATTCTATAGCAGTAGCTCAGGGGTTAAAGTGTACAGATTTGCCCACCATATCCAGAGCTGATTCCTGCGGTGCTAGGTGAAGGTTCTCTCATCTTCTGGCTTGTTAAGGGATGGATGAACACCACGTTTTTTACTTCTCAAACCCAGTAATTACATTGGAAAGGTCTACATAGTGTGACTGGTTTGCAAGCACACTTTGTAGACTGTTCCAATGAAGTAATTATTTTCCAGTATCGCTATTGCGGCTCTGCTGAAGAACCTCCTCGTGTCGGCCAACAGGGATCTCCTTCTGTCAGCTTTACAGCTGACATCAGAAGAGGAACATTAGCAGAGGAGATCTCTCAAACCATAAAGGTTTGAGAGATAGGACTTTCTCCAAATACTTTTTGTAAAATCTAACATATAGAATAAACTTTATTTTGGGCATTACTAACCCTTTAAGTTTGTTTAAATGTAGGCTTTACTGTTCATTTGGGAAGCTAATCAAAATCAGGCAACCATAGTGGTTTCTCTCTCTGCTAATTAAGAAGTCAAGCCTTGCACTTATACATGAACAGTCTGTGGGCAATTTGGAGTAGTCCTTTCTTCTACATCTCTTTTAATTAATGTGTATAGGAACTGGCGTGAATGTATGCTGTTTCCCTGTGCTTGCTATTGGGATTCCTGGCATCAAAGTGGGCTTGTTACCTCCACAAATTTTAATCCCATTAAATATATCCATTCAAATTGCTTATAACTTCTGATGTGCCAACACGCTGATAGTTTTAGAGATAGTACATTTAGTAGGAATCTAATTCCAGGAAAGCTTAATTGTACTCGTTCTGATAATGCCACAAAATTACTGAAATATCCAGAAAATCACCTATCTCGACCCCTTATGGATGGAATAAATTGACAAGGGTGAATAATACATTGGAATTGAAATGGCCACACCCACAGTGGGTGCAACCGGCATAACGGAGGTTCCTCCTCTCACAGTTAGATACCCTAGACAACTGCCTCTTCTGCCTAATGTATAATCCTGCCCCAATGCTACACAATTCTAGATGACAATTTTACTTCTCTAATTATTTGTCTTACTAAATCAGAGTAAATACTAGAACTATCCAGACAGCTCAACAGATGAGCTGAGCTCACTTTTTTGCTAGGGACCTTGGCTAAGAAGCATTTTTCACTTGTAAAGCTATATGTGCAAAGTTAAAAAAAAGAAACTGGAGCAATTCTGCAGCAAGCCACCTGTATCACGGAACAAGAAAAGAGACATTAATGTAACCCCTTGAAAACACATAGGTGCACAACCTATTGTTATGCAATGCATTGCATACCCCTCTGGCAAGCACATTTTAACCCTTTGAGTGCCAGAGGGGTACAGATCACATTGACTTGCAATGCATTCCATACCACTCCGGCACTCAAAGTGTTAAATGGGGCTTTCTAACCCCTTAAATGCTAGAGAGGCCTATAACACATTGCTCAGGTATATGGGACATATTACTAAAAGGAAATACGTTTAGGTCCTTTCTGGCACCCAAGAGGTTACGCGTGACAGTTAATAAGTCTGCTCAGATTTTTGAGCTGCTGCATGTCTGTTCATGAGATTTCCCTAAACTGGGAGGTTTAAAGCTTTGTCCATATCACTGCCTGTGTAACAAGGTATCTAGATGTTCAAACATAGCATCTTTGTACCCTGCAACAACCCCACATCCACAACCATAAATAGTGATGTAGAAGGTCAGGATTCAGTTACCTAATGAAGTGCAATTGTGGAGCACACCTGCTGCCTCATAGGGGACAAAGGAAAATATCCATTTTCTTAAGATGGGCTTTTAAAATGGCAGTAAACCCTTGTTATCAAAATGTTTATATTGTAAAGTTTTTCCTTCCCAGTAAAAAACAGGTGATTCCACTGCTGGTAGATGCTTCATTCAAATGTTATTACATGGCAAATGATTCAACTTTTTTTTTTTTTTTACAGCCAGGTGGCACTGTTAATTACTGCTTGTGAAGAGCTGGGTATTGCAGACACTAGTTTTATAGATATTGCAGTAGCAACTGCTCTAACTGGCAGCAATGAGAGAAAAAAGGCAGTGCAAGTAGACAAATGTCATACTCGGAGTGCTTTAAACATTGATTCAGGAATATTTAATATCAGTACTCACGGAGCTGGTCTCACTGGTGTCTCCAATACACCAGCATTGCATGCAGGGAGAATATACTTGTCCCTGCTCAAGCAGCAAACTCTCAGGTCTCAGCTAGTAGTTGCCAGTATCCACAGGGTTAATCGTAGTAATACACCAAGTAGCAAACTCTCAGGTCTCGGCTAGTAGTTGCCAGTATCGACGGGGTTAATCGCAGTAATAAACCACAGAGGGTGGTTAGAAGAATCAACTTTCTAAGCTTGCTGAATATATAAAAAATATTAAAACATTTCTGGCATTTATGTGTTTAACACTGAAAACAAATGCATATATAAAAACATCCAATCCACAAATAAATTTATGTTCATAAAAATGTAATGCATTTCGTAGCATATGAGCTTAGTGGATAAATCACAGCAAACAGACAAGATATTGTGTCATTATATTACGATATCCAACATACTGCAGTTAATTTTATATCATTTGCTTTTATTTTCATCTAAGAACCGTATGCTTATATCAGGGTGTATAAATACTATGTTGCAATGGTAAAGAGCATTCTGTACCCCTAAGGAATTGGAGTTGGAGCTCCACAATACCCGTCGGGTCTTTTAACTTTACACTCAATTAGTACTGGGTCCCGCCTACGCCCCCTGGGAGAACCCGCTCTCCCTCCCGGTCACGGTTGTCCAGAATTTCCAGACTGTTGGCCTACACACGTGGAGCCATCAGCTCCCACAGCCCAGTTTAGGGTCTCTCACTGTGCCATCTAATAAAATACCATGTACATCTATCTTGGTGCGGCTTTTCCTCTCATCGATCAAAGGCTCGTCTCAGGCACATCCGGACTTTCCAGCACAAGGACATTCCTGGATACTGGTTATAGAGGCAACAACTGAAGTTGACACAGCACGTTGATTACAAGGGGCTGGGACCCCATATATGCACGAAGGCCAAGATGGGCATCAAGTGAGTGTACTAGTTTACTTTTACTCTGTTTCCATTTAATAAATACTACACTTAGATATCTTTCACTTCTACCTGTTTTTCCGTTCTCACTGCATGAGAAATATTGACTTCAATAAATGGACAAGGCCATAAAGGTTTGTAACAGCATCAGGATTTCAAAGACTGGGTTTGACATACCTCACATCTCTTTTTCACTAACCATTCATCTATTCCTCATCATCATCACTTTCCTCGTTTCATCCATCTTTTTTGTTCATTACTTCATTCATTTAATCTCATAAGGTACTGTTTCTTTATCCATTTATTGGGGACTTTTCACAATGACTAAAGTCTATTTACATTACCTATTATGGACTTCCATGTTCAATATTATATTTGTCTCTAACCTTTGCGCAGGTATTTTTCTATTTACTAGACAACCTCTGGGTAATAACTGTGTATTGTATTTACCATCTCACAGCCAGGGCCGCATTCCCCACTAGGCAAAGTAGGCAACTGATTTATAAGGTTCCATGCTTTTAAGGTTTTTCTCGGTTAAACTTGAAAGAGAGCTGTAATAATTCACACATCTCTTTTTTTCCTACACAGAAATAGCAGTGATTACCCAGAGGTTAAATGCTTTTATGTCAACCATCTCGCAGCCCCCTTGGTTCTCATTATCTTGCAATAAAATGGCCAAGAAGGATCCCCTCTGTGCAAAAGACGTAAGCATACACAAGAAAGAAAGAAAGAAAGAAAGAAAAAAAAAGTTAATTGTCACTCATTCTTTTCAGTGTGCTGTAAAAATTAAAAGAAAAAAAACCAAAACAAAACAGAAAAAAAGTATTGAGAATCTCAGTTCCATGGCTTACAATTATTATTCTTTTACTCTAACTACCTCTTCCAGATGCCTCTCATATGAACAAGAAAACTAGGGCAAAACAATACATGGGTCTTTTAACCCTTTAAGTGCCAGAGGGGCTCCACAGTGTGTGGGATACCCCTCTGGCACTCAACGTGTTAACCCCTGAATGCTGATATGGTACTCAACATAGTGTTTAGCTTGTTAAGTTGATTTTAAAGAGAATTAAGCCTGCCTCTATGTTGCGTTAACCATGTCTATAATATAAATAGTTTTTGAGGAATTAACCATAAATGATTGCTGGTGCCATGTGGTACTTTATGCCAGTTAATTCTTAGGCCAGTATTATTGCATGTTGTACTACGAATTAATCTAGGCAGTGCCTCAGCAAGTGGTAAGATTGGCCACCAGCACAGCTAATTAGCATATTGTGCAAGGTATTAGCATAAAGTGCCACACTGTACAAAAACAAAGATTTTTTTTTTCCCTCAAAAGCTAATTTACAGAAATTAGTGAGTATGATGTATAAACAGATTTTAATGTTCTGCAAAACAAACTAAACATGTCTAAGGGTGACAGGTCCAATTTAAAGGTGCAAATTTATTACTAAAAATGTATTATAGAAATAATTCCAAGGAATACAATATGTCCACATTATGAACTATATTATGAGAGGAAATTGGATGAACACTTTATTTTGCTATAAACAGTATGCAACATCTGCACAGGAATTAGCTCACAGGTCCCCATGTTATTATAGGGAGGAACACCTGCTCAGTCCCTGGGTATCAGTAAGGAAATTGTCCCTCTTCTTCAAACCATTTACATTTCATGTTGGACAATGGTGCAACAAAACCTTCCAAAATGTTCTCAAATATTTAGATTAAAATGCGTTCAACACCCTCTGGTCTCCTGATACCAAACAGTTTTGTCTTAACTATTTATACACCAGAGGGGTAAGCAAAATCTTGCAGGTCATGAAATGCCATTCTGCTGAGGTTAAAGAGTCTAAAACGACTAAATCAAATATCTTTAAGGAGCCTATGAATGTAAAAGTAACTTTGGGGCATTCCAACTGCACCATGAGAGAGAAATATAAATTACCACAACCCCCAGTGATTTTAACATGAATATTGGGGAGGTTTCCAGCATATTGAGAAGGACCTTATTCAACACACTGATTAAATCATAAAGCACAAGGTGTAGGTAGTTTAACACTATGAGAGCCAGAGGGGTGGAAAGTGAAGTGCTTGAAAGTTTTACTATATTAATTTAACGAGATTAAAAGCAGGAAGGTGACAGGTTCGATTTAAGAGAGTGGTACACCTTTATCCCTTTGAGTGCCAGAGAGGTATCTAGTGCATTGCAGCTTAATGCGTTGGAAGCCTTTCCAGCACTCAAAAGGTTGTCTGGTGTTATTCTGAGGTCAGCTGCTGGTTACATGTCTCCACCAAATGTGATAATAACTGCTCCACCACTTTTGACAGTTTGGACTCTAATAATTTTAGAATACGTAATGGACATCAGAGAGAGAATACTCTTAATGTCCTCAACAGGAAAAGCCCTTCTATATACACATTTCTCACAATAGAACTTTAATGATCTGGCTGACTGGAAATACGACCCTGGAAAGTAATGACATCAGTTATGAAATATCAGATTTATTACATACCCACCAGATTTTTTTTGTAAATGTTGGTTTTATTTTAGAACCATCTGAGTTTTCAACCCTGGGGAGAAATGTTAAAGCTGATCTATAATCTTCACTTATTACTGCAGAGATTTTCTCATGTAATTGATCATAATCCATGTATCAAGTGAGCCTGGAAATGATCTTACATCTGACCAGGTGGTAGAGATAGTAATATACAGACATAAAGGTCACGTCAATTCTTGAACATACTTATTTATAAAGCATTGTAACTTTTTAACACTCAACGACACAATGCCTCCCCTCAGTTCTGGAATCCAGTCAGAGGACCGGACAGATAGTAACAAGGGACAGTCTGCTGTCTATCAGCATAAAGGAAACTCTGACCCCCTTGACGAAGGTGGGCAGGTTTTTCCTTATGCTGACAGAAGATTGCCCTTCGTTGTGATCCATCCGGACCGGCTTACGGCTCAGAGTGGAGACATCATGGAGTATGGAAAAGGGGTGGGTGGGGGACACTTTAAAGGGACAGTAATACTTAAAACAAAATATATGTTGTAGGGTTTATCCCTCTGAGTAAAACAAGGGTACCCACACTTCTGAGAGATATTTTATTAAAAAATTAAAACAGCTCAAACTTTAATTTTTTAGGTGCATTATCACAGTGGCCTGAAAATTTACAGTGGTGCTGTTGCTACACCATCCTATGGACTGCTCTGATCTGTAGACCATAAATCTTCATAGGATGGTGTAGCAACAATGCTACTGTACATTTTCTGGCCACTGTGATATTGCATCTAAAAAAAATCAAGTTTTATCCATTATAATTTTTTAATAAAATATCTCTTAGCAGTGGTAGTACCCTTGTTTTATTCGGGGACATAAACCCTACCACATATATGTTTTACATCTTAAGTATTACTATCCCTTTAAAATAAAATGGCAGTGTTCTGGAGTATTAGAAAGGTACACTTCATTATAAAAAAAGTTTTTTGAAGAAGCAATGTTTCCGTCATATATAAACATTACTATCCCTTTAACAGATTCACCTTTTTTCTTGGACATCAAAAACTCCATTGTCAGACCATGAAAACTACAGATCTAAGCAAAGTATATTAACAAATGCAGGTCTGTTTGGTTTTTTTTTTGGAGGGGGAAACCATGATGCATTTTGGCATCATTTCTTGAAGGAATCTGATGTAGTAGAACGTATTTGCCCAAACATGTCCCTGTATGGTGGAGCAGTGAAAGAGTTTTTGTTCTTCTTGCGGACAGGTAATTAATATCTCAGAAGCGTTTAAGATTTTTTCATAAAGCACTTGAAACAAAACAGGAGTAAAATATGCCTTTTCTCGTGTTTTCTTAAAGGGGAACTACCACCCCTTAAAAACTTAACCTGTGCTGATTCTTCATCTGGCGACTAGCTGCTTAGTAGCGCTAGTCGCCATAAATATTACCCGGTTTTGAAGATTTCTGCCTTTTTCGGACGGTCACTGGAACAGGAAGCACGGACGTCTCTTCACAGTGACGTCCGTGCGCCTGCGCTGTCAGTCCCTTTTGAACCGCACGGTGCAAAAGGGACTGACAGAGCAGGCGCACGGACGTCACTGTGAAGACACGTCCGTGCTTCCTGTTCCAGTGACCGTCCGAAAAAGGCAGAAATCTTCAGAACCGGGTAATATTTATGGCGACTAGCGCTACTAAGCAGCTAGTCGCCAGATGAAGAATCAGCACAGGTTAAGTTTTTAAGGGGTGGTAGTTCCCCTTTAAAGCAATCTTTTTATTTATACTTTTGTTAACTCACTAGTAACCAGTGACATGCCAGGACCTTTTTCCCTGTAGGACATGTGATGGTCCTGGCACGTCATATACTTTGTGCTTACATCACTCCTGTAGGAGCACTGTAAGCACAAACAGGGTCTGAAACTGACAGCAAGACTGGAGTGGTCTCTCTCAGACCCTCGATCAGTGCGTCGGTACACGTAATCAGTCATGTGTGCCTGTGCGCCAACAACGATCAAATTGGTCCATAAGGGAAGTTAACTTCCCCAGACTACTGGTTATTAAGGGGTTAAATAATATGTTTAAAAATGACAGTGAAGTAAATGCTTGGATGGACAGTGGACTAATCTGGACTGAACTTTTCCACCTTGCCAGACTGAAGCTCAAAATCCTACTTAAAGGAGAACTAACATCTTAATAATACCAACCCCACTAACCTTACTATGGCAAGAAAATATTAATGGCCTCTATAAATTTTTCTCTTGTGAATTAATTAATTCAAGAGATTACTTTAAATCAGTCCTGTATGGCATGTTACTGGAGGTAGACATGACAGTTACTGGCAAGACCACTGGACAAAAATTCCATCAACTGCACATGGTAATTCTAACCTTTCACAATGAGTTGCCCACCTCTTTAAAGTGTTAAAGGGATTGTATTACTTCAAAATTACTATCCCTCATATTGTAGCCCTTAATAAACTGAGTTAAATGACACCAGCGGCATCTCTCAATCCTTTATGGTTTAAGAGATAGCTGCTTTCAAAGTTTCCTCTCCCCTGCTGTCAGCGTTCTGCTGCCAGCAGGAGAATCCGGTCTTTGAATCAAGAGGAGGCTCTTCAGCAGAGCTGATATCTCGTTATGGAAGGAAAAATTATTCATTGAAACAGTCTTTTACGTGTGCTTGGTAACCAAGCACACATAGAAGACTGTTTCAATGAATCATTTTTCCTTCCATAACGAGATATCGGCTTTGTTTAAGAGCCTCCGCCTGTCCCGGGACCGGATTCTCCTGCTGGCATCAGAACGCTGACAGCAGGGGAGACGAAACTTTGAAAGCGGCTATCTCTTAAACCATAAAGGTTTGAGAGATGCCGCTGGTGTCATTTAACTCAGTTTATTAAGGGCTACAATATGAGAGATAGTAATTTTTAAGTAATACTATCCCTTTAAGAAGGCTGTTTCAGTTTGAAGAAGCTGTCAGCAACTGTCATGTCTGCCTCAGTAGACCTGACAACCAGGACTAATTTGACAAGGTTCACGCTTAAACAAGGGAAAAATCCAAAGGGGCCATTGGGATTTTCTGGCTAGAATAAGGTAAGTAATCACATTTACCGATTATGTTTTTTTTTTTTTTATGCAGACTAAAAAGTCTGGGCAGGGATGTCCAAATTAAACCCCTAAGATATGACCAATGTAGCCCTTCACGCAAAATCTATTAACCCTATGAGTATCAGAGGGGTGCCCAATGCATTGCTGGTGTAGAATATGGGTGGGTAATGGGGGGCCCCTTTAAACATAGCAGGGAACTTTCAAAATGAAAATGAGCTTACCTTGAGACAGTCTAAACAATAAGCCTTAAAGTCCCTGGGACACAGATACCTGGTGGCATGACCCTACTTGCTGTAACCCAGAGCTGCTCCAATCAATTAGTCTTCAAGGGACCATTAACATCTCATAAGACAAAGCTCTCAATACTTGAACACACAAAAATGGCAACAAATTAGAGACCAAAAAGACTCAGAGCAGATTATAGAGTAGAAAACCCTAGACTCTTTTACCCTGAGAAATTAGCTTCTCAGTCTGAGACCCTGATATCAGAGTCAAAACCTAGGGTCTCTTACTTACGAATATATACTACTTTAATGTTGTTTATATATTAATTTGACCTGTTTTTATGGCACTAATATTCAGTTTAGATACAGATTAGCCAGTTTACTTACCAGTTTATATATTGCTATAAGTGTCCAGTTTATAGTAATGCAGTGGGATTTTTACTAGTTTATACACTGTATTGAGGTAATTTCCAGCTTATGTATTAATTTCACCTATTTATGAACCCCCTGCACTGGACAGTTAATTTAACCCCTTAACGACCGGTGGTGCTGGGACATTTCCGTCCCATAAGGACCGCATAGGAGCACTTGGACGCGCCGGTACACGTGACCTGTCGCGTGTATCGGTGCGTCACTATGGGGCCTGACAGAGATTGCTCCGATGTTGGAGCGGTCAATTTCAGGCCCTATTTTTACTTACAGCGCTCCCGGTAGAGCTCTGTAAGTAAAAAGTACATGACGTACTATGACCGTCATCGGTCCTTGAGTATTTCAAGGACCGTGACGGTCATAGTACGTCACATGTCGTTAAGGGGTTAAGAACTATTTTTATCTTTACCATATTTTCTGGGCAAGGCTGATGTAACCCCTTAAGCTCCAGAGATGTGTCCACTGTACACACCTCAAAAGAGTTAAAACAATGAGAAATTTCACTTGTCCCCTCTGGTGCAGAGGTCATTTTTAGTATATCAACCTCAGGGACCCATTTAGAAAAAGAAAAATGTCTATACATAACAAAGGTGGACGAGAAAAGGAAGATTCACTGGAAAGAGGATACACCCAGAGAGTAACAGAATGAAAACAGTATCTACAGCAGCTCCTTTATATTTGGAAGGAATCCAAAATAAGACTGTTACACAGTGGTAGATATTTAGAAAAGGCTGAATTTTTCCAAGAATAAAAAAAATATATATTCTTAACCGTTGATAAGAGCTAGGGCAAAGCCCTTTGGATCTCATTAAATAGCTGTCTAAACTGTGTGGTATAAACAGAAGACAATTTTCCACTTCTTGTGCATACCGGTGCAGAATCCAAATGTTTAGTTGCTTAAAGGGGAACTACTACCGCATAACAAGTTTATCTTAAGTAATTCCCCATCTGTCGACTAGCTGCTTAGTACAGCTAGTCACCAGAATTATTACCTTATTAAATAGATTTCTCCTTTCTTCCCGGCTGACAGGCAGGACGGAGCGCGGACATCTTGCCATAGTGACGTCCGCGCGCCTGCGCTGTCAGTCCCAGCCGGCTCTAGGAGGCGTTGCTAGGAGCCATTCGGCTCTGGAAGGGACTGACCGAGCAGGCGTGCGGATGTCACTATGGCAAGATGTTCGCATTCCGTCCTGCCTGTCAGCCGGGGAAGAAAGGAGAATTCTATTTAATAAGCTAATAAATTCTGGCAACTAGCACTACTAAGCAGCTAGTCGCCAGATGGGGAGTTATTTAAGATAAACTTGTTATGCGGTGGTAGTTCCTCTTTAACACTTTGAATGCCAGAGAGGGTTAAAGGAACATTAACAACTCCTAATATTAACCCCCTAATCTCGGCAGAACATGCTTTTGGCAACTACGAAACAATTCTGCGTGGATTTTTTCCCAAAATGAATCCTTATTTACTTCTGAATACCATGTACACACAGTGAATGTGATACTGTTCTTTTTCTAGCAGCATGGGGGAAGCAATTGTTCTTGCACTCCTCCCTGTGGTCTCTTACACTGAGGAGTACAGTCTCCAGATTAGGAAATAAGCATACCTGGGAACTTTCCAAATGAGCTGACCCTGAGATCATTGAAATATTAACCCTTAAAGCTTACTATAATGTAGATTTTATGCAATACATACCTCTTTGCTCTAACTCTGAGGTGCTCCAATCCTTCTGCAAGGAACCGTTAAAAAGTTACAACTTAGAGATCTCATTGCCTAAACACAAATAAGACCAGCAGCACATTTCCTGCTGCTTTTCTGGTACAAATGGCACCAGTTTAGATACTAAAGAAACATTTAGTGGTGGCAAATCTTGTAGTAGGTATCACAGACCTCTCTCACCCTGAGAATTTCGCCCCTTCACCCTGAGATTTGGGTCTCAACCCTGAGTCTCAGGGTCAAACCCTGAGAGTTGCCAGGTATGGAAATAAGGAGCGCAAAGTACAATTGCTTCCCCCAGCCTGTTGGAAAAAGTACAGTAAAAAAAGAATATGTTGTATCAAATACTGTAAATCCTATTAGGATATGGGAATGTTATTATATATTTAATGTATGTAAAGATAGATAGATAGATCTGTGAATGTTATATTATGCTATTTCTCACGAAAGCAAAATTGTAATACACATTTTAACAGCATTAATGTTCCCTTAATTCAGGGGTAGTCAATCTTTGGACGCAGAGCTGTTGGGAACTATAACTCCCATCATGCCCAGTGGGTGGCTGGGGATGGTGGGACCTGTTGTCTTCAATAGCTGGAATTCCAAAGATTGAATATCCTTACCTACCTTACGGTGAGGTGCTAAATGCATTGCTTTATTATCTGTTCAGCACCTCCCTGGCACTCACTGAAGGGGTTAGTAATGCCCGAAAAAAGTTTAGATTTTACAAAAATAAAGTATTTGGAGAAAGTCCTCTCTCTCAAACCTTTATGTAAAGCTGACAGAAGAAGATCCATGTTGGCCAACACGAAGAGGCTCTTCAGCAGAGCCGCAGTAGTGATACTGTAAAAGAATTACTTAATTGGAATGGTCTACAAAATGTGTCTGATTTGCAAGCACACTTTGTAGACCGTCCCAGTGAAGCAATTATTTTCCAGTATCGCTATTGCGGCTCTGCCAAAGAGCCTCCTCATGTTGGCCAACACAGATCTCCTTCTGTCAGCTTTACAGCTGACATTAGAAGGGGAACATTAGCGGAGGACCTCTCTTTTCCAGAATCGCTATTGAGGCTCTGCTGCAGAGCCGCTGGCTCCTGCTGTCAGCACAGCGCTGACGTTAAGGGGAGTGAGGGGGGAACTTTAGTGGAGAATGTCTCTCAAACTGTAAAGGTTTGAGAGATAGGACTTTCTACAAATACTTTATTTTTGTAAAATCTACCATATAGAATAAACTTTTTTCAGGCATTACCAACCCTTGAATCAATCTTGTTGACCTTCAATAGTCTGGAGAAGTCTACATTACTGTATTAACTGTTTGAGCTGAGCAATGTAATGGACTCCCCTCTGGCACTCAAAGAGTTAATATAGATACAGTATGTATATATTTATTTAATAAGTATGGTACGTCTCCTGTACGTTTATAAACTATTATTCACCTGCATTCAAAAATACCTATATTAGCATCAGCAACACATATCTGTTTTATGTTTTATATATAGTATATTGCTTTCTATTATACTGGACCATGTTCTGAAGCCTGTTTAGCTAAGAAAAACCTAACAGGGTCAGGAAACATATAACGCAAGCTGCTATGTGACTGCCTTCTTTTACTATGCTCCTGAGACCATAATGAAAAGATTTGTGTGACCTAGAAACATGCTGCTTTTACCAGGAACATATATTTTCCCATTTATATTTCAGTTGTCACTCTGACCCATATTTATAAAAATAAACTGGAGTTATTCTGGAGTAAACCAGTTGCACCATAGGGAACGTATTAAAAAAAAAAAAAAAAAAAAAAATAAATCATCGTACAGTTGAATGTAGCTTTTTTTTTTTTTTTACCCTTTGAATGCTAGAGAGGTCTCCAATGCATTAAATAATTGGAGACCTCTCTAGCATCCCAGGGGTGAAAAGCCCAATTTAATTAACAAGAATTTTTATTTGTCCCCATGGTGAGTTTAGTCTACTCTAAAATAACTTTGATTTGCTTTTTTAAATACGGTCCTTTGTTCTTAAATACTGTAAAATATCAGTTATAATATGCACCTGTGTATAAAACGCAGGTTAAATTATACCCAATATTTTAGGGGAAAACAAGAATGCCTTTGTATAATATACATCTTTGTTTTCTCCTCCATCTACCCATAAAAAATACTGTATATTTTCTCTCTTCCCTCCATCCCTCCACTTAAATATGCTTCCACCTTCCCCTCCCGCTACTCACCCCCTCCGAGGCCAATGGAAGATCTGTGAAGCTGGCCGCATGCTTGCATTTGCTGCCCGCTTCCCGCACTGCCCGGCATTCATTAAAATATATCCATAGTGCCCTTTGAGAACCCGAAGGTCCTCACAGAGAACTAATGTGCTTTCAGTGTGCAGTGGTCTAAACTTTGGATTTATGGCAGTGCTCTGTGAGCAAAGGGCACTAACATTATCTTTAATGAACGCAGGTCCTCACAGGGCAGTGCGGGAAGCAGGTGGCAAATGCAAGCATGCCGCACGTTTCTCAGATGTTTCGGCAGCCTCGAAGGAGGCAAGTAGAGTGGAGGGAAGCTGGCAGTATATTTAGCAAGAAGGGAACAGACCATATTTTAAGTTTTAGTTTTTTTATTCTCTTGTATAATACATACCCACTTCACATAAGGTGAAAAGAGTCAAAATTGTGTGTGTTCTACTTGAAATTTTACAGTAATTATTATTTTCTATTACACTGGACCATCTACTGAAGATGCTTGGAAAGGGGGCTGTGTTTCCCCTGAAGCTCATCTAGCTGGTATGTACTCTGTACTTACCAGTCTTCTATACAAGTGTTTGTGTGTGTGTGTGGGGGGGGGGGGTTTAGTCATTACACATTCCTGTTTACAATTTTTGACTATAGCACCCTCATTTATCGCTTTTTGATTTCTGTCCACTTAATGGGGCTTTTAACCCATTCAATGCTAAAAAGGTCTCTTGGAAACTAAAGAAAGGGTTTGGACAGATATACAGCTTTGACAGCTGAAGGAAGCTGTTTGGTATAAGACATCTGTTTAATTAATTGTGGCATTGGAAGGAAACTGTCCATCTTTTTTTTTTTTTTATAGAGCAGCAAACCTCTCCCTGCATCACTAAACTGCCTGACAACTCAGTGGGAGTGGCTAAAGACATTGAATTTCCTTCACTGCCTGAAACATATTTAACCTGAAACTAGGCAGGGCAACATGTAAAACAATCTTTATGTATACCTACAGGGCTCACATTCTGCAGGCTTCTAGTTCATCTTGGCAGCTGCTCTACTACCTACATGCTGATAATTTAGTCTTCATGCCATTTGTAACTTAAATGGCTTATGCTGCTAATGAAATGCAGTTTCTGGGGATATTACATTTTTGTTCTTGCAAAAAAAAAAAAAAATGAAAATATTTGATTTCTGGGTATTTCCATTTAGAAAATTTTAATGTATAGAAAAGCAGGGGTGTTGCTAGGACACTCGTTCTAATCCCCAGTGCCAAGGCACTTTGTTGTGCTGTAGACACTGGCTTAACGTGCCTGTTTTTTCTATGAAAACTGTCAAAAATATTAATTCTGGGTTTTAAATGTATATTTATGGAAATCGTTATAGAAATATGCTTATTTTCATCATTCGGATTGTGAGACATCAGAATGACTAAATAAATATATAATAAAATAATAATTTTACTAACGAGACTCAAATTGCTTTTGTAAACCACTGGTCTAGGTACTGGCTGAGAAGAGAAAAGCCCTGACTCTTGAGGTCAGCTTGGGGTATTTAATAGTGCAAATCTCCCTACTAGTAACGGAGCAATTTGGCTGCATGGTGTTCTGACATTGAATTAGGTTGACCAAGCCCAAAACCTTGTGAAAACATGGCAACACCCCCTGTAAAAATGTTAATATTATGTTGTTCAAAGGACTGCAAGATGCTCTAGATGCATTTCTGAAAAGAAATCGCTTACCTTCATTCTGTGCGGTTCATGTAAGTTTGCTCTCCCTAGTAGAAAAATTATTAAAAAAAATAAAATGTATATGTCAGTTATGGAGCTCTCTCCTCATAAGTCAAAGATATGTGGTTGAACAATACAAGTAGCTGGAAGATGGTACATATAGAGTCAAGATGTATTTAACCCTTTGAGTGCCAGTGGGGTAAGCAACTTTGCATATGACTCTGGCACTCAAAATGGGATATATTTGACTTTTATTGGAGCTAAAGCTGCAGCAGGCTCTACACATCCTTTACCTATCTAGGCTACAATCTATTTTGGCTTGTTTGTGCAATATACGCAATGCAGTGTAATGAGGATCTCTCCAGCAGTTAACCCTTTGAGTGTCAGAGGGGTGTGCAATGCATCCTTTGGCATTCAAAGGTTTAAGGGATTAAACAATGTGTTCATATGTTTATTTATCCATTAGAATGCACTGTTGTCTTTGCACATACAGCCCACCCCATATCTGTAATATGCTGGGGGCCTATCTATCATTCAAGCGGTTAAAAATCCCCCATTTGAATCAACAGTAATTTGGTGATTTTTTTTTTATTTGTTCCCTATGGCACATTTGATTTGCCCCAGAATTGCTCCACTTCTGACCTCCTGCATTTGGCCCTAAACAGTGCAGTTTACGCCTGACAAATCTCTGTTGGTGAGTCAAGCCAGCTCCAAAATGTGCAGCCTGCCAGAAAAACGGCAAACTGTAATTATACTCAGGAGGAATTTGGAAACACTACACCTCCCCTGATCCTCTGCACTTTCAGTACAATAATTACTTTTTTGTTTCAGCTCCATAATAAATGAGCTGAGACGTGAGCCCCATCCATAATGGATACTTTGCAGAGTTTACGTTTGGATTGGGATATGAATGATTCCTCTAGGAACCTTTGCTAAAAAATGATATACAGTCTCCTTTGATTATAGTACACTGCAAAGAAATCAAAGAGCTGCCACAATTTACAGAAAAGAAATTTCAGCACTTATTACCCAGAATCACGCTTACAGATCAAAAACCATAATCAAGTTCTTTTGTTTTCCTTGTTCTTCACGGATTACTGGTTTTTTTAGCTTTCTGATTACCAACAAGTAACCAAGGAGCAGGAAATCTTGGAACCTCCCAACTGTTGGAGACTGCAACTCCCAACATCCCCAAACAGCCAACAGCTGATTGAGGATGATGTAAGTAGTTGCAGTCCCCAGCAGCTGGAGGTCCAAACAGTGACTACCCTGAAGTAATGTATAGACAATGCATAAAGAGGCAGTGCCTTCTACTTGTACCCATTACTCCAAGTGCCCTGGCAACCCTTATAAATAGTTTCAGATAGTCTGACCTTTGTTTGAATCTATCTTGGTCCACAGAATTCAGTTTGACTTCTCCTCCTGCTGTCTCTTTCTATCTGTAGTTTCTGATCCAGTGATTAGGGCACACCAACAGGACAGGTTTTCGGGATATTTTTAATTAAGCACGAGAAGTAATCATGACTGAGTCACTGACTACACACCTGTCAACAAGCATATCTTGAAAAAATTTACATGTTGGTGTGTCCTGGGAACTAATGTTAAGAAACAATGATCTAAACCACCCACCCACCACTCATGGAAAAAAAGATATGCCTAGTGAAAGAAATGAAAAGGAACAGCATGAGCTAAGGGGAAAAGAAAAGTATTTGAATAGCTGACATCACCAGAAGAGGAGAGTTTGAGAGCAAGGACATTTCACAACTGTCATAGCAACACAAGACGTTATATACATACATATGTTTTTACATAAATATATAGTTCAGCTCCATTTACAACAATGGGAAATTTAGACATTTTTATTGGTCTCATATGGGTTATTTAATTTGCTCTGCTTTTGCTTTTATACATATTGGAAAACTTGCCATACAACACAGTAAGGCATTTTGGACATTAATGTCAACGCTTACTTCAACTCTTTGGCTTATAAGTCTGAAACAGTTGACTTTTGCTAGTACAATTTTAGTTCCCTTCTCAATTTCTTGTTTATATTTCTACCACATTCCATGCATCTGCTGTAGAAGGGAGTAGCCTTGCTATCATGCAATGACTCCAGGCTGGGTGGAATTAAGGAACAAGTCTTCTCAGGGTGACCCCACTGTCTGCTCAGGAAGACCTGACAGTATATTTTCCTATTCAGATGTTTTACTTGGTTATTGGATCTTTTGCCTGTTGGTTGGAAAGTAACTCAATGCTGCTGTTTCTCGCCAGAAGTATGAAACCTGTCATAAAAACTCTTCTATGGGTTTTGCTTATACAATAAATTAGATCAGTAGTTCTCAAACTTTTTGCAATGGTGGAACCCTCAAGCTTCAAACTAAATTCCCCTGGAACAAATCAAACTCATTAACCCCTTAGAAAATAGTGATGTGTCAGACAACTGCTTCATTAACATAGTATTTATAGCAAATGTACTTGGTACTAATAAATGAATAATAAATGATTGGTCAAAACTGTTCGGTAAGTGTATTGGATGGTTATTTTTTCTTACGTAGGGCTAGACTTTAAATGCCATCTTCTATGCATACGCTGGCAGTCGCTTGAACCTCATATGCACTAATGGTCACCTTAGTCTTGTTCCACTGTCTGCCACTGCTTACATTTGTTCTGGGTAACCCTCATGCACAAAAGAAAATAGGAGCAATTCTACAGCACATGGAGATAAAAATAAATACCCACAAAACCCTAGTTCATTTGAATGGATATTTTAACCTCTTGTTCACTAGAGAGTTGTTCAACACTTTGCGAACAAATGCACTGGAGACCTCTGTAGCTTTCAGATGGTTAAGTGACCCAATTAAACGAATGGAAAGGTTTATTTGTCTCCTATGGGGCAGCTGGTTTGCTTCAGAACTGCTCCAATTTTCTTTTGTGAATAAGTCCCTTAGCATGGGGAAAAGTGCAGCAAAGAGAATCAATCACTGGGAAGGGAACCATGCCCCAAAGAGCTTACAGTCTAAGCAAATTATTTCACGTAAGCCAAAGCTGTGCAAGCCTTAACCCAGGAGGTCAGTTCAAACCTTCTACTGGCATATGGAGACAGATATTTATGTTTGCCATTTTTATTTCAAACAATAGTTTATGAAACATTATGTCAGTCATGGCTAATTAGCTAGTACTGGCCGACAGGGAGTGGTAGCTGGGAGGTAGAGCAGTGTAGAATGTTAGAATCTGGCTAACACAGAGTGGCAGTTGTGAGGGAGAGAGCAGAGTAGAATGTTAGAATCTGTCCGCCAGGGAGTGGTAGTTTAGATAGTGAGAAGGGTGAAATGTTAGTATCTAACTGGCATATCTGGCAACTTCATCCTCTGGAGCCTCCAGAGAGGGCACGTGCCGCGACCAGGGGGATGAAAAAGATGAGATTTGCATCATAAAAGGGGTGGGCTTAATTGGGTGGGGCTTACTGTCCTTGGGTCATAGAGTGGGTAGGTAGTAGAACACAGTGAAAAGGAGGAGAAGTGGGCAGAGTTTCAGAGGAAACTCACCACCACTGGAGAATCAGTCTCTTTCCCTGGAGACCCATAGAGTCCCAAGTTATGTTAACTGCATGCCTGTCACGACTGTCTTAATTTATGTAAATGGAAATAAAGCTAAATATCTCATAGTAATTTTTCATTAAAATAATAGTGTAAAAATGCAAGTGCTTTTGAAAGCGCTTTTAAAATCACTTATTTGTTACAAAGTGATAATTCAACTTTAAATGGGGCCTTTTCATCCCTTCAATGAACCGGAAACCTTTCTAGCATTTCAGGGTGAAAAGCCCGATATAAACTCAAGGCAATTATTTGCTCAGTTTTGAGCAGTCTGTTTTCTCCATGTGTCTTTGTACATATGTCCTCTTACGATGAATCTGTAATTTTTAGTGTCTACTGTTGCAGTCGTATAAAATGGTATTGTACAACATCCCCCTGCATCATTAACTCTTTGAGTGCCAGAGGGGTACCCAGTGCAAAAGCAATGCATTGCGTACCCCTCTGGCACTCAAAGGGTTTCCAAGGCTTCAATTACCATATTTCTGCCACAGCGAGGTTAACGTTTAAGGTTATGCAATATATGTCAGGTTAATATTATGTTGTAGGAAAATAAAGTTTTCTGGTTGATGAACAATCAAAACTATATTATTTACTTATAGGTCATCCAAATATTTACATATCAATCAACTCTCACTAAAGAATGCAGAAATTTATCTACAAATAGGAATTTTACATTTTTGAAAAACAAATTCATCAAGAATGTTTTCTTTGTACATTTCTGCCCAATTGATTCTCTTTAAGGAATTCCATTAAAGGAAAACAAACACTCCTAATAATAACCTCGCTACTTGACTTACTAAGGTCAGAAAGTCCTCATGGCCCCTATGAATTATTCCCTTGTACCTTTGTTCCAGAGAGAACACTTCAGTCAGTACTGGATGTCAGGTCCATGAAGGCACGACATGACAAGTACTAACCGTTTTTCATACTAAAGCAGGCAGAGTACAAACGCTTACTTAAAGGGACAGTAACATCCCATAAAAAATGCTTAGAGTTTTCTAGAGGTTCAAAAAATAAATGATATGCCAGAAATCCTATCTCTCAAACCGCTATGGTTTGAGAGAGATCCTCCGCTAAAGTTCCCCTTCCCATGATGTCAGCTGTGAAGCTGACAGGAGGAGATCCGTGTCGGCCGACATGAGGAGGCTCTTCAGCAGAGCTGCAATAGCACAATTTAAAAATAAATGGAATGGTCTAAAACGCGTGCTTGCAAACCAGACACACTTTTATAGACCGTTCCAAATAAATATTTTTCTAAATCGCGCTATTGCGGTTATGCTGAAGAGCCGCTTGTTGGTTCCCAGACCAGGAACTCCTGCTGTCGTCAGGAGAAGGGGAGGGAGAGGAAAACTTTATCGGAGGATATCTCTCAAACCATAGCGGTTTGAGAGATGCATAGCATTTATTTTTTTTAACCTCTTCAAAACTCTAAGCATTTTTTATGGGACATTACTGTCCCTTTAACCATTTAAGGACCAGTAGACTGCACAATGCATTGTGTAAAATGCATTGTGAACCCCTTTGGTCCTTCATCCTTTGAATGTGTTTTGCTAACCACTCTGGCACTCAGAGGGTTAAATGATTAAGATTACCATGTGCAATGGGTGGAGTTTGTGTCCTGTGGTCCTGCTAGTGACTGTCATGTCACCCTCCACTTTTATGTGTCTTATGTTACAGTTAGAGACCTATCTAGCACTTAAGGGGTTAAATCCCTCCTCATTTAAATCAAAGGGGAGCTTTGTGCATCTCCTAGCAATAGGTTTTAAACCTCTGTAGCATTCAAGGGGTTAAAAAAAACAAAAAAACAAATTTCAATGCATAGGAATTTTTTTTCTCCCCAGTGATGCAGTTAGTTTGGCCTCAGATTTAAACCACCTTTGTCTACTGCATATGGCCCACGGATCCCAAGCAGTAAGAGTACACTGTGGCCCTCTATATGATAATCGTGTTTTGCCCTGTTGTGCACACAAATCGATACATTGGAGTCCTTTATACCATTCAAGGGGTTAAAAACCCAATTTAAAATTAATGGGAGGGGTTTATTCGTAACCTGTGTTACAGTTGCTTTACTCCAGGTTTAGTTTGAGCATATGACAGGGGAGTAAAAGACTGGCAATGATTTTAATGTCTTTTAACCCCTTGAATGCTACAGCGGTCTCCAACTCTTTGCAATGTGTTTGAGACCTCTTTAGCATACAAGGTGTTAAGAAAAAATAGTAAAAAATTAACCCTTTGAGTGCCAGAGTGGTATGCAACACTCAAAGGGTTAAATCAATGGGTATTTTTATTTTACCCCTCTGGTGCAGTTGGTTTGCACTGGAATTGCACCTTAAGTTGTTAAATAAAAAAAACCTCCAAATAAAGGTGCAAAACCTAATTTTGCAGTCTGGGATCTGGCACGTTATACTGGAAATTCCTGCCGTTGTGTGGGATGAGGTAATCCCTGACGTATGTGACATACTAAGGTGGGGTGTCCAAACAGACCTCTCTACAGACCAGTTGAAAAAGAAAGGGGAAATAAAAATCCCATCTGGCTCCTGAACAGCTAATATTCTGGCAGCTTTTATGTGAATCCTATACTGTTCTTCAAGTCCTTTATTTATTTACTTTAAAGTTTCTTTTCATGACGTTAAAGAAGAGCAATTCTGGAGCAAGCAACTGTACTAGTGACAATTCCCATTGATTTAAATGGGGCATTTAACATCTTCGGGGATATTCACTAAGCAGTGATAAAGTGGAGAGGACTTCTCCAATTCCTATGTTATTCTATGGAGTCATGCACTAAGATTTCTTCAGCTTTGGAGATCTTAGTGCATTGGCTCTATAAAATAACATAGGAACTAAAGAAGTGATAAACTGGAGAATTTATCTCCACTTGATCACCACTTAGTGAATCTCCCCCCTTGAATGCTAGGACAGAAAGCACTAGACACCTCTCTAGAACTAAAATGGTTGAAATCAATATTTAGATCAATGTGAATTTGCAAATAATTATTTGTGGGATGAAGTATTTATGAAGTGCGAGATTGCTCCAAGTTGCTACAATACTCTTCCTTACTGATCTATACATTGTGTAGCAGCTACACATATTTATAAGGATCCTAAATATGAGGCTTTTTACTGTAGAACTATAATATACTGTTAAAGTGGACCTGTCACTCACTACACAGGTTCTACACTCAGTAAATGCATCTATATAAACTGTGTATATTGTGTGTTTTTTTTCCAATTAACATAATGCTTTTAGAGATTTCGGGTATAGTAGTTTAGGACATTTTAAACTCAAGGCAGCTGAGCTCTCTGACCTGAGTGACCCAGCTTGTGTACTTACTTACTCACCTGTTCCGAAAATGCATCCTCCTTACACTACTTTCTAAGGATGCCAAAAGCTATCAGCTTCAAAAACCAAAGGTTGAACCAAAGGTTGGAATAAAATAACAGTGGGTGGGTTAGGGGATTAATCTTGTAAACCCTGTAGAGGTGAACACTCAGTGAGGTGGTAGGGAATTAAAAAAGGTGACTGTTCCTATGAGGAAACTTTTACATTGCATATTACATTTACCAGAGTTGCCATTTGCCTTCCTGCACATAAGGGGGTTTATGCACTAAGGTGTGATAATAAAGTGATGAAGCAAAGATGACTTCTCCAGTGATATCACTTCTCCAGTTCTTATGTTATTCTATAGATCCTCTGCACCCAAAGGTGCAGAATGTGCATTGCCTCCATAGAATAACATAGGAACTGGAGAAGTGATATCACTGGAGAAATAATGTCCACTTTATCACATCTTTATCATGCCTTAGTGCATATCCCCCAGTATATATGTTGCCCCTTTGATGCCAGAGCGATCTCCATTGTCTTGCAAATCAATTCAAGACCTCATTGGCATCTAAAGGGGTTAATACTTAGAAACTTAAAAAACTGCTCAAAATACACAAACCAGATCTGTCCAAATAATATTAACTATCTCAAACAACATTTAGGGTTTACAATGCCCATACAACATCTGTGTGTAACTAACAAGATTAGTAGTTTTTTAACTATGGGATTGGAACGCGGAGCAGTGAATTGCATTGGAAAATGATTCTTACAAGAATTGGCCAACACGTACAGAGCCAGGAATAAGAGAGTTACAGAATTATATGCCTTCCTTTCAATCTGAAAATCTTTGTTTTACATTTCCACAAACAAACTGTCTGACGGCACTTGGAGCTCACTGGAGGTATATTTTTTTGGGGAAAAAACAGATGAAGTGTATGCTTTGAGTGTGTGTTAATACATACTGTGTATATGCGTGTTTATGTGACTGTTGTATATGTGCATGTTGTGTTACATGTTTGAGTGTTCTATGTGAGTGTGTTATATATGTGTATAATGTATTGTGTATAAGTGTGTGCATATTATGTTGCATGAGTAAGTGTTACATTAAATGTGTGTGTATTATATGTGTGCGTGCTGTATATGACACACACCCAGACACAGTGATTTCTTTTCACTTCACCACAGGCTGCAGGTGAGGGCTCCAAATGTCACAAGAGGCCCTCAGACCACATGTAGCCCACCACTGACTTACAGGATATGCTTAAATTAGCATAAATCAGGAATAACATAGGATTTCTGGTAGCTGTTGACATTTCACATAGTTACTTTGTTTCTGCTGATGTTAAAAAAGAAACAGTATGTTTTATTAACGCTGTACTGTGAAGCCTAAAGAAGATTCCATCAGCCATTCTTATTACAAGAACACTGACACCGGTGGTTGGCAGGAAGGCTTATCCAATCAAGTAAAATCAGAAACTACATTCTGAGCTTTACTTGTAGGATGTTACCTATCAAAATTCTACTTACACTCTGGAAGTTATGTAATGCGGCACAGTTTATTTACATTGCTAGTTTAACAATGTTTCTTTCATAATATACTTACACTCACCCCTGCAAGTAGGTTTTGTGCAAGTGGGAGCAGACTATAGCTACAGTCTGCCAGAACATCTCATATCTATATAAGTAGTATATATCTGAAAAAGAAAGTCACATGGAGTGTTTCTATCATGGTGCCCGTGATATTCTCCCGTGGCGTTACCTGCCTTTGCTCACTTGTGCTCAACAGCAGCATGTCTAGTCACTGCCTAACTTCTTGTTTGCATACACATATCACTACAGCACGCTCGCTATTTTGTAGACACGGCTTAATTGACCGAATTATGCTCCGCCTCTCCAGTAGGCCTTATATGCGGCCTTCAAACATTGCTTCAGTGCCCTTTCATGGTGTATCTGAGCATTGCTTGTATTCCTCGTTGTGTCCCGTTCTTGGCTGCTGATTCCGATTCGTGCATGACCCTTGGCTCCGTCTGACTACCCGATTTGCGCCTGAACCTCTAGCCTTGTCTGACTACCCGATCTGTGCTCGATCCCTGACTCAGTCTGACTACCCGATCCGTGTATTACCCCTGGCCTGGCTGACTACCCACTCCATGCTAGTACTGTGGCTCCATCTGACTACCCGATACATGTATGAACTTGGATTTGTCTGACGCCACTTGCTCTATACCTTGGGCCTGGCTCTCTCTCCGTGCAGGTCCCCGGGCCTGGTCTCTGCCATCGTACCGCTCTGGGTTTTGTCTATAACTATAGGCCTTGTATCGCTCTGGTCTTACAGAGTATCTTGCCTGAACCCTAGCATTCTAGGGTGTGGTGTCTAACTGCTGTGGACCCTAGCATTCAAGGGCATTGTGTCACTTTAGACGCTAGCTGACCCTAGCGTTCTAGGGTAGACATCAGCCGCTTACCACCCTTCTCCATCTTAGGTGGTACCCAGAAACATAGGCTAGGTTCTTTGCTGTATTCCTGGTTCAAGCACTTCAGGCTAAGTTCAGTGTCAGCTCCTGGGTAGTGGACTGTAGCACTGTCTCCACGCCTGACCCCGGGGAAGTTTAGGGAAGTGCTTATTTACTATTCATTGTATTATATCTTTCAATAAAGTGGTGTTGATCTTAACTGTACCTGTCAGAGTCTTTCTTTGTCTAAGCTACCGTGACAGTTTCTGGATCCATGCCAACCATGCCCCTGGGCTAGCAGTAGGGAGGAGTTATGTAATTTCACTCTACTGCCATTTGAGTAACATGACATCAGATGCAGCTACGTCTTAGTACAGAGGCGCTCTTTGAGTACTGCTCCATGCACATACCACACCCTGTCTATACATTGTACCCACCATCACTCCTCCAAATAAGATAGTGATCCAGCATGGCTACTTTTGGAAGCATTACCAGCCTGCATATCTCTACTTCACAAACACAGTGGCTCTTTTGTTGTTTCATGAAGCTATATTTAATAAGCTGAAAAGTGCAATTCTTGAGCAAATCGACTGAATTAGAGACCTCCCTATAGTATTAAATAACGTAAAAGACTTATTTAAATAATTTCTCCTCTATGGCACAGCTTGCCGAAGAATAGTACCTCTTCAGCTTTTTGAATATAGTATAAAGTTCCATCAAAAAATAACATTTTAAATACTAATAAAATAATATAAAAGTAGTATTAGTGAACAGTCAGTGACTAATCAGTCTGCCAAAAACAGTGCCTTTGGCTGCACTTTGTTATAATATTTCATGTTAAATTCCCTCATTAGAGAAGTTAGTCAAGTTTGCACTGTCATACAATATGATTGATTGTGTAAGAACAACCGAAATGCATAAAAGTCTTATTCCCTTCCTTCTTCTGATGCTCCTTGTGATGTAACAAAACCATCAGATACTTTCCAGCAGGGGAAAAGATGATGGGAATCTGGGTTTTGTAAACCAATTAGTTTGTCTGTGATATCTTCAAAGCAGTCATGTTGGGGAATGACGTGGCTCTCTGTCTTACTCTACAGAAAGCTGAAACAAATGTTATAATAAGCTCAGTCAATTGGAATATAATTCTTTTCACTTAGGTCACTCTGTTTATTTTAAATAAGTTTAGTTTTTGTAATTTTGATATTAGGGAGGCATACACGAAAGCGACATTTGTTTTACAGTAGAGTTTTGATGGAAAAATGTTTAGCAACCCAATGTTACTGAATTTGTTTTTGCATTGGCAAACATTTGTTTTTTAAATGAGTTACAAAAAGTGGTTGTGGCTAAAATGTCTGCTGTTTTGTAATATAATTAGCGATTGTGCCCAATTTAGTAAAGCAATTAGCACTCATATTCATGCATCTGGCTAAACATGGCATTAAATTAGAAGAATGTACTATTAAACATCAAGGCATAAGTTTATTAGATCAGAACGTGTACAATTGCCAACAGAGCTTAAAGTTATGTCTTTCAAAAAAAAAAAAAAAAAAAAAAAAAAGCTAATGCTCCAATGTCTTGCATGACACACTATTGAGTCAATGGTGACCTGATGCCATATGCAGCCCTCAGTCAGCTCTCTCGCCCCAAAAACCACTTATACTGGGTTACTCTAACCCCTTAGGTGTTGGATGCCACGCCACTATCCAAAGGGCCAGTATACATTTTCAATACCTATTTAGACTTTTCAGCCATATTGTGCGGCCGTTTGGAGGACTTGAGGCCTACATGTGCGACACTAAGTGAATTTGGTTGTCTGTCATGGATAAGCAGAATATCAGGTTGTGGTAATATATAACATACAGCACAGTCTTAATTTCTAAAGATTTTTATTTTGTTCTTCCGTTCCATGGGTTCTGATTAATGGCTTGCAGGTCTGCGTTGTTGCATACACATCTGGCTTTGTGTTCAAGAGCCAGATGTTATAGTACACATCCCAATATTTGATGGTCTGAGCAGAGACGTACATGATAATAGCCGGAGTAAGATATATGTTCTACACTCTCTGATGATCTTCACTCCATACATTTCCTGAGCTGTCACACATCACTACAGTGTAGCATGACAGTAAGAAGATGAAGTAGGTGGTGTCATATCTTATATTGTGCCTACATATGGCTGAAATTTTAAGCTTTCAAACCACACAGGGTCCTTCAGAAGGATAAACTGCCAAAGAATATGGTTGGCAGCATATACAGAAATTCAATCATGCAAGAACATAAAGTTAGTCATACTGTAGTGCTTCTCAAACTGTATTCGGTGAAACCTCAAGGATACCTACAATAAGTTCAAAGGTGTCCAGAGAACAAATGTGAGTAAGCTACTGTGGACATGGCAAGGGTTTCAGGCAGTGTATGCAACAACCAGAGAAACAACGCTTTGGAGTCAGAGAATGTATGTGTGGTTCTGTCACTATCAGTGGACAGTGAAAGAAGACTGGGGTGACAAACAGTGTATATGTGGTTCTGTCATTACCAGTGGACATCAGAAAAAGGTTGGGGGTGTTGGTCAGTATATGTATTGTCCTGTGACTACCAGTGAACAATGTAACAAGGCTGGGTGTCAGACAGTATGTGCTACACTGCAGGGGTATCAAATAGTGTAAATGTGATTTGATACATTTTAATCCAATAATCTTACATTATCAGTACCATCTAACAATAAAATACCTTTAATATTAAATACCATGTTAATCCTTTAGACACCATGTTGACCCCTTGGATGCAAGAAAGGTTTCCAAAGCATGCACTCCAACAATTTCAACATCACATGAGAGTAATTAGTAGGTATTAAAAACCTGACAACACCAATGCCTACACCATAACTCTGTAAATGTATTCAAAATGATTGCATTAATGTATGTACAGCAAAAGATACTCATCTATGACCCATCCAAATGCTCAGGATTTTTTTCGCTATCAGTAAAAGGATTTCAAGGATATTACTGATAGAACTCCAGCTTATTCAGTTACAAAACTAATTTTGAATCAATCTGCCTACTCCCTCTTCTAACCCACTCTGGTCAAACAGTCTGAGTTTGAAATTCCATGGTGAGAATGGTTTTATGTTGGAATTCATAAGGACCTTAATAAGTACAGAAAGCCACATCATTTTGATGTCTGTTTTTTAAAGTAAATTCTGTTTTAAGCCAATGTATTACCATGGCCCAAGTATTATTTTGAGTATCCTGCGTACGATCAAGAGTGTCTTCTTGACTTGTGGGGGGAGGTACTTCCACAGTGGACCCTGAGCAGATAACCAGTTTGTCTAATTGTTAATGCTGCCCAGTTTAACCCTTTGAGTGCCAGTGTGTTGCTCATACCCCTCTGGCACTCAAAGGTTTAAAGGGATAGTAATGTTTCATAATAAAAGCAGCTCTAATTAATCATCATAGTATTTGGACTTTGGAGAGTGTTATTTCAATTCTGTCAGAGTTGTAGTTCAAGAGTAATTGAATGATAAAGTATCCCCCTCCCGTCCCTTTTACTGATTAACACTGCTCAGCTTAGAGCAGCAGGGTGTGTCCAGGTAGATTGCAGAGAGGGACAGTCTTCAATTAAGATAAGGGAAAAACCTGAAAAGCTTGTCAAGGGGGTGCAGGGCTTTCATTGTTCTCATAGGAAGACGATTGTCCCCTTCTGTTATCTGTCTGGTCTATGGACTGGATTCCACATCCGAGAAGAGATTGCTTACACTAGGTAAAAGGGGCGGGAGGGGGAAACTTTGCTTGTGAATATCTCATAAACCATAAAGGTTTGACAGATAAGACTTATATCGTTCATATTTTTTTTAATGCCTACAAAATAAAATAAAGATAAAACAAAGTATTACTATCCCTTTAAGGTGTGACAAATGGTTGTACAAGGCATTGCTCTCAACAGCAAATACTGGAAAACAAAACATTGTAGGACTCTCTAGCACCAAAGGGGTTAACCTATTTATTCTTCAGATGTGTTATTGAATAAATTGTATTCAAAGACTCTCCAAATCTAACATGGCACCTGAACCTCTTTGTGACTGTCACACCCTACCAAAATAAATCAATTGGTTTATGTCAGATGTAGGAAAGAATGATTACTTTCAAGTCCTGTGACATTAGCTCTCCTCACCCATTTTCTACTTGCATTTTCCCCCACAGTGTGTAATGTCTCCTTCAGTCAGGGGAGATTGCTGCACAGCTGGATGCCCGTTGGCCATCAGAACAGAACACAGTGGGTTGTTGAAATTGAATAATGGAATGTGTCTGGCAGTGGATTGAGTCACTTCACTTGAATGACTAAGCTCAGAAGTCAGTCTCAGAAGTATCACTCATCTTTCCCATATGCACAAAAACTGATGAAAGACACCTCCAATGTAGGTGACCTAATGTTCTCCTCTTATACTGTAAGAGACATTACAGTAGAGACAATAGAACTGACTAGCACAGGAACAAAAGAATGAAAAGGCCAGTTTAAAGGAATGACATTTGATGTGGAACAAATACGTATTTCAGGGTTTATTCTACCACATAAAACAAGGGTATTCCCACTGTTGAAAGAGGTCTTAGTGCAGCTCAAACATTTTTTTGGGGGTGCAGTACTTCAATAGCCTGCAATGTTATGGTGTTGCTGTTGGAAATCTCTGGTCAGTTGGCGATAAACCTCCACAGGATGCTAAAGCACCAGCTTCACTTAAAGCAGAACTATCATGATCCTAAGAATCACTGTGTGTATTTTTATCATATTGCACTGAGGTAACTGCATATAAGTTATCGAACTTCAGAAGTTTCAAATCAGGAGAGTGCTGCCATGTTGCTTACTTTGTGTGTGAGAGGCAGCGCTCTTTCAGTGCTGGTCTGTCAATCTTCTTCCTAGCTCCACCTCCTTCTTGCCGG
The DNA here is from genome assembly GCA_037306005.1 of Rhinophrynus dorsalis. Classification (NCBI taxonomy): domain Eukaryota; kingdom Metazoa; phylum Chordata; class Amphibia; order Anura; family Rhinophrynidae; genus Rhinophrynus; species Rhinophrynus dorsalis. The sequence continues at coordinate 52,319,005 of CM074726.1, read as the reverse complement.
GGAATGAGGCAATAGGTGCACACCTTGTATGCTAATAAGTGGGGAGGCCGTGAAGGAGCCACACAGGCACTGAGGAGGGTTTCGGCACTACTGTCTTCAGCAACTGCATTGCCGGTCACAATGCAGAGAACACGTCACAGGCTACAAAGGAACCTGAAACTCTTCCTGTAAACAGTTTATTGGAACAAAAAAAAAAGGCAACATCAATAGTCCTACACATCATGTTAACACATTATGAAAAAGTTCTTATAAGGTGAATGCAGTGGAGACCTATCTAGTATCAAAAGATAAAGGAAGAAAAAAAGAGGAGATCACATTACAGGCACTCTCAATTCTTTAAATATATTTAAAAATATCATATATAAATTATTCCTCAAATAGTATCAAAGTAGCATTGTAGAATACCGTGACATACCCAAAAAGAAGACCCCACTACAGAAATGAATCCCCATAAAAACATAATAAACTGCAAACATATTATACCCTATTACCAAAAGATCCTAATATCAGGCAAAGTAATAGCTGGGCCCAAGCTACAAAAAATAGTAGGCATACACTGAAAAAGATCTAAAGTCAATCAAAATTTGATGGTAATCCTCATTAATATGGTGTATATATAAAAATCTTCAGCCACATATTTTTAAATAAATTTGAAGAAGTGAGAGTGCCAGTAATGTGATTTTTTTGGTGATTTTTGGTGAGATCCATGTGCATCCCATGCATAAGATATTTCTCAGGAGTATTTTTGATGAGTGCTCATCTATATATATATATATATATATATATATATATATATATATATAGTTAGACCTATCTAATATTCAATAGGCTAAAGGCTGCATTTAAATTAATGGGAATTTGCTGAATTTTCGTTTCCCTCCTATGGTGCTGTTGGTTTGCTCCAGAATTACACATATTTATTTTAATGAATAGATCCCTTGGTGCCAAATAACAAGATGCAAAATCTATATTTTAATTTATGCCTGCTTCAGGGGCAGCGAAACAGGTGGTACAGCTAGACCAGGGATATCCAACCCAGGTCCCCTCATGTCACCAACACAGCATGTTTTCACAATATCCCTGCCAAAGCCTAGGTGGACCAATTAAAGTGACAGAGCCACTGATTCAACAAAGCAATTATTTGGAGGACTCCCTAACATTAAAAGGTTTTAAACTCCCACGTTAAAAAAAAAAAAAAAAAAAAAAATTGGGATTTTAATGTGTTCCATGTGATGCAGATGCATTACCCTACCTAGCATTACTCCTTTTCCCCGGTCTATATGGCCCTTTCTTAAAACACTGGTAAGAACACTGCAGGCATGCTTCCCAGACTTTGACTTCCATTTGGAACTCTGTCTAGTGCCTGAGTTTTGTTATTGTTAAAGAGGGGGGTGGGAATAAATTGGCGTTTCAGATGTCAGCCGCTCCAACAAGCTGGAGTGAAGAAGAAGATGTCTAAAACTTTCCACGCCGGACGCCAAGCTCAGAGTCCTGGCTTAGCAAAAGTTCCAGAGATAAAATATATAACATTTGGGAAAGTCCTGCAGAAAAATACTGCAGCTCTTAATAGGGAATTCTGTATGTTGTAAAAGTAAAATAACATAACAGGTCTATAAATTCCTTCATATAGAGGCTGTCTTTAGGATTTCTGAAGCCATTGGATATACTTTTAGCATGTTCCTTTCCTGTCCCTGATCCTTCTGCCAAAAAAGAAGAGCAACATATAAATGTAACACTTTGTAATGCAGTGGAGACCCTTCTAGCATTCAAGAGGTTAAAACATACAATAAAATTGTGACAAAGAAGAGAGAACTTTGATAGTATGATAAACTCTCCAGTTCCTATGTTCTTGTGTGGAGAATATTCACCAACATTTCTCAAGTGCTTATGATCCATAGAATAACATAGGAACTGGAGAGTTTATCACACAAGATTAATTTATCTCACCTTTATCACACCTTAGTGCACCCCCAGTTCTTCTTAATACATCAGACTCAGTCTGAAATAGGTAGGGGGCAGGTGGTTGCAACCAGCCATAGTTAAGATTTAAGAAGCATCCACATTAGTACTGTATTGAAAAACTGCTGTGTAAATTGCTGCAAAACAGCATTTTAAGAAATAGTCCACTTTCTATGTCTGTGCAACTAGAGCATAAAGGGATAGTAAGGAGAGGTGAAAAAATAAAGGTATAGGCAATTTGCCTTTAAATACTTTGCACTTCCAGAATATGTAAAATCAAAATAAATGGTTACTATCATTTTAACATTAGATTGCAAGCTCTGTGGGTGAGCAATAATGAGACTAAATTATCAACTGCTGGCCAGCTGCGAATGATGCAACACTGAGTGCCCTCCTTTGATACAGAATATCAGTATTCCAAGCTCACTCTCGTCCTCCCATCCAGTCAATTAGTGAATGTGAATCTGTATGTCTGTTAGGATTATTTATAAACACATGGTAATCATTTGTGATAACTCCAAAATGACACTAAGTCAAGTCAAAGTATGTCTGAAGCAATTTAGAAAAGACTTCAATAAAAAAAATTCTCAAATGTTTGTTTTCAACTGAAACATGAACAAATGCTGTTCCATATGATACAACAGGGACACTAAGACTGAAATCTCTGCAATATGTACACAGACATTTCTTCTATTGATTACTTAGCTGGTAAGTTGATGGGTTAAAAAAAGAATGCCATTTCAAATTATGCTCCAAATTCCTTTAAAAACTTACCATATTTCTTTATGCTCTTAGGAGTTAAAAAAAATGTACTCAAATTTGTTTTTAAAACATCTACAGTAACTGCCAACACAGCTTCCCAAGGCAAGGAATGTCACATCCTTACTGCCTTGATTGTATAAAACTCCTTGCCTTTGCCTTTAGTCCAGTTTTGACAGTGAGCATCAGAAGAGTCCCAAGGCCTTGACACCCCTTCATCTATATCTATCTATCTATATACACACATTTACATACATACATACATACATACAAAGTGGAATTATTCTAGGCAAATACCTGCTCCATAGGGAACAAAGAGATCCCCAGAGATTTAAATGGGGCTTTTAACCATTTGAGTTCATAGAGGTATCCAGTGCATTGCATTGCAATGTTTTGGATACCTCTCTGGCAATCATAAGGGTTAAACCCCTTAATGATAGAGAGGTCTGCAATGCATACAAGGGATTGTAAAGCTCCACTTGAACTTAATGGGCATTTCGGGACATTTTGTGTGTCAAAATAACAAAAAAAGTGAAAGGTACTCCACAGTAGTACAGTAGTAGTGTTATAAAGTACATGGTAGGACTGTCACAACTTGCTGTGTTTTAAGGACCGGTGACGGTCCTGGCACGTCATGACATGTCAATTCAAAGGAGTAAAAATGTTAGCACAAGAGGCCATAGTTTAAAACTAGGTTTAGATGTAATGTAAGAAAGTTTTACTTCACTGAGAGGGTAGTAGGGGGTAGTAGATAAGTGGAATAGCCTACCAACAGAAGTGGAAGAAGTTAATACAGTGACAGAATTTAAGAAAAGACCAAGGATCAAAAAAGGTTTGAGGTTTTTACAGTAGGAAAATCGGCAGACTAGATGGGCTGAATGGTTCTTATCTGCCATTGGATTCTATGTTTCTATGACTGTAATCATGCCAGGTGTCTTAATCAGACTGCTCAAAGTCTGTTTCAGCCTCTGTTTTGGCGGGCCAGTAAACATGATCACACCTATATGCCAGCTCCCAGAATGTAGTCTATTTGGTCCTTTAGGGTGAAAGTACCCCTGGTCAACCCGGTCCTTAAGTGGTTAATATCTTTGTAGGCAATGTGCAATCAAATCACAAATAATATGCCGTCACATAGACTAGCATGATACTCAGCAAATCACTATTATGAGAGCAAATACCCAAGAGACCCCATTTCAGGCTAAACAGCCACAAGGAATTTTTAAGTGTCCACAGAATCGTAACCACAGTGGGTGCAGTTGTGCTGGGGCCTAGCATCAAAGGGTGTGGGGGGGGGCATCTGCCCCAAGATCCATTAGAGTCTAGTTATGCCTATTGGAAATATTTTTATGATACTAGGGCCCAAAAAATGTTTGCCCCAGGACCCTCCAATAATCAGTTATGCTACTGGATGTCCCTATATCATGAATGGTTTGCCCCAAAATTTTGACACCTTTTCTGTTATATGTAAGGCCATTTTTAGCTTAGGTTGGTTCACAGTTTGCAGCTAATTTGATTGCTGTAATACCGATTACATGATTTCAGAAAGATAATAAATAAGGGAATGGAAGGATCGTCCTTGTGGATATCATTGTGATATAAATGGGATGTGTGGGCATGTGCTGAGGTGCTTTATCAGACCAGTCTGCATTCAATATAGACACTGTTGTGTTGATTTTAGGATATTTTTGTTTGACAGAAACTGACCTCCAAGATTGAAAAGGAGAGAGGGGGCTGGACACAGTCTGTAAGTCTTTGGATCAAAGACACAGGCTTTGTCAGTTAGCAGTGCTGCTCCGTTGGCTGCTAGGGGTGGTTTTACACAACCCATCCCTACTAGTCTATGAGCAACTCCTATCATGGCTCCATGTGAATTACAATGTGAAACTTGCGGTTTTGCCTTTCACTATTGCAATCTTACGGATTCATCAGGCTTATTATTATTATCATCATCCTTTATTTTTATAGCACCATCTTTTATTCCTTAGTGCTGTATAATAGGGAATAGACATACAGAGACAATAAACAGTACAAATGGAACATAGAAAACAAAAGAGAGGGTCCTGGTCACGAGAGTTCATAGTCTAGAGGAAGGTAGGTGGAACACAGAAGGAATAAGTGCTATGGGGTGTAAGTGCCTTCTGCCACATGAACTGGTGGTGAGTGGATGAGAAAAATAAATGCTTTTCTGTGCATTGGTCCAGTCAAGCAGCAGGTATGTTTGGGAGAAAAATACTCAAGAGCTAACAATGAGGTTGTGATGGAGTTGTAGTTGGGAGAGTGACTGTAGAAGGGAACAAAAGGGAGCAGAGGTTGGATAGGCCTGGTTTCCACTCAGCAGGTCTGCAACCAGATGAAAAGAGCTGCAGAAACGACAACTATAATGTCACACTTAACCTTTATATATTTGAAGTTTAGGGAGTGAGGTTTAAAAATATATCCTCTCTCAATTTCCAAGATGTCCCTGTCTGTCCTGGTGCCCTGTTCATGGTCCCAGTCTCCCAATTGCCTGTCTGCTTTATTTTGTTCATTTCAACCAAAACATTGAACCTTCAATGGCTTTGAAGAAACTCTAGAGGAGGACCTGCCATATTTTTAAGCCCTTGAGATTTATTTGGTACTTTGAAGGTGCCTCTTGTAACAAAGGGGTTACATTAACCTTTTGGGTATTAGAGGCCGCTAACCATTTAAGGGCCAGAGGGGAAGCAATGCACTGCACACCCCTCTAGTCCTTAACCCCTTAACGTCCAACGCCGTTCCAGAACTGTCACGGCTGTCCATCGCTTAAGGACCAGTGACGATCCTGGTACGTCATGGAATTCAGGGCACCCCACGTGGCTGTGTGCTGCTCGGGGAGCCCTGAATTGGAAACAAAAAAAAAAAGCTCCGTGGTCCTTAAGTACCGGCTGAGAGTGCCGGTCCTTGAGGGGCTAAAGGGGTTAAAATGTCAGCATAACAAGTTTATGTAATATTAAAGAGTTAAAAATGAACTATATATTGTACAGCAAGGGTAAGTCTGGCCTCAAAGAGAACTAGCTTGCAGACTGTTCAGGGAACTGCCAAAAAGTGGCACGGCGTGCCATCTTAATATAAACAACTTCTCAAAAGCAAAAATGGTTGGTACATTAGATAGACAGATCAGAAATCTCAGTAAAACAAACTAGGCTTGTCTTAGGGTGATAAATCAATGTTAATAAACTCATATGTTTTCCTCCTTACAGCTAAGGGAACCATCCAGTTATTAGGGACTACAACGTCTATCATTATGCCACTGGCTGGTCAGACATGATCGGAGTTGAAGTCTTCAGTAGATGGGTTGAGATGTACTAAGGTGTGATAAGTGAGAGATAAAGAGAAGGTGACTTCTTGACCCTGATAAACCCTTGTCCTGTGCATTGTGATGTCTCAAGTTGGAGAGATGTTTGTGCATAGGCTCCATACAGTAGTAAAAGAACTGAAACATTTATTCTACTGTAGAATTTATCTCCTGTTTATCACACCTTATTGCATAAACCCCTTATGCACTCCTGCCTTATGATTACGAACCAAATGGACTCAATGACAGATAGTTGTACCAACAGAGCTTCTTTCAGACTGGGCATGAGAGTGGTTGGCAGCCTAGCACTTTGGCACTAAACATGTGGACAGACTGTTGCCATTTTCTAAAACAAAGATCCCACTTTCTGAAGGTAATAAAGAATTAAGCACTGCCCCAAATGGGCAGTTAAAGGAAAAGAACATAAGTGAATTGGCACAGTACAAGTCCACATTTTTTAAAACATCTGCTCTGCTTAAAAACATATGTCTGAAACATAATAATTCTTCAAACTGTTTAACATTTTCTGTTGTCATTGGCAATAGGGAGGCTGCCAGACCCATTTGCTGTCATGCTGTCACCATTAGGGTCTAAAGAGCTCTGAGCTAACAAGATCTGCAGACCCGTATGAGTGAAAGCTATAGGTTCCAGAGCAGAACAACAGATATCATGGAAAAATTGTGTCCTGATGAAATACTGCTTAAAGGAAAAGTATTGTGCAATATGGAAAAACATATTTTGTACGGCTTTGCAAGCTAAGTAAAACAGGTTTACACCTTCTGCTGGGTGACTCTTCATTCAAAAACTATTGCAGTTCAAACTTGCATGTTTTGGGTATAGTACTTTCATGGCCTGCCATTTCAGTGGCACTGCTGCTACAGAAGTCTCTGGAGGATTACAGTCAGTGACACAACTAATCCGTAAGAAGCAACAGAGCCCCCTTAAAATGGCAGACCATGGAAGCACTGCACCAGAAAAGCCAAATTTGAACTTTAACCCCTTAATGACTGCCCAATACGGCGGGGGAGGCCGTTACAGACCACTGTTTTTTTTGGGGGGGGGTTTTTTGCACAATGAATTCTGTGATGGCAGAGCAGTGTGCAACCAAGCTTCCATCCCAGAATTCTATGATGTGACAGGTCCATCACTGGTCCTTAAAGGGACAGTACAGTGTTTTGTACAGTTAAAAAAAAAAACAAAAAAAAAAAAAAAACAGATTATGTCATGCAAATCTTATCCGCAGCTAAAGTTCTGCCTCTCCTGAGGTCAGCTATAAAGCTGACAGAAGGAGATCCATGTCGGCTGACACGATGTGGCTCTTCAGCAGAACAACAATAGCGCGATTTAAAAAGAAATACTTCTTTACAAACCAAGCACACTTTGTAGACCATTCCAATGAAGTATTTATTTTCATTGCGACTCTGCTGAAGAGCCGCCTGTCGGTCCCCAGACACAACAACAAAAAAAATTGTATGGGACATTAGTATCCCTTTAATGTCCAGACTGACATGACAGCCCTGGCACGTCACACATCGCTAAGGTGTTAACCCTTTGAGTGCCAGAGGGGTACACAACGCATTGCTCCTCAATGCGTTGAGTACCCCTCTGGCACTCAAAGGGTTAAAGACCACATGGAAGTATTACTAGTCTGTAAAGAGTTAAAAATGATAAAACACACACACACACACACACACACACACACACACACACACACACACACACACACACACACACACACACACACTGCTTTGATGCTAAAGAGATCCCAATGCAATGCTTCACTAGCAACAATGGGTGTATTGTTTGTTGCATATTTTTAACCCTTTAAGTGCCAGAGGAGTATGGATCGCAATGCGTTCCGCACCCCTCTGGCAGTCCAAGGGTTATGCAAAAGAGCAGCACTAAAAGCACCCCTACAAATTGGACTGAACCTCACAGACAAAAGAAATCTTAAGAAGCTGGCAAGTAATGGGGTTTCTAAACTAGGCAATTCAACGTATAAATGACATTGCAGCAATATATCAAGTGGCAAGTAAGCCATACAGCTATGTTCACACAGTTTTTTTTTTTTTTTTTGCAAATCCATTCTTATACTGCAATAAACAACTTAAATGATAAGACAATGCTCCATACTGAGGTATTTGCATGGTCATGTTTGCCTTGTATCATGCAGCCACGAAAACCTAAACCTTCCCAGAATTCAAAGGCAAATGCAGGAAAGTTTCAGCAGAATCTGTATGGCGGCCCATGGAAAAGGTTATGTGGCCTGTTCACATGGATTACTGGTGCTCTGTGTTGCTCATATTCCACTCAATGGGCGGACCACATAGGTGTGAGCCAATCATGCATTGCTGACGTGGAAGTGGGCCAGTCATTGTTTATGACTCAGGTATGCCCCCCCAGCAAGGGGTTATCTGGGGAGGGGGGTGCGAAACTGTAGGCACAGCACATCACAGAAAAGAGAAACTGGGCCTCTTAAAGGTATAGTAATCTTTTTTTTCCCCTTTACAACAATATACAAGTACACGTACAGTCAAATGCTTAAAGGGATAGTAATACTTGAAAATAATTTTATTTTATATTGTAGCCCTTAAAAAAACATGAAAAATGATATAAGTCTTATCTCCCAAACCTTTATGGTTTGGGAGATATTCACATGTATAATAAAGAAAAGTTCTCTTTTCCTGGCTGTTTCAGCCAAGTCTGCCATCTAGTGGACAGATTTGGAATTCGGTCCACAGAGCAACCGGCAGCTCTTTAGCAGTGCCGAGATCACGATCTTTGAAAATAACTACTTCATTGGAAAGGTCTACAAAGTGTGCCTGGCTTGAAAGCACACTTTGTAGACAATTCCAATTAAGAAATTATTTTTAAAGATCGTGATCTCAGCACTTCTGGAGAGGCACAACCGGTCAAGTGACCGGATTCCAAATCTGAAGGGTGGAGCAATGACATCACTCCAGGGGAAACTTTGCTTCTGAATATCTCCCAAACCATAAAGGTTTGGGAGATAAGACTTATATCATTTTTCATGTTTTTTTAAGGGCTACAAAATAAAATCAACTTATTTTCAAGTATTACTATTCCTTTAAACACTTCTTTCATCTACACATTTTTTCACACATATATATATATCATTAACAACGGACTCCCTGGCTCTCTATACAGAGAGATTTCTGTCAGGGAACATGAAAGGAGGTCTAGTAATACAATGGAAAATGATGCAATGTAAACAAGACAGCACACAGAGCATTCAGTACTACCAGTAAAGTGTAACATTGTATTACCTCCTGATTTGGTGGTCAATCGACTAGAAAACGCACTGGAATCAGAAATTCAGAAAGTTTACATTCGGGGCCACATAAGTGTAAAAACAAACAAAACAAACCAAAAAGTAATACGAAGTCTAACCAATTTTAATTTACATATTATGAACTTGATGAATATATAAAGCCAAATAAAGAGTTGCTGTTGTTTTACGTTGCACTGAAACTCAGTGCTGTTAATAAAGGCCATGCAAACTAAAAACTAAACCAGGAGTCACTATCATATACAAAGCAACTGCTACTCTGGTTACTTATAATTAGTTGCCCTAGTTCAGTGCTTTCCAAACTGTGTGTCACGACACGTTTGTGTGTCGGCTGCAGTGTGTAGGTGTGTCACAGGCAAAGGTGTCGTTTACACAGCACAAGACTGTCATTCAACCCAAGCACGAGCTACACTGGGAGCTGAGATAAAACACTACTACTTAATGGTCGCAGTTACACAGCGAGATTGCCTCTGTGTGCTGCATACAGCTGGAGCGCCACAAAAGATTTGTAACAACTGGAGTGCCTCAGTGTGCTGCATACATAATATGTATGCAGCACACAGAGCCACTCCAGCTGTTATAAATCTTTTGGCGCTTCAGCTGTTAAAATCTTTTGAGATGCCACCTACTCTATAGCTCTGCCCTCTCTTTGGGCTGCCAGGCTGGAGTGTCCCTGTGCGCCGAGGCTGCCTGTCACATGGCTGCTGCTTCTCCTTGTGGTGCTGATGAGACAGGAAAGACGGACAGTACTTCTAAAATCAGTTATGCACTATTTAATAATGCAACATGAGAATCTTGCACATATATATAGCACAACAGTCTCATGTCGCCCTTTAAAAAACCACACAACATGCTTAATGCCTTCCGCAGTATGAATGAAAGGTTTTCATGAGATATGTTCTGTCCCCATACATCTTGTTATTACAATTTATGTATGTGTCCATATCTCTTATAAGGGATTATTAGTTTAACCTCTAGTTTGCTAGCAAAATTGAATTACTGTGTCACGAAATGATGCATGTCTAAAAAGTGTGTCACCAACTTGAAAGGTTTGGAAAGCTCTGCCCTAGTTTATGCATATGGGCAGACAACTAAAATGTTCCCTCTGGTTCCTAAACTTTGGAAATAGTCTATATACGTTTATGTACATGGACCCTTTCACTGGCTCCGAAAACTCTTTGTTGGCTCCTTAAAACGATGCCTGGTTCCTAAGTTGGATACTTTTCTGTTCATCCCTGCCTATGGGACTCCGTCCAATCACATCATGTCAACCACTGTTAATATCTTAAAATCTATCCATGAAATCTCATCTGACAAAGGCATAGCATTCCCATATTCATAATCCAGAATGAAGATCTTCTGCCAATGCAATCATTTTCCAGTCTGTCCACATGCATCTTAACCTATTGTCTTTTTAAAATGGATCTATCACCCCTGTACAAGTGTGGCTTAAATGATAGCTTATATAGAGAATATGACAATTTCTTTATTATTTCCAGATTTTAAAACTCTATATGGCCAAAAAATATCATTTAAAGAGTGCCCTGCACCCTACTTCTGGATAGACTGCGGGTACAGGTCTCTGCTCGCAGTCTGTCACTCTGCCTCTGCTCCTGTCCCTCTATCCAGCCTGCTCCAATGAAAGAAGCGCCTGACTGTAAGCTGGAGCACTCTCATTGGCTAGATATCGATCTCTGCCAATGAGAGCACTCCAGCTTACAGACAGAAGCCTCTGTCATCGGAGGAGGCTGGATAGAGTGACGGGAGCAGAGGCAGAGTGACAGACTGCGGGTAGAGAGCTGTACCCATAGTCTATCGAGAAGTAGGGTGCAGAGCACTCTGTAAACATTTTTCGGGCCAAATCGAGTTTTAAAATCTGGAAATAATAAAGAAACTGTCATATTTGCTATATAAGTTATCGTTTAAACCACACTTGTACAGGGGTGATAGATCCCCTTTAACCCAGTGGTTAAACTCCCCGATTTAAATCAATGGGGATTTTTATTTGGTGAAGTTGGTTTTCCCCAGAATTACTCCATTTTTCATTATATATATCCTCCAGTCTAGCTGCCTCTGCTAAAAAACCTACCAGTGACAGCTCAGGATGGGTCTGTTTGCCATATTCTCTTTGTACAGGACAGTGATCCAGTGCTGAAGAGAGAACCCTTTGATCTTGTCCCACCACAGACATGTGTATTCTATTCCTTAGGGCTAAAACTTGCTTCTTGCAGAGTCTATCTCAAACCTTTAATATTTCCAAATTCCACAAATAAATTCCATAATAAAAACATATTCATCGTTCCTCACTTTATCTGCTGCATCTGGTAGATCTGAATGTCGACCATCTGATTTAGCATTAGGTTCAGGAGCATGCTGTTTTAATAGATATCAAATAAAACCCGTAACATTTCGCCACACAGCCCAGGAGAATACTTTTGTTGCTTGCCAGGGCTTTTCATTTTCTGCTTAAGGGCCTAAATAGGTCATGAACTATGTAATGGACTTCTCAAAGCAGAAATAGGCAGAAACATCAAACTCATACACAAAAAGAGAATGTATACGTGGCAGGCAGGGGAGTTGCTAGGGTCTCAAAAGACCTGAGATTTGCACGTACCTAAATCATTATCAGAGAAATTCACAACTCAATTGCACCATTACCAGAACAGAGTTTAGCATAGTATTACACCATTACATGCCTCGAACTGGCAACAAGACCCAGGGCTTTAAGAAAAATACATGGGGCCTTAGAACCCCTCAGTCTGCACCTAGCCATGCCCCTGGAGGCAGACCTTATTTTAAACCCCTTAGATGCTATTTTGTATCCAATACATTGAGAAGTAATGTATTGGAGATGCCTCTAGCCGCCGAAGACTTAACTGGGATTATCCCCAGTAAAATATAACTGTTTTTAATAGTTTAAGGACCAGAGTGTAGTTAAAAGAACTCTTTATAAATGTAATCACTTACTACAGATACAATAATCCTTCTTAGAAACTCTTTCTACACAGTTATGCCTAAAAGCAGTATTGAAATGAAAGCAGGAAATATGAAGAGGAATAAAACACCAGGACTGTAATTACATTTCAAGTACTCCTTAGAAAGGCACACCCTTGATGAGGGATGGTCAACCTGAGGCCCTTTCACTGTTCAAGATTACCGTTCCCAACATCCTGGCTGGGGTTGATGGGAACTGTAATCCTGACCAGCTGGAAGACCTCAGGTTGCCTTACCTACTCACATGACTCCGCCCACACCCCACTGTTGCCTGGCACAGAAAATCAGCTAATGCCCTAACACACAAGTACAAAAAAAATGTAAAAAAAAATCTCGGCTCTTTGGATGCGAGAGGTTTCTAATGCAATGCATCTCTCTATGGGAGAGTCACAGACAACGGCTCACCAAACCAAGTGATCAGAACAGCACCACCTGTTTACTACAACTAAAAAAAAAACAAAAATAACAAAAAAAAAAAACACAATTTAATGTTAAAACGGAACTACCACCCCTTCTAAACTTACGCCCAAATAATTATCCATCTGGCGACTAGCTGCTCAATAGTGCTAGTTGCCAGAATTATTACCTCGTTATTGAGAATTCCTACTGCTCTCGGGACGGACATCCAACAGCACAGACATCTTTTCATAGTGACGTCTGAGTTCCTGCACGGTCAGTCCCTTCCGGTGCCGTGCGGCTCCTAGCAACGTCTCCAAGAGCAGACTGGGACTGACAGCGCAGGCGTCACTATGTAAAGATGTCTGCTCTGTTTCCTGGCTGTCAGTCCCAGGAACAGTAGGAATTCTCAATAAAGAGGTAAAAATTCTGGCGACTAGCACTATTGATCAGCTAGTTCGCCAGGTGGGTAATTATTTGGGGGCAAGTTTAGAAGGGGTGGTAGTTCCACTTTAACTGGAATAACATTTGAATGAATAATCTCCCAACAGCATTTACTTAAGACCTATGCTATATAGTGGACATTAAATAATGTTTCACAAAACCAGCAGTTCCAATTAATCTTCATAGAATTTGGGCCTTGGAGAGTGTTATTTCAGTACTGTCAGAATTTGTTACGGCAGTGCCTTACCTCGCAGCTGGCAGCCGGCTGCATCCGTACCTCCTTGTGGCTCATGCTGCTTCTCAGTATGCAGATTACTTCCGCATTCCTTGCTTGTCATGCGGGCACGCGACAGATGGGATCCCGGGTGACGCGCACACTGATTTTTTAGCCCTGGGGCTTGTTGTGTCCTGGGGCTTGTTGTGTGCTCATCCTATCGGCCGAGCCATTGGGTTCATTAGCTGCCTGGACACCAGGCTCATTCGCCCTTACATTGGTGTCCAGTGCAGTAGCTCTTGTTGCCTTGCTGATCTTGTTCTGACCCTTGCCTGGCTGACTCTTTGCTCCATGTATGACCCTTGGCTAAGTCTGACTGTCCATTCTGGTGTTGACCTGTGGCTCTGGCTGACTAACTACTCCATGTATGACCCTTGGCTAAGTCTGACTGTCTATTCTGATGCTGACCTGTGGCTCTGGCTGACTAATTACTCCCTTTGCTTCTGGGTATTGCCGTTAACTATTGCTGTCCTAGTCCTGCTGGGTCATATCCCTGGTTCTTAGATATTTATAGTGAAACCCCGTTGAGCAGTCTCCTATTTCTGGTAGGAACCTCTTGCTCTAGATTCTGGGTTACTCTCACCCTAGGTTTTTATCTGCTTACTTCTGTTTACCTGTGCTTATTTAATAAAGGTGCAGTTCATTATATGTACCCGTCTCTTGCATTTTCATTGAGTACCGTGATAGAGTTGTAGTTCAAGAGTAAAAACAGCAGCTCTGATTAATCTTCATAGTATCTGGGCCATGGAGAGTGTTATTTCAATACTGTCAGAGTTGTAGTTCAAGAGTAATTGAATGGTAAAGTATCCCTCTCCCTCCCCTTGTACCTAGTGTAAGACACCTCCCCTCAGATGTGGAATCTGGTCCTGGGACTGGACAACTCACAGCAAGGGATAATCTTCTTACTGTGAGAACAATGAAAACCCTGCCCACATGACAGGTTTTTCAGGTTTTTCCTTATGCTCACTGAAGATTATCCCTCTCTGCAATCCATCCGGACAGTCTTGCTGCTCTGAGGTGAGGAGTGTTATATCCGTTACTCTTGAACTACAACTCTGACAGTATTGAAATAACACTCTCCATGGCCCACATACTATAAAGATTAATTGGAGCTGATTTTATTGTGAAACATTACTATCTCTTTAAAGTGTTGAAAGAAACTCCAGTTTAAGACACAGTAGAATAAGGAGAAAAATCCCTGAGAAACTGGAACAGGCAAACTGTTTAGCACATGAAGTATGGGATTTAAAGATAAAATAAATGACTGCCTTTGGAAAAAGAATAACAATAAATATATCTGCCAGACTGGCAAAAAAATATTTCAGAGTGCTGTTTATTCCATAAAGCAGAACGGCTTGCGCAATTGTGCAATGTTTCAAAAATTCACTCCAGGATTCCAAAAAAACCACAACTCCATTTTATCCTGTTTATGAATGTTAGCTGTGGCTGGGGATTTAAGCAGAGAGCCAGGAGGGGATATCAATTAGCGGAAACCAAATGGAAATATAAACAAAGGAGACCCTAATTTGAAATGAACACCCAAAATCCAAAGCTGAAGGATGATGAGTTAGCACAATTTATACAACTTTGTGGAACAAAATAAAACAGATGAAGACTTTCTAAAAACAGAAAACAGAATTGTGTGGACTCAGTGGAGCATGTGTTTAAAGTGAAAAGCAAAGCTGTTCTACAGCAAAGTAACAGAATCGTAGGGGACAAATAATTCGACTGCAAAGTAACAGCAACATAAGGAAGAAATAGAGGTACCCATTGATTTAAATAGGGGATTTTAATGCTTTGAGTGCCAGAGGCATCCAATGCATTGCGACAAAATGCAATGGATACCTCTCTGAAACTCAAAGGGTTAAATCCTTGAATGCTAGTGAGTTTGTAAATGCGTTGAAAACCTCTCTATAGTTAACGGGATTAAAAGCCCTCTAAAAAAAATGGTGATTTTGGAAATGATTAACCCCTTGTATGCACCATTCAGCTCTCTGTGAATGCATTTCAATAACCTTGCCCTAGTGGAATAAGTTTAAGAGAAAGTCCATACATATATGTAGGACTTGGATAGCCAACCTTGCTTGTCCACAGGTGGTTCAGTCACTTTAATCAATCTACTTGCAATAAAGTGACATTGTGAAAACAAGCACTGTTAGCAGCACTACAGGACCAGGGCTGGCTACCTCTGATCCAGGTAATGGTATGGAGAACTCAATATGAGGAGAGTGGAATGTTAGCATGTGGCTAGCAGGGAGAGGCAGGTGAGTGGGATAGCAGCGCTGAGTGTTTGCATTTAGCTGTAAGGGAGAGCAGTATGGAATGTTAACATCTGGTTGACAGGAGTGTCAGGTAAGAGGAAGAACGGCATTAAATGTTAGTATCTGGCTGGTGGGGGGAATGCTAGGAACTGGCTGGCAAGGAAGAAAGTTAATATTTGAATAGCAGGAAGTGGCAGGTGGGGAGGAATGCAGTATAGAATGTTAGTATCTGGCTGGTAGGGTGTGGCAGATTGGAAGGACAACAATGTGGAAGGATAATACTTGCTACCATGCCAGCCATATACTATGTAACGTGCATAAACTGACAAATAGATAAAGCTAAGTATCTAATAAATAAATGTTTTAAATGCAAAAAAAGTCTAACAAAGCATATAGGCTAGTTTGAAAGCTCTCAAAATTATCCAAGCTGTTATAAGGTTTTAGTTGCACTTCAATGTTCTCAGAATATACATTCTACTCAACATGCTCCTTCTTGTTCTGTTTACCTTGGCACTTTGGGTTTCCCTCTCATATCTGCTATCTAACCTTAATTTCCTTTCCCATATGCTTTGTTAAACACATGGGTCAGTGTCTACTTTTCCTTCCATATGCCTGGTTTTCTATACTCACAGGGCTAAATAGATCAAAGCAAAAGTAGAGGAAAAAAAACAAATTGCGCCAAAAAAGACAAACAAATTACCATGGATATGAATTGGTCTAAGATGGCAATGTACTGGACATATCTCTATCATTACACAAAAATACAGATGCAAAAAAACAGGAACAGTTTACAACTAGGCCACTACACTAAGCCCTTAGTTTGCAATTTTCTTTTTTTTTAGGGGTCAAGGCACCTATAACATGCAGTTCTGAATTTTCAGGCGAACTCAAATGTTTACTAGGTCATTTTCAAGAGCATAATGAAGCATACAAAGTTTTCACAATCAGAATGGCAAAAAAAGCATATTGTGAATAAATCTTTATAAATACATATTTGAAATTCAAAATTCAGATATATGTTTAAGACTTAATAGAAAAAGTGGCACCCTAAGCTGGTGAACCACAGCACACACACCAAAGTGCCACTACACCCTGGCTGACAGCCAGTCAACTAAGAAGTCCTATAGCTGGATATCACTAAGAACCAGTGGCCACAGGTACAAGATTATCAAAAGATAAATCCCTCAAAATAAAATTTAGGGTTGTGTTTGTGCCAGACTATGTACAACAGCCCTTCAAAATCATACCTGGGATCTCTTACAGCTGGACCCAGAGACGTAGAGGTTGAGATCAAATCTCAGGATCAAGGTAAATTCTCAGGGTGAGAGAGTCCAGTGTTACCTGCTACATCATCTGAAACAAATAAAGTGCTTGTTTAGTCTCTAAATTGATGCCATTTATAACAGAAAGGCAGATGGAGAAGTTCTATTTGTATATATGCATATGTGTGTCTATGTTTGTAAGCATAGATATCTCTAAGTCTAACAGAAAGGCAGAGAGAGAAGTCCTGCTTTCTGAGCTCTAACTTGCATCTTGTTAAAGGATCCTTGAAGACTGGAGCACATAGGGACATATCGCCTAGAATCTATATTATGGAGAACTTTAAGGAATAATATGTCGAAGATCTCTGGCTCAGCTCATTTTTAAGATCCCAGTTATGTACAAAATATTCATTAAAACATTAAAGGGGATCTATCACCCCTAAGCAAATTTATCTTAAATGGAAGTGTATATAGCCACTAGCTGTTATACAAATATAATTTTTTTGGACGAAATTAAGCATGTCAAGATGATCCTGTGTCTCCCTTAGAGACTGCAGGTACAACTCTGGTCACACTTTCAGAATCGAGGCTGCATCAGCAGCATCGAAGAACCAGGTACCTCCCTACATCATACAAAAACTAGGCTGCTGGTAATCTAATAGTGTCACCAGATACATTCCGGAACCCAGTCAAGAAATACGCATGGCACAAACGTCATTCTCCCACTACTGTCATCTCTGTACAAAGCAGTACCTGTGTTTGCTTTGTGAAGAGATGACTGTAGTGGGAGAGTGACATAAGTGCCATGCGTATTTCATTACTGGGTTCCAGAATGTATCTGGTGAAACTGTTAGATTACGAGAGGCCTAGTTTTTGTACGATGTAGGGAGGTACCTGGTTCTTCGCTGCTGCTGATGTGGCCTCGATTTTGAAAGAGTGACCTGAGTAGTGAAGAGGGTTGTAACCTAAAGTTTTGAGACTGTTTCGTATATATTTGCTAAATGTCACTGTAGTTAGTGGGCCAGACTCAGTTGGAAGTAGGGGACTCTGATCAGGATTGTTTTGATTAGTTAGGACAGGTGTAAAAGTGATGAGTAAGGACAGTATTGGTTGTGAGTCTGATAGATGTGGATGTAGCAGCCTTGCTTGAATTGGTTGCTTTGGAATGTGTTAAGAAAAGAACATAGTGGTTGGACTTGTATATGAGTTGGTACTTTGTTAGGGATTAAGATGAAATGGATTTGTAGAAATAACCTGGTCTTAAGAAGCCAAAATAAGGCTGGACTCATAGCCGTCAGGAGTACTGTGTAATGGAAAGTGTCTGGTGAGCTGGATAGCTGTGAGTACATATTTTGAGAAATGGGACCTGTAATGGGTTTACATGACGCTGTAGCAGTGTGTGGTATTTCAAGATGCCTTTGATGAACAGTTAATGTGACGATATGTGGTGATGGGTGGTTTTAGAGGGTATCTGAGTGCTAGATGATGTTGTACTCCTGCCAGGTAAGTTTATTTGGTGGTGGGAGCTAATTTCAGATTGGAGTGGCAGTGAGTTGTAAGGTTAAAATTGTGTTTGGGTTGTGAAGGTAACCATTCAGAATCCCAAATTGCTGCGTAACCTTTGTTGCTGCTGCGTCGGTGTATATGGTTGGTGATGAAGGGTGAATTTGTGTGTGTGTGTGGGGGGGGGGCATCATTCTGCCATTTCCTGTGAAGGAGGAAACTGGACCACATTCTTAGGTCAGCGGAGGCAGAATGGTCAATGTGAATGTTGGAGTGTGCTTGGGGAGAATGTTTAAGTATGTTGAGGAGATGTGATATGAATGACCTGCCTTGGGGAATTACTTTCATAACATAGTTAAAGTGACCAATCAGGGACTGCATATCAGCTTTGGTTGATGATGAATTTATTGAGTGTTGGTGTATGAGTGACTGAATGCGGTTCTGTGTGATGGCGGGAAGGCTTATTTCATGTGAGATGGAGTCAATTATAATTCCCAGGAATTCTACGGAGGTGAATGGACCCATGGTTTTGTCGTAGCATACGGGGATGTTCAGAGATTTGAATAGGGATAGGAGTTTGTTTAGACTAGTGCCATGAGGTAAGGGGGTGCCTGCGCACACTGACAGTACACTGTCAAAGAGGGCTCCTGTCTAAGTGCTCTCCTCTCTCATTAATTGGTATAATCCTTCCAGTGTGAGGAATTAGAGTGTGGGCCAGAAGTGTCTGCAGTTTACGGCAGCCACCGAGGGACACGCAATGTAATGAAGTGATCGTATTGTAAGCTGAAAGGAGAATGAGATAGTGAGAACCAAAAGACGTGCAGAGAGTCGAGTGGCAGTGCCATGTGGGGACATTACAGTGCTGGGAGATTGTATGTCAGAAAGAGGGTGTGTGTGTGTGTGTTTGTTGATACAAACAGTCTTTAAAGGTTTTTTACAATCTGTGGCTCTCCAACCATCCCCGGACCCCAGCCCCATCATCCGAGGCCAAAGGGAGCTGAGTCCAACAACTGCCAGAGAGCCACATGCTGGTCAGCCCTGATGTAAATGCTGACACACTGTTTGATCAACAGAGCAAGGCACACCCACACAGGGCAAATTCCTCAGTACACAGCTCCTGGAACCCTGATAATCACTTACAGCACAATATTATGTTTGAATAACGGAGGAAAAAAGAAGAAGAGGAAGAAACCCACAACCATTAGTTGTATTAGGCAGTAGCAAAGTACGTAGTGTATGCTTCTAGGTAGCCGGCTGAGGAGGATGGTGAGAGGTAGAGTGATTACCTGTGTGACATACTTTATGTTTGTTCAGAAAGAACTGACGTGTAAGAGTGTTGGTGATGGAGATGAAACTGCTCAACTTAACTATGGTGGTATGCGTAAGATAGTGGCTTTGGAGATGGTCTGTGTAACGGGAGGTGTAACTGGGGTGTTTTAGTGAAGCGGAGCGACGTGGGAAGAACACGTGGTATGACTAGGCCTGCTTGTTTCTAGCGTGGCCTGGACAGCTATGAGGGGTATCGTGGCTGTGTGATCGTTGTATAGATGGAGGGGGGAACGTATTGGGGCTGTTGTTGTTGCTGCATCGTGGCACTGTGTATTGGTAGACTTGTAGTATACCAAATGCGGCTAGAAATTCCTGGCGTACCGCCTGTGCAAAGCGGCTGAGACGGGGGTGGGAGCTTAGCGTTAAGGGTAATGTGGCCGGTAGCTTAAATAGTAGTGGGATTTCCAGTATACCTGAAACGTTTGTAGTCTGTGTATGGGAAAAAACGTTTGCTTTTGAGAGCGCTTACATGACTGATTCACGAGTTATGGGTATGATAATGACGAGCTTCTTGAAGTGTTGTTTGTGAGGGTAGCGATAGGCTGCACATCTGGGCTTAATTGAATGCCGAGCCCAGATGACGTTGATGGGCTAGTATTTATGGAGCTACCAGCCCCTCCCACAAATACAGGCCCAGCCTAACACTTGTACCCCAGCTAGTCGCTATATACACTTCCATTTAAAACAAACTTGTATAGGGGTGATAGATCCTCTTTAATAAGTTTATTAAAGGGACAGTAATGCTCGATTTTAATAAAGTCTAATATTAAAAATATAAATTCAATGATGTAAGTCTCGTCTCTCAAACATGTATAGTTTAAGAGATATAAGCTTCTAAGGTCACCCCCCTTACCCTTTTACTCACGTCAGTGCTCTAGCTGACAGAATGAGATCCTGGTCCTGGGACCAGACAGCTGTTCAGCAGAGCCGAAGTAGCGTTGTCTACAAATAAATACTTCATTGGATCGGTCTACAAAGTGTGCCTGCAAACCTATAATGACAAAACAAGCATATTAGCAATAACAATTTCCATAAATAAGTATCTGAAACGCAAACATTTACATTTTTGTCGTTAATCTTCATAGAAAATCATGGTACCCTAAGCTTGTGTCCAGGGCACACCATAGTGTCATGGCACTCTGGTTAAGAACCACTGCCTTAACATTAAGTAGGGCCCTTAAAGGGATAGTAATACTTTGTTTTATCTTTATTTTGTAGACATTAAAGAAACATGAAGAATGATACAAGTCTTATCTCTCAAATCTTTATGGTTTGAGAGATATTCACAACAAAGTTTTCTCTCACTGCCCAAAATGGTCAAGTCTGCCATCTAGCTGTCAGATTTGGAATCCGGTCCACTGGCCTGCTGTGGCTCTACAGCAGAGCCGAGATCTCGAGATATAAGAACTACTTCGTTCTAATAGTCTACAAAGTGTGCCTGGTTTGCAAGCACACTTTTTAGACCCTTCCAATGAAATATTTATTTTTATATCTTGCGATCTTGGCTCTGCTGAAGAGCCAGCGGTTGATAGGAGGACCAGATTCCAAGTCTGATAGCTAGATGGCAGACTTGACCGTTTTGGTCAGTGAGGTGAAACTTTGCTTGTTAATATCTCTCAAACCATAAAGATTTGAGAGATAAGACTTATATCGTTCTTCATGTTTTTTTAATGCCTAGAAAATAAAATAAAGATAAAACGAAGTATTATTATCCCTTTAAGTTCAAAAGAAAAGTTCTGTGCACCATAGGGGAGAAATTAGAAAATATATATTTTAACCTACCACCCAAAGGGTTAATTTCAGTGAGACTTTCAATGCCTTGAATACATTAAAGGGTCATTACAGTTATCTGAGCTTGTAAAATGGGTGGGCAACCGGTGGCCCTTCAGCTATTGTTGGGCTGAATGGACAACTGGGGGAAACAAGTTGTAGTACAGCAACAGCCTGCCCACTTCGGTC
Organism: Rhinophrynus dorsalis; assembly: GCA_037306005.1. NCBI lineage: Eukaryota > Metazoa > Chordata > Amphibia > Anura > Rhinophrynidae > Rhinophrynus > Rhinophrynus dorsalis. The sequence goes on along the minus strand of CM074726.1, from coordinate 52,297,242 downwards.
ACAGACATATGCCCAGCAGCAAAAAATAAATTATCACTACTGGGAGGTACATTTTCTAACTAGATTTGATCTTCTACGGACAATAGCTGTGGGGAAAGCGGGTTCAGGGCAATTGGAAATCCAGTTTTTCTTTACCCTACACGATAAATAACTACACTCTGTGTGTGTAAGACAGTGGTGACCAACCTGCAGCTTTCAAGCTTTTTGTTGGACTACAACTAATATATTCCCTAACTGGCTCTAAGATTTCTCATATTTTGTTTAAGGAAAACGCTCTACCTGCAGGCCACCGTCTAGCTGAAATTTAAGGGAGCTGCAGTCAAGCAACAGCTGGAGGGCCACCAGTGTAATAGGAAAAATGTGTTACTCTATGCCAGGGAGGTTATCCACCTGTTGTTGAACTACAATCCTCAGACGGCCAATAGCCCGCGTTGGATAACGGAAGCTGTAGCCCAACAACAGCTGGATAGCTGCACGTTTCCCATCATTGCTTCATACTAATGACATGCCGTCACTTTCCAGTCATTACCTCATCTCCGGAGTCAACAAAGTCACATATAATGTCTCCTCCTCAGCGCTGTGAACTCCCGCCTCAGTCACCTCACCTCCCGCCTACTACCACCAATCACATCCACAGCCTAGCCCGAAGTAGGACAGTGATCCGTGATGACTGGTTGAGTGAGCCGTCAGTTGTCTATTCTAGCCAATCGACACAAAGCACTGATTCCCCTCGGGTTGGCGTTTGTGGTGAGGTAATTTCTGACTGGAATAGTGGATTTCACTCGACGCTGAGGAACCTCAGAGCGCACAGATAGGGTTGGGCAACATGAAGCCCTCCTGTTGTTTTGGACTACATTTCCCACTATCCCTAGCGATCCGGGAAGGGAATTGCAGTCGTGAACCGCTGGAGAGTCACAAGGGGCTCCGCTGAGTAAATGCAATTAATGGCAGGCAGGGTAACAAGGCTGGGATGTGACACTGGTTTTGTGACTTCCAGGGGATTTAACCCTTTGAGTGCCATAGGGGAATACATTGCATAGCAATGTGTTGCGTACCCCTCTGGCTCGCAAAGGGTTAAACATATTTCCCTCCACAAAGCAAATCAAATTATCACATACAATTTGGTAAGTTACTTCATACATTTTACTCTAATAATTATTTTTAGTACCCAGGGAGGATAAATAACAGTGAGTAAAACATTATTTATATAGATCCTATAGGGTTGCCACCTTTTCTTCAAAAAATACCGGCCATGGCATTCACTCCATAGACTTAACGTTGAACACCATCCAATTTTATACCGGCCTGCCAGTAGAATACCGGCTGGGTGGCAACCCTAAGGAATCCTAGATAATAATTTGCTAAGGATGTTTGTTAGAAGCCGTTATGCGCAGAAGAGATGGCTGTTGGCACTGCAGTCATACGCAGTACAGACTGCCTGCGCCGCAACTGATACGGAGTGGGGCACTGCAAATTCAGACCGGAGTCTTCTCTGCGCACCTTCCTGGGACCAGCGGGTGCACAGAGAGGACTACGGCCTAAATTCAGAGCGCCCCACTCAGTATCAGCAGCTGCGCCAGCAGTCACTACTGTGCATGACCGCAGCGCCGCCACTGTTGGCCCGTGTACACAGGCTTTAAAACTAGTGTAAAATAAATAAAAACATTCCAAAATGCATAATGTTATTTTATTAATTGCTTATTGAACTGGTGATGTTCTCCTTATTTCCTTTGAAACTAAAGGGTTCCACCAGAAAATATTTTGAGAACCGCTGGACTGGATGAATAAGAGAGAGAGGGATGCATTATTTATGAGGTGAGACAGCATTATTTTTCTCCCTGGGACGTGCCAGGGCCCCATATTTGACCAGGGTCCAGGTCTATGGCCCTCCTATTGCTGACATTGCAGCTTTCCCAGCTTCACCAGATCATACTTAAAAGCAGTGTCCAGAGGGGGGAGAGAAAAAAAAAGTACGCACAAATTGCTCATTGGGTGAGGCCATGTGACAAAATTTAGCATTATGTGAATGTGTGTGAAAACATCATATTTTGTTGTACTACTGTAGGTGTAAGTGTTCAGCATCATGTAGAAATTGGTGTGAGCATAAATATTCTATTAATATAATACCATAACCTCTGGCCTGGTCGTCAGCAACTAGCCACTAAGAGGTTAAGGGAACCCACTTTTTTATATTTTGCCTAGGGCTCAGCAGTGACATAAGATGACCCTGAAAGGTATCATGCAGGAGCAAGTTGTATTTCAGTATTATTATTCCTTCAATCTAGTGGTGTCAAACTACATTCCTAAATTGAAGAGACAGTGCATGTTTTTGGGACATCCCTGAAATTGGCCAAGTGATTAGTTCCTTTGAATGCAACTCCTGCTCAAAATCAAGAATATACCGTAACTGTGCGCTCTCACAGCCCCCTAGGAATGCATTTTGACTTACTGCTTTAACCCCCTTGGATGTTAGAAATATTTTCCACACAAAGTAGAAGCCTCTAGCATCCAAGGGAATAAAAGCTTCAGCATGTCACGGTTATTCTTAAACATATTTTTGGTACAGTACCTAGATTTTTAAGAACTTGATTATATTTCCTTTATTGGGCAATCATCATGTTTTACCAAATCTGTTCTTATGGGGTGGTCCTATGAGAGCAGACTTATAAAAAAGCCTGTGTCTACATTCTGCAGCTCCCCAAAAAATCCTATTAGCCATTTAGCGGGGGGTGGCGATGCCAGAAGACTGACCCTGTTACTGGAACACAACCTATAAGCATGTGGCACTCTTCTGCAAAATTTGCATATTGCATTCAGTTTCCATGTACTTTAATTGTCTAGCTTTCAAGCCAGAAGCAGAGGGTCTATGGGGGCTGCATTGTACAGGACAGAACACAGGATTGTGAGACTTCAGCCTTGCAGTTCAGTCTCTTCCCATGGACCAGTGAGGGAGCAGTAGGGGACTCATTGCAGACCCCCATTCTCTCCCGTTGGTCATTAGCTGGGGCTCAGAATACAGCCTTGGCAGGTCTGATCCCAGGGATCTGGTCTGCCAGTTGGGAGCAATTCTGGTGATAGTTGCCTTTAATATAGAGGGCTGAACTCAGACAAAAGAAGGGCTATTAACAAAACGGATCTTTCTTTTTTTTATCCTAGATATGAGGTTTATAAAAGTTGCTCTGAATAATTTCCCTGCAGGAGCATAGGTGGGTATTTGAGTAAAAGAGAGTATGTGACAGTCAGAAGAGTTCTGACACTTTGTAAGTTCTCGTTAAAAATCCATGAAGGAAGTATACATATTAAGAGAATTCTTATTGTATAAACAGATGCAGTAGTTAATAAGTTACAAATTGTAAACCACGTCATAAACATACAGCATACAAAGATTCCCTCTTGACTCCTGGTTATTCCTCTTGAATTCCCCACAACAGAAAAAAAAATCCCATTTGTAAAGATCGATTTCTCATGTGTCAGACTGCACAAAAATTGATTCCTCACTCTTTTTCTTCTGTATTCATTGGCTCATAAACACAATTTGGCTTAACCACTTGTGGACCATAAGGATGTTTGATGTATTGCAAAGCAATGTTTTTGCACACTCCTTTGATCCTCAAGGGTGTAAAGAATAACTGGAACAGGGATGGGCACTGTGAGGCCCTACAACTGCTTCCACATTACAACTCCCATCATTCAGCAGCTTGGGGAACTTATATTACACATCACTGCACTAGACAATATCCACAAAAGCACAGAGATGCAATTCTAGGGTAATCCAAACCAAGCACACCATAAATAAATATTTGCTAAATTTACATGGATATAAAAACCCCTGGAATTCTAGACAGGGCTCCAAAGCATTGAAAGCAAGGGTTTTGGAGACCTCTCTAGCATTCAGAGTATTAAAAGCCCCACTGAAATTAAATTAGAATTTCTATTTGTCCTCTATGGCGCAGCTGACTTGCCCCAGAATTGTTCTTCTCTACTTTGTGATTATGTCCCTAAATATTCATAGTTATTGAGAGCTAGAAGTTAGCCAACTTTCTTACTTCGTTGTGATGTTTTGTGGAAAGAAGCTTTATTATTCCATAACCAGTAAACATCATTTTATAAATCAGAATAATAGTTTTCAATACAAAAGGAATATTGCCCAGTAGAGTAAGCAGGTCACTTCATCTAGAATCTACAAAACATCTGCTACAACAAGGTCGCTTCTGACAGGGCCGATCCGATTATAATTAATATCTCTGAATTGTTAAGAAAATAATTCATTGCTGTAATGAGAAAACCACTTGGAGTAATGAAACACTCATTTAAAATATGGTGCTAAGCAACCATTGCTCATAATATTAGGTCAGAATGCAGCACACAGTGCTTTAAAATGCAGATCAGTATAGAGTGCAGACTGTGCTCTTTAAATGACTCCCTCATTCTTTCCTCGTTACCCACTAACTACCTAGATCACTTCCAAATGTTTTAAGGAATTCAGTGTTGGAAATGTTTTTCTTGGGGGGAAATTTCAGGGCAATTTGAAGATGAAAAACTAAGGGCAATATGCACAATACAAAAGTGGAGTTATTGCACGCAAATTAACTGCACCATAAGGAACAACTAAAAATAGCCATTGATTTAAATAGGGGTTTCAACCCCATTAAATACTGTAGAGGTCTCATCATGCCATGCAGGTATTTCCTGATTTAGCTCTACATTGCTTCTCCCACTCACTGACACTGTTAATGCAATGAAATACCTTCCTCCACAAGCACTGAAGTGTCAGTGTGTAGGAAGCAATATAGGGCTTAGACTTGTCTGCATGGCATGCCCTAAAGGGACAGTAATGTCTCCCCCCCCCAAAAAAAAATCCAGATTTGTAGACTTTATATCCAAATCCGATCTCTCAAACTTCTATGGCTTGAGAGATATAGGGATTCAAAGTTCCCCCCTCCTTCCCCTTCTCATGATGTCAGCTGTAAAGCCCTTTCTCCTGACGTAAGCATCTAGCTGTCAGCAGGAGATCCCGGTCAGGAGACCAGCAGGCGGATCTGCAGCACAGCAGAGATCGCTTTATCTATAAAGAATTCATTCACTGGAAATGTCTACAAAGTGTGCTTGCAAGCCAGGCACACTCTGTAGATCTTTCCAATGAATACATTCTTTACCGATAACGCAATCTCGGCTCTGCTGCAGAGCCTCCTTGAGTCGTATGATTCGATTCTCCTGCTGTCAGCTAAAGCTAAAGACTTTTTAAGTTTACAAAACTGGATTTTTTTTTTTTTTTGGGGGGGGGGACATTACTGTCCCTTTAATTAGCATTAGCTATCAATATAAATAAAATGAAAATCAACTTTTCTAAATAAAAAATAAGTAACAACATATATAGGATTTTGAAAGCTCTTGTAACATCACCAACATTTTACATAGGTGAAAGGTAACCTTTAAAGGGGAATTACCACCCCACAAAAAACTTCATCTTATTTAAAAGTCTTCATCTAGCGACTAGCTGCTTAGTAGCGCTAGTCGCCAGAAATATTACCCAGTTTACAAGATTTTCTTCTTACTCTGAGGTGGACAGTAGCAGGAAGCACGGACAGCTTGCCATAGTGACGTCCGTGTGCCTGCGCTGTCAGTCCCTTTTGGAGCCGGACGGAGGACTATTCTGGTGCAATATAAAAGTGAAGTAGTAATTCTGTGGCAGCCATATACACAGTAGGAAACAAATTGCACATTTCCATTTGCAGTGGGCTGGAAATCTCTCTAGCATTCAAGGGGTTTAAAGGCCCATTTAAATTAATAGCTATTTTTAGCTGGACTCTTTGGTGTAGATGGAATGCTCCAGAATTAATCCACTTTCTTTAGAACATAAGGCCCTAATTTGTGTGTTCATTGCTAATGCAAATCACATAAGCATAGATACACGTCTGCAAATTCTTAAGGAGCATGTCTCATCTCTTGTACTGCTGTGGGTAACCAGAAAGCATTTATGGTACCCATTTATTTTACCTCAGATTCCATTGCTCTGAGTCGTTTGACAGGTTGTGAATACAACAGATGACCTAATCTTCTGGTCATCTCTAGTCAAATGTTCTCTATTATACAGGGTGGGTCAGCTTTATTAAATATCGTCCAGGTATCCACTGTAAATTTCTACTGTCATTTTAATAGCAGTTTGGAGTGTTGCAAAAGCAGTAAAACATTTTTATGGAAGTGTGAATTAATATTTTATATATGTATACTGTATATTATATGTCACACAGACGCATATATAAACTGCTGGGAGATTTTTCATGATTGTTCAGTGAGAAATTAGTTCAGTTCAAACATTTTTTTAACCCCATCCCGGGAATGGACGTACATGTACGTCTCACAGAAACAATCACTTAGTGACAGAGGACGTACATGTACGTCCTGGAAGTCATTCAGTAGAATGAAAAAAAAAAAAAATTAAGTGCTGGCCGCTTGCACGTGCGGCTGGTCACTAAGGGGTTAATCAAATGGTTAGCAACAGCATCAGCTTGCCAAGAGGCAACTTTATTTATTAGCCCTCTGTGGGAAAGTGTGCTATACAGACTACACCTCTCCTTAATAAGTGACAGGAACAGCATCACCTGGGGACCACACAAAAAATGAGTTTAATTAAACAATATTGATCTGTAATAACCTTTGAATATAAAATCTAAACATGACTCCAAAACTTGTGTTCATAAAACATTTAGGGCTGGATTCAAATGCAGGTGCTAATTTTATCTCTGCTTTTATCTCCAGATATCCTCATAGACTTCAATAAGTCTCCTGAATTTGAATCCAGCCCTTAGGGTGTTGTACACTAAGTCATGATAAAGAGGTGATAAAGCGGACATAACTTCTCCAGTGATATCACTTCTCCAGTTCCTATGCTGTTCTATGGAGCCTATGCACTAAGATCTCCAAAGTTGTAGAAATATTAGTGCATAGGCTCCATAGAATAACATAGGACTTGGAGAAGTATTATCACTGGAGACGTTATCTCCTCCTTATCCCCTCTTTGTCGTGCCTTGGTGCATCTCACCATTAGTGTCTATTGCATTCAACAGGTTAAACGGGAAATATCATGAAAGGGTTATTCACCTTCTAATACTCTGTAACCTTTGGAGAAACAAACTTTTTTCCTCAGAAATTACATTTTTTTTATACTTTAAAGGGATAGTAATGCTATATATGTAAAAAGTAATATTGTAGAGAATTAAAAGAAACCCATCGATTCCATTCCTATCTCTAAAACCTTTGTGGTTTGAGATATAGAACATTTTAAAATTCTCCCCTCCCCTTTCCCCGACGTCAGCGCTCTATCTTAGAGCAGGAGAATCTGGTCCCGGGACCGGTGGAGGCTCTTTAGCAGAGCCGCAATAGTGATTTTTAAAAATAACTACTTCATTGGAATGGTCTACAAAGTGCAAACCAATCAGGGAAAGGGGGGGGGGACTTTAAAATATTCTGTGTGTGGTTTTGTATTCCTTCCCAGTGCATAGTGGAATAAGGTTGGTTTATCAGACAGTGTATGTGTGGTTCTGTGCCTACCAGTGCATAGGGGAATACGGTTGGGTTATCACACAGTGTATGTGTCGTTCTGTGCCTACCAGTGCATAGGGGAATACGGTTGGGTTATCACCCAGTGTATGTGTCGTTCTGTGCCTACCAGTGCATAGTGGAATAAGGTTGATTTATAAGACAGTGTATGTGTGGTTCTGTGCTTACCAGTGCATAGGGGAATACGGTTGGGTTATCACACAGTGTATGTGTCGTTCTGTGCCTACCAGTGCATAGGGGAATACGGTTGGACTATCAGACAATGTATGTGTGGTTCTGTGCCTACCAGTGCATAGGGGAATATGGCTGGGTTATCAGACAGTATATCTGGTTCTGTGCCTATCAGTGCATTGTAGAATAAAGTTGTATTTGTAGTTCTGAGATTACTAGTAGACAGTAGAACAACGGCAGGGCTGGATTTACATCCCAGGCGCCCATAAGCAAGGCATTCTAGGCATCCTTAACTCTGACTGTGGCCACACCCCACTCATCACATGATCCTGCCATCAGTCCCATCCAATGTGTTGCGTACCCCTCTAGCACTCAAAGGGTTAACATCACCCGGACTTTGGCCCGTGTACATGGGCTTTTACACTAGTACTGTATATATGTGGATTTGTGTGTACCAGAGGACAGTAGAACAAGGCTGGTGTATCATACTGTATATATGTGGATGTGGAGTACCAGAGGACAGTGTAACAAGGCTGGTGTATCATACTGTATATTTGTGGATTTGTATGTACCAGAGGACAGTGGAACAAGGCTGGTGTATCATACTGTATATATGTGGATGTGTGAGTACCAGAGGACAGTGGAACAAGACTGGTGTATCATACTGTATATATGTGGATGTGTGATTATCAGAGGACAGTGGAACAAGGCTGGTGTATCATACTGTATATATGTGGATGTGTTGAGTATCAAAGGAGAGAGGAACAAGGCTGGTGTATCATACTGTATATATGTGCATGTCTGAGTACCAGAGGACAGTGGAACAAGGCTGGTGTGTCATACTATGTGTATATATGCATGTGTGAGTATCAGAGGACAGTGAAACAAGGATGGTGTATCATACTGTATATAGGTACATGTGTGAGGAACAGAGGACAGTAGAACAAGGCTGAAGTGTCAGTGTATATGTGGTTCTGTGAATTCCAATGCATGTGTGGAAAACTCCTGGTTTACAAATGTAATAAAAAAATATAATGTATTTGGTAGATAGATATAACAGACTTCTGTATGGACACCTACGTAGGTAAGTCCTTCTGTTAAACACAATAAGAGCCATTAAATATTTTTTATATATATATACGCTTTCCATTTAAACTTTTGCAAATATTTCCAACCTCTGATAACATAAAGTAAGAGCTATATATAAAGGAGTAGGAGAACTGCTTTACTTTGATAACACCCAACATTTTAATTGAATTAAAAAAAACCCAAAAAAAAACCAAACAAACACTTTGGCTTACATCATAAGTTCAGTAAGTGCGTCATGGCAAACACTTCAGTTAATTAATGTGCTGTCCATGCCAGAGTTTTTTCTAATTGTGTACCTGCTCTACATGACCAATAGTTCTTGAATGCTATAGAAGTAACCAAAATATTAGATAAAAAAAAAAAAAAAAACAGTAAAATATCACAGCTTGCAATCTGAATGATCCACAAAATTACAGTTATAGACTGGGCCAAAGTACTTGAAAATCAGCATGGAATCTATCAACATTTTAATACCAACTATTTATAATAAATATTAAGACCAGCAATAGTGAAACTGACCCTTATAGCAAGCTATATGTAGAACTGACACATACTTCCAGGCAGATTGAGACTACTGTATAGTCTTTGCAATCAACATAGATTTTGACCCTATTTGAGTTGTAAATCAATGAGCTTACATTGTAGATCTAAATCACAAAGTTTAGTTATAGTATACTTGACCATTAGAACTAGCAGACTATTGGAGAAATTGTTCAATGTGATTACAGTACAGAAAACAAATTATCATAGGGTCCTAGCAATAATAAATAAATACATTCTGTAAATATAGAATAATTCAGTCTTAAGTCTTCCATGAGGTACAGATAGTGGATGGGGGAAAACATACACTTTGTACAGTTAACTAAATCTCATGACTGGGTACATGAAATAAATAAGTGAAGTGGATGAATGAAGCCAGAAATAATAAAAGTCGGTATAATGAATGATGAACTGATGACAATGATGGAATGATTCCAGGACATTAACAAAAACAATCAAATGGTCTTTGCTGCCTCAGTAGGAAACCTTGCTGCCTTGTTCTCAAATGACATGAGTCTTCTCATGGTGCTTACTCTAGACGCATGCTGCATGCTCTTCATTGCTCATACTGACGGATTAATCAAGACTATAAAATGTGTGTGTGGGAGAGAGAGCTTTGTGTTCACCTGGACTATCTGTATAAAACTGACCCACTGAGATTACAGTACAGAGTCAGACGATCACAAAACATTCTATCAATAGTGATACTGATCATATCAGCTAGAAATGAAAAGTGGGCAAGTTCTCCAATAGAGAGCATTCTCTGAGGGTCATTTTCACTGTTGATTGCAATAAACACTGAAGGTTAAGCTAACTGAGCCGTTACGAGTGAGCGTTAATCTCCCACCTTGTCTCTGCATAGAATTAGAGCCAAGGCAGCATAATGTTGCCATCAATACATTGTACACGCCTCTGGTCTTTAAATTGATAACAACCAATGCTTTAGCCTTATAAAGGAACACTTATTGTGGATTATAGGAGTACTAGTGTAAAAGCCCATGTACATGGACCAAGGTCCGGGTGATGTTAACCCTTTGAGAGACAGAGGGGTATGCAACGCATTGCTTTGCAATGTGTTGCGTACCCCTCTGGCACTCAGAGGGTTAAGAGGCCAGTCCTGCTCTGCGTCCTGCCACAGACGCAGTCACGCACTGTAGAGACTGGCCGAAAGCACAGAATGCTCCCAGCGCAGAACTCCCAGCATTCTGTGTTCCCAGCATTCCTACACCTCCCAGCACAGAACTCCCAGCATTCTGTTTTCGGGCAGTCTCTACTGCGCATGACGGCTTCTGACAAACATTCTAGCAAATTATTGTATAGGATAATGAGATTGTACCCACTTCTCTAGCACTGTGGGGGATACATTTTGCTTAGTTTTGCAGTGTAGGACTTTTGAAAAATGCAGTTCCTTGTCCAAAACTGACCATGCTTGGCTCTGCATAGTTTAACATGCCTGGGCGCTGCACTAAACATGAATATCAGAATGCAAGATGTGTATTCTTAACCCCTTATGGAACAGAGGGTTTTGACGTGCATTGCTTTACAGTGCTTTTGTATACCCCCTTAAGGGGTTAACTAAAGTATCCAGTGTGGACATCTCCAGGGAAAAAACTACCACATGTATGCGCGTGCGCGCACACACACATATTTCTTCAATTGTTCTTTTTTCTTTTTCTTTTTTGGACTCAATTTTACATAATCTGGATGACAGAGATTTTATCTGCAGAAAGGTTCATTTAATTTCCTGAGACTTGGACAAACAGATGTTTGGAAATGAAAGGGACCAAATGAGGAATGATGTGGCCTAAAACTCACGTGTTCCTCTCCTTTCATTCAGAAGATTACAAAGAGAAAGTAACAGGTTTAAGGATGAGCTAAGGCTGCCACCTCATCTTTTCAGTACCAGCCTTTTATAAAAGATGCATATAGCATGGTTGCTGTGATCAGCCCTCTGGATTACACATGTCTAATTCTGAGTGACATCTCTAACAGGGGCTTAAATGGCAAATAACATGTGGATAGTGTACTAATGGCAGATCTGCTCTCCTTGGAATAGACCTATAGACGAAAAACAGGGCTGCATTGCAAGCCCTATTACATCAGTCTGGAAGCAGAACGGGGACCTAAGAGAGACCTTGGTGCTCCCTAGTTGGTCCTGCAAGGAGTCTTGCAATTCGGTCTCAAAGACTTTTGCTACACAGTTCCTACTGACCCTCTTCTTCAGGCTTGAAATTCATCTATAGAAGGTCTATGGAGGCTGCACATGAAAATCCAGACATTTGTGGCTACTTCTGAACTGCGTTTCACTCAAAAGGGAGCATTTGCCCCGGTCCTTTATTACCGCCTGATTCCGTAGACTTAGTGAAACATGAGAATTGTACTTTAAAATTATAAGGGGACCCCTCAATGCGCTAAATTTCTTACTTATACTGCATAAAAACATTACTTACATGCAAATGGAATTCCAGAAATGGCTTGTCGCCTCCAGGGCCTTTATTCTACTTAAGAAGAAAAGCAGATTGGGCAGTTTTTCCCTGTTAAAAGGAAACAGACACAGAAAAATGAAAATGTTTCATATACCTTTGGAAAAATGTCCTTCCACTCAGCATCTGTATATTGTATTTTGTGAAGCAGCAACCCTACAACTTGACTTTTATGATTAATGTCCAGTCAACCATTTTCCTGTATGACAGAGCCACCAAAGAATGTTTGTATATTCAGGCAGTAATAAGATATTTAAAGGGAAATTAGCATTATATATTTTTTCTAATCCTATTCAATGCATTTCATACACCCTCTGGCATTCAAAGGGTTAAGCATAGTCTTTTAAAAAAAAATAAAAATAAAAACAACCCAATACCTCTAATAATAAACTCTTTTTACTCTTTTGAAAATTCTAATGGCTGCTGTAAATCAGTTCTGTGCGTGTATTTATCCTGTGAAATTAATATTTAATTAAGACTGAATATCACACCAATGGTGTAGATAGTATTCATTTTGTTAAATTCAAGAACGGTAGCCTCTTCCCACTGAAGAATTTCTAAAACAAAGTGGGAGGAGTTTGGGGTCCAGCAAAAAAAGGGAATCATGGTCACTTCCTTCCATGGATATGATATCCATTATGGATTAAAGATTCATTTTGGAGAACCAATCTACTCTGGTCATGGGGCCATTAGGTTTTTCTGCCAAGATTAAAGTAAGTGAGAGGTTTATTATTAGAAGGTGTTAGTCTTCCTTTAACCCTTTAAGGACCTAAGAGTTGTGCAATGCGCAACACTCAACTGGACTTTGAAGATTTAAAAAGGGTTGTGTTTGTTTCTGTTTCATAGCAAAGTGTTAGGGACTTAAAGCAGTCAGTGAGTTACAATAACCATTTAAAAATATGACCGATTTCCCTGTGGTCCAGTTGGTATGCCCTAAAATGACTCCCTTTTGTCTTTATACATATTCCCCTTGCTGTATGTGAGGAGAAAAATTAATAGTCCAAACACCATTTGTGGTTTTATCACAACCGCAATGGCCTTGCTCCTTTTTAAACCATTTCCCCAGATTTACAATCACTTTTGAAATATTAATCACAAATGTATCCATTTATTTTTGAAAAATGGAGAACAGAAGGCTTCAAATTTGTCTATTTTAAAAATATTTTTTTCATGCCCCCCCCCCATCTCCAGCTCTTTGCCAGATGTGTTAAAAACCTGTGATTAATTTTCCTGCGGTTTTAATTGCAACTTTATAATGTAACTATTAAGTTTGTAGTAGGACGCACATGGTGAAGGAATCAAATTCACTTGAGAAGTAAATGAGGATTGATCCAGTGTCCCACTGATTTGTTTTTGTGCTAAAAAATAAAAAAATGCCTCCTCTAGAACAATACAAACAGAGGTAGAATTCTCCAATTTATATTTATAACACATTGTTATAAATATAACATGTTCTTGATAAAAAAGGGAATGTCTTTACATGAAATAAAAAATCTCATTGATTTAAAAGGGGGGGGGATAAAGAGGCTGGGGCACATTCGGCAAATACTAGCTACACCATAGGGGGAAAACAACAGCCCCCATTGATTTAAGTGGGGTCTTTAATCCCTTGAATGTTAGAGAGGCCTCCAATGCACTGGATACCTCTCTCGCAGTCAAGAGCTTAAAGACCCATTTAACTCAGTGGAAATTGATATCTTGCTCCTATGTTGCAGTCAGTTTGCTCCGAAACTGTTTTTTCTTAATAAGTCAGCCTCTCTATTGCTCCGCAACAATTAAAAGGGAATTTTAGGGGATTTCTATTTCTTTTCAATGCTTTGCCACAGAATTACTTCACTTTCTTTTAAATATACCTTAAATGACGCTGGTATGTTTTTTTGCTATTGCTTAGTAGTGACAGTCTTAGCGGTAATAACATTTGAATGAAGAATCTCCTGCCAGTTTGAGTATCCTTGTTTTACTGAGCAGGGGAAACCTTATTATGCATTTTTCATAATTTAATTTTACTGCTTCTTTAAAGCCCTGAATCTTTTTGCCAGCTGTGACATGTAACGAACTTCTGGTCTGCCTAATGGTACATTTGAGCTGCATACTGTAATACGGAATACTTTGCAGTGTTAGGAGTTAACGTGCAGGTGCTCCGATGGAAGGTAGTGGAGTTATGACTGTTCCTTAGTACAAACAGATATCAAGGGCATACAAAAAGAACATAAACAACTTCTTTATTCATCCCACGTTTTGGCTGTCGGCTTTTTTCAATGAAATACAAAAGCTAGCACAAAGACCCCCTTAAAGAGATAGTAATGTCCCACTATAAATTAAGTTTTGATCATTCCATATATTATGTAATAACTAGTGTAAAAGCCAGTGTACACGGGCCTCCCAGTGCCTGCATTCAGGCAGACTCTACTGCGTGTGACTGCATCAGACAGTCAGGCAGTCTGTACTGCGCATGACTGCATCGGACTAACATACATCTGGCCTTTTATATTATCGGATGCTCTGTAGTGTTGCCACTGTTCTAATTGGTGTCGTTTTTGTGTAATTATATTATAAAGTTTCCCGCTCCCAGCCCTTTACAGTGGCTGGTCAGGGATGATGAGAGTTGTAGTCCACAATAGCTAGAGGATCTCATATTGCTCAACACTGTCTTAGCGTTAAGTATTAGTGTTACAGTATTTTTGTGCCCATTGAGGTAAATAACAGAATAAAGGTTATAATTGTTGATGAAAAGTTGGAGAACAGTATAATAAGGATCAATCTTGGCTCATCTGTCTTAAAATGTATTTCTCTCCCACGATCAAAGCTTGGTTAAACCCCTTAAGAGGTTAACAAGTGTGAAATCAATCAACATACTGTAAGTGGATTGGAGATTCCTCCAGGTGCCAAGGTCATTAGAGAAAGAGGTGGAAGTGTATTAATGGCAAAAGCATAGCCAGATCCAAGTGAAGACCATTTCTAAATTCAGCTTCAGAGTGTCAGACCATGAACAAACTTGGCAATCCAAAGTACAAACAGAGCCAGTTCTGGGCTAGCTGGTATTCTAACAACTGCACATGGCACTGATACCAGTTGACTGAATGGAAAATAAAATTAGAGTGTTTCAACTGAGTGACTATTTTCATATATACGTTTCAGAATAGACATGGATATATATATATTAAAGAAGAACTATCACCCCCTAAACATACCCTCTATTTACCTTACTAAGGCCAGAAAATCTTTATGGACCCAAGTAATCTGTGCTTGTGGAGGCAGACATGATCGTTGTTGGCAGTTTTCTACAAACTGAAGCAGGCAGAGTGCATGAGTCTACTTAACCCTTTAGGGACCAGAGGTTGTGCGCCACCCATTGCCAAGTCATCTGGATCTTAGAGGGTTAAGAGTACCATGTTCAAAGAGCAGAGTTCAAGGGCCTATGGCCCTGTCAGCAACTGCCATGTCTGCCTCCATGGACCTGATATTCTGGCCACAGTAAGGTATGTGTGTGTGGGGGGGGGTGTTTGATAGGCACTACTTCTCCTTTAGAGCTAAATATTGAAAAGCTTCAGTTATTCAGGACCGGGAAGAGGATTACATAAGACATCAGACTTCCTGCCAAGTAGCCATGTTCATATTATCTTCAGTGCTGTCTTACATCTTCATCCACTCTGTCCTTCTTTAAGTAAACTCAGGTGGTAGGCTTCTGTAAGCCCCATTATCTGCTGTATCCAGGAAGCATGTAATTACCTGTGCCTGCTCTCCTCATACCCAATATGTCTTTTTACAAACCGATTTCCTCTTTAGTACCTCTCATCATAAAGCTTTTATTTCATTGTGACTTCATTAATGCTTGAATGCATCTGAAAAAAATTACACTCAAGAGAAATACTCAGGTCTCTCAGACTCATCCAGGGCACTTTACATGCCAGAAATTCTTGGCACCTGCTATCACATTAGCCGATGTGTACTTGACCTTCCCTAGTTCCCCAGTGTGTCCTTCCTGCAGTTTGCTGCCCAACATATCAGACTATGTTTTGTTGTGTTTGGCCATCATTTTTTTTCTATACATCGGGTTTATAATTGTCTCCCTGCGTTTTTGTTCTACTGTAGTGTTGTTTAAGGAAACCAATTCAGGATGACATTTATTAGAAGGCAAACCACCCTTTTACAACTGATACAGACATATTTAATCCCTTGAATTCTAGACATGTTACAGATTCAGGATGGCATTTACAATAAGGCAAACCAACCCTATAGGACTGATACAAACATACTTAACCCTCTGAATGCTATAGGTGTCCCTAATGCACTGCAAAGCTATGCTTTGAATACCTCTTTAGCATTCTAGAGAGTAAAATGGACACAAAGCTAGCTCATTTTAAAGGCAAAAACTATCTAAATGCTGTATTAACCATTTGCTTCTAATATAAATAATTTTTAAGAAATTAACCTTTATTTGTTGGTGGCACAGTCTGGCATTTTACGCTAATTTGTTTCTGTGCAGGGCCAATATTACAAGTGAAAAAAAATGTAATTGGTCCTTTTACCTCCCTGAATTCTGGAGAGGTGCTCTCTAGCATTCAAATATTTAAAAGTTTCAGTTGAATCAATGGGAATGTGTAGCATTTGCGTACTTCTTTGCAGTTCATTTTGCCCAGAAAGGCTTCCTTTTTTGGCTTTAAACCTATACCTTTATGATTCTGTCATTTTAAAGCACAGTAATGCAAAACATAAGATGCCAAGTGATTTTATGGTTGAACTTAGACCACTCTATTTGTTCCCATATGTATAGATGTCCGTGATCCATATATTGATGCATGTTCACATATATATTATTTGTGTTTCTAATAAACTGCAAACACTTATGAGGAAAGTTCATGAAATCAGCAGAACGCAGCCAGTGGAATGGCTCCCGCTGGCTCATACCGCAGCTTGGAAAAGCTCGCTGGAGAGGCACCAAAATGTGGAAGGAACAATTAACCTATGCAAGTCCTTGGGAAACTTGCTTTTATCCATTTCTGCAAACTCTTGAACATTTTATTTTTAGTTGCAATGGTGTTGGCAATGTCACCCTTTTCAGAGTGTTAGCAGTACATCTTTAGAATTGTCAAAATCAACTGCAAAAAGAGCATGGCTTGCAGCTTGTAGACTGGAAACATAATGTCAGAGTTTGGAGAAAAGAACAGGGAGGTATCCATTTAAGGGCTGGTGAATGGTATTATATCGACAGATCAAAACCAACTGTGAGCAGACCTTCCAATGAATTTGGGGCTGCACCTGGCAGACCAGCAGTATAACGGAATGGGGGGGGGGGGTCTGAAGAAGAAGAAGTAAAAAAAAAAAAAAAAAAAAGACTCCCAGGAATCTCTCTGTGGTCACACGAGAAGACAAGTTACAAAACTGAAGTCTCACAGTTCATTCTCTTGTCAATGCTGTCCCCAAAGCAACATACTTTGGGTTGCATTTCAGCAGAAGGGGTCAGTTTTGTGATCCCCTAAACGGATGATAGGAGTCACTTCGGGGCACTTAACGCAGGTGTAAAAAAATCACAGTTTTTTTTACAAAAAACTATATACATTGAATTTAATTCAATTTAACTCATTTTAATTCAATGTATATTGTTTTTTGAAAAACTGATGTTTTGGCATCTGAAATTTAGACATATATTGTTCATTTTAAATGATTTGTATGTTACTGATATTAAGAATCATAAGTTCGATCTCATTGTGTTGATCCACTTTGAATTATAATACCTGAAATAGCATATACTATTTTCAAGTTTAGCGCTTCTCTTTGTTTCAGTTCATCATTTATCGATAGTAGTATTCACTATAAAGAAGAGTAGCTGCTTATATAGAAGTTGGTTTTTATTAGTGTCACGGTTTTGTAAGAACACTCAGGCAATAGGTAAGGTTAAGAACAGCTTTATTGAAAAATAATAAAACAACAAGAGCAATCACCCTACTCAGGTCCAAATAAGGTCAGTACCGTGGTACTTCCCAAATCTTACACAGGTCAGGATGGACAGTAAAAATAAGCAGGCAATAATGTATAGTAGGACTAAGCTGGCTTAGTCCGTTGACAGGTCACTGGAACAAGGTAAACCACAACAGTACCACACCACGGAATGGCCCTTCTAGAGCGGTGGGTAACTGCAGAGCAAATCCCTAGGGATAGCTGAGGCAACACAGATAGAACACTGGCAAGTGACCGAGTCCCTAGAACGATAGGGATAGCGGAGGCAACAGAGATAGGACACTGGCAAGTGACCGAGTCCGTAGCATGCTAGGGATAGCGGAGGCAATGCAAATAGGACACTGGCAGGTGACAGAGTCCCTAGAAAGCTAGGGATAGCGGAGGCAGCACAACGAATACTGGCAAGCGACCGGAGCTACTCGCAACACAGTCTCCCAGGTGACCTCGGGAGTGACAGGCCAAGCAGGTGCTGTAGCGGTATTACTGCAAGTGAGAGTAGGCGGAACAGAGCATAGGGTATGCACCCTGATGGGTCTGAAGCCAGAACTGCCAAATCGGTACACACAGAGGTAGTCAGCCAGTCCTAGTCGCCAACGGAATCGGATACTCAGCCAAAGCCAGATCGGTACACACGGAGGTAGTCAGCTAGTCCTAGTCAGCAACAGAATGGGTTCTCAACCAAAGCCAGATCGGTACACACAGAGGTAGTCAGCCAGTCCTACTCAGCAACAGGAAGCGAAACACAGGAGCGAAGTCAGGCGAGCTGGGTCATACATGGAGCAGGAACTAGCAGCAACTCAAATGCTAAGTAAAGGTACACCACGAAAGGGCGCTGAAAAGATGACAGGAGAGTTTTTAAAAAGGCTAACCCGAGGTGGAGCCAGAGCCCAATAACCAGTAAGAACCGTGCAAGGGAAAACCCGGAAGTAACAGTGTCACCCTGCCGCTAGAATCACGGGCACCGTGATAGTACCCCCCTCTCAACTACCCCCTCCCCGCGGAAGAGGTCCAGGCTTCAATGGGAACTTAGCATGAAATCTGTGCAACAGTAGTGGAGCATGGATGTCAGAGTGGTTCACCCATGAGCATTCCTCTGGACCATATCCCTTCCACAACCCTTCCAGTGCACTCACGGAATCTACATGAATCCAGAATACTCTGCAACTCATATTCATCGTGGTCTTGAATACGAACCGGACCGATTTCATACCAGAGGTTTGAGTAGAGATACGTGGAACACGTTGTGTATGTGCATAGATGCAGGTAACTCTAAAGAACAGGAAACAGGGTTGACCCTACGGAGTACCTGGAACGGACCCACAAATCGGAGAGCCAACTTATTGCATGGAACTTGCAACTTAAGGTTCCTGGAGGATAACCATACCCTGTCCCCCACCTGGAATACAGGGGCAGGCAACCTTCTATTATTGGCATGCTGCTGATAGTGTTGAAAGGAGTCACAAAGACAATTCTGAACTTGTGCCCAAGTGGAGCAAAGTTGCCTAATGTGCTCATCCAGAGCTGGAATCTGCTGTGCTTGGAAGGTATCCGGGAGCAAGCATGGTTGGAACACATAGTTGATAAGAAAGGGTGAGGAAGTGTAATCAGCGCAGTTCCTGGCGAACTCTGCCCACGGCAATAAGTCAGCATAGTTGTCATAATGATCGTTTCATTTCCAATGTAGAAATTGCTCCAATCCCGCGATCGGAGACCAGGAGCTTGGGGACTTCATGGAGTCAGAATACCTCCTTCGTGAACACCATGGCCAATGCTTTAGCCGATGGCAAACCAGGGAGCGGCAGAAAGTGGGCCATTTTAGGAAATCTGTCAACCACCATAAGTATAACTGTATAGCCATTAGATACAGGCAGTTCTCCCGTGAAATCAATAGATACTTGTGACCATGGGCGGTCACCATTGGGAACAGCTTGTAAAAGCCCAACAGGAAGGTGCCTTGGGGACTTGGAGCGGGCACAGGCTGCAGTAAATGCAGCACAGTCAGCCCTCAACGTAGGCCACCAAAACATTCGGGACAAGGACCAGATCAATTGATTTTTGCCCACGTGACCGGCCGTACGAGAAGCATGATAAGTCTCCATTAACCTGGCCTGGAATGGTTCAGCCACGAAACACTTGCCCATGGGTTTCTCCGGAGGAGCGTTAGCCTGGGATGCCAAGATCTCCTCGCCCAATGGGGATGTGATACTAGTACGTAGTGTGGCTAGGATACGATCCAGAAGTATAATAGGTACAGGTGCAGCTTCGACCTCCGGGTCTGAACCAAATTGTCTGGACAGGGCGTCAGTCCTCACATTCTTGGTACCAGGTAAGTAGGAAACAATAAAATTGAAGCATGAAAAGAATAAGGCCCATCTGGCTTGTCTGGGGGATAACCTTTTTGCCTCAGAGAGGTAGGCAAGATTCTTTGGTAAGTCAGAATCAGAATTTGCACCCTGGTACCCTCCAGCAAATGGAGCCACTCACGTAGTGCCAAAATGATCACCAGTAATTTGCGATCTCCATTGTCATAGACACTTCGGGCTTGGTCATCTTTTTCGAGAAAAATCTGCATGGCATTTGTGTCTTCCGGGCCCAGGCCTCTGTGACAACACTGCCCCTACACCTGTTTCCGAAGCGTCAACCTCCAAGGTAAATGGCAACCCAGGTACAGGATAGGACAGTACTGGTGCTGAGGAAATGCGGATTTTAAGGATTCAAATGCCCTCTGTGCCTCTGGAGACCACATAGAAGCATTAGCCCCCTTATGTGTCATGTCTGTTAATGGTTTCACAATCATGGAATAGTCACGAATACATTTCCTATAATAATTTGTAAAGCCCAAGAACCACTATAAGGGTTTGAGACCAATGGGACTCGGCCATTGCAACACAGCAGAGAGTTTGTCCTTGTCCATTGCAATGCCATCATTGGAAATAACATAGCCCAGGAATAGCACCCTGGGCTTATGAAATTTGCACTTATCCAGTTTGCAGAATAATTTATTCTCTCTCAGCCTTTGCAACACCGCCGTGACATGCTTACGGTGTGTCTCCAAATCAAGAGAATAAATCAAAATGTCATCCAAGTAGACCACTACACAGGACTGTAACATGTCCCTAAGAACATTGTTAATAAACTCCTGAAATACTGCCAGAGCATTGCATAACCCAAAGGGCATCACTAAATACTCGTAGTGACCCGTCCGAGTATTGAAAGCGGATTTCCACTCATCACCCTCTTTGATCCTTATTAGGTTATATGCTGCCCTTAAGTCCAATTTGGTGAAAATGGAAGCGCCCTTCAGTTGATCAAACAACTTGGTAATGAGTGGGATGGGGTAAGCGTTATTGATGATTATCGTATTCAGACCCCTATAGTCGATACAGGGTCTGAGTTCCCCATTTTTCTGACAAAAAAAGAATCCAGCCCCCGCGGGCGAGGAAGACTTACGAATTATGCCACGAGCCAGAGCATCAGAGATGTACTCCTCCATTGCCTGATTCTCCTCACAAGACAATGGATAGGTTCTGCCCTTAGGAGGCATGGAACCAGGCACAATATTAATAGCACAATCATATGGCCGATGTTGTGGCAAAGTGCTAGCCTCTCCCTTACTGAACACATCTCTGAATGACTGGTATTCAAGTGGTAATGAGGGAAAGGTACACATGATCTTGGTAGGTTGCCGTAAGCAATGTTCCATACAAAAGTCAGACCAAGCCAGGACCTCCAGTCCACTCTGGGATTATATGTGTGTAGCCATGGAAATCCCAGTACGACCGCATAGTGAGGAGACTGAAAAATCTGGAAACTAAAAGTCTCTGTGTGAAGCTCTCCAATACGGATCAACAATGGACATGTCTCCTGAGTAACCTGGGGAGGCACCAAAGGTCTTCCGTCAATGGCCTCAATGTCCAGTGGGGATTCCATCTCAACCAATGGAATATTATGCAGGACAGCAAACTCCTTATCCATGAAATAGCCGGCCGTGCCGGAGTCAAAGCAGGAGCAGTAAAGGAGGAACCTGCCCAGGATGCTACGACTTCCACCACGGGTTTACGTTGTATGCCTTCTGGGGACTGATATACGCCTCCTAGGACCTGTCCCCCAGTGGACCCTAGGTGCGTTCATTTCCCGGCCACACAGGACTTGTCCGCAACAAGTGTCCAGCTCTCCCACAGTACAGACACAAGCCTTGTCTGGGGTGGAAGAGCCGATCTTCCTTAGACAAACGTGTGAAACCCAGCTGCATAGGCTGAATGCTACTGCATGTGTCACCAGGAGGCGCGGGAGGTGAGGGAGGCACGGGTGGGAAACCAGGACTGGGCAGCGACCCAGTTGGAGGTTTCTGCTTACGGTCTTTATAAAGGTTCCTTTGCCTTATGCGAGTGTCAATCAGGGTAGAAAATTCAATGAATTTGTCCAGCTCTCTGGCAACTCACGAGCTGCTATCTCATCTTTTATTTTATCGTCGAGGCTTTGTGCGAAGGCTGCCACAAGTGTCTCATCGTTCCAACCAACCTCCGCGGCAAGCATGCAAAATTCAGTCGCATAATCTGCAACCTTACATGTGCCCTGTTCGATTCTCATTAGTAGTTTTGCCGCAGAGGTGGCATGCCCAGGAACCTCAAATACACTATGGAAGGCCCTTACGAACGTGACAAAGTTTGAAGTAATCGGTTTGGCGTCTCCCAGATCGGATTAGCCCAGGCCAGTGCTCTGCCTGTCAACAGGGATATCATGAATCCCACCTTGCTTTTCTCACTCGGAAAATCCTGGAGTACCAGTTCCAAAAAAATTTCTAGCTGGTTCAGGAAACCACGGCATAAAGTAGGTTCCCCATCATATCTCAATGGGAGAGGAGTGGTTGCGGACAACCCTTTTCATGGATTACTTGGAGCCATAGCTTGTGCCATCGGTGCCAAAACTGGGGTGGCCACTGATGCCTGCACAGGTTTGTCAAGGTGAGCGGTACGCTCTAGAATAGTCTGCACGGCCAGCAACAACTGATCCAAGCATTGCTAATGCGAATCCATTCTCCAATGGCTATTCTGAGAGCTACCTTCACCTGTATTGTCTGAGGTCATGGCCCTTTCGTGCTGTCATAGTTTTGTAAGAACACTCAGGCAATAGATAAGGTTAAGAACATCTTTATTGAAAAATAATAAAACAACAAGACCAATCACCCTACTCAGGTCCAGATAAGGTCAGTACCATGGTACTTCCCAAATCTGACGCAGGTCAGGATGGAAGTAAATATAAGCAGGCAATAATGTACAATAGGACGAAGCTGGCTTGATCCGTTGACAGGTCGCTGGAACAAGGTAAACCACAACAGTACCACACCACAGAAAGACCCTTCTATAGCGGTGGGTAACTGCAGGGCAAATCCCTGGAAGACTAGGGATGGCGGAGGCAACCCAGATAGGACACTGGCAAGTGACCAAGTACCTAGAATGCTAGGGATAGCGGAGGCAACACAGATAGGACACTGGCAAGTGACCGAGCCCCTAGAACCTAGGGATAGCAGAGGCAGCACAACGGATACTGGCAAGCAACCGGAGCTACTCGCAACACAGTCTCCCAGGTGACCTCGGGAGTGACAGGCCAATCAGACGCTGTAGCGGTATTACTGCAAGTGAGAGTAGGCGGAATGGAGCACAGGGTACGCACCCTGATGGGTCTGAAGCCAGAACTGCCAAATCGGTACACACGGAGGTAGTCAGCCAGTCCTAGTCAGCAACAGAATCGGATACTCAGCTAAAACCAGGTTGGTACACACGGAGGTAGTCAACCAGTCCTAGTCAGCAATGGAGTGGGTTCTCAACCAAAGCCAGATCGGTACACACAGAGGTAGTCAGCCAGTCCTCGTCAGCAACGGGAAGCAAAACACAGGCGCAAAATCAGACAAGCAGGGTCATACACGGAGCAGGAACAAGCAGCAACTCAAATGCTAGGTACAGGTACACCATGAAAGGGCGCTGAAAAGATGACAGAAGAGAGTTTAAAAAGGCTAACCCCGGTAAAACCCGGAAGTAACAATGCCGCCCTGCCGCTAGAATCACGGACACCGTGATAATTAGATTGTTTTATGAATATAATTTCATATAATAGCAGTACAAACAGCATCAAATACACTTTGTTGATTTGACAAATAGTGTTATTTGATTGGCTCCTCAATTACACATCACATTTTTTAATGCAGGTGTAGGCCTTTTACAAAGTCTGTTTCCAAAGGAGCAGACTTTATTAACACTAGAGGAAAAAGGCACTTTCTGTTACAGAACTGGCTGGTTGAAGACGATGAAAATTGTAGTCTCCAACAGCTGAAGAGCCAAAGGTTCCATACGTTTGCTGTGGGTCAACAAAGGAGATCTGGAAAACTTGAACTTGATGGACAGTTTTGAACCTTATCACGGATATAATTATGAGCTAACTCCTTGAATGTGTGAGATCAGTACAATGTTTTGCAGCCTTTACATGTATTTGGTGAATGTTACCACGTTTTCTTTCATAGAAGAGAAATATATGTTTTCTAGCATTACAGTCTTTAACCCCTTAACGACCCTTGACGGTCATAGTACGTCAAGGGTCGATTTGACTTAACGACCGATGACGTACTATGACCGTCATCGAATTCCGGGCTCCCCCCACGGCTGCACGCCGTTCGGGGAGTCCAGAACGCAACTGAGCAATAAAAAAAAAAATTGCTCCGTGGTCGTTCAGTCGTGTCGGCGTCCGGATTCCCCGGTTGTTAAGTGGTTAATTTACACAATTCCTCACTTATCCTGTATAAGTTCTCTCTATGGCTCTGTTCACACAGGTGACAAACAGTGCTGCAATGCAGCACTGTTTTCGTTGACCATTTACTCCCCTCAGTCTCCTGAATTCCCCCAAAAATCATCTCAAATGGAGGGCATGATGAGAATGTGGCTTGGGCCATCCAACATCAGCAACATACTGGCGATCGTAACGGGCATTTCAACACAACATTTTCACCAGTGGGAACAGTTTGCATAGCAGCCCTAGTGTGCGCCATGCATTAAGGCATGCAGGAACCTGGATGTGTTTGCCTGAACATAAATATAAAGATTGTGACAATAGTTTGCAAAATGGGTTATGCAAATATTGCGTTAAGTCAATCGCTCTCATGAACAGGCCCATAGACCTCAAGTTGTTACATTTTCTTCTGATTAATACAGTAACTTAAAAGCTGTTTTCCTGTTGTCTGTTCACAGATCCTGCTAGTGAATTCTCCAGCCTGCACTGTATATAGAGCAAATAGGCAGGAGGTACCAATATGTCCCAATATGATAAAGCTGCCAGCAGATTGTTGCAATTTTCCTATGTAAATTCATTTGTTTACCAGATTGTTAAAATTAAACATTAGCACTGAAACATAAGTTCATCAATTCTGTGACAAACCAGCTGCACTATAAATGATAAAACTCCCTTTGATATAAATGCACTGGAAACCTGTCTACCATCCAAGAGGGTAACCCTTTCGAGTGCTAGAAAAGTATGCAATGCATTGCAACTCTCTGGCACTCAGAGGGTTAACACATATGTTGGTGTATGTGTGTGGAGGGAAATGAACATTTCCATTAGCTTGAATTTATCTTTTAACCCCTTGAATGCTAGAGAGGTCTCCAAATAACAGGCACTGAAAGAATTAAGAGACCCTTTTAAAATCAGTTAGCATTTGTAGGATTTTCATGTCCCCCCATGTTTTTTGTTTTTGTTTTTTTAATCTCCAGAACAGCGCCTCTTCAACTTAATAGATAAAGCCTTTAGTGCTTAAATCCATAACGAAAGAATCTACAATACATAGAAATGAAAGCCACAGAATTTGTGTATAACAGATCAGGTAGTTTTGCATTTTAAGTCATGTTCAGGAAGTTAGCAAGTTGAGCAATTCTGTACAAACCAGCTGTGCTGTAGGGGGACCAATTAAATGTCCCTTTGATTTAAATGGAGATACAGTATGGGAATGCTCTATGGTATCACCAAATGTGTCAGCCAATCTGCATATTAACCCTTTCCATGTCAAAAGCATATGCAATGCATTGTGTTGCTTACCCCTCTGGCACTGAGTGTTAATTTTTTCCTTTTAACCCCCTTCATGCTTGAGAGGTGTCCACTGCATTACCAAGAGGAGAATTCAGCACATTATTTTGCTGGTGGATTCGCTTACCCCTCTATAAATACCATTTACATTAGGATATGTTGGAAGAGGTCGTGCCTCCTCACACAGATGGATTATCAGACATCAGAAGGAGGCTGTGTGATCTGTGTCCTAGTGAATTCCAGGTCACACCATTTTAACTAGGTGCTTTATATCTAGCAGCCTCATTTCTGACAGCTAACCACTAGATGGAGAAATGGAATCATTGGAGAATTGGCTCAGATTACAAGATCTGCCATTGAGCTACTATATTAGGGACCATATGCACAGAGTAAAGCAATTCTGGGGCAAACCAACTGTGATAAGGAAAGTGTCCCTTCCCATTCTTTTAAATGGGGTTATTTATACTTTAAATTAAGGTGATCAAATTTCTTAAATTATAGTTATGCAGGCAAACCGTAAATATTTTATGGACGTATGTCACAAATTATATATACACATTGTATTTGCAGTGAATGTATAATGTATACAATATTTCTCACATTCATAAAACACAGGAAAATACTTTTTATATTTTGTGGGGAAAATAGCTGCCAGTGGAACATAGATGCCAGACAGTATCCGTGATTCTGTAGCTAACAGTGGATATTGGAAGTAGGCTGAGGTGTCAGTGGATGGTTCTGGGTTTAACAGTGGGACAGTGAAAAAGGCTGGTGTATCAGACAGTATGTGTGTGATTCTTTGATTACCAGTGAAACAAAGCTAGTGTGTCACAGTGTATGGGTGATTCTGTGAATACCAATGGACAAAGGGCTGAATAAACCGTGTAAATGGGGTTCTCTAGCAGTTGAACAAGTTTGGGGAAGCCAGCAGTGTATGTCTAGTATTATAGCAGCCAATGGGCAGTGGCACGAAAGTGGGCTGTCAAAAGCTGTATGTGTTATCTGTGACTATAAGGCAGTGGTTCTCAACTCCGGTCCTCGGGACCCACTAACAGGCCAGAATTTGATACTTTCCTTGTTAGGGCACAGGTAAGTTAATCAATATGAATGAGCCTCTGATCACCACACCTAGCAGAGAAATCCCTTAGTCCTGGCCTGTTAGTGGGTCCCGAGGACCGGAGTTGAGAACCACTGCTATAAGGGGATAGTGAAAAAGCCATGGGAATCTCATTGGCAAGAGAATGCTTCAGCTTACATGGAGAAATCCTCCATCATCAGTGGATATTGGAACGACGCTCAGTGTGGGGAGGGGAACAGAAGATTGAAAGTCTGCGGTACAGAACTGTACCCCCGGCCTGTCCTGAAGTGACGTAACAGGCTGAAGCTTAAAAGCAAGTATCACGGTGAATACCGAATTATGTTTAAAAAAAAAATACAAGGATTACAGATGCATTTTAAATGAGTATTCAGATAAAGCCAACTTTAATTCACGTTATAGTTCCCCTTTAAAGCAGAACTTCACCTATATAGAAGTTAGCCTGTAGGTCTTCCTTTTATCCCATTATAAACAACTATTTGATTATTTTTTAAAAATAAAGTACCTAGGAAAGTGATATATGTAGCCCGGCTCTGCGGGACAAAGTGTACCGCTGAGCTTCACAGTTCCTCCTTGAAGGCAGTCAATCCAGCCCACCTCGAAGTGATGTTTACTGTGACTTGGTGCGCTCTCGCTCATATCCGTGTCCAGGTTACAGATGGCAATCAGACAGAAAACTAAAGGCTATGCCTACTGAAAGAGAGGGAGCTGCCATCCATTTTGACGTAACAGACATGGCGCCACTCTACCACTCCGATACGGGCACAAAAGAAAAATACTTTATTGCTTCTCCGGAATATTTCAGACAACATTATTAACAAAAACAGAACGTTCACCTATTGGCAAAGCTAGGTAGGATTATTATTATATAGGTGAAAGTTCCGCTTTACGTCTCACATTCAGGAAAACAAAAGCCATCATATCTTGCATAGCAAATTAAATAAGTCATTTTTTTAGGTGTTCCCTTAGAAAATAGATGGCTTTCTGATAGCACCCTTGGAACACCAAAATGCTGCTTCACCCTGGTTGAGAACCACTGCCATACATCAGAATGAAAAATAACAATTTGAGCATAATAATAAACAATATAATAGTATTAAGATATCACATTGACAAATCTAATGTATTCATCAGGATCCCATGTGTAGGAACAAAATCGACCACTTGTGATTTTGTTATGTATGCCTGCTTCTTAATTTATTCCAAAATGCCACGTGTTCCCCATATCATTCAGGAAGATGTGGAGCTCATTATAACCAAACTATTTAAAGTCTGCTATAAATATTTCAATGCAGCGGATTTGTACTGTGTCAAATGTCAGTTAACAAAGGCAATGTGCTTATTTATGGACACCGAGGGCTCTATTCAGGAAGTCAAAGATCAGTAATTTTGGAGCAAACCATCTGCACCGTAAGGGACATTTGAGAAATTCCAAAGATTGAAATGGGATACTTAACTCCTTTAAAGGGATAGCAATGTTTCATAATAAAAGCAGCTCAAATTAATCATCATATTATGTGGACTTTGGAGAGTGTTATTTCAATTCTGTCCGAGTTGTAGTTCAAGAGTAATTCAATGACAAAGCATCCCCCTCCCGCCCCTTTTACTGATGTAACACTGTTCAGCCAGATCAGAAGGGAGGTGCCCAGGTAGACTGCAGAGAGGGACAATCTTCAATTAAGATAAGGGAAAAACCTGAAAAACTTGTCAAGGGGGGCAGGGCTTTCATTGTTCTCATAGGAAGAAGATTGTCCCCTTCTGTTATCTGTCTGGTCTATGGACTGCATTCCACATCTGAGAAGAGATGGCTTACACTAGGTAAAATGGGCGGGAGGGGAAACTTTGTGAATATCTCTCAAACCATAAAGGTTTGAGAGATAAGACTTCTATCGGTCTTCGTGTTTTTTTAATGCCTACAAAATAAAATAAAGATAAAACGAAGTATTATTATCCCTTTAATACTAGTGAGGTGTCCAACGCATTGTGTTGAACTTTAAAACAAATAGTGATTTGAGGAATTTTTATTTGTTTCCTGACATTTCTCCAGTTTTCATTTTGTGCATATGTCCCCAAATGAGGCATTTCTCAGTGTGGCTTCCTATACAGTACAGATGATATGCATCTTCAGAGGTAGCTCTATAGGGCATTGCCCATTGTTACAGGACTCAGATTTTATTTTTGGTGTAGATTCATCTGAATACATTCTTAACCACTTGAATGTTAGAGGTATCTCCAACTCTCTGGGGGTTATGCACGAAGGTGTGATAAAGAGAAGAACACTTCTCCAGTGATATCACTTCTCCATTTCCTATTTTATTCTATAGAGCCAATACACTAAGATCTCTACCACTTCAGAAATCTTAATGCATTGGCTCCATAGAATAACATGGGAACTGGAGAAGTGATCTCACTGTAGAAGTTATTTCCGCTTTATCACACCTTAATTCATGTCCCCCATTGTGTTCCAATGTACTGGAGAAACCTTTAGCATCCAATGAGTTAAATATATTGCGCTTCTAGAGTAGGGGTACTTAACCATGTCCTCTTTAAGCCCCAGCTGCATTATATGTTTTGTAATAATTGACTTTACGAATGAGATGAGATATAGAATTGTGCTTTAAAGTAGCTTTTGTTACAAGTCCCAAGAAAACACATAGGACTGTTTAGTTGTGCCGCCAAACAAGATTCTACTAAAGCCAAGAAATAACAGGACCCTACCTGTTACTTCAGTACAAATGTTGTGTTTAAACTTGAGTAGTCAAGGAATTATTCATATTTAATTCATTTTGAAGCTAAGAGACAGTTGCTCCCAGTTAGCAATTAACTTGATTTGTAGAAGGCTGAAGTTTTCACAGTCTATTAGTATCCATATTACTGGCCAATCCAAATTCATTAAAAAGTGACATTTACATCAAGAGAAGCAAACTTTGTTGGATATTGCAACTCCCATTATTCTCAACCAGCCAGTGATGAGAACAGTAGTCCCCAACAACTGGGCAGACCATGGTTGCCTTCTACAGATTTAAATCATTTGGGATGTCCAAACTAAGGTCCCAGGGCCTTCTGCTGCCCTTGAGTGGCCCTTCATACAAATTCATTTAAAGTAGAACTGTCTGGCATTATTTAGAAAGTTAAGTTATATGGAGACTCACCGGCAGACAATCTTGCCGAAGAGACATCTGTGCACCTGCGCTGTCCATCCTTGTTTCCTAACCGACTGGCAAAGAGGGGTTGCATTGTACCTTAAAAGGTACAGACAGGGACGGACAGCGTAAGCGAGCAGATGTCTCTTCAGCAAAATGCTTGCTGACGAATCTCAGAATAACTTAGATTTTTAAATAATGCTGGAAATAATAAGGATTTTCAAAGGATTTATACGCAGTTCCCTGTAGTAAAATTAATTGGGGGCCACTTTTGTATGACTGATAGTTCTACTTTAAATAATAAAAATGCTACTAGCAGAAAAACAAACAAGTTTTTAACTGATTTTTAGCAATGTAGTGGAGATTTAAATATGTAAATCTGTGTAGTAAAATGTGAGATAGCTTATTAACCTTGGTAAAGATTGTATGTAATAGTATCAACTCTCATGTGGAACTTGATCCGGTGTCATTATATTTGTCTGTCCCCTTAAAGAAAATGGTTTAGACACCCCTGCCACAAGATAGTCTAACATCACACATCATCTACAAATCATCAGATGTTTCTAGGACAAATAAAAAGTTATTTTATAATCTGCATTTTCCTAAACTTGCTCCTTTTTGCCCACTATAAGCTCAGATATTGCATTATTTGGATAGTGTATGGTAGATATACAGAAAGCAGTCATGATCTCCTTTCATGTCACTGGAATTAATGAGCCTTTCTGTAACAACCACACTTTCTCCAATATTCTGATCATGGTAAATAAAAATATAACAGGGACAGGTCTTGGGGACTACAAATTCCATCATCTGCAAGCAGCCAGTGGCTAATTAGAAATTGATGTGAGTTGCCCCAACAGTTGGAAAGCTAAAGATTGCCTTCTCCTGGGGTAGGGGTGTAAATCAATAATGTTGCTTTAACCACTTGAATGCTAGAGTGGTCTTCCATAAATTGTTTTCAGTTTGCTGGAAACATTTCTATTATCCAGGGGGTTAAATGAGGAGCTGGAGAGGTTCTTGATTAAGTTGGTGCAGCAAACATTTTCGAGAAGCTGGCATGATTTACTGTGGGATCTAATGTGATGACCAAGTTTTAGCCATTGTTGACACTACACAAGACCCTTCCTTCCTCTCAAAGGGAACATTATTTCTGTGTATGAGTAAATGAGAGGAAGAATGCAGAGAAGCCCTCTCACGGGAAACATTTCAATACACTCAAAGCCATTTTGTTTTACTGTAATATTTCATTGGTTAGCCAAATTTTGAGTGGAACCATCTGATGTAGAATAGAACTTGCCAGAAGTGTATCTGAACACTATAACTGTGCTGATCTATCATCCAGTATTAACATCTGTTGTGCAAATTGAAGTCCATAACTTATCACATCTTAGTTTAAGTATCACTCTGTGAACGAAGGCATCTATTTTCTGTTCCAATACTGAAAATGTGGATATGAGGGTGGGTTTATTTAAAGGGCTTAAAATATGAAAAGGATGCCGTAGGTTTCTCCAATACGTTGTGGATCGTAGGACTCATTTTGCACCTCTTTCATGCATGCCCCTCGCTGTTATTAGTACATCTCTCAAACTTCTCCGCAGAAGATGCAAGTACCACACACCCATAATGGACTAGGGCAGGGTTACTCAATCTTCCGACCTCCAGCTGCTGGGAACTACAGCTCCCACCATCCTCAACTAGCTATCAGTGGGAGCACTAAAGGTCAACTACACGTGACAAGTATAGTGCTAGTTTGCAAAACACATACACCGTTAAGACATTTCCTCAATACATGCTTACTCAATTAGAACAGCCAGGGACAAAACCAAGATTTCCAGACATGGTTTTCCAGAAATAAAATAATTATATAAGAACAATATCTAGAGTTTGTTTTCTTTAACTTTACATCCCAAAAAACACAGCATTCACCTGTTCATAAGCCAGGGGTGCCTGGGCAACATGTTACTCTATATATTGTTGGACTAAAACTATCATCCTCAGTTGGCCAACAAATGAGAAAAGTAAGTGAGACTTGTAGAGCTGCTTAGTCCATTAAACTTAGACTATTGATCCTTGATTTAAGCTCCAGTTAGACTGGTTCTCCCTTCTGATCACAAGACATGTTAGGAAAAAATACCCACTTCAACCCTGTAGAGTCTCTATTCAGTTTCAGCTGGATCATCCTTAACTGTCCAAGTTCTGAAGGTGTATCCAACACATTGCATTGCAGTATGTTGGACACCTCTGTGGTACTCAAAGGGTTAAAAAACAGTAACCCTTTATTTGACTTTACACGTGCTGCAAGTGTATAATTTGTAAAGTTAAATTGCCTGTACTTTTTATTAAAAATATGCAATGTAAACAAGAAAGCGTACCACACATTCAGGTCTGCAGGCAGAGTGTAATATTGTATTAAATCACACAGAGCATTCAATGCTGCAGAGAGAGGGTTACATTGTCTTACATCACACAGAGCATTCAATGCTGCAGAGAGAGGGTAACATTGTCTTACATCACACAGAGCATTCAGTGCTACAGAGAGGCTGTAACATTGTATTACATCACACAGCATTCAGTGCTGCATGCAGGGTGTAACATTGTATTACATCACACAGCATTCAGTGCTGCATGCAGGGTGTAACATTGTATTACATCACACAGAGCATTTTGTGCTGCAGGGAGTGTGCAACAGTGTATTACATCATACTGCATTCTGTGCTGCATTGAATGTCTAACAGTGTATTACATCACACAGATCATTCAGTGCTGCAGGGAGAGTGTAACATTGTATTATATCGCACAGAACACTCAGTTCTGCAGGGAGAATGTAACATTAACACAGTTAAAATAACTCTATACCATCAACATATTTCCAAAAATAAAGGAAGTTCTAGGCAGTGTATAACCCTTTGAATGCACTAAAAGGATTGAATGGATACATTTAATGAGACTAAAAGATGTAGGTAACAAGTCCACTTTGATTCAAGCAAGCCTCATACCCCAGCAGCATAGCATGCACAGGGAAATGGTATAACGTTTTATTTAATAGAGGCTTGGAGAAAAGGAGCACTCCAAATTGCCCACAGACTGTACCACTGTCCTCCTTTGACAAAAGAAGAATTATAGGAGCAGTAATTTTTTGTTAATGAAAGCCTATTTATTACAGGGCTTTTCCTGCATTAAAACAAGGGAATCTACTGCCTTCAGTTGTTTTATTCAAATGTTATAAAATATATCATGGAGGTAAGTTATAGTGTGTTTACTTCCTGTATGTTTTGACAGGAAGTAACTCAGGAGTTTCTATCATATACTATGGAGAACTGTTTGTCAGTAACCTACCTGCCATAGAGTATGCAACAGAATAACTAACTGGAATCTGATCACTAAAGGGCAATGTTAATAAAAAAAAAAAAAACCACACACCACGAGTTTAAATTGTAATAACTCTGGAAATATGCATCTCTCAGTGGGAGTGATATTATTTTACTCAACAAGAAAGGCCTTACAATATCTGTTTTCCATAACAAAGGTTTACTGCTCCTTTAAGGGAACTGATTTTGGAGTATTTGGCTTAGCAATTTGCTATTAGGTAGAAGTAGGTTAAAGATCTTGACTACAGCGTCTGATTTAGCATGGAATTGTTGCACTAAATTTAACACTATTGTCCCTTCATTCCATTCCTTGTCCCACCTACACACCATTGCATGATTGCTTTCAAACTACTGGACTGGTTCTTCTTCTGTAATAAGCTAAATCGGCAACAGATGTGCAATAATTCAGATCAGAACATGAGGAAGGATAAAAATAATGTAACGTTTGCAGCTTTTTCTTTAAGAGTCATTTTATTGAGAACATTTTATAACCTTTAAGAATGTAGAACAGAAAAATGACATTAAAACAAACAAGAGGGTTAGGGAAAGGTTCCTCCATTGTGATCCCATGTGCATGGATATAAATTATCTGACATGGTTTCTGGCATTTCCTACTTTGTGCCTCTCCTGTTGTCATGGAAACCTGACCCCTTTACATTTCCTGTGACAGTAGCATTTTTTTTTTTGGAAAAGTATGCATTGCCCTTTCCACCCTGGGATGATTTTTGTGTGAAGAATCTGCGCACACTAAAGCTAATTCACTAAAGAAAGTTGTGCAATTCAAGGGCAAACCAACCTGCCATAGGAAAGCAATAACATTCTCGTTGCTTTTAATGTGACCTTTAACTCCATGAAAACTATAAAAGGTCTACAGCTCTGACCTCTAGCATTAATGCCAGTTAAAAACCGAATTTAAATCAATAGGGATGTTTATTTGTTCCTTATGATGAGTTGGTTTGTTTCTTAATTACACCAGTTTGCCTTAGTACACCAGTGGCAAACACAATAATGGGCACATGGTGTTAATATGCAGGTGATTTTGTAAAAAGAGGTAAACCAGGTCACCTCATTCTCCAGTGGTGTCTTGCCTGGCCGTTAGCAGACACTGGTGTATTGCCCAGCCAGTGGCAGACACTGGCGTATTGCCTTGCCATATAAGGTTCATAGACCTAGCATGAGCTAACCAAAATTCAGCCTTGTTATAATAGGTATGCAGAGGTATCCTTCAGTTTTAAACATTTATTCTGGTAATAAAATAGTCTCCATTTTTTTCATGCATTGTTCCAGTTTTAATACTGGTCTGTTAAATACACTAACTTTTACAATTCTGTTAACTAGAAAATAGTAGATCAATCATTATGCTGCATGCTGAGAATCAGCTCTTGGGGGCACAGGCTATGGATTGTCTATCCAAGTCAATCGTATAATGTATAATAGGTGTAGTCAACTGTTGTACCTCCAGTCATTGTGGACCCCATCACACTCAATCACCTGTCAGCTATGGCTGAAACCGTCATTATTTGTGACCAAATGTGTTGATGTATTGGCAGTCCCACACCATATGAAAGAAGAAATCCATGCATGTTCTGCATTAAGTGTAAAAGGTCATCAGGAGATCTACCCATTAAAGTGCAGTTTTGGATGTGTGTAGTAAACTACATGCAGAAAACAAAGTTGTACAAGATAGTCTCTTGAACAAATAATTGTTTGGTTAAGACACAAGGCAGCATATCAGCCTATAGATCAGTGGTGAGGTTAGGAATGCAAGATAGCCATTTAGTATATAGCAAGGTTTGATGACTGGGTGTTTTGAATCTTTGAGTATAGTCTGGAGATTTTTTGGGTGAAGATGCTTCCAAATTTATTCATAAAGACTGCCAATGAATTTACAGAAGGATGGCATCTGTGGGTCCTAAAATAGAGCTCAGCCGAAGCAGACATCAGACATCAACGGTTTTAGAAACTGCACTCGACTCTGTGTCACTTTACAATCTTTCAGCAGCAACCATCGATGGATTACTATTTCACACTTATTTTTTATTTTTTTTTTAACATACACTTAAAAATTAGTAGGGTAATAGTTATAAAACCAAAATAGAGCAGAGCTGAGATGGCAAGTGTTTGGAAACAAGATCTATCTAGAGGGGTGCAGTCTTAGTAAGACTGTAAGTATTTTGAATATATTTCTAAAGGTTAATGGAAGCCAGTGTAAGGACTGGCAAAGAGGAACAGTATTAGAAGAGGAATATGTGAGTAGATTAGTCTGGCAGCAGACTCGCCATGGACTGTAGTTGGGTTTGTCTGTTGAGAGGAAGGCCAAATAGAAGGGTGTTGTTGTAGCTGAGACAGACCATAAATTAGGTTTTGGCAATCTCATGGTTGAGAAAAGGATGAATTCTAGAGATGTTGCATAGATGGAAGAAGCATGATTTGAATATTGCCTTGTGCTTCATTCCCCACATTCAGAATCAAAGATAACCCCAAAGTTGTGTGCTTTGGAGAGTGGGATGTGTGTGTTATTATTATCAATGAGGGAAGTATCAGGTAAAGACTGGTTGGAGGGGTGTTGGGGAGTAGTATTCTATTTGTAGTTTGGTTGCGTTTTAGATGGCAGGAAGACATCAATGAAGACACAGTAGAGAGACTGTTAGATACAAAAAAACAGGAGAAAAGGAGAGAGGTCTAGGGAAGAAAGACAGTTTTCATTAATATAGAGATAATGATGGTGATGAAACTCAAATGAGTTTATTAGTTTCGCAGTGGAAGAGGAGTAGATTGAAAAGAGCAAGGGGCCCAGGACAGAAACTTTTGGTTAACCAACAGGCAGTAACAAGAGTGAATAAGTGGAGCCAGAGTGAGGAACACTAAAGGAGCATTTGAAGAGGTAGAATAAGACCCAACATAGGATTTCACGGAGGCCAAGGATGTGGAGACCTTAAAGGTATAGTAATGTTTCACAAAACAGCAGTTCCAATTAATCTTCATAGTATTTGGGCCATGGAAAGTGTTAATTCAATACTGTCAGAGATGTAGTTCATGAGTAATTGAATGATAAAGTATCCCCCTCCCGCCCCTTTTACCTACTCTAAGCCGCCTCCCCTCAGATGTGGAATCTGGTCTCTTGACCGGACAGATCACAGCAAGGGACAATCATCTTACTGTGATCATAAGGAAAACCCTGCCCCCCTTATGCTTACTGAAGATTGTCCCTCTCCGCGATCTAGCCAGACAGTCGTAACACTGCTCACCTCAGAGTAGCAAGACTGTCCGGATGGATCGCAGGGAGGGACAATCTTCAGTGAGCATAAGAGAAAACATGTCAAGTGGGCAGGGTTTTCCTTTTACTCACAGTAAAAAGATTGTCCCTTTCTGTGATCTGTCCGGTCAAAAGACAAGATTCCACATCTGAGGGGAGCAGCTTTACACTAGGTAAAAGGGGTGGGAGGGAGATACTTTATCATTCAATTACTCTTGAACTACAACTCGGACAGTATTAAAATAACACTTTTCATAGCCCAACAATTATGAAGATTAATTGAATCTGCTTTTATTGTGAAACATTACTGTCCAGAAGAGGGTGAACCACTGTATCAAAAGCAGCTGATATATCTATGAGTAAAGAATAGTGGTCATTTGACTTAGCAGAGGACAGGCCTTTAGCCACTTTAGTAAGAACAGTCTCAGTGGGATGCTTATGGTACAATCCAGATTGCAGATGATTTTACAGAGAGTGTGAGAGTAAGGGAATGGTGATACATGGTTTTAAACAAGATGCTCCAGAAGTTTGGAGGCAAGGGTGTGTGGGGTGGGGAATGGTCCATTAGTTGGAGAAAGATTTTTGGGTCCAGATAGGGTTTCAATAAGATGTGTGTAATTAGTACATGCTTTAAGGGAGATGGAATGCTGCTGGTTATCAGAGAGAGGCTGAATAAGTGAGTAAGGGGTTGAGTTAGAGTAGGAGAGTTTTTGAAGGAGTTGTGATCAGATTGGCTCAAGAGGGCATGTGGGGAGGAGGAAAAGGTCATCCTGTATCAGGGAATTAAGTGTATATTTAGGCAAGGGCAGAGGGCTAAGTTGGCAGAGAGGAATGGATGAAATTTTGTGTTCTTGTCTTTGAATTGGGTGGCAAGATCTTAGGGGGCTGTGTTGGTGGGCAGACGTTTAATTTAAGTTATTACAATTCAAACTTCCACAATGTGGTGGAGACGTTACTGTGACATCTCTCCCATACAGTACCTTAGAAGATGTTCCAGGTGACACAGTTGCTGACAGATGAACGAACAACATTTAAAATCAAAGAATTGAAGGAGAGGGGTGGAGCTATGACGCGAGGGTGACGCGTGCGTAGCTCTGATGGCGCGTGATTCCCAGGAAGAGTGAGGCTAGCGTGGCGTATGGAGCGAGGGCCCTGCTGACTGGGCTGGCGTGTTGGCCGGCGGAGGAGGTTGGAGGTGCCGAGGGTAGTAAAGGAGAGCCCGGATTGTGTAGGACGGCAGCTTGGAAGGGGTGCTACCGGAGGGAAGGTGGAGGTGTGGATGCCGCGGTGGAAAGCATAAGACGAACTTCGATAAGGCGGCAGGTCCTGAGAGAGCCGTGGTTAGAGGAGTGAACGGCGTTGTGGATGTGGGCTTTATGTGGAAAGCACGGACCGGAGGTACTCCCTGCATAGATAAGCACACCAAGGA
The DNA here is from genome assembly GCA_037306005.1 of Rhinophrynus dorsalis. Taxonomy (NCBI): domain Eukaryota; kingdom Metazoa; phylum Chordata; class Amphibia; order Anura; family Rhinophrynidae; genus Rhinophrynus; species Rhinophrynus dorsalis. Next base: position 52,259,082 of record CM074726.1, on the reverse strand, counting down.
GGTATGTGTAATTGAGCATTATAGAATGGCCGGTACACAGGGTGGCGGAAGATCTGGCCGGGCTAGAAGAAATGTATGATAATTATTAGCCTTTATATTATTGACTGGTGATGGCTGCTAGGAAGACTCAGGAGCCCGCAATGTCGGGGAAGAAGAATAAAAAAGAGGTTAAAGATTCAAAGGCTGATAAGAGAATGTCTGATTATTATCCCTCCCAACTACTGAATAGCCCAGAAGGCCAGATTAAAGAGCATGTAGCACCCCTGTAGCATGCTGGGGTTTGGGCAGAAATGTTGGACAAAGGGCTGGCGGCCCAGTTTGAAAAAATTAAAAGAGAGATAAATGCCAGCACTCAAGATTTACGGGCAGATATGGCCCGGGTGGTGCATAACGTTCAAAAGATAGAGGATAAGATTGAATCCCTGGAATTGCAAGGGGCATCCATCCAGGATAATTATAAGCAGTTGAATAAACGCTGTGAGGATTTGGAGGACAGGCTAAATGGCTTGGAAGATAGAGCAAGAAGATGTAACCTGCGGCTGCGTAAGATTCCTGATGAGATTGGGAGTAATGATCTGAAGCAATTTCTGTTGGATTATTTTTCTGCTCTAGGAGTAAGATCTGGTAATCAGGAAGAGATGATGGACAGATTTTACAGGTTGAATAAATCTAAGAATGCACCTGAGGAGGCGTCAAGGGACGTGATCGTCTGTCTGCATTTATATAGTGTGAAAGAACAGATATGGAATCTATATAGGGTGAAGGAGAAGATGGCAGAAAAATTTGACTCTATAAGGATTTTGCCAGACATATCCTGGGCTACCAGGAATAAAATGAGACAATTTACATCGGTTATAGGAGAGCTGAGAGTTAAACATATAAAGTTTAGATGGGGGTCTCCCTTTAAGCTGTTGGTCTTTTCAAGGGAAGGATGGAAAGGGTTCACTGAGCCTTCTGCAGTTTTAGAGTGGTTGGGGGTGCAGTAGGGCGTTGAAGAACAGGACATTAGGTTATAGTCCTCGCAATGTATGATATATAAAGGGGAGTCCTGGGAAACGAGCCATCTATCTAGCTAAAGTTTAGCTTAAATTGGTCTGTGCCCTCTGTGGGGAGAGGGGTACAGTATGGAGGGTGAGGAAAAGAGGGGAGAGGAGTGTGCCTCCTATTGTCGTATGTTTGTGTGTGTGTGTGTGAGTGGTGGAATGACAGGGGTCTGTAGACACCCACTTCAGTGGTGTAGGGAGATGTGTGAAGGTTAATGAGATTTCTCTCTCTAAATACCCAGGGTTTGAATTCTCCCTATAAAAGGTCAATGTTATACGATTTGATCCGTAAAGAAAAAATAGATATTTGTATGGTCCAGGAGACGCATTGGATTGGGCGGACAGAGTTGTTAATGGATAAGAGATTTGCACATGTTATCACCGCCTCTCTTGAGGAGGAGAAAAAAAGAGGGGTGGCGATAATGGTGACAAAAGGGGTGGACCTACAGATTATCTATAAGGAATGTGATAGGGATGCCAGGTACATTATTATGATATGTAAGATTAACAATATTTTGTATACAATGGTGAATATATACCTGCCAAATTGTAATCAAGTGTCATTTTTGAAACAAATGTGGGGTAGAGTGGAAAATATAGCGGTAGGAATTGTGATATTGGCCGGTGATTTTAATTGTGTACTGGATCCATTGATAGATAAAATGCTGGGGAAGGGACAAAGTGTGGATTCAAGATGTGTAAGAAATGCTCGTGCCTTGGCCAATTTTTTGAGAAAAGAACAATTATTTGATGTGTGGAGAGTTTTCCACCCTACGGATCGGGATTATACTCATTATTCATCAGCACATAATTCATATGCACGGCTTGATTTGGTGGTGGGGAATAACATTTTGGTTGATAATATTAGAAAAGTATTTATTAAGGATATAGTGTGGTCTGACCATAATGCGGTAATTTGGCAATTAGTAGGTGAAATGGGGGAGCAAAACTGTAGGGATTGGAAAATGAGCAATTACTTGTTGCAGGATAAAGATAATAAAGAAAAGTTAGAGGAGGTGACTAGAGATTATTTTAAAGAAAATATAAGGTCTGTTGAGTCAAGGGCTACACTGTGGTGTGCTTATAAGTGTGTGGCGAGAGGGCACTTGATTAAGATGGGGATAAAAGCAAAAAGGATGAGAGGAGAAGGTCTGGTTGGGCTTTATCTCTCTCTTTATGAGATGGAATGTAAAAACAAGTTGTCTCCTTGTGGGGAATATGAGAGAGAGATAAAGAAAATTAGAATGGATATTACGGCGCGGGAACAGGAGAGGGTGACCAGGAAACTTAAGGCTTTGAAACAGAAGTATTACTATAGATCTAATAAAGTAGGGAAGATGTTAACTGATAAGATTAAGAAGAAACAGGTTAATGGTACTATATATAAGATTAGGGAAGGAGGGAAGATATTTATGAGACCTGAGGAAATAGGGAAGTGCTTCGAGAAATATTATAAATCTTTGTATAATATACCCAGGGGAGTAACAAAACAACAGGTGAAGGAATTTGTTGGTAAGTATCTATTACCCAAGATTAATGAGGCAGAGGTTGAAGGGATGAATGGTGAGTTCTCAGCACGGGAGGTGATGGATGCAATTAATAAGTTGAAGATAAATAAGTCCCCGGGGCCGGATGGGTTTGGTGCATTATTTTATAAGAAACTTAAGATGGAAATCTCACCCTATTTGGCGCAGATGTTTAATGGTCTGAGTGAACAAACGAGTTGCCCGGTAGAACTATTGAAGGCACATATTGTCCCTATACTCAAGCAAGATAAGGATCCTATGGAGGTCACTAGTTACCGGCCAATATCACTGCTGAACGTGGATATAAAGATTTACGCCTCTATTATTTCGGAGAGACTTAAGGGGGTGATAGGTAAAATCATACATCCAGATCAAATCGGGTTCATACCAGGGCGATTGTCATATCATAATATAAGAAGGATGATTAATGTGATAGATCATGCAAATGAGGGGGGGGTGCCAACTCTGTTGATTGCATTTGATGCAGAAAAGGCATTCGACCGAGTTGGATGGGATTTTATGTTTGAGGTTTTATCAGCGGTGGGGATAGAGGGACGCATGATGAGAGCAGTAGAGTCACTATATAGTGAACCTGGTGCTAGAATCGTGGGGAGGAATTTCAGGTCAGATTGGTTTGGGATTCATAATGGCACCAGACAGGGTTGCCCTCTATCCCCACTGCTGTATGTCTTGACAATAGAGTTATTGGCGGTTGCTATAAGGGAAGATGGAAGAATAAGGGGTTGTATAATGGGGGGTGAGGAATATAAAATTTCTTTGTATGCAGATGATTTGATGGTTACTCTGGAGGAACCACGGAGGTCACTGCCTGTGCTCTTGGAGGTGGTTGAGGCGTATTCTTGTGTATCTAATTATAAGTTAAATATAGACAAATCAACAATTCTCCCTATCGAAGTGGGTAATAAGGAATGTAAAGAGTTACAAGCAAAATTTGGTTTTAATTGGAATTTAAATGAAGTACGATATCTAGGGATATATTTAACTTCTAAGGTAGAGGATCTGATGGAAAAGAATGTAATGTATATGTTTAGAGAAACAAAGATTCTATTGAATGGCTGGCAGTGTATAGAGATTTCATGGTTGGGGAGAATTGATGTTATAAAGTTCTATATATTACCAAAATGGAGTTATGTATTTGGACACTTGCCACTGCGCATGCCTGAGTCTTGGTTGAAGATGATACAGGATAGTTTTGGAAGGTTTATATGGAAAAATAGGAAACCCAGGGTTGGGATAAAAGTGTTAATGAAAAATACTAAGAGAGGGGGGTTAGGAGTACCAATCATTGAGCAATGTTATAAAGCCAATATTGTTAGACATGTGCAGATGACGCAAGTGGAGGACTATAAGAAAGAACCATGGTATAAAATGGAATGTAATAGTATTTCTGCCAACTCTCTCTCCCCTTTGATTTGGATGCCAAGTACAATCTATAAGAATATAGGGAGCAAGAATAATTTTATTTGGGGAAATTTATTGTTGGAATGGAGGAGGATAAAAAGGGGGTGGGGTTTGGAGAATAGGATACCAGAGTTTGCCCAGGTAAAAGATTTGATGAGGTGGGTTGAGGAGATGGATTTGAGAAATTGGATAAGTAGGGGTATTGTAGAGATACGAGATTTGTTAGAGGGCTGTGGGATCAAACCATTTGACCTGTTGCAGAACCAATATGGAATGCCTGGTAGGGATCTATTTAAATATATACGTATTAAGTATTTTCTGCAAAAATATTTGTATATTGGGGATCGAGCTGGTTGTAGAGCTATAAATTACATTTTTAACGGAAATCGTGTTGCAAAGGTGTTATCAAAATGCAATGGTCTAATTCAGATGACGATTGACGATGAGGCCCCGACAGCGGTAGGGAAATGGTCTACTGAATTGAAAATACCTATAGATAGGGATGAATGGAATTGGGGATATAGGAATGTTTGTGAACAAGTTCATTGTGTGTGTATTAAGGAAAATCAGTTTAAGGTAATGAATAGATGGTATTGGGTACCTAAAAGGTTGGCAGCTATAGACTCGCAGAATTCGGACTTATGTTGGCGCTGTCAGAAGGAAGTCGGCTCACAATTGCATATTTGGTGGACGTGTGATAATTTGAAGCCATTTTGGATGGAGATTTTTGACCACCTAGATATATTGGGTAGAGTCAAATTGAAGAGGAAACCGGAGGTGGCATTACTGCATATCGGGTGGCCAAATATGGATAGAGCACAGAGGTTGATGGTTACCCACAGCATGGTAGCGGCTAAGGTGGTGATAGCAAGATTTTGGCAGACATCAGCGATAGGTTCTTGGGTACAGGTGGCTAGACAATTGCATTTTCAATTAAGCATGGAGGCTGGCTTGTGGTGGGTAAGTCGATCAATGGGGAGAGCGAGTAAAATGGCAGAAGAATGGTTGAAACATGACCTGTTCAAGCATATACAGGAGAGTTTGATAGGGGAAGAGAGGAATGAAGAATAGATAGAGAATTGGTGGGAGTCTACGGGCAGTGTGTGTGTATGGATTGCGGAAGTATTGTGGAAGTTATGTTACACGTGTAGAATGTATATTTGTATTATGATATGTCTTAATAAAGAAATTAAAAAAAAAAAAATAAAATCAAAGAATTTTTTTTTTCCCCCATGGTGCTTTAGGTTTTCCGCAGAATTGCTCCACGTAAACCTTCTGCATGTGCTCCAGCTGTGTTCTGATGCAGAATTGGATCATTATTTGAAATTGTTGCCATTGCTAGTAAAAATGGCTTTTAACCGTTTATGGACGGTGCACCCCTCTGTTCCTAAAAAGGTTAAACTCAGTTTTGAACCCCCACATTGCAGCATCCTTACATCTGCTGCTTTATTTTTATAAGCAAAAAAAAAAAAAAAAAAAAAGGTGGAGGGGAGAGAAAGACAAGAAGCAGATGTTGGGAAAGAAAAAAAGCGAACGGCTGGTTAGACGCCTGATGCAGTTGGAAAGAACATTTGAGTGATTTATTTATTTATTTTGTATGCGTTAAACATAGGTGCGTTGCTTAGCTATGGGTTACAGCTGTGGTAGGCCACCTTTGGAACTCCAGCCATTAGCTGACTGGGAATGAGGGGAGTTTTAGTCCGCAACAGCTGGAGTGCCACGGTTTGTCTACTTTTGGATTACAGTCTCTGCCAGGCTAGTGTCTGATCACTGGTTGTTACAGAAATGAAATTATATATTATATATATATATATATGAGACACACACACAGGGCTTATAATTTTAAGTCCTTTGCTACTAGCCAGACCCGAAAAGTTACTCGCCACAGCAAGCCAAAACATACCCACCAGGGCTGAATTTCTACTCGCCAGGGCTAAATTTTGACTCGCCATTGGCTAGTGGAAATTTTGTGCCCTGATATATATATATATATATATATATATATATATATATATATATAATGCAGGCTATGGCAAAATTTACCGTTTTAAAAAATTAGCCGGTGGCTGTTCAGGACAGACTGTTTGTATAGCTCTGTACCATATCCTGTCAATCTTCGTCTCTTCCCTCCCCATGTATTGTCTCGTTTCAACCTCCTCTGATGATGGAGGATTTCTCCATGTAAGCTTGAGCTCTCTCATTGGCAAGACAGCGCTCCAGCTTACATGGAGAAATCCTCAGTCAAAGGAGGAGGCTGGAATGAGGCAATACTTGGGGAGAGAAGAGAAGAAGATTGTCTGGCTGCAGGACAGAGCGGTCCTAAAGCAAGGCCCCAGCTCATTTTTAAAATGGTAAATTTTGCCATAGCCTGCATTATATTAAAAAAAAAAACAAAAAAAAAACACACACAGAGATTACAGGTTATCGCGATATAGGAACATTACACAGAGACAAACTTGTAGAGAGGTGATAGTTCCTTCCCCTTTAAAGGGATAGTAATACTTAAAATTTAAATATATATATATTGTACAGTTTATCCCCCTGAGTAAAACAAGGGTAGACGTTTTATTCAAAACTTATTACAGCTCAAACTTGGATTTTTTTATGCCTGAAATTGTACAGTGGCGCTGTTGCTACACCATCCTATGGAGATTTTGGTCAACTGACTATATCTGTCCATAGGATGGTGTAGCAGCAGCGCCACTGTACAATTTCAGGCCACTGTGATACTGCACCTTAAAACTTCAAGTGTGAGCTGTAATAACTTTTGAATAAAACATCTCTCAGCAGTGAGAGTTCCCTTGTTTTACTCAGGGGGATAAACCCTACAGCATATATATCTTTTTACATTTTAGTATTACTATTCCTTTATGCTGAAAAGGTCCCCCACCCAAAAACTTCCAGCTCTAAATGTTAAATATTTATAACATTTCTTTGGGATCTGGATTTCAAAGGGTTAAAGGCATATTTTTGCTTAATAGTTAAAGAATATGTATTGTATGTTTTATCTTTCTGAGTAGAACAAGATTATTCGCACTGCCGAGAGGTGCTTTTTTCCAATGTTTTTGCAGTTCAGGCTTGCATTTTTTGGGTGCAGTACGTTCTTGGCCTGTAATTTTACAGCGTCGCTGTTGCTGCAGCATCCTATGGGAATTTATGGTCAGTTGATTATAGATGTCCATAGACTTCTGCAGCAACAGTGCCACCATATGCCATGGAATTAAAAGAACCAAAACACAAAATGCAAGTTTGGACAGCACTAACTTTTGAATAAAACATCTCTGTGCAGTGGAAGTGTTTCACTCAGCAGGATAAAACAGGCGCTATATGTTTTTCTGTATTAAGCATTGCTATTGTTTTAAATCCAAGATCTAGCCCCCTTGTGACATCATGGCTTTGGCTTGTGGAACTGTCAGAATGAGTTGCTGATTCTTGTGGCAGCTCCTCCATTTAAAGTGAAACTAAACACTTTATAATGAAGAGTGATTTTAGAGCTTTCAAACTCACCCATATTCATGCTAGCCATTCTTTATGTTAAACAATAGTTTGAGAGCTATAGTATTTCCTTGAAAGAAGCAGCAGTTGGGAGAGAAGAATGTTAGTATCTAACATGTCAGGCTGTGCCAGCCAATACTGCATATCCTATATAATAATTCGCTAAAACGTGTGTAACGTCGAAGTCATGCGCAATAGAGACTGCTGCGCGCGCTGCAGTTATGCACAGTAGAGACTGCTCGCACTGCTGGCAGTGGCACTGTGTCCCGTGTAATGGGCTCTTGAACTAGTTGTGCATAAAATGATAAATAAATAAATATCGCAAAACTATAGTTTTAACATTTTGAATGCCAGAAGGGTGTCCGATGCATTGCTTGTTTTGCCCAGACTTTCTCCACTTTTCTATTGTATTGTATATTTTTATTTATACAGCGCCAACCAGTGTACTTGGCACTTTACAGATTACATTTAATATAGAAGAGGTACAATAAGTGTGGTGATTAAGTGCTTAGGCAGTCATAAGGAGAACAGGCGAGTATACATTAGGATAAGAGGTCCCTGCCCCGTAGAGCTACAATCTAAGAACATACAGCCCTTAGTAAGAAGCCCAGTCTGTACCAAGCAGCTCTCAAACAGGGGACTGAAAACAGACCCCTTCTGTTGGAGTACAACCTGATAATATGCAGCTGTTAGCCACAGACTTTGCGGGTTTTGTGCACATCCTCGATAGACCCCATGTGTTTTGGTTTCAGGACCATTACAGAGAGTCTATGGGGATGCAGATTACATGACAAGAGATTGAACTGGGAGACCTCAATGTTGCAGCTCAATATCCTCTTACAGGACCTACAAGGGACAACTCCTAATAATAACACCCCCACTTATCTTACTATTGTCAGACAATCCTAATGGCCTCATAAATTTATCCCTTGTGTCTTTGTTAAAGAGATAACATTGTTGGTCATTCCTGGATGTCCGGTCCATGGAGGCAGACATGACAGTTGCTGGCAGGTTTTTTTTGTTTTGTTTTTTTTTGTTTTTGTTTTTTTTAAACACTGAAGCAGACGGAGTGCACGACCCTACTTACAGGGATGGTAATGTATTCATATTAAGGAAGCATTGATTATTTAATGTACTTTTTTTTTTAATAATAAAATGTACCTTCCTAACTGTTTACAATGCTGTAGTTTTCGTTATATTTGATATTAAAGTTTTCCCCTAATACCCCTTTTCCATACGTCATGCTGCCTCCATCAGATGTGAAGTCCGGTCAGACCAGACAGACTGCAACGAGGAACAAACTTGTGTCTATCAGTATAAAGGAAACACTGCGCCCATGACGAAGGAGGACATGTTTTTCCTTATGCTAACACAAGATTTTCCCTGGTAGTGTTCCATCCTGACCAGCTAGCTTACTGTTCTTAGGGGAGTCAGCTTTACATATGGAAAAGGGGAGGGAAGGGGGCATTTTAATATAAAATGAAAAGGAACACTTAATTATATATATATATATATATATATATATATATATATATATATATATATATATAAAAAAAAAAAAAGTATATTGAATAATTGACAGTTCCCTTTATATAATGACGAGAATCAAATATAATTATTCCTGGAGGAGGCGCTAGGATGTAGTGAGTCCCAAGATATTACTGGTACTCAGAAACTACAACCACTTGTCCAGTCTGGAGTCCCAAAATCAGGTGCACAAAGGAAGAGTTCCTTGCTGCCCAATGCTCCGGTGATGCCACAACCCAAAAATATTCACCACAAGGAAACACCAAAGATATCACTTTAAATACTGAATATGGAGCTAGGTCTCTCCACCCGGCCCTGTAATCCTGATGTCCAGCTAGGTCTTCAGGACCCTGGTCAGCTATTGACAATCTTCTTTTTCCTGGTCTTCTTTGTAGCAAAGAAGTACCTTTTCCTTGGTCTCAAGGCTGACAACCTCCTCTCTGCACTGTGTGTGACATTACTATCCTTTTAATACATGTAGTATTGTAAAAGCCCATGCACACGGGCCAAGGTCTGGGTGATGTTAACCCTTTGAGTGCTTGAGGGGTATGCAACGCATTTCAATGCGTTGCGTACCCCTCAGGCACTCAAAGGGTTAAGAGGCCGGTCCTGCCGCCGACGCAGTCATGCACTGTAGAGACTGGCCGAAAGCACAGAATGTTCCCAGCACAGAACTCCCAGCATTCCTGCACCTCCCAGCATTCCGTGCATTCGGGCAGTCTCTACTGCTCATGACAGCTTCTGACAAACATCCTAGCAAATTATTATAAAGGATGTATATCTTTATTTATACCGAGCCACACAGTGCCTTACAACAGTAGCATGTTACAATAAATAAATGGGGATGAAATAAGTGTCGCAATTAAAGAAACAGTAAGAAATTATTCCCTGTCCCAAGGAGCTTACGGTGTAAATGGGTTGTATTCATTGTACACCCCTCTTGTCCTTGAAAGGTTAAGATTACCAAATGCAGCAATTTGAGTTTGAGGTCTTGTGGTCCGTCGTAACTGTCATGTCCGCCTCCATGGACAAGATATCTAGGACTGACTGAAGGTGTTATCTCTTGAACCAAAACACAAAAGGTCAAAATTCATAGGGGTCATTAGAATTTTCTGGTCATAGTAAGGTGAGAGGAAGATCTTATTATGAGATGTTAGTCCTTCTTTAACCTTTTAAAGATTAGAGGGGTGTTCAATGCATTGAGCAGCAATGTGTTAGATACCCCTCTGGCCCTTAAAGGGATACATAAAAGGAAATTTGGGGACTTTTTATTTGTCCCCTATGGTGCTGTTGGTTTGCTCCAGAAAGACTCCAGTTCCACTTAGTATATGAGCCTCAGTGTGTCTAATTCCAATTACATTCTTCCCCCCGTGCAGTACAGCTGGCTTGGGCTGTGTGTGCGCGCATCGCAACCATCCAAGAGCACACCCCAAATTAAGTCAGATGTTGTGAACAGCACAGAGAGACTGCTGGAAGAGAAGGGGAGGGGGGTTGGAAAACATTTCTCTCTACACAGGGCTGTGGCTCTCACACACACATTACAAGAAACATATGCCTAGCTGAGGCAATATTTAGATGTTAGAACATGGTCCAGTCGGAGGGAGGTGAATGTGTGGTGTTTTCTACTCAAACCTTTAACAATGCTCTAAAAAAAAAAAAAAAAAAAAAAAAAAAAAAAAAAAAAAAAAAGAGAGGGAGAGAAAGAGAGGAATGACCTAGTTTTTAACCCTGGTGGGACTTAAATATCTCACTTGGCTAATCTTTCTCCTAGTTTTGTGTTTCCCATCTGGATTGCAGTTGATCAGACTCCCTCCCTAAAATGTCAATTGGTTTCATTCCTGAAGGTACAGAAGGGAAAAAAAAATCATACCCAGGGCTGGAATAGTATCACGTAGGTTCATTGGTCTGGGAAAGACGTTACTAGTCACTAGGTGAAAAGTTACTACTGTATTCAGTTTTATAATAACCCTTTGAGGGCCAGGGAGTATGCAATGCATTGGATACCTCTCTGGCACTCAAAGGGTTAACACTTTGAATGACATAGGGTCACGCAACACTTTGTTTTACTAGTCACAGACTAGTGGAGGTTTTCGGCCTTGATTAAAAAGGTATAGGAATCTCACTGAGTCTGATGTATCAAGAATGATTGGAGCAATTCACGGGCAAACCAGTTGCATCATGGGGAACAAATCATTGCTTAAATTAATATTGGTTAACCTGGGGCTTTTAACCCCTCACATTCTAGAGAGATCTCCATTGCATTGCTTCTCAATCCACTGAAGACGTGTCTAGCACCCAGTTGGATAAAAAATTCAATTTAACTCCTTAAGAACCAGGGTCCAGGGAAGTTACCTTCCCTTAAGGACTCCTTTGATCCTTGCCGATGCGCCGGTACACGTGACCTTTTACACATACCGGCGCTCTGCTTTGAGGCCTAAGAGAGATCGCTCCTGCCTTGGAGCGATCAATTTTAGGCCCCGTTTTTACTTACAGCGCTCCCGGTAGAGGACGGTCATAGCACGTCACGTAGTCTTTAAGGGATTAAAGAATCAGTAAACATATCATCAGAAAATAGAAACATAAAATTTGGCGGCAGATAAGAACCATTCGGCCTATCTATTCTTTCCATTTTCCTTCTGTAAAAGCCTGACATCTTATTTGGTCCTTGATCTTGTCTTGTGTTCAGGACAGACTTATGCCTATCCCATGCATGCTTACATTCCCTCACTGTATTAACCTCTACCACTTCTACTGGTAGGTGATTCCACTTATCGACTACCCTCTCAGTGAAGTAAATCTTTCTTACATCTAAACCTGTGTCCCTCTAGTTTAGGACTATGGCCTCTTGTCCTAACATTTACTCCTTTAAAATGTACTTCCCTCCGGCACTTTGTTGAATCCCTTCATGTATTTGAATGTTTCTATCATATCCCCTCTCTTTCTTCTCTCCACTAAGGTATACATGTTCAGATCCTTTAGTCTATCCTGATATTTCTTTTCCTGTAAACCAGTCACCATTTTAGTAGCCCTTCTATGAATTCTCTATAGCGTAGCTATATCCTCCAGTACTGTTCACAATACTCTAGGTGAGGTCTAACTAGAGATCTGTAGAGTTGCATGACCACTTCCCTTTTTGTATATTATAGGGTCATTCCTGCAATAAACCAAGGGGACATGGGTATGCCATTCAAATGGATACAGCTCAAACTGGGTTTTGTTTTTTTTAACCCTTTGAGTGTCAGATGATTACCCAGATCAATGCATTGTAAACCCCTCTTGCACTCCAAGGGTTAATCAACAGCACCTACTAATGTCCAAAGGACAATTTTTATAATACATAAGACAGTATGTTTTCATTAAAAAAGTTTAAAGGTCCTTTAACCCTTTGAATATCAAATGGGCTTCCAATACAAAATAATGTATTTGTCATCCCCCCAGTACTCAAGGGTTAATCCCATATCAGACTTTATTATCAGTGTCCCGTGATTAATACATATTCTCTCCTGTCTATATATGGGGGTCAACACCTTTTTTATAGGTCTGAGGTACGCAGAATGTGTTAGAAAAGACAATTCCTGTCCTCTCCAACAGGCCAGTGGTTGGTTTGGGATGGGGTGTTATAGCCCCCCAATAATCAGAGGGCAAAACCAGAACTACCACATATAGCAGGGTTTTTCATGTTGGACACAATTATAGCTCTCAAAAGTAGGCTGACCAGATCTCACCTTTAACCGGGGACGCATAGGAAATAGGCATATTTCAGTACTTCACTGAAATCAAAGCAGTCTTGCAGTATGTATTTTTCCTATGCGTCCCCGGTTAAAGATGAGGTCTGGTCAGCCTACTCAAAAGTGAAAAAATGTAAAACCATAGAAACATACAATGCTTAGTCAGGACTATGAAAAACTGCAGTTGCTTCACAACATCTTGGGAAGCAGAGATGTCATTACCATGACCATGAATCAGGATGGTGAGTGGCTGTTCAGCTTAGCTATAGTGTAGCAATGACTAGCACCAGATGTGGAGAGGAGAAAGGACTTTGCAGGGCCCAATTTGCTAAGCTGTGAAAGTAGCCATTTGGCATTTTCACAGCGATATATACAGAAATGGTGTCTTAAAGGAGCAGGAACACCTTCTACTAATTCCCTCTACTTACCTCACAATGGCCAGAAATACCTAATGGCCCCTGTGGATTTTGCAGTTGTTCAAGAGTAGGCTGACCAGACCTCACCTTTAACTACGAACGCATAGGAAAAATGCATACTACAGGAATGCCTTGATTTCAGTGAAGTACTAAAATATGCCCATTTCCTATGTGTCCCCGGTTAAAGGTGAGATCTGGTCAGCCTATTCAAGAGAGAACATATATCACTCCCAGTTTTTATGTTCATAGAGGCAGACATGACAGTTGCTGGCAGCTTAAGACTGAAGCAGGCAGAGTGGATAAGCCTACATAACCACCTCTAGTTCCTAAAGGGTTAAAATTGCCTTGTGCAGTGAGCAGCATTTGAGGTCCTGCTAATAACTGTCATGTCTGCCTCCATGGACATGACATCCATGAACGATTCAAGCCTTTGTCTCTTAAATAACAGCAAATTGGCAAAGTTAATCAGGGCTGTTAGGATTTTCAAGCTATAGTAAGTAGTGGCGGTTGTAATTATTAGGAGGCATTAGTTCTTTTTAACCCCTTAAGGATTGGCATGCATGCAGGGCTCCCCGAACAGCGGGGAGCCCTGAAATAGATAACAACATGTACTTCCTGCATCGTTAAGGTGTCAAAGTTGTTCAGAATTTCCATCCACGAACAATCAGTGTCTCAGTCATTCTGATCGATGCACCTGTGCTGATGATTCATCCACCTGTGCTCAGGATCCCTGGGACTCAAATGAGCAGATCCATATAACTGCTCTGCAGGTGTGGACTGAGCAACACATTAGAGAACCGGTGATAGAAGCCCCTGATTTTGATTCCAGGATCCTGAACACACCACCAGGTCAGGGTTTAAACTCCAGTAGATTATTAATAACCCTTTGAATACCAGAGAGGTAGCCAACACATTGTAACAACAATTCATTGGATTCCTCACTGGCGCTTAAAAGGTTAATGACCATGTCACCAATTACCACTTTGTACTAGAACAGATATAACTAACTTACTGATATAAAGTAAAAGTGTTATTGTGTACTGGTCCATGACCCTTTAAGGAACGGGGCGGGCAGGGGGGGAGAGCAACACATTACTCTGCAGTCATTTAACAATACAACTCCTGTTTTAGGAAGTGTTATAGCATTAAGTGGCAAACAGGCAATATGAATACATTAGGTTTTTACAGTGTGCAAGCACAAAATGGAATTTCTGCGCTACCAAAACAAACACACTATATGCATGAAGTCAGGAGTGGAGTAAGGGTTGCCAGATCATCACTTTAAAAAGGGCATATTTGAAAAACAACTGCTGTATTAATACATGGAACCATTGCAACCTAATAATTAACCACTTCAGGCCTGCAGTAGGCAGTTTTCATGTGATCTGGCAATCCTACTGGGAAAATTATTGGCAAAGCAACTACACCATCGAAAGCACAACCAGATCACCATTAAATACACAAACTGCAGGGTTCCTCTGGTTCTTGTGTAGTCTTGCATAATGAAAGTTTAACCCTTTGAGTGCCAGAAGGGTATGGAACGCATTGCAGAGCAATGCGTTCTGTACCCTTCTGGCACTCAAAGGGTTAACAGGAGGCTCACATTAAAATGGCAGTGTGGTCCTATTAACCATAAGGAACAAATAAAACCTATTGATTTAAGAATTGTATTTAACCTCTTAAGTACAAGAGAGCTTGTCAATGCACTACACATACATTTTATTATTTTGTGGCTGGACATTATGGAGCATAAGTAGAAATACAAACGTGGAACAACTCTAAGGTCCTCCAATTGTACCACAGAAGAGTAATACAGATTATTGTTTATTTTAAATTACTTTTAAACTAGCCTGACTAGATCTCAACTTTAACCGGGGACACATAGGAAATGGGTATATTTCAGAACGTCACTGAAATCAAAGCAGCTCTGCAGTATGAATTTTTCCTATGCTTCCCTGTTTAAAGGTGAGGTCTGGTCACCCTATTTTAAACCCAATACCAGAATATCGTTGAGAAGCAGTGTGTTGGAGGTCTGTCTAGCATTCAAGGAGTTAAAATTCAGTCAGTGGGAATTGTTTACTGCGGTACAGTTGTTTTCCCACAGAATTGCTCCATTTTCTTCATGCATACAGTTTCTATTTCAAACCTGTGCAGTGAATTCAGAAATGAAAGCTCATCCCACACTTTATTTCATGTCTGTGTCTTTCCTTAATGTACCATGACCTCATTCCAGTGTAAAACATGACATCGCTTATTTGGGTATTTATCGCTACTTCAAAAACCCACATCACTTCCCTTCACGGATCATTGTGTAAAGCAGATAGACGTTAATGAAATACATACACAATCCCCCAGGGACCACAGCATCCAGAGCTCTTTATGTATTCTACGTCAGGAACATAGGAAATGGAACCCTGCCTGTGTGAGTTAAGATTGTTCACTAAACCTCTCTCAGACAAGGGTGACTGATAGGTAGGTGGGAGGGAGGGAGGGAACCAAGTTGTGTAACCTTTTCAGTACCACAAGGGTAGGGTGACCAGACCTCACCTTTAACTGGGGACGCATATGAAAAATGCATACTACAGGGATGCTTTTATTTTGGTGCACTCCTGAAATATGCCTATTTCCTATGTTTCCCCGATTAAAGGTGAAGTCTGGTCAGCCTACACAAGGGTGACCAGTGTATTGCAATGCTCTGGACAGACCTGTAGCACTTAAAGGGTCATTTGCACAAAATCATTAGGGGACAAATTCCTTGGCAAACCTGCTTCATCATAGGTAAGTTGACCTCTTATCAGTTTAACCCTTTGAGTGCCAGAGGGGTATGGAATGAATTGCAATGCATTCTGCACCCCTCTGGCACTCAGAAGGTCAGTGTGGGGACTCTTGTGAAAATATAATTCTGCATGACTGTAAAGGAATCAGGGAACCCTGCACTCTATGGGGTTTTTTGTGTCCTTAATTTAACTCTTAGTGCCAGAAAGGGATAGAAAGCATTGCAAGGCATTGGATTAGGCTGACCAGATCTCACCTTTAACTGGGGACACATAGGAAATAGGCGTATTTCAGTACTTACTGAAATCAAAGCAGCCCTGCAGTATGCATTTTTCCTAAGTGTCCCCGGTTAAAGGTGAGGTCTGGTCACCCTACATTGGATACCACTCTGGCACTTAAAGGGTTAAAGGGATCTCTTGGCATGTTAAGCACAGAGAGAACAAATAAACATTCAAATTTAGTTAAATAGGGCTTTTGACCCCATGAATGGTAGAGAGGTCTCCAATGCATTACAATGGAAGCCTCTCTAACAATAAAGAAGTTTGAAGCACCGTTTATGTCAAAGAGTGTCACCTGTAGTGCAGTTCGTTGCCCCAGAATCTCTCAACTTTCTTTGTGTATATGTTCCAAGGGTAGGGTGACCAGACCTCATGTTTAACCTCTTAACGACCCTTGACGGTCATAGTACGTCATGGGTCGATCTGAGTTAACGACCCATGACGTACTACGACCGTCATGGAATTCCGGGCTCCCCCCGCGGCTGCATGCTGTGCGGGGAGTCCGGAATAAAAAAAAAAATTAAAAAAGATCCGTGGTCCTTTAGTGACTGACGCGTGCCTGCGCGGTTGGTCGTTAAGGGGTTAAAGGGATAGTAATACTTAATATGGAAAAAATATATATATTGTAGTGTTTATCCCCCTGAGTAAAAAAGTGTACCCTCACTGCTAAAAGGTGTTATATTCAAAAGTTATTACAGCTCACAGTTTAATTTTTTAGGTGTAATATCAGAGTGGCCTGAAATTGTACAGTGGCACTGTTGTTACACCATCCTATAGACAGCTGTTGTCCTTAGACCATAAATCTCCATAGGATGTGTAGTAACAGCGCCACTGTACAATTTCAGGCCACTGTGATATTGCACTTAAAAAAATCAACTTTGAGCTGTAATAACTTTTGAATAAAATACCTTTCAGCAGTGGGAATACTCTTGTTTTACTCAGGGGGATAAACACTACAACATATTATTTTTTTTTTTACATTTTAAGTATTACTATACCTTTAAGTGGAGAACACATATGAATAATGCCTACTTCAGGGCTGGTTTGATTTCAGAGCAGACCTGGAATATGCACATGTCCTGTGTGTCTCCGGTTACAGGGGAGGTCTGGTCAGATTATTTATAGGTAATGTGACCAAATCATCATTATAGTGTGGGAAGTTGATGAAATCCACACACTACAGGTAAGGTGAATGACCAGGATTTCACTGGGGCCTGCTAACACAAAATATATTTTCACAGTAACTAGACCCTATTAGGCCCTGGGGCATATAGGCCCCCCTTAAACACCAGGCCCTATCACAACTACTGTACATCCTCTGGATCCCCCTCCCCACCCCCTGTTACTCCCCTGAGGCCAACTCATATGCAAATAACTGTGGCCCCAAATTCCCATTGATTTACATTGTGCTTTTTACCCCTTGAATGCTGAGGAGATTTTCAGTGTATTGCTTTGCAGCACATTGGAGACTTCTCTAGCATTTGAGAGGTTAACATCCTCCATTTAAATCAATAGGAATGTTTACACGTTCGCTATGATGCAGCTGGTTTACCTCAGTACTAAAGGTACTTTGTGCTAGGATGTAGTTTGCTCCTGTTATTTGTCATACATATCTGCCATCTGTCCCAAATTTCCAGGGACAGTACTACTAGTTTTAGCTCCCTGACTGCTTTTTTGTCCCTGGTTTTAACATTCAATTGTATCTGCATTTTGTATGTGCTTGTCATTTAATGTACAATAGGCTAAGAGCTTTCCACATATTAATATTTTCTGTGTGTATGGTTCTGTGTAGTATTTGGGTGTGGTCAATGTCTGTTCTGCTGTACAGTACAGTTCTAAGTCTATCGTATGAGGTTTTCTGTTGTCATTGCAGTGTTGACACTGCATTATAGACCAGTGATTCTCAGTTTCATTTCTTGGGGTACAACAACAGGACAGATTTTCAGGATATCCCTAATAAAGCACAGAGGTGGTATCGTGGAAAGCTGAGCTGTTGGTGTACCCTGAGGATCACTGTGCTACAGAGATCTCCATTGCATTGCAGACCTTTCTGGCAATTAAGGGGTTAAAAACCCCATTTAAATCAGGAGAGTTTTGGGAATTTTTGTTTATCCCATGTGATGCAGTTACCTTGCTCTGGAATTGTTTTGTCTTTTATACATAATGCAGAAAGTTGGAAAACCAACTGAATGCCTGACTGCTGTTCCTGATTTCCATTGACAGTCCCTTGTTTTGGCTCTTTGTCCCTGGATCCTGCTGTTCAACACAATGCTTTGTGCCTCTTTGGCACTAAAATGTCAAAATTGCATTTTAAAACCATATTTTATGGCTTGTTATTAAAAGGTCAATAGTTTATGAGCTTCTCCACATGGTAATCTTATTTATATGATTTTATGTAATATGTTGATGTGGATAATGTCTGTTCTGCTGCAAATGTGCAGGTTTAAATGCGTTGTGTGAAGTTTTGTGCTGGCATTCCGCTATTCAGTACTATGGACTCTAGTGACGCTGTGTCATGTGTGATCTCCCCAGGGGGATTTGTCTCTGGAATTTGTATTTTGCATGTATGCAATTCATTGGACCTCTCTTCTGGCAGTGAAAGGGTTAAAGAGTCTATAAAGCAGTTATAAGATAAATAAGTCTCACTAGTATTGAGGTCTATAATTCCTGTCACCCACTGTCAGCCAGCAACTGTCCAGGAATGATGGGAATTGTAGTTTGCAACATCTGGGAGGCCTCAGGTTGCCCATCACTGCTATAGAGAGGAGGCTATGCACAGATGCTTTGTGTGTGACCAAAAATGGCATTAGAGTATAGTTTCCATAAGCTGGAAGAATAAGCAAATGGATGTCTCTGTGGACGGAGTAAAGAGCAGCACAATTGATGATTTGGGGTGTTCCCAGAATGGAGTCGCATCACTGTGTGAGATTTGTAAACTAGATGACCCACAGAAACTAACATTTAGAGCATACAGCTGGAGATTGTTTTATTAACAGTGCAGTGTTTGGATTGGAAATGATTTGCATTTTGCAGCTGTTTACAATTTTATATAATCCTATTTACCTTTTAAATGCAGATGGTGAAGTATATAGTTTTTTTATTACATATCAAGTTAACATGGCATTCTGTGTTATTGACTGCTGTACTCTTGCTTGAGCTGATTTTATTCTTGTAATCTCTCCAGTTGTTATCAATAAATATCTAATGTCATTCTTACAGATATTTTTGTGGTGATCTTCATTGTTACATATATATATTCTTCTTACATTGTTCGCCATCTTTTTATTTAAGTTCATGACTTGGGATCTGTCATTGAATGTATAATGCGCATGCACTGATAAACCTGCGATTGTTTCAATATCTGTAGCCTAATGTTTCAATACCTGTAGTATAATGGAAGATTTTCATCACTAATATTGTAGTGTAGATTGTAAGCTCTATGGGGCAGGGACCTCTTATCCCAATGTATACTCTCCTGTTCCCCTTATAACTTCCTATATAAGCACTTAATCACCGCACTTATTGTACCCCTTCTATATTAAATGTAAACTGTAAAGTGCCAAGTACAATGGTTGGCGCTATATAAATAAAAATATACAATATCTCTCTCTCTCCCTTTTTATGAAACTTTTACTACCATCAGATTTTTTGAGCCTATGGGCTCCTTTTTATGTATATCCTCTTGTTCGTCATTATTAGTATATGCACTTTATTTGGACATGTGACCACTGTGACTGTTGCCATTGGACAACAGGGACTTCAGATTCTAAGAGCCGTTTGTGTATTCTTTATCCTCTGACAAAGCCTCGTGGAAGCAATACGCGTTGGGATGAATGTCTTATGAGAAAGCTACACTCCTGTGCTCCTGTTGTTTACCACTGTATGTGAGTATTTGACTTAATTCCACTATTGACTCATGTTTGCCTCCTGGGATATTTATACCATACTATTTAGTGGGTTTCCATTTTTACTAGAGAGGGAAACTGAGGTCTTGTAACACCTGTAGTTTAGGATATGCTTTATATATATACTATCATATTAGCTACTTAGATTTATGCTTGTTATCAATAGGGTTTGATTACTCTCTGTGAAGTTATACTCCCTTATGGACAGGATGTAACTGTTACCATTGTGCATTTTGGTTATCGTGCATGTGAGATTGGTTACATAGGACACAGCAGCACTCCTCTCATTACCGTTCTTAATTGTTTTTTGTTGTATCATCTCTTTTGATATGTTTTCTACCAATAAAATACAAATATTTGATTACATATAAGTTTACTTGGTTTGAGTGCCTCCATTAGCAAGACTTTCTGTTTGGGATGCCACTTTCTTTGTGGTATTTTCCATTGTTATATTGTGTACTAGTTTGAGTCTTAGAGTATATCACATCATTTATGTGTTCTTTTTGACCAGGTTTCTTATGATATTATTTCCAGTGCCTGCTTTATTTCTTTATAGCGACTCGAACACTGGTGACACCAGCTAAGGGATTGTGCACTGGTTATCTCACCTGTGCTAAAAGGTAATCTGCTGGGCTATGGTGCTTTCCACATGTATGAATATTGCCTCATATGATCGTGCCAAAGGCCAACGAACTAAAACTTTAGTAGACTTGCACAGGAGTGCACAGTAAAGATGCAGAAGGACAGATCTGTATAGAGGTCTGTGGAGACACTGTAAGATCGTCCACATATGATGCTCATTGAAACCTCCAAAGAATGAGTGACCCACATGAGTGTCAGCCAGTAATATTCGGCTGGCACTTCTATGGGCTGGCCATTGGCCATGCACCTCCTGCGATAAGATCACTAGAGGAATACTGGAGAAAAGAGCATTTAGGACTGTAGCAGGGGGCTGCTATAGTCCTGTCACCCATGTGAATGGGCTCTAAAGGTTTCATTACATCATTAATGTCTTCCCCATAAATCTGTTGGCCAGAATGCTCCGCAAAAATCAAAACCAGGTTGATGGATTTTGACCAGGAAGGTGTATGTTGAATTACCTATCCCTTCCAGGGTCAGAAAGGATTATCGAAAAATACCATGTAGAAGCAGAAGGCACTCTCAGGTCATGAAAGGAAGTTGAAATGTGTTTTAGTGGATCGACATTTTGACTTTCATAAGGGTCTCTGAATTAAAGAGTGATGTGATCACCGTACTGGTGGTTCTGTATAGGAAGGGGAGATTGAAGTTGGACACTGAAGCATGTTTCTTTAACCCCATGAGGGGGGAGCAACGCATTATGGAGCAATGCGTTGTACTCCCCACAGGTCCTCATGGAGTTAAATCTACTTTAAGACATACTTATTTTGTATTGAGTTTGTATAAAAATAGCATTTTAGGACTCTGAATGGAAAGACCATTTATAATCCATACTCTTTGCTACTTGGACAAATCCTTTTAGCTAGTAGAGCATGACAGTGGTGACGATAACATGGGATAAAAGCATACATTGTAATCTTGTTTCAGCAGCGATTGACTGTCCTCCTA
Organism: Rhinophrynus dorsalis; assembly: GCA_037306005.1. NCBI lineage: Eukaryota > Metazoa > Chordata > Amphibia > Anura > Rhinophrynidae > Rhinophrynus > Rhinophrynus dorsalis. The sequence continues at coordinate 52,237,380 of CM074726.1, read as the reverse complement.
CTGGTGTCTTATCATTGTCAGTGGGAACCCTGCCCAATTTTATCCACTTAAAGCACTTTCACATGTTGGGAAGAAGCTCTTTACCTTCAGCTTGACATTTCCCATGCTAATTATATTTAGTAGTGTGAAACTTGTTATATCAAAAAGAACAAAACTCCTTTTTATCTTTGTGTTAGGATTTAAAATGTAAAGATACAAAGGCATTGATTTAAGTAGACTTCACCATAAGACAAGTTTAGTTTGATTTATGGCCTATATGTTGTAGTAGCCATTTTTACATAAAATTATATCCTCTGAGAAGTCATCCTTTATGTTGTGGTGATGCAGTGTGGCACTGTATGCTAATTTCTTAAACAGTATTCTAATTAGTTCTGTTCAAGGCTATTGGCCTAGCACATAAACTAATTAGCATAATGTGTATGTGCCCCAAACAAATAAAGATTAATTTCTTAAAAACTATTCATATATTTCAAACAAATGGCTGACACAACATATTGATGGTTTTAATTCAGATCCCCTTTTTTAGTTTGTACTGTAAGACACAAGGGAAAATATGGAAACATTTTTCAGGAAGAAAATTAGTCTTAAGTCAGGAAAATATTTTATTTATCTTATTTATTTATTTTGGCCTGTTTTTGTCATTCTTTTAGTTTCAGACTGTAATTGTCTGTTGGTACAAAAGAACTTCACCAAACTTCCTCTTTTAAATGAAATCCCTATAACTTTCACTCTCATCTGATTTATCTATGCACATTTTGTTTTCTTAGCTTTCCCTGTTTTCTGTCAATATTATTTAAATTCCCGTTTGGATCATTGAATAAAGGGGGGTGGGCAAGCCAAATTCTACAAAGCTAGAATTGCAGTAATACAACCCAGACATAACACAGGCATGAGTCAAATCCAGATAACGGGGAGACTTGGCTGAACATATGCAGTACGTGTATTGAAGTTGCTTTTTTGTTGCTTTAACCAAAAAAAGCCTATACTTTTCTATACTGCTGGAGATGAGCTGAGGTGTGATAGAGGTGATGGAATAGAGATAATTTCTCCATTGATATTATTTCTCTTATTTAATGCTATAGAGCCTATGCACTAAGATTCCCCCTCTTGAGAGTGCATAGGCCCTATGGAATAATATAGGAATTGAAGGCCTTCTCAACTTTACCTCTTTTATCACACTGCATAACTCTCCTGGTCCAGTAATATTTTACAACTACTTCACATAGACAACTTTGTTGCAGCAGCTTTGTTGGGAGATGGAGCGGCAACAGAAGGTTATCACTGAGTGCAAAATCACACAGGCAATATTAGTGTATCATTTTGGATGCTGCGGTAATTGCCTAAAAATGAAACCGCTAGCCCTTCTTCAATGGTGCTTTTTGCACGAATTATTCTCTCTGAATGTACCCG